>NC_054764.1:91572-778587 GCF_003957565.2 Taeniopygia guttata
CCCTAGCCCCCCTCCCGGTTGGCCCCGCCCCCTGGCCCCGCCCCCTGGCCCGGCCCCGCCCTCACCGCCGCCGTAGACGCCGCCGCTCATGGCGCCTTCAGCACCGGGACAGCGCCGCCGCGCGGGGGGCGTGGCCTCGCCGCGGCCAATCAGCGCCCGCCGTGCGGCGCGCGCGCCCTCGCGCGCTTAAAGGCGCCGCGGCCCTTTGTTAAACCGGAGGGGGCGTGGCCTGTGCTTCTGGCTCCTCCCCTTTGTGGGCGTGGCTTCACCCAAAGCCACTCCCACTCACTCCTCCTTCCCCTCCCGCGCGGCGTTAATTAGCGGTTTGGTTAATTAAAAGCAGCAAAATGGCGGATTTGGTGGGGGGGGGGTGAGGCTGAGCGCTGCCCGTGAATAAAAAACCCAAAAATCCCCCCAAAAAACACCGGGGAGGGGGCGTGGCTCGGAGTGGGCGTGTCCCCTGAGGGGGCGTGGCTAACGGGAGGCGTGGCCTCGCGGCGGAAGCGGCGCGGGACGCGCGAGGTGCGCGCGGGGGGGGGGGGAGGGGGCGGATTTTGGGGAGGGGGTCCCGGAGTGGGGGAGGGGGGGGAGGTCAGGGGGTGTTTGGGGGTCCCGGGGGGGGGATCCGGTGGGTTTGGGGGATCCCGGGGGCGGGTCCCGGTGGGTTTGGGGGTCCCGGTGGGTTTGGGGGGTCCCGGGGGGGTGTCCCGGTGGGTTTGGGGAGTCCCGGTGGGTTTGGGGGTTCCGGTGGGTTTGGGAGGTCCCGGGGGGGGGGTCCCGGTGGGTTTGGGGGCTCCCGGTGGGTTTGGGGGTTCCGGGGGGGAGCGGTGGGGGGAGGTCCGGTGGGTGGGGGTCTTTGGGGGGGGGTCCCGGGGGTCCCGGTGTCGGTCCCTGACGCCCCCTCCCCCTTTTTTCCCCCCCTCCCCCCCCCAGCATGTCCTCGGTTCGCCCCGCGGCTCCGTCCCCGCCGCCGGGGGGGCTCCCGGGACCGCCCCCCCCCCCCCGCCGCCGCCGCCACCACCGGGGCGCGGCCGCACCGGGACCCCCCCCGGGCTCCCCCCCCGCCGGTGCTCCCGGTAGCAACGACGTGTTCGTGACGTCGCGCTCGGACTTCCGCGCGCAGCTGCGGCGCTGCCAGCGGCTCCTGGCCCCGGGCGGGGGTCCCGGTGCTCCCGGTGCGGCTCCCGGTGCTCCCGGGGAGCTGCGGCTGCACGGGCTCGGGCTCGCCGTGCCCCGCACCATCAATCTGGCGCTGCAGCTGCAGGCGGGCGCGGGCGGGACCCTCCGCCTCCACGCCAGCACCTCCTCCGTGCCCCTCCGCGCCCCCCGCGCCCGCCGCCGCCACACCGGCGACACCGGCGACAGCGGCGACACCGGCGGAGAGGACGGCGACACCCCCCGGCACAACTCCGCCATCCACATCCGCCTCTGCCGGGAGGCGCCCTGCGCCTGACGGGGCTCCCGGGGGTGTCACCGGGACCCACCGGGGGTGTTGGGGACACCCCGGGGCACCGGAGATGGCACCGGGAAGGGGTTTGAGGGACACTTCGGGGACACCGTGAGCCGGGACGGCACGGACGGGGACACGGCGGCGTGAGGACACCGAGCTGCCACCGATGGGGGCACCGATGTCACCATGGGGTGCTCGATGTCACCGTGAGCCCCTCGGTGTCACCCTGGGGTGCTCGGTGTCACCCTGGGGCGCTCGATGTCACCCTGGGGTGCTCGGTGTCACCCTGGGGTGCTCGGTGTCACCGTGAGCCCCTCGGTGTCACCCTGGGGTGCTCGATGTCACCCCAAGCCCCTCGGTGTCACCCCGAGCCCCTCGATGTCACCCTGGGGCGCTCGGTGTCACCGTGAGCCCCTCAATGTCACTGTGAGCCCCTCGATGTCCCCATGAGCCCCTCGGTGTCACCCTGGGGCGCTCGGTGTCACCGTGAGCCCCTCGGTGTCACCGTGAGCCCCTTGATGTCACCCCGAGCCCCTCAATGTCACCCCAACCCCTCAATGTCACCCCCAAACCCTCAATGTCACCCCCAGGCCATCAATGTCACCATGAGCCCCTCGATGTCACCTCAACCCCTCAGTGTCACCCCCAACCCCTCGATGTCACTTTGAGCCCCTCAATGCCACCCCCAGCCCCCCCCTCCAGCAGCCCGGGGGACTCTGGGGGTGACACGGGGACTTTGGGGGAGTGTCACCCCAATAAATCCAACGCCAATGAGGCCTCGGAGAGTTTTTGGGGGGATTTTGGGGAGGGGGGGGGCGGGGCTGGGGCTTCCTCTGCGTCACCGGTGACATTTGGGGCAGGAAACCCCCCAGGTGACACTGGGGGACCCAGGGGACAGTGGGGGGAGCGCAGGGAGAGGGTCTGGGGGGGGAAATGGGGGGAGCTGGGGGGCTCCAGGTGACATGAAATGACATTGGGGACATCCCCAGGGGGAAATGGGGGGAGCTGGGGGGCCCCAGGTGACATTGGGGACATCCCCAGGGGGACATGGGGGGAGCTGGGGGGCTGCAGGTGACATTGGGGACATCCCCAGGGGGAAATGGGGGGAGCTGGGGGGCTGAAGGTGACATTAAATGACATTGGGGACATCCCCAGGGGGAAATGGGGGGAGCTGGGGGGCTGCAGGTGACATTGGGGACATCCCCAGAGGGAAATGGGGGGAGCTGGGGGGCTGCAGGTGACATTAAATGACATTGGGGACATCCCCAGGGGGAGCTGGGGGGCTGCAGGTGACATTGGGGACATCCCCAGGGGGACATGGGGGGCTCCAGGTGACATTAAATGACATTGGGGACATCCCCAGGGGGAAATGGGGGGAGCTGGGGGGCTGCAGGTGACATTGGGGACATCCCCAGGGGGAAATGGGGGGAGCTGGGGGGCTGCAGGTGACATTGGGGACATCCCCAGGCGGAAATGGGGGGACATGGGGGGCTCCATGTGACAATAAATGACATTGGGGACATCAAACCTCCACGGGTGGGGGGGAGCGGGTGGGAAATGAGGGGGACCCTGGTGACAAAGGGACACTTGGGTGGCCAAAGGGACACTTGGGTGGCCACAGGGACCCCCGAGTGACCGTGGGGACCCCCGGGCGCGCAGCCCCCGGTCCCGGGTAATCCCTGCCATGTCCCTCCGGGGGGGACATCCGGGAGCCCCCGGGGACTCCCGGTGCCACGGGGGGGACCCGG
Organism: Taeniopygia guttata; assembly: GCF_003957565.2. Classification (NCBI taxonomy): domain Eukaryota; kingdom Metazoa; phylum Chordata; class Aves; order Passeriformes; family Estrildidae; genus Taeniopygia; species Taeniopygia guttata. The sequence continues at coordinate 94,771 of NC_054764.1, forward strand.
CGGTGTCGGTGACGTCGCTGTCGCCGCTGTCCCCCCGCCCCCGGTGCCCTTTGGCCCCGCTGGCGCCGGAGCCGCGGTCGCGCTGTGCGGAGCCGCACGTACGGCCTGGCAGGGGGCCCGTGTCACCTCCCGGGTCCCCCGTGTCACCTCCCGTGTCCCCCGTGTCCCCCCGCGCGGGGGTCCCCGGGGCCGCCCCCGGGGCCGCGGTGGCGCTGGGGACGGGGACAGTGACGGCGACAGTGACGCTGTCCCATTGTTCGGGGCTTCCGCCGCTCGAGGGATCCCGGGATCCCCCGGCCTGGCGCGGCCCGGTGGCCCCGTGCCGGTGTCACCGCGGTCCCACGGCCCCGCGCGGGGTGTCCCCGGGGCCGTCCCACGGCCGTGCGTGTCCCCGTCCCCGTGACAGTGTCACCGTGCGTGTCCCCGTCCGCGTCCCGGTGTCACTGTCCGTGTCCCCGTCCCCGTGTCGGTGTCCCCGTCCCCGTGCCGGTGTCACCGTCCGTGTCGCCCTCCCCGTCCCGGTGTCACCCCCGTGTCCCCGTCCCCGTCCCGGTGTCCCCCTCCCCGTGTCGGTGTCACCGTCCGTGTCCCCCTCCCCATCCCGGTGTCCCCCTCCCCGTGGCGGTGTCACCGTCTATGTCACCCCCTCCGTCCCGTTGTCCCCCTCCCCGTGTCGGTGTCACCGTCCGTGTCCCCCTCCCCATGACAGTGTCACCCCCGTGTCCCTCTCCCCGTGACGGTGTCACCGTCCGTGTCCCCTCCGTGTGCCCCATTCACCTGTCCCTGTGTCCCACCCGTGTCCCCGCACCCGTGTCCCGCTCCCCGTCCCCTGTCACCCGTTTTCCTGCCCGGTGTCCCCTCCGTGTCCCCCATTCCCCCATCCCCGTGTCCGTGTCCCCTCCGTGTCCCCCCCACGTTTCCCATTCCCCCATCACTGTGTCCCCCCGTGTCCTCTCTGTGTCCCCCATTCCCCCATCCCCGTGTCCCCCCGTGTCCCTTCGTGTCCCCTCCGTGTCCGTGTCCCCCCCCCCAAGTCCCCGTGTCCCCCCGTGTCCCCCATTCCCCCGTCCCCGTGTCGCCCCGGTGTCCCCTCCGTGTCCCTTCGTGTGCCCCCCGTGTCCGTGTCACCTCCGTGTGCCCCCCACGTTCCCCCGTCCCCGTGTCACCTCCGTGTCTCTCCCACGTGCCCCATTCCCCCATTTCCCGTGTCCCCTCCGTGTCCCCATTCCCCCGTCCCCGTGTCCCCGCCGTGTCCCCATCCCCGTGTCCCCCCGTGTCCGTGTTCCCCATTCCCCCGTCCCCGTGTCCCCTCCGTGTCGTCCCCGTGTCACCTCCGTGTTCCCCCCGTGTCCCCATTCCCCCATTTCCCGTGGCCCCTTCGTGTCCCCCCTCACGTTCCCGTGTCCCCTCCGTGTCCCCCATTCCCCATTTCTCGTGTCCCCCCGTGTCCCCATTCCCACGTCCCCGTGTCCCCCCGGTGTCCCCCTCGTGTCCGTGTCCCCTCCGTGTCCCTTCGTGTCCCCTTCGTGTCCCCATTTCCCCGTCCTTGTGTCCCCCCCCACGTCCCCGTGTCCCCCCGTGTGTCCCCGTGTCCGTGTCCCCCCCCCGTGTCCGTGTCGGTGTCCGTGTCCCCCCCGGTGTCCGTGCCCCCCCATCCCCGTGTCCCCCCCGTGTCCGTGCCCCCCCGGTGTCCCCCCCCGTGTCCGTGTCGGTGTCTGTGTCCCCCCGTGTCCATGTCCCCCCCCGTGTCCGTGCCCCCCCGTGTCGGTGTCGGTGTCCGTGTCCCCATTCCCCCATCCCCGTCCCCCCCACGTGTCCATGTCCCCGCCGTGCCCCCCCGTGTCCGTGTCGGTGTCCGTGCCCCCCCGTGTCGGTGTCGGTGTCCCCCCGTGTCGGTGTCCCCCCCATGCCCCCATCCCCGTGTCCCCCCCCGTGTCGGTGTCGCTGTCGGTGTCGGTGTCCCCCGCCGCGGCGGCGCCGTGCCCGGTGCGTGGGTGGCCCGGGGCCAGGGGCCGACGTGCCCCCCCGTGTCCGTGTCCCCCCCCGTGTCCGTGTCCCCCCCCGGTGTCCGTGTCCCCCCCGTGTCGGTGTCCCCCCCCCGTGTCGGTGCCGGTGTCGGTGTCCCCCGCCGCGGCGGCGCCGTGCCCGGTGCGTGGGTGGCCCGGGGCCAGGGGCCGACGTGCCGCGGCGGGCGCGGCCTTTTCCTCGAGGGGCCGTGGGGGGAGCGGATGGAAAACCCCCCCCCGAGGGCCCTTCCGGCCCCGCGGCCCCTCGGATCAAACATTAACCGGCACCGGGGCCGGGGGACGCGCCGCAGCCCCGGGGCCGCCACGGACCCCCGGGCCATGAGCAGCCGGCGATGGGGGCGGCGGGTGAGCGGGGGGACCCACGGGGGCGCGGGACACGCGTGGGTGGGAGCGGTGGGTGGGTATGTGTGTGTTTGTGGGGGTCCCCGGTGTCCCGGTGATCCCCGGTATCCCGGTGGTCTCCCGTGTCCCGGTGGTCCCCGGTATCCCGGTGGTCTCCAGTGTCCCGGGTGAGCGGGGGGGACCCACGGGGGCGCGGGACACGCGTGGGTGGGAGCGGTGTGTGTGTTTGTGGGGGTCTCCGGTGTCCCGGTGATCCCCGGTATCCCGGTGGTCCCCGGTGTCCCGGTGGTCTCCGGTGTCCCGGTGGTCTCCGGTGTCCCGGGTGATCGGGGACACCCACGGAGGTGCGGGACACGCGTGGGTGGGTGGGTCTGTGTGTGGGGGGGGGGTCCCCGGTATCCCGGGTGAGCGGGGCACCCACGGGGGAGCGGGACACGCGTGGGTGGGAGGGGTGGGTGTGTTTGTGGGGGTCTCCGGTATCCCGGTGGTCCCCGATGTCCCGGTGGTCCCCGGTGTCCCGGTGGTCTCCGGTGTCCCGGTGGTCCCCGGTGTCCCGGGTGAGCGGGGGCGCCCACGGGGGAGCGGGACACGCGTGGGTGCGAGGGGGGTGTGTGTGGGGGGGGGGTCCCCGGTGTCCCGGTGGTCCCCGGTGTCCCGGTGGTCTCCGATGTCCCGGGGGAGCGGGGGACCCACGGGGGCGCGGGACACGCGTGGGTGCGAGGGGTGGGTGGGTGTGTGTGTCCCGGTGGTCTCCGGTGTCCCGGGTGAGCGGGGGCGCCCACGGGGGCGCGGGACACGCGTGGGTGGGAGCGGTGGGTGTGTTTGTGGGGGTCCCCGGTGTCCCGGTGGTCCCCGGTGTCCCGGGTGGGCGGGGGAGTCCCGACATCCCGGGACATTCCCCGGGGGGTTCGGGGGTCCCGCGTGGTGATCCCCCACCCGTGACGCTCCCCACGCCCCCCAGGGCTGTGCGCGGCGCTGCTGCTGCTGCTGTTGGGGGTCCCGGGGCGCCCCCAGCCCCCCCCCGAGACCCCCCCCTCGCTCTGCGACCCCCGAGTGATCGAACGGTTCATCCTGGAGGCGCGGGAGGCCGAGCGGGGGGCGGTGAGGGACACCGGGGGATAACGGGGACACCGAGGGGACACCGGGGAGACACCGCGGGGACACCGGGGGGACAATGGGGGGACATCGGGGACACCGGGGGTGTGGGGTGCGTGGGGACATTGGGGACATTGGGGACATTGGGGGGCGTGGGGACACCGGGGGGACACCCGGGGGCAACGGGGGGACACCGGGGGGCATCGGGGGGACACCGGGGGGACACCGGGGGACACCGGGGGGCGGTGAGGGGACACCGGGACACCGGGGGGACACCGCGGGGACACCGGGGGACACCGGGGAGCTTGGGGACATCGGGGGGACATCGGGACACCGGGGGGACACCGGGGGGGCGGTGAGGGGACACCGGGACACCGGGGGGACACCGCGGGGATATCGGGGGGACACCGAGGGGCTGTGGGGACATCGGGGGGACTTGGGGACATCGGGGGTGTGGGGACATCGGGGGACACCGGGGGGACACCGGGGGGACACCGGGGGTGTGGGGACATCGGGGGGCGTGAGGACATCGGGGGGCGTGGGGACATTGGGGGGACGTGGGGACACCGTGGGGACACCGGGGGGACACCGGGGAGCTTGGGGACATCGGGGGGACACCGTGGGGACACCGGGGGGACACCGGGGGGACACCGGGGGGCGCGGGGACATCGGGGGTGTGGGGAGACGTGGGGACATCGGGGGGCTGTGGGGACATCGGGGGACACCGGGGGGACACCAGGGACACGGGGGGGACACCGGGGGGACACCGGGGGACATCGGGGGGACATCGGGGGCGTGGGGACACCGGGGGGCGTGGGGACATCGGGGGGCATCGGGGGGACACCGGGGGGACTTGGGGACATCGGGGGCACAACGGGGGGACATCAGGGGATATTGGGGGGCACGGGGACATCGGGGGGCGTGGGGGGACGTGGGGACACCGGGGGGACACCGGGGGGATACCGGGGGCGTGGGGACATCGGGGGTGAGGGGACACCGGGACACCGGGGGGACACCGGGGGGGACACCGGGGGGATACCGGGGGGACACCGGGGACACCGGGACACCGGGGGAACACCGGGGGGACACCGGGGGGCTTGGGGGCTACAGGGATACCGGGGACGTGGGGACACCGGGGGTCATCGGGGGGACATCGGGGAGACTTGGGGACATTGGAGGACGTGGGGGGTGCAGGGACACTGGGGGGACACCGGGGGGACACCGGGGGGACACCGGGGGGACACCGGGGAGACACCGGGGGGACACCGGGGAGACACCGGGGGGACTTGGGGACATCGGGGGCATGGGGACATCGGGGGGCGTGGGGGGTGCAGGGACACTGGGGGGACACCGGGGGGACTTGGGGACATCGGGGGGCGTGGGGGGGCACGGGGACCCCCGGTGGGGGGGGGGTCTCGGGGGTCGCGGCGGGGGTGTCACCGTGTCCCCCCCTCCCCCCCCAGGCCGGGTGTGGCCCCCACTGTGACCTCCCCGAGCCCGTGGCTGTCCCCGACCCCGGAGTCAACTTCAACTTCTGGCGGAGCCTCGACGTGAGTGGGAATGGGGCGAAATCCCGGGAAATCGGGAAAAACCGGGAGAAATCCCGGGAAACCGGGAAAAACCGGGAGAAACCGAGAGAAATCCCGGGAAACCGGGAAAAACCGGGAAAAACCGGGAAACCGGGAAAAACCGGGAGAAATCCCGGGAAAAACCGGGAAATCGGGAAAAACCGGGAGAAATCCCGGAAAACCGGGGAGAAATCCCGGGAAACCGGGGAGAAATCCCGGGAAATCGGGGAGAAATCCCAGGAAATCGGGGGGAAATCCCGGGAAATCGGGGAGAAATCCCGGGAAATCGGGAAAAACCGGGAAACCGGGAAAAACCGGGAGGGACCCGGGGGAACGGGGGGGAAATCCCGGGAAATCGGGAAAAAGCGGCAGCGACCCGGAGGAACGGGGCGAAATCCCGGGAAATGGGAAAAAAAACCCCACGGGAAATGGGGGAAAACCCCTGGGAAATAGGAAAAAATGGGGAGGGAAACCCAGGGAAATGGGGGAAAACTCATGGAAATGGGGAAAAATCCTGGGAAATAGGGAAAAATGGGGGGAAACTCTGGGAAATGGGGGAAACCCTGGGAAATGGGGAAAATCCCGGGAAATGGGGAAAACCGGGCTGAAATCTGAGGAAAACGGGCAGGAACCGGGAGAAACGGGACAAGCCGGGCTGAAATCGGGGAAAACGGGGAGAAATGGGACAAAGCGGGCTGAAACGTGGGGGAAACGGGACGAATTGGGCTGAAATGTGGGGGAAACGGGACAAATTGGGCTGAAATCGGGGAAAACGGGGCAAAACTCGCAGGAACGAAGAGAAGCGGGACGGGAACGGGGCAGACCCGCGGGAAAAGCGGGAGAACCGCGGGGAACGGGGGCCGGGCGCGGGGGCGGCGGTGCCGGTGGTGACCCCCGGTGACCCCCGGTGACCGCCGGTGTCCCGCCGGTGTCGCAGGCGCGGTCCCGGGCGCGGGAGGTGGCGGCGGGTCAGGCGGCGCTGGCGGCCGCGGTGCTGCGGGCGCGGGAGCAGCTCCGGGACCCGCGGGTGCGCCCGAGCCTGGACCGAGCGCACGGAGCGGCGCGGAGCCTGGCGCGGCTGCTGCGGGGGCTGGCGGCGCCGGTACCGGGGGGGTTTGGGGGGTTTGGGGGATTTGGGGGGATTTTGGGGGGTTTTGGGGGGTTTTGGTGCCGGGCGCGGCTGCTGCGGGGGCTGGCGGCGCCGGTACCGGGAGGATTCGGGGGGGTTTGGGGGGTTTTGGGGGGGATTCAGGGGGGATTTGGGGGGGGTTAGGGGGATGGAGAGGGGGTTTGGGGGGGATTTGGGGGGGATTTGGGGGGATTTAGGTTTTGGGGGGATTTGGGGGGGCTTAGGGGGGTTTTGGGGAATTGAGAGGGGTTTTGGGGGGATTTAGGGGGATTGAGGGAGGTTTTGGGGGGGTTTGGTGGGATATAGGGGGATTGAGAGGGGTTTGGGGGGATTTGGGGGATTCGGGGGGATTTGGGGGATTTAGGGGGGTTTTGGGGGGATTTAGGGGGGTTTTAGTACCGGGGGTAATTGGGGAAATTGGGGGGGTTTGGGGGGTCCGGTGGGGAGTTTTGGGGGGTCTTGGGGGAGTTTCGGGGTTTTTGGGGGGTCCGGCGAGAGTTGTTGGAGGTTTTTGGGCGGAGTTTTGGGTTTTTTGGGTGGTCCGGGGGAGTTTTGGGGCGGTTTAGGGGGTCCGGGGGGGATTTCGGGACTTTTGGGGGGGTGTGGGATTTTTGGGGTGTCCTGGGGGGCTTTGGGGATTTTGGGGGGGATTTCGGTGATTTTTGGGGGTCCGGGGCTGACCGTGACCCCGCCCCCCCGCAGGCCCCGCCCACGCCCCTCCCCCCCCCCGGCCCGGTGCGGGTCCGGAACGTTCCGCGGCTTTTGGGGGTCCTGAGCCGCTTCCTGCGGGGGAAGGTGCGGCTGTTCCTGACTGACAGCTGTCAATCAATCAATCACCGCTGACAGCTGTCAATCATCCGGCAAATATCACCGCTGACAGCTGTCAATCAATCAAATATCACAGCTGACAGCTGTCAATCATAACCGCTGACAGCTGTCAATCATCCGGCTGTTCCTGACTGACAGCTGTCAATCAATCAACCATCACCGCTGAGAGCTATCCATCAATCACCGCTGACAGCTGTCAATCAATCAATCAATCACCGCTGGCAGCTGTCAATCAATCAGCACTGACAGATGTTCGTCAATCAATTATCGCTGACAGTTGTCAATCATCACCACTGACAGCTGTCAATCATCCTCACAGAGCTGTCAATCACCATTGATCACCAGGACTGACAGCTGTCAATCAACACCACTGACAGCTGTCAATCATCACCACTAACAGCTGTCAATCAAACACCGCTGACAGCTATCAATCATCCGGCTATTCTTGACTGACAGCTGTCACTCATCCATCAAATATCGACACTGACAGCTGTCAATCATCATCACCAGCAGCTGCCAATCATCATCACAGAGCTGTCAATCACCGTGGATCGCCAGGAATGGCAGCTGTCAATCAGCACCACTGACAGCTGTCAATCATAAGTCGTCATCCCCCCGCCCCTCCCCCCGGCACGTTGCACGCGCCGGCAGGTGATTGACAGCTGTCAATCATCCCCCCAGCCTGGCCCGCCCGGGCCCCGCGGGTGATTGATTGACAGCTGTCACTCAGGGGAGACCCCGCCCCCAACCCCCCCCCATGTAACTTAATGCAAACACGAGAGTATTTATGTACCCCCAAAACGGGCTGATGTGTCGGGACCCCCAAATGGACCCCAAATTATCCCGGGACCCCAAAACCGGGACCCCAAAATATCCCGGGACCCCAAAGGGACCCCGAATTATCCCGAGACCCTCAAAGGGACCCCAAAATACCCCGGGACCCCCCAACGGGACCCCAAAATACCCCGGGACCCCCAAGGGGACCCAAAAATACCCCGGGACCCCCGAATGAGACCCCAAAATATCCCGGGACCCCCGAATGGGACCCAAAAATACCCCGGGACCCCAAAACCGGGACCCCAAATTGTCCCGGGACCCCCTAACGGGACCCCAAAACACCCCGGGACCCCAAAACCGGGACCCCAAATTATCCCGGGACCCCCTAACGGGACCCCAAAACACCCCGGGACCCCAAAACCGGGACCCCAAATTGTCCCGGGACCCCCGAACGGGACCCCAAATTATCCCGGGACCCCCGAACGGGACCCCAAAGTACCCCGGGACCCCAAAACCGGGACCCCTAAAGGGACCCCAAAACTGGGCGGCTGCGCCGGGACCCCCGAACGGGACCCCAAAATATCCCGGGACCCCAAACGGAGACCCCCAAAACTGGGACCCTCCCAAATCCCCCCAAATCCCCCCCAAAATCCCCCAAATCCCTCAAATCCCCCCCAAATCTCCCCAAATCCCCCCAGCCCCTCTGACCACGCCCCTTTCCACACAAGCCCCGCCCATCACAAGCCCCGCCCCCAGGCCCCGCCCCCTTTCCGGGCCCCGCCCCTTTTTCTCACCTCGGGGGCGGGGCCTGAGCGGCGGCCGCGGTGAGCGGAGCGGATTTTGGGGGAATTTCGCGGATTTTGGGGAATTTTGGGTTATTTTTGAATATTTAAGGGATTTGGGGGGGCTCAGGAGGGTTCAGGGGTCCCCACGGGGGTTCGGGGGTTGTGGGGGAGGCGGATTTGGGGTGGGGGAGGGGCAGAGTCCGCCCGGGGGCAAAGTCTAGTTTTTGGGGGGGGGGAGGGGAAACGCGGCCCGGGGGACCCCCGGACCCCCCCGGAGACCCCGAAACCCTCTGGGGACACCCCCCGACCCCACCGGGGGGGCGCGGAGACCCTCGGGACACACCGAGACCCCCCCCGGGACCCTCAGATGTGTCTGGGACCCCCCCAGGACCCTCTGAATCCCCCCCCAGGACCCCCAATTTCCCCCCCAGGACCCCCAATTTTCCCCCCAGGAGCCCCCGAGACTCCTGGAGACCCCCCGAGACCCCCCATATCCCATCAGAACCCCCCCAGGACCCCCAATTTCCCCCCCCATGAACCCCCTGAGACCCCCCCAGGAGCCCCCAAGACCCCTGGAGACCCCCCGAGACCCCCCCAATTTCGCCCCCAGGACCCCCAATTTCCCCCCCATGACCCCACGAGACCCCTGGAGACCCCCCAAGACCCCCCCAAAATCCCCCCAGGAGCCCCAGAACCCCCCCAGGACCCCCAATCTCCCCCCCCATGAACCCCCTGAGACCCCCCCAAAAATCCCCCAGGAGCCCCAGGACCCCCCGGGACCTCCGGATCTCCCCCCAGGACCCCTCAACTCCCTCCCCAGGACCCTTCTGAGCCCCCCAGGACCCCCCAGGACCCCCCAGCCATGGAGCCCCTCCTCCGGCGCTGCTTCCTCGGACGGGTAAAGCCCCTCCCCCCACTCCCGGAGCCCCCCCGGATTTTGGGGACCCCCCAAATCTCCCCAAATTCCCCCAAATCCCCCCCAAAACCCCCCAAATCCCCCCCAAATCCCCCCCAAACCCCCTGACGGCGGTCGCAGCCCCCCGTGGGGGGGGGTCCCGTCTCCTACTCGCGGCACAGGGACCCCCCCCGGGCGGGGGAGGGGCAGCAGGAGGAGGAGGAGGATGAGGATGAAGAAGGGGCGGAGCCAACGGTGCGGTTGCCCCGCCCCCGGCCCCGCCCCCAGCACAGGCCCCGCCCCCGGCTCCACCCCTGGGCGGCGCTGGGGCTGAGCTCGGCCGCCGCCTTCCTGCTGGGTACGTGACCTTTGACCCCTGACCCCTGCGTGACCTTTGATTGACCCCTGAGCGACCCCTGAGTGACCTCGGCCCCGCCCCCAGGGCTGCTGCTGGCTGCGATTGGCCGATCCCCGTGCGGGGGCGGGGCCGTGGGGGCGGGGCCTGTGCCCGGAGGCTCCGCCCCCGACGGGGTTTGGGGCGGGGCCAACGCCGAAGCTCCGCCCCCCCGGCCCCGCCTGCGGGAGCTGCTGCGGCGCCACCTGCGGGCGGAGAGGGTGGAGGCCTGGGTCAGGTGGGTGACCCCTGACCCCTGACCCCTGACCCCTGTGAGTGACCACTGACCTCTGACCCCTCTGAGTGACCACTGACCTCTGACCCCCACTGACCGCCTGCGGGCAGAGCGGGTGGAGGCCTGGGTCTGGTGGGTGACCTCTGACCCCTGACCCCTGACCCCTGAGTGACCACTGACCTCTGAGTGACCACTGACCTCTGACCCCTCTGAGTGACCACTGACCTCTGACCCCTGACCCCTGACCCTGACCCTGACCCCCCTGAGTGACCACTGACCCCTGGGAGTGAACCCTGACCCCTGAGTGACCCCTGACCCCTGAGTGACCACTGACCTCTGACCCCCCCTGCCCACCTGTGGAAGGAGCGGGTGGAGGCCTGGGTCAGGTGCGTGACCTCTGACCCCTGACCCCTGAGTGACCACTGACCTGTGAGTGACCACTGACCCCTGACCCCCACTGAATGTCAGCGGGCAGAGGTCTGGCTCAGACGAGTGACCCCTGACCCCTGACCTTTGCCCTCTGGCCGCAGGGAGGTCAGCGCGGGGCCGCACGGGGCGGGGTCGGGGCGTGGCCGCGCTCTCGCCCAATCGGTGCTCAGCGCCCTGGGGGGGGCGGGGCTGAGCCGGGCCTGGAGCCGCCCACAGCCCCTCCCCCTCCCGGTCAGGTAACGGGGTCACCGCGGGGTCACCGCGGGGTCAGCGCGGGGTCACCGCCGGGTCAACATTGGGGGGTCATTGGGGTGGGGGAGGGGTGATTTGGGAGGGGTCACTGAAGGTCCTGGGGGGTCATTGGGGGGGTTATAGTGGATTTGGGCTGACCCCTGACCTTTGACCTTTGCCCCCAGGGGGGAGGTGACCCTGAGCTGGGTGGGGCCGGGGGGGGAGGAGCTGGAGCGGCTCCCGCTGGACCCCGACGCCTTCTGCGCCTGGAGCGCCCCCGGCACCGCCACGGTCAGCGCCACCCCTGACCCCTGACCCCTGACCCCTGACCCCTGATCCCCGCCCGCAAACCCTGAACCCTGACCATGACCCCTGACCATGACCCCTGACCCCAATGACCCCCTGATGACCCCCCTGACCCCCTGCTGACCCCGCTGACCCCTGCTGACCCCTGATGACCCCTGATGACCCCTGCTGACCCCTGACCCCCGCCTGAAAACCCTGATCCCTGACCACGACCCCTGACCATGACCCCTGACCCCACTGCCCCCATTTCCCACTGCCCCCTGCTGACCCCTGATGACCCCTGATGACCCCTGCTGACCCCTGCTGACCCCCCGCTGACCCCGCTGACCCCTGACCTTTGCCCCTGCCAGGGGGGGTTGGTGTTCGGGCACTACGGGCGCCCCCAGGACCTGCAGCAGCTCCGGGCTCGGGGGGCGGCGCCGCGCGGGAACCTCGTCCTGCTGCGGCTCGGCCGGGGCGGCGCTGCCGAAAAGGTGAGGGGGCCGAAAATGGGGGGAGGAACAAAAAAATGGGGTCAGACACCCAAAAAATGGGTCTGGGACTGAAAAAACGGGGTGAGAAACTCCAAAAATGGGTCTGGGACACAAAACATGGGGTGAGAAACAGCAGAAATGGGGTCAGACACCCAAAAAATGGGTCTGGGAATGAAAAAACGGGGTGAGAAACTCCAAAAATGGGTCTGGGACACAAAACATGGGGTGAGAAACAGCAGAAATGGGGTCAGACACCCAAAAAATGGGACTGGGACCCAAAACATGGGGTGAGACACCCAAAGAATGGGGCGAGAAACGCCAGAAATGGGGTGAGACACCCAAAAATGGGTCTGGGACCGAAAAAATGGGGGGAGAAACAGCAAAAATGGGTCTGGGACACAAAACATGGGGGGAGACACCAAAAAAATGGGGTGAGACACCCAAAAATGGGGTGAGAAACACCAGAAATTGGTCTGGGACCCAAAAAATGGGATGAGACACCCTGAAAATGGGGTGAAACCCCCCAAAAATGGGGTGAGACCCTGAAAAATGGGGTTAGACACCTAAAAAATGGGGTGAGACACCTAAAAAATGGGGTGAGAAACTCCAGAAATGGGATTGGGAACCCAAAAAATGAGATAAAAACCCCCAAAATGGGATAGGGAACCCAAAAAATGGGGTAGGAACCCCAAAAATGGGATTGGGAACCCAAAACTGGGGTGAAACACCCCGAAAATGGGATTGAGAACCCAAAAATGGGGTGAGACATCCAAAAATGGGGTGAGAAACATCAAAAATGGGATAGGGAACCCAAAAATGGAGTGAGACACCCCAAAAATGGGATAGGGAACCCAAAAATGGGGTGAGACACCCCAAAAATGGGACAGGGACCCCAAAAACGGGGCTGGGGAAGGGGGTGGGGGAGGGGACCCCACCGGGAAGGTGAGACCCCCAGATTGGGGGCGGGGAGGGACCCCAGCCCGGATTTGGGGTCCGCAGGTGGCGGCGGCGGCGGCCGCGGGGGCCGTGGGGGTCCTCCTGTTCCCCGACCCCCGAGACAGCGCCGGGCCCGGGGGGGGCCCCGGCCTGGGGGGCAACACGGCCGTGACCCTCAGCGTGAGTGGGGGTCCCGGGGGGGGTTGGGGGGTCCTGGGGGGGTTTGGGGGGTCCTGGGGGATTTTGGGTGTTCCTGGGGGGCAGATCGGGGGTCCTGGGGGATTTGGGGGAAGATTGGGGGTCCTGGGGGGAGATTGGGGCACCCTGGGGGGAGATTGGGGGTCCTGGGGGGGAATTTGGGGGTTCTGGGGGGGATTTTGGGGGTCCTGGGGGGCTGGGGGCGTCTGAGGGTCTGGGGATATTTTGGGGAGGGGTCCGGGTGTATTTTTGGGGGATCAGGGTAATTTGGGGAGGGGTCTCACCGTGCCCCAGATGCAGGACGGCCCCGGGGGTATTTCGGGGGTATTTTGGGGAGGGGTCCGGGTGTATTTTGGGGGGGTCAGGGTAATTTGGGGAGGGGTCTCACCGTCCCCCCAGGTGCAGAACGGCCCCGGGGACCCGGGGGTATTTCGGGGATATTTTGGGGAGGGGTCCGGGTGTATCTTTGGGGGGGTCAGGGTAATTTGGGGAGGGGTCCGGGTGTATTTTTGGGGGGGTCAGGGTAATTTGGGGAGGGGTCTCACCGTCCCACAGGTGCAGGACGGCCCCGGGGACCCCTTCAGCCGCGGGTTCCCCTCCCTGGGGGGCCGCGCCCCCCCCGGGCCCCCCCCGGGGGTCCCCCCGATCCCGGCGCACCCCGTGAGCGCGGCCACGGCGGCGAGACTGCTCCGGTACGGGAGACCCCTCCCCAAATTCACCGGGACCCCTCCCCAAATTCACGGGGGGCCCAAATTACCCCGGGAACCCCAAATTCACCCGGGACCCCCAAATTAACCCGGGACCCCTCCCCAAATTCACGGGGGGCCCAAATTACCCCGGGAACCCCAAATTCACACGGGACCCCCAAATTAACCCAGGACCCCTCCCCAAATTCACCGGGGGGCCCCAAATTCCCCCGGGAACCCCAAATTCACCGGGACCCCCCCAAAAATTAACGCGGGACCCCTCCCCAAATTACCCCGGGAGCCCCAAATTACCCCGAGAACCCCAAATTCACCGGGAACCCCAAATGCACCCGGGAACCCCCCGCAAATTCACCCGGGACCCCTCCCCAAATTCACCCGGGACCCCTCCCCAAATTCACCCGGGACCCCTCCCCAAATTCACCTGGGAACCCCAAATTCACCTGGGACCCCCGCCCCAAATTCACCTCGGGCCCCTCCCCAAAACCTCGAACCCCTCCCCAAACCCTGACCCCGACCCAAGGGAGGGACCCTGACCCAAATTTGGGGTCCCAAACCCATCCCCCCTCCCCATTTCGGTTTTTTTGGGGGTCCCGAACCCCCCAAACCCATCCCCCCTCCCCATTTCAGAGTTTTTGGGGGTCCCGAACCCCCCCAAACCCATCCCCCCTCCCCATTTCAGGGTCCCTCCCCCCAAACCCCCCCGACCCCTCCCCATTTCAGGATCCTGGGGGTCCCAAACCCCCCAACCCATCCCCCCTCCCCATTTTGGGGTTTTTGGGGGTCCCAAACCCCACAAACCCCCCCGACCCCTCCCCATTTCGGGTTTTTGGGGGTCTCACCCCCCCTCCCCCCCGTTGCAGGTCGCTGGGCGCCCCCCGCGCCCCCCCGCACTGGGGGGTCCCGGGGGGGGCGCTGCGGTTCCGGCCCCGCCCGGGGGGGCGGCGGCTGCGGCTGCGCGTGGGGGGGGGGACGCGCCCCGGGACCCTCACCAGCGTCTTCGGGGCGCTGCGGGGGCGGCTGGAGCCCGGTGAGGGCGGGGCCAAAGGGGGGCGGGGCCGGGGGGGCGGGACCAGAGGGGGCGGGGCCGGGGGGCGGGGTCTGGGGCGGGACCACAGGGGGCGGGGCCGGGGGGCGGGGCCGGGGGCGGGACCAAAAGGGGAGGGGGCGGGGCCAGAGTGGGTGTGGTCAGAGTGGGTGTGGCCACATGAGGTGTGGGTGTGGCCTAAGTGGGTGGGATTTGGGTGTGGTTGGTGGGTGTAGTTAGAGTGGGCGGGGCTTGGTTTGGGTGTGGCCAAAGTGGGCGGAGTTTGGGTGTGGCCAGAGTGGGCGGGGTTTGGTTTGGGTGTGGTCAGTGGGTGTGGCCAAAGCAAGCAGGATTTGGGTGTGGTCGGTGGGTGTGGCCTAAGTGGGTGGGGGTTGGGTGTGGTCTGTGTGGGCGGGGTTTGGTTTGGGTGTGGTTGGTGGGTGTGGCCAAAGCGGGCAGGATTTGGGTGTGGCCAAGGTGGGCGTGGCCAAAGTGAACAGTTTTTGGGTGTGGCCGGAGTCGGCGGGATTTGATTTGGGTGTGGTCGGTGGGTGTGGCAAAAGTGGGCGGGGTTTGGTTTGGGTGTGGCCACAGCAGGCAGGAATTGGGTGTGGCCGAAGTGGGCGTGGCCATGAACTGTTTGGGTGTGGTCAGTGGGTGTGGTTAAATTGGGAGGTGCAAAATATGGGCGTGGTCAGTGGGGTGTGGCCAGTGGGGCGTGTTCTTTGGGGTGTGGTCAGTTGGGCGTGGTCAGTGGGTGTGGTCAGTGGGTGTGGTCAGTGGGTGTGGTCAGTGGGTGTGGTCAGTGGGTGTGGTCAGTGGGGTGTGGTCAGTGGGTGTGGTCAGTGGGGCGTGGCCACAAACGGGCGTGACCAATCGGGCTGGAGGGGGCGTGGCCTCGCTGACGTGGCCCCGCCCAGACTGTTACGTCATCGTGGGCGCCCAACGCGATTCGCTGGGCCCGGGGGCGGCGGCCTCGGGCGTGGGCACCGCCCTCCTGCTGGAGCTCGCCCGGTTCTTCGCCGCCATTGGCCGGGAGGGTGAGGGGCGGGGCCGGGGGCGGGGCCGGGGGCGGGGCCAGGGCGGGGCTGAAATTGGGGAAATTGGGGTTTTGACCCAAATTTATGGGGCGGATTCGGAGGGTGGAGGAGGGGCAAAACAGGGCGTGGCCAAGTGGGCGGTCCCAATTTGGGGAGGGGCTGAAATTGGGGAAATTCGGGGTTTTGACCCAAATTTAGGGCGGGGATTCGGAGGGTGGGGGAGGGGCGAGATGGGGCGTGGCCGGGTGGGCTGAAATTGGGGGAAATTCGGGGTTTTTGACCCAAATTTTGGGTGGGGATTTGGAGGGTGGGGGAGGGGCAAAACAGGGCGTGGCCGGGTGGGCGGTCCCAATTTGAGGAGGGGCTGAAATTGGGGAAATTTCGGGTTTTGACCCAAATTTTGGGGGCGGAATTTGGAGGGTGGGTGAGGGGCGTGGCCGGGTGGGCGGGGCCAATTTGGAGAGGGGCTGAAATTGGGGAAATTCAGGGTTTTGACCCAAATTGAGGAGGGGGTCAGAGGGTGGGGGAGGGGTCCCACACGGAGGAGGGGCAGTGGGGGGAGGGGCGGTCCTTGCCTTTCTCAGGTTCCGCCCACCTTTGGGGGGGTGACCCCCTCATTTTTGGGGTCTCCCCCACCTCGGGGGTCCCCCCCTCACCCGGGGGTCGCCCCCCAACCCCCCCCCAGGTTTCCAGCTCCGCCGGACCCTCCTCTTCGCCAGCTGGGACGGGGCCGAGTTCGGACATTTGGGGGCCACCGAGTGGCTGGAGGTGACCCCGTGACCCCTCCGCGACCCCTCCGTGACCCCGTGACCCCGCCGTGACCTTTCCCCTCCCCCCAGGGCTACCCCGGCCTGCTGCACACCAAAGTCGCCGCCTACATCAGCCTGGACCGCGCCGTGCTGGGTGCGCCCCTCCCCCACCCCCCACCCCTCCCCCACCCCCCGACCCCTCCCCCACCCCCTGACCCCTCCCCCACCCCGCAGGCGCAGAGCGGTTGGTGGTCAGGGCCAGCCCCACCCTGGGGACGCTGGTGGAGAGCGCGCTGGAGCAGGTGGGGGAGGGGCGAGGGGGGTGGGGGAGGGGAATTAGGGGTGGGGGAGGGGACAGGTGTCAGACCCCTCCCCAAAATTCAGGTGGAGAGTCCGAACGAGGGCGGGAAGAGCCTCCTGGAGCAGCTGAGGCAGCCGGGGCGGGGCTGGGAGAGCGACCTGTGAGTGGGGCACACCTGGGGGCACACCTGGGCACACCTGGGCACACCTGGGGCACACCTGGGCACACCTGGGATACACCTGGGGGCACCTGGACACACCTGGGATACACCTGGGCACACCTGGGATACACCTGGGATACACCTGGGCACACCTGGAATACACCTGGGATACACCTGAGCACACCTGGGCACACCTGGGCACACCTGGGGGCACCTGGGCACACCTGGGATACACCTGGGATACACCTGGGCACACCTAGGGCACACCTGGGGGCACCTGGGCACAGCTGGGCACACCTGGGATACACCTGGGCACACCTGGGGCACACCTGGGCACACCTGGGCACACCTGGGATACACCTGGGCACACCTGGGCACACCTGGGATATACCTGGGCACACCTGGGCACACCTGGGATACATCTGGGCACACCTGGGATACACCTGGGCACACCTGGGTACACCTGGGCACACCTGGGGGCACCTGGGCACACCTGGGGGCACCTGGGGCACACCTGAGATACACCTGGGATACACCTGGGCACACCTGGGCACACCTGGGCACACCTGGGCACACCTGGGCACACCTGGGATACACCTGGGCACACCTGGGCACACCTGGGATACACCTGGGATACACCTGGGGGCACACCTGGGCACAGCTGGGCACACCTGGGATACACCTGGGACACACCTGGGGCACACCTGGGACACACCTGGGCACACCTGGGCACACCTGGGCACACCTGGGGACACCTGGGGGCACACCTGGGTACACCTGGGCACACCTGGGCACACCTGGGTACACCTGGGCACACCTGGGATACACCTGGGTACACCTGGGATACACCTGGGCACACCTGGGCACACCTGGGCACACCTGGGTACACCTGGGCACACCTGGGCACACCTGGGTACACCTGGGGGCACACCTGGGTTACACCTGGGCACACCTGGGCGCACCTGGGATACACCTGGGCACACCTGGGGGCACACCTGGGCACACCTGGGCACACCTGGGATACACCTGGGCACACCTGGGCACACCTGGACACACCTGGGCACACCTGGGATACACCTGGGCACACCTGGGCACACCTGGGCACACCTGGGCACACCTGGGCGCACCTGGGCACACCTGTCCCCCCCGTGTCCCCCCCCAGGGTCCGGCCTCTCTCCCCCGAGGGCGGCGCTTTCCCCTTCACGGCGGCCGCCGGCGTCCCGGCCCTGGAGTTCAGCTTCGATGAGGTGGGACCCCAAATGTCCCCAAATGTCCCAAAAGTGACCCCAAAATGTCCCCAAAATGTCCCCAAAAGTGACCCCAAAATGTCCCCAAAAGTGACCCTGAAATGTCCCCAATATCCCCTAAAAGTGTCACCAAAAATGTAATCAAAAGTGTCCCCAAAAGTATCCCAAATGTCCCCAAAAAGTGTCCCAAATGTCCCCAAAAATGTCCCCAAAAGTGTCCCCAAAAGTGTCCCCAAAGTCCCTAAAAGTGTCACCAAATGTGTCGCCAATGTCCCCAAAAGTGTCATCAAAATTGACCCCCAAAATGTCCCCAAATGTCCCCAAAAATGTCCCCAAATGTGTCCCCAATGTCCCCAAAAGTGTCCCCAAAAATGTCCCTAAAGGTGCCCCCAAAAGTGTCCCCAATGTCCCCAAAAGTGACCTTAAAAGTGTCCCAAATTCCCCCAATCCCCCCAATCCCCTCACTGTCCCCAATGTCCCCAATGTCCCCAATCCCCCCAATGTCCCCAATGTCCCCAATCCCCCCAAATCCCCCCAATGTCCCCCAATGTCCCCAATGTCCCCAATGTCCCCAATGTCCCCAATGTCCCCAATGTCCCCCCAATGTCCCCAATCCCCCCAATGTCCCCAATGTCCCCAATGTCCCCAATCCCCCCGATGTCCCCAATGTCCCCAATGCCCCCAATGTCCCCCCAATGTCCCCCAATGCCCCCAATGTCCCCAACCCCCCCAATGTCCCCAATGCCCCCAATGTCCCCAATGTCCCCAATGTCCCCAATGTCCCCAAATGTCCCCAATGTCCCCAATGTCCCCAATGTCCCCAACGTCCCCGATGTCCCCAATGTCCCCAATGTCCCCAATGTCCCCAATGCCCCCGATGTCCCCCCAGCTGCCCGGCGGTGGCTCGGGCGCGGCGCTGGGCACGGCCGAGGACACTCTGCGCCGTCTCGGGGCGCGGCTGCGGGGGCGGCTGCCGGCGGTGGCCGAGGCCGCGGCGGCGGTGGCGGCACAGCTGCTGCTGCGCCTCGGCCACGAGCCCCGGCTGCCGCTGGACCCCGGCGCGCTCGGCGACGCGCTGGTGCGGCAGCTGGCCCCGCTGCAGGTGAGACCAGTAAAAACCAGTATAAACCAGTATAAACCAGTATAGACCAGTATAGACCAGTATGGACCAGTATAGACCAGTATAAACCAGTATAAACCAGTATAAACCAGTATAGACCAGTATAGACCTGTATAGACCAGTATAAACCAGTATAACCCAGTGTAACCCAGTGTAACCCAGTATAACCCAGTATAACCCAGTATAGCCCAGTATAACCCAGTATAACCCAGTATAACCAGTATTTCCCAGTATAACCCAGTATAACCCATCCTATCTCGGCCTATCTCAGCCTATCTCAGCCTATCTCAGCCTATCTCGGCCTATCCCGGCCTATCGCGGCCTATCGCGGCCTATCGCGGCCTATCGCGGCCTATCGCGGCCTATCGCGGCCTATATCGCGGCCTATCGTGGCCTATCGCGGCCTATCACGGCCTATCTCGGCCTATCGCGGCCTATATCGCGGCCTATCGTGGCCTATCGCGGCCTATCGCGGCCTATCGCGGCCTATCGCGGCCTATCGCGCCCCGCCCCGTGTGACCCTCCCCCGCAGGCGCGCGGGCTGTCCCTGCAGTGCCTCTCCTCGGCCAGAGGGGGCGTCGTGCGCGCGGCGGCGGCGCTGCGCCGCGACATGGCGGGAGCGGACGGCGGCAACGAGCGCCTCAACCGCGGCTTCAACGCGCGCCTCATGGCCGTGAGTGTCACCGGGGTCACCTGGGGGTCACCTGGGTGTCACCGGGGTCACCTGGGGTCACCTGTGTCACCTGGGGTCACCTGGGGGTCACCTGGTCACACCCCTGGGTGTCCCCTGGGTGTCCCCTGGTCACCTCTGGGTGTCCCCTTCGTGTCCTCTGGGTGTCCCTGGGTGTCCCCTGGGTGTCCCCTGGGTGTCTCTGGTCACCCCTGGGTGTCACCTGTATGCCCTTGGGTGTCCCCTGGGTGTCCCTGGGTGTCCCTGAGTGTCCCTGGGTGTCCCCTGGGTGTCCCTGAGTGCCCCTGGGTGTCCCTGGGTGTCCCCTGGTCTCCCCTGGGTGTCCCTGGTCACCCCTGGGTGTCCCCTGAGTGTCCCTGGGTGTCCCCTGGGTGTCCCTGGGTGTCCCTGGGTGTCCCCTGGGTGTCCCTGAGTGTCCCCTGGGTGTCCCTGAGTGTCCCCTGGGTGTCCCCTGGGTGTCCCTGGGTGTCCCCTGGGTGTCCCCTGGGTGTCCCTGGGTGTCCCTGGTCACCCCTGGGTGTCCCTGGGTGTCCCTGGGTGTCCCCTGAGTGTCCCTGGGTGTCCCCTGCGTGTCCCTGGGTGTCCCCTGGGTGTCCCTGGGTGTCCCTGGGTGTCCCCTGGGTGTCCCTGGGTGTCCCCTGGGTGTCCCTGGGTGCCCCTGGGTGACCCCTGACCCCGTCCCTGTCCCTGTCCCTGTCCCCTCTGACCCCTGACCCCGTCCCTGCCCCCTCCCTGTGCCCCTGGGTGACCCCTGACCCTGACCCCGTCCCTGTCCCTGTCCCCTCTGTCCCCTCTGACCCCTGACCCCGTCCCCGTCCCCCCAGGCCGAGGCGTCACTTCTGTCCCCGTTCGTGTCCCCTCTGGTCACCCCGTTCCGCCACGTCCTGCTGGGCCGCGGTGGCCACACGCTGCGGGCGCTGGTGGCCGAGCTGGGACACGGTGACACCGGCGGTGACATCGGTGACAGCGGCACCGCCCGCGGCCGCCTGCGGGTGGCGCTGCTGGCCTGGACCCTGCGCGGCACCGCGGGGGCGCTGGCGGGGGACAGCGGGGACCTCGGGGACATGGGGGGCGCCGGGGACAGCGGCGGCTGCGGCCACCTCGGGGACATCGGCGGGGACGGCCGGGGTGGCCTTGGGGACACCGGGGACATCGGGGGCCGAGGGGACACCGGGGGGATTGGGGACATTGGGGGTCATGGGGACAGTGGGGACATTGGGGGTCATGGGGACACCGGGGACACCGGGGGGATTGGGGACATTGGGGGTCATGGGGACAGTGGGGACATTGGGGGTCATGGGGACACCGGGGACACCGGGGGGATTGGGGACATTGGGGACATTGGGGGGATTGGGGGCATTGGGGACATTGGGGACATTGGGGACAGGGACATGTGGGGTGACGGGGACACCTGGCAGTGGGGTGACCCTGGGGACAGTGGGGACCCTGGGGACACTCAGGGTCGGGGTGGCCCTTGGTGACACTTGGGGACATTTAGTGACATTTGGGGACACTTGGAAACACCTTGGGGACACTTGGGGACATTTGGGGACACCTTGGGGACATTCGGGGATTCCTTGGTGACACTTGGGGCCACCTTGGGGGCATTTGGGGACACTTGGGGACACCTTGGGGGCACCTTGGGGACATTTGGGGACACGTTGGGGACACCTGGGGACATTTGGGGACACTTTGGGGACATTTGGTGACATTTGGGGACATTTTGGGACATTTGGGGACTTTTGGGGACATTTGGGGACATTTTGGGACCTCAGTGGTGGCCCCGGGGATACCTTGGGGCGCAGGCCCACCGTCCTCATTTGCATCCTCATTTGCATCCTCATTTGCATCCTCATTTGCATCCTCATTTGCATCAGCCGCGTTTATTGGCTGCGACCCTGAGCTGGGGAGAATAAAAGCAGCGGGAGCCACGCCCCCGTGGCCACGCCCACAAGGACACGCCCGTGTTGGCTCCGCCCACTTTTAGTCGGCCACTCCCATTGGTGGCCACGCCCTCACAGGCCCCGCCCATCGCATCGTTGGTGGGTGGAGCCATGTTGGATTGGCAGCCATATTGAACTGGCAGCCATGTTGGATTGGCAGCCATGTTGTATCGGTGGCCATGTTGGATTGGCAGCCATGTTGGATTGGTGGCCATATTGAACTGGCAGCCATATTGAAATGGGAGCCATGTTGTCCTAGCAGCCACGTTGGATCGGTGGCCATATTGAAATAGCAGCCATGTTTTCCTGGTGGCCATATTGGATTGGTGGCCATATTGAATCGGCAGCCATATTGTCCTGGTGGCCATGTTGTCCTGTCAACCATATTGTCCTGGTGGCCCTATTGGATCGGCAGCCATATTGAACTGGAAGCCATGTTGTCCTGGTGGCCATATTGGATCGGCAGCCATATTGGATTGACAGCCATATTGTCCTGGTGGCCATATTGGATCGACAACCATATTGAAATGGCAGCCATGTTGTCCTGTCGACCATATTGTCCTGGTGGCCATATTGGATCAGCAGCCATATTGGATTGACAGCCATGTTGTCCTGGTGGCCAAGTTGAATCGACAGCCATATTGGATCGGCAGCCATGTTGTCCTGGTGGCCATATTGGATCGGCAGCCATATTGTCCTGGCGGCCATGTTGGATCGGCAGCCATATTGTCCTGGCGGCCATATTGGATTGGTGGCCATCTTGTCCTGGTGGCCATGTTGTCCCAGCAGCCATCTTGTCCTGGCAGCCATCTTGTCCTGGTTGCCATATTGAATCGGCAGCCATCTTGTCCTGGCGGCCATGTTGTCCCAGCAGCCATCTTGCTCCTCCAGCCACCTCCTCCCCCAGCGCCGCTCCGCGGCGGCCATCTTGCCGTGGGCGGGGCCGGGGGCGGTGTCAGCACTGGGGGTCCCCTTTGGGGGGTCCGGGCGGGCTCTGGGCGCCCTCCAGGACCCGCGGCCGGCGCCCGCCCGGCGCCACGCCCATGTGCAGGAGGTCCCTGGGGAGGGGACACGGGGGTCACCGCGGGGTCACCGCGGGGTCACCGCGGGGTCACCGAGCCCCCCAAGCCCCCCCAAACCCCCCCGAGCCCCCCGAGCCCCCCAAACCCCCCGTACTCGCCGCGCAGCCGCGGCAGCAGCTCCAGCCCGGCGCCGCCCGAGGGCTCCTCGCACCTGCCCGGCTCCAGGTGGGACGGGGCGGGGCTGCGGGACAGAGGGGGGTGAGGGACAGCCCCCGAGACCCCTCCCCATAAATTCAGGTGCGCTGGGACCCCTCCCCATAAATTCAGGTGAGATGGGACCCCTCCCAAATAATTCAGGTGGTCTTGGACACCCCCAAATAATTCAGGTGTGATGGGACCCCTCCCCAAATGACTCAGGTGTGATGGGACCCCTCCCCAAATGACTCAGGTGTGATGGGACCCCTCCCCAAATGACTCAGGTGTGATGGGACCCCTCCCCAATGACTCAGGTGTGATGGGACCCCTCCCCAATGACTCAGGTGTGATGGGACCCCTCCCCATGAACTCAGGTGTGATGGGACCCCCTACCCAATGACTCAGGTGTGATGGGACCCCTCCCCATGAACTCAGATATGCTGGGACCCCTCCCCAAATAATTCAGGTGTGCTGGGACCCCTCCCCAAATGATTCAGGTGTGATGGGACCCCTCCCCAAATGACTCAGGTGTGATGGGACCCCCTACCCAAATGACTCAGGTGTGATGGGACCCCTCCCCATGAACTCAGGTGTGCTGGGACCCGTCCCCAAATGACTCAGGTGTGCTGAGACCCCTCCCCATGAACTCAGGTGTGCTGGGACCCCCTACCCAATGATTCAGGTGTGCTGAGACCCCTCCCCAAATAATTCAGGTGTGCTGGGACCCCTCCCCAAATGATTCAGGTGTGCTGGGACCCCTCCCCAATGACTCAGGTGTGATGGGACCCCTCCCCAAATGACTCAGGTGTGCTGGGACCCCCTACCCAATGACTCAGGTGTGATGGGACCCCTCCCCATGAACTCAGGTGTGATGGGACCCCTCCCCAAATGACTCAGGTGTGATGGGACCCCTCCCCATGAACTCAGGTGTGCTGAGACCCCTCCCCAAATGACTCAGGTGTGCTGAGACCCCTCCCCAAATGACTCAGGTGTGATGGGACCCCTCCCCATGAACTCAGGTGTGCTGAGACCCCTACCCAATGACTCAGGTGTGATGGGCCCCCCTACCCAAATGACTCAGGTGTGATGGGACCCCTCCTCATGAACTCAGGTGTGATGGGACCACTCCCCAAATGACTCAGGTGTGCTGAGACCCCCTCCCCAAATGACTCAGGTGTGATGGGCCCCCCTACCCAAATGATTCAGGTGTGCTGGGACACCCTCCCCATGAACTCAGGTGTGCTGAGACCCCTCCCCAAATGACTCAGGTGTGCTGAGACCCCTCCCCAAATGACTCAGGTGTGCTGGGACCCCTCCCCATGAACTCAGGTGTGATGGGACCCCCTACCCAATGACTCAGGTGTGCTGGGACCCCTCCCCATAAATTCAGGTGTGCTGGGACCCCTCCCAAAAAATTCTGGTGTTCTTGGACACCTCCAAATGACTCAGGTGTGATGGGACCCCCTACCCAAATGATTCAGGTGTGATGGGACCCCTCCCCATGAACTCAGGTGTGCTGAAACCCCCTCCCTGAATGACTCAGGTGTGATGGGACCCCTCCCCAAATGATTCAGGTGTGATGGGACCCCCTCCCCAAATGACTCAGGTGTGCTGAGACCCCTCCCCAATGACTCAGGTGTGCTGGGACCCCTCCCCATGAACTCAGGTGTGATGGGACCCCTCCCCATGAACTCAGGTGTGCTGGGACCCCTCCCCATGAACTCAGGTGTGATGGGACCCCTCCCCATGAACTCAGGTGTGCTGGGACCCCTCCCCATGAACTCAGGTGTGCTCAGACCCCTCCCCAAATGCGTTCAGGTGCTCTGAGCCCCCCCCAAACGCCGCTGGCACCTGCGGGGGTCCGCGGCGGGCGGGCGCAGGGTCTCGGGGCGCCGGATCAGGTGGTCCAGGGCGCGCAGCAGGTGCGGGAAGGTGGGGCGGGCGCCGCGCTGGCGCTGCCAGCACTGCAGCATCAGCCGGTGCAGCGGCGCCGGGCAGCGCGGCGGCGGCGGCAGGCGGTAGTCCTGCTCCACCGCGTTGATCACCTGGGCAGGGGAGGGGACAGGTGAGGGGACAGGTGAGGATTTCGGGGGGTTTTGGAGGGGGTTCTGGGGGGTTTTTGTGGATCTGGGGTTTTTTGGTGTGTTTTTTGGGTTTTTTGTGGGGATTTTTTTTTGGTTTTTGTAATTTTGGGGTATTTTGGTGCGTTTTTTGGGGGTTTTTGGGGTTTCTGTGGCTCTGGGGCCCTGGCCTTGAGTGACTCATGTCCTGGTTGGACATGGACATCTCCCAGTACTCATGGTTGTACATCTCCCAGTAGTCATGGTTGGATGTGTCCCATACTCATGGTTGGACATGAACATGTCCCATACTCATGGTTGGATGTGTCCCAGTACTCATGGTGGGACATGTCCCATACTCACGGTTGGACATGAACATGTCCCATACTCATGGTTGGACACGTCCCGGTACTCATGGTTGGACATGGACATCTCCCGGTACTCACGTCCTGGTTGGACATGTCCCAGGATTCATGGTGGGACATCTCCCAGTACTCATGGTTGGACGTGTCCCATACTCATGGTGGGACGTGTCCCATTACTCATGGTTGGACATGGACATCTCCCAGTACTCATGGTTGGACATCTCTCAGTACTCATGGTGGGACATGTCCCATACTCATGGTTGGACACATCTTGGTTGGACATGGACATGTCCCAGTACTCATGGTGGGACATCTCCCCATACTTATGATGGGACATCTCCCAGTACTCATGGTTGGACATGTCCCAGTACTCATGTCCTGGTTGGACGTGTCCCATACTCATGGTTGGACACGTCCTGGTTGGACATCTCCCAGTACTCATGGTGGGACATGTCCCATACTCATGGTTGGACATCTCCCAGCAGTCATGGTTGGACATCTCTCAGTACTCATGGTGGGACATGTGCCATACTCATGGTTGGACACATCTTGGTTGGACATGGACATGTCCCAGTACTCATGGTGGGACATGGCCCAGTACTCATGGTTGGACAAGGACATCTCCCAGTACTCATGGTTGGACATCTCCCAGTACTCATGGTGGGACATGGACATCTCCCAGTACTCACGTCCCAGTTGGACGTGTCCCATACTCGTGGTTGGACACGTCCTGGTTGGACATCTCCCAGTACTC
Organism: Taeniopygia guttata; assembly: GCF_003957565.2. Taxonomy (NCBI): domain Eukaryota; kingdom Metazoa; phylum Chordata; class Aves; order Passeriformes; family Estrildidae; genus Taeniopygia; species Taeniopygia guttata. The sequence continues at coordinate 120,797 of NC_054764.1, forward strand.
ATGGTTGGACGTGTCCCATACTCATGGTTGGACACGTCCTGGTTGAACATGGACATGGCCCAGTACTCATGGTGGGACGTGTCCCATACTCATGGTTGGACATGGACATCTCCCAGTACTCATGGTTGGACGTCTCCTAGTACTCACACCCCAGTTGGACGTGTCCCATACTCATGGTTGGACACGTCCCGGTTGGACATGGACGTGTCCCATACTCATGGTTGGATGTGTCCCATACTCGTGGTTGGACATGGACATGTCCCAGTGCTCATGGTTGGACATGTCCCGTACTCATGGTTGGACATCTCCCAGTACCCATGTCCCGGTGGGACATGGACATCTCTCAGTACTCATGGCTGGACATGTCCCAGTACTCACGTCCTGGTTGGACATGTCCTGGTTGGACATCTCCCAGTACTCATGGTGGGACATCTCCCAGTACTCATGTCCTGGTTGGACATGGACATCTCCCAGTACTCATGGTGGGACGTGTCCCATACTCATGGTTGGACATCTCCCGGTACTCATGACTGGACAATCTCCCAGTACTCACGTCCTGGTTGGACATGTCCCATACTCATGGTGGGACGTGTCCCATACTCATGGTTGGACACGTCCCGGTTGGACATGGACATGGCCCAGTACTCATGGTTGGACATGTCCCAGTACTCATGGTTGGACATGTCCCAGTACTCATGGTTGGACATGGACATGGCCCAGTACTCATGGTTGGACATCTCCCAGTACTCATGTACTGGTTGGACATGTCCCAGTACTCATGGTGGGACATGGACATGTCCCAGTACTCATGGTTGGATGTGTCCCATACTCATGGTTGGATGTGTCCCATACTCATGGTTGGACATGTCCCAGTACTCACGTCCTGGTTGGACATGTCCCAGTACTCACGTCCCAGTAGGACGTGTCCCATACTCATGGTTGGACATGTCCCGGTTGGACATGGACATGTCCCGGTACTCACGTCCTGGTTGGACATGTCCCAGTAGTCATGGTGGGACATCTCCAATTACTCATGGTTGGACATCTCCCGGTACTCATGGTGGGACAATCTCCCGGTACTCACGTCCTGGTTGGACATGTCCCAGTACTCATGGTGGGACATGTCCCATACTCATGGTTGGACATGTCCCATACTCACGTCCTGGTTGGACATGTCCCAGTACTCATGGTGGGACATGTCCCATACTCATGGTTGGACATGTCCCATACTCACGTCCTGGTTGGACATGTCCCAGTAGGGTCTCTCGCCGAAGCTCAGCACCTCCCACATGACGATGCCGAAGCTCCAGACGTCGCTGGCCGAGGTGAAGGTGCGGAAGGCGATGGCCTCGGGCGCCGTCCAGCGGATCGGGATCTTCCCGCCCTGCCGGGGGGCGCGGGCGGTCAGGGGGACCCCGAAACCCACCGGGAAACACAAAAAAGCACCAGGAAACCACAAAAACCACCAGGAAACCACAAAAAAACACCAGGAAACCACAAAAACCACCGGGAAACCCCAAAAAACCACCGGGAAACCAAAAAAACCACCAGGAAACCAAAAAAAACCACCGGGAAACCCAAAAAAAACCACCGGGAAACCACAAAAACCACCGGGAAACCCAAAAAACCACCGGGAAACACAAAAAAAACACCGGGAAACTCAAAAAAAACCACCAGGAAACCCAAAAAACCACCGGGAAACCCAAAAAAACCACCGGGAAACCACAAAAAACCACCGGGAAACCACAAAAACCACCGGGAAACCCCAAAAAAAGCACCGGGAAACCCAAAAACCACTGGGAAACCCAGAAAAACCACCGGGAAACCCCAAAAAAACCACCGGGAAACCACAAAAACCACCGGGAAACCAAAAAAACCAAGAAACCACAAAAACCACCCGGAAACCAAAAAAACCAAGAAACCACAAAAACCACTGGGAAACCACAAAAAACCACCAGGAAACAAAAAAAAAACCACTAGGGAGCCCAAAAAAACCACCGGGAAACCACAAAAACCACCGGGAAACCCAAAAAAAGCACCGGGAAACCCAAAAAAACCACCGGGAAACCACAAAAACCACCGGGAAACCCAAACCCCCCCAAATCCCCCAAAATCCCTCCAAACCCCCCCAAATCCCCCCCTAGTCCCCCCAAACCCCCCAAATTCCCCCAGAATCCCCCCAAACCCCCCCTGAGTCCCCACAACCCCCCCAGATCCCCCCCAAACTCCCCAAACCCCCTGAATCCCCCCAAAATCACCCCTGAATCCCCCCAAGCCCCCCCAATCCCCCCAAACCCCCTGATTACCCCCCAACCCCCCCGAATCCCCCCAAACCCCCCAAATCCCCCGAGTCCCCCCAAATACCCCCTGAGTCCCCCAAATCCCCCTCAAACCCCCTGAGTCCCCCCCGAATCCCCCCCAGATCTCCCCCAAACCCCCCCAAACCCCACCAAACCCCCCCAGATCCCCCCTGAATCCCCCCCAGACCCCCCCAGATCCCCCCAAACACCCCCAGATCCGCCCCAAACCCCCGTACCCCCCTGAATTCTCCCCAAATTCCCCCCGAAATCCCCCCAAACCCTCTGAGCCCCCCAAATCCCCCCCGAATTCCCCTCAAACCCTCTGAAATCCCCCCAAATCCCCCCCAAACCCCCTGAATCCTCCCCAAATCCCCCCAAAATCCCAATGAATCTCCCCAAATTCACCCCAAACCCCCTGAATCCTCCCCAAATCCCCCCTGAGTCCTCCCCAAACCCCCCAAATCCCCCCAAATCCCCCCCAAACCCCCTGAATCCCCCTCAACCCCCCCAGATCCCCCCAAACCCCCCCAGACCCCCTGAATCCCTCCCAAATCCCCCAGATTCCCCCCCAAACCCCCTGATTGCCCCCCAAATCCCCCCGAGTTCCCCCCAAACCCCCCCAGACCCCCTGAATCCCCCCCAAACCCCCCCAAACCCCCCAGCCCCCCTCTGCCCCCTGTCCGGGGGTCCCACCAGGGAGCTGGTGTAGGTGGGGTCGCTGTCGCGGGCGCCGCCGAGGGCGCGGGAGAGGCCGAAGTCGGAGACTTTGCAGACCAGGTGGGCGTCCACCAGAACGTTCCGCGCCGCCAGGTCCCGGTGCACGAAGCCGGCCTCGGCCAGGTAACGCATGCCGGCGGCGATGCCGCGCAGCATGGCCACCAGCTGCAGCGTGGGCAGGGTCCCCTCGCGGCCCTGGGACACAGCACGGTGTCACCGGTGTCACCGGTGTCACCAGATTGTCATTGGTGTCCCCAAAGTGTCACCAGTGTCCCCAAATCCCCAGGTAACGCATGCCGGCGGCGATGCCGCGCAGCATGGCCACCAGCTGCAGCGTGGGCAGGGTCCCCTCCCGGCCCTGGGACACGTGTCACAGTGTCACCGGTGTCACCAATGTCCCCAAAGTGTCACCAGTGTCCCCAAATTGTCACCAGTGTCCCCAAATCCCCGGGTAACGCATGCCGGCGGCGATGCCGCGCAGCATGGCCACCAGCTGCAGCGTGGGCAGCGTCCCCTCCCGGCCCTGGGGCACGGCACGGTGTCACTAGTGTCCCCAAATTGTCACCGGTGTCCCCAGATTGTCACCGGTGTCCCCAAATTGTCACCAGTGACACCAGATTGTCACCGGTGTCCCCAAATCCCCTCGGTGTTCCAAGATCACCTCAATGGCCCAAATCAACTCAATGTCACTGCATCCCCACAATGTCCCCAATGTCCCCAAATCCCCCCAATGTCCTTGATGTCCCCATTGTCCTTGATGCCCCCAATGTCCCCAAATGTCCCCAAATGTCCCCAAATCCCCTCGGTGTTCCAAAAGCACCTCAATAGCCCAAAATCAACTCAATGTCACCAAATCCTCACAATGTCCCCACTGTCCCCAATGTCCCCAATGTCCCCAATGTCCCCCAATGTCCCCAATATCCTCAACCCCCCCAATGTCCCCAATGTCCCCAATCCCCCCAATGTCCCCGATGTCCCCAATGTCCCCAATGTCCCCAAATGTCCCCAATGTCCCCAATGTCCCCAATGTCCCCAAATCCCCTCAATGTCCCCAAAATCTCCCCAATGTCCCCAATGTCCCCATCCCCCCAGTGTCCCCAAATCCCCCAACCCCCCCATTGTCCCCAATGTCCCCAATGTCCCCGATGTCCCCAATGTCCCCAATGTCCCCAATGTCCCCAATGTCCCCAAATGTCCCCAGTGTCCCCAACATCCCCAATGTCCCCAATGTCCCCAATGTCCCCAATCCCCCCAACGTCCCCAATGTCCCCAAGGTCCCCAATGTCCCCAATGTCCCCAATGTCCCCAACCCCCCCAATGTCCCCAATGTCCCCCAATGTCCCCAATGTCCCCAAACGTCCCCAATGTCCCCAATGTCCCCAATGTCCTGAACCCCCCCAATGTCCCCAATCCCCCCCAATGTCCCCAATGTGTCCCCAATGTCCCCAATGTCCCCAATGTGTCCCCAATGTCCCCAACCCCTCGGTCCCACCCTGAGGAAGGCGTCGAGGGCGCCGTGCAGCAGGAACTCGGTGACGATCATGGCGGGGGGCCCGGCGGTGCTGACGACGCCGCGCAGCCGCACCACGTTGGGGTGCCGGAACTGCCCCATGCGCGCGGCCTCGCGCAGGAACTCCCGGCGCTGCCGCTCGCCCGCGCCGCCCTTGAGCGTCTTCACCGCCACCTCGGCCTCGGGCTGGCCCGGCAGCGCCAGCCGCCCGCGCCACACCTCGCCGAACTCGCCTGCGGGGGAAATCGGGGGGAATCTACACAAAAAACCAAAATCTACCCAAAAAACAGCCAAAATCTGCATAAATCTACCCAAAACCAGCCAAAATCGGGGTAAATCCACCCAAAAAACGGCCAAAATCCAAATAAATCCACCCAAAACCCAACCACACCTCACCGAATTCGCCTGCGGGGGAAATCGGGGTAAATCCAACCAAAACCAGCCAAAATCTACCCAAAATCAGCAGAAATCTGGGTAAATCCACCCAAAACCAGACAAAATCTACCCAAAAAACAGCCAAAATCCAACTAAATCCACCCAAAATCCAAATAAATCCACCCAAAATCCAACCACACCTCGCCGAACTCGCCTGCGGGGGAAATCGGGGTGAATCTGCCCAAAAAACCAAAATCTACCCAAAAAACGGCCAAAATCCACGTAAATCCACCCAAAACCTGCCAAAATCAGGGTAAATCTACACAGAAAACGGCCAAAATCCGGGTAAATCCACCCAAAACCAGACAAAATCCAAATAAATCCACCCAAAATCCAAATAAATCCACCCAAAACCCAACCACACCTCGCCGAACTCGCCTGCGGAGGGAAATCGGGGTGAATCTGCCCGAAAAACGGCCAAAATCCGGGTAAATCTACCCAAAACCAGCCAAAATCCACCCAAAAAACGGCCAAAATCCAGGTAAATCTACCCAAAATCCAAATAAATCCACCCAAAATCCAACCACACCTCGCCAAACTCGCCTGCGGAGGAAATCGGGGTGAATCTGCCCGAAAACGGCCAAAATCCACATAAATCCACCCAAAATCCAAATAAATCCACCCAAAATCCAACCACACCTCGCCGAACTCGCCTGGGGAGGGAAATCGGGGTGAATCTACACAAAACCGGCCAAAATCCACCCAAAAAACGGCCAAAATCCACATAAATCCACCCAAAACCTGCCAAAATCAGGGTAAATCTACCCAAAAATCTGCCAAAATGTGGAAAAATCCACCCAAAACCCAACCACACCTCGCCGAACTCGCCTGCGGGGGAAATCGGGGTGAATCTGCCCAAAAAACCAAAATCTACCCAAAAAACAGCCAAAATCCGGGTAAATCCACCCAAAATCCAAATAAATCCACCCAAAACCCAACCACACCTCGCCGAACTCGCCTGCGGAGGGAATCGGGGGGAATCTGCGCGAAAAACGGCCAAAATCCACCCAAAAACGGCCAAAATCCGGGTAAATCTACCCAAAATCCAAATAAATCCACCCGAAAAACAGCCAAAATCCAAATAAATCTACCCAAAACCCAACCACACCTCGCCGAACTCGTCTGCGGAGGGAAATCGGGGTGAATCTGCCCGAAAAACGGCCAAAATCCAAATAAATCCACCCAAAACCGGCCAAAATCCAGGTAAATCTACCCAAAATCCAAATAAATCCACCCAAAACCCAACCACACCTCGCCGAACTCGCCTGCGGGGGAATCGGGGTGAATCTACCCAAAAACGGCCAAAATCCACCCAAAAAACAGCCAAAATCCAACCACACCTCGCCGAACTCGCCTGCGGGGGAATCGGGGTGAATCTACCCAAAAACGGCCAAAATCCACCCAAAAAACGGCCAAAATCCAAATAAATCCACCCAAAACCCAACCACACCTCGCCAAACTCGCCTGCGGAGGAAATCGGGGTGAATCTACACAGAAAACGGCCAAAATCCGGGTAAATCCACCCAAAACCTGCCAAAATCTACCCAAAATCCAACCACACCTCGCCGAACTCGCCTGCATTGGGAAATTGGGATAAATCCACCCAAAACCAGCCAAAATCTACCCAAAAAACTGCCAAAGTCCAGATAAATCCACCCAAAACCAACCACACCTCGCTGAACTCGCCTGCGGAGGGAATCGGGGGGAATGTGCCCAAAACCAGCCAAAATCCACCCCAAAAAACGGCCAAAATCCGGGTAAATCCACCCAAAATCCAAATAAATCCACCCAAAATCCAACCACACCTCGCCAAACTCGCCTGGGGAGGGAAATCGGGGTGAATCTGCCCAAAAAACGGCCAAAATCCAAATAAATCCACCCAAAACCCAACCACACCTTGCCAAACTCACCTGCGTTGGGAAATTGGGGTAAATCCACCCAAAAATAACCAAAACCCAACAAAATCCACCCAAAATCCACCCACATCTGACCCCAAATCTTCAGACCTGCCCCGATGACCTCGTGGATGGTGACGTGGGCGGCGTCGATCTCCCCGAAATGACCCAAAATGACCCAAAATGACCCAAAATGACCCAAAATGCGGCACCTGCCCCGATGACCTCGGGGATGGTGACGTGGGCGGCGTCGATCTCCCCGAAATGACCCAAAATGACCCAAAATGACCCAAAATGACCCAAAATGCCCCAAAATCCGGTACCTGCCCCGATGACCTCGTGGATGGTGACGTGGGCGGCGTCGATCTCCCCGAAATGACCCAAAATGACCCAAAATGACCCAAAATGACCCAAAATCCGGTACCTGCCCCGATGACCTCGTGGATGGTGACGTGGGTGGCGTCGATCTCCCCGAAATGACCCAAAATGACCCAAAATGACCCAAAATGACCCAAAAATCCCCAAAATGACCCCAAAATTCGGTACCTGCCCCGATGACCTCGTGGATGGTGACGTGGGCGGCATCGATCTCCCCGAAATGACCCAAAATGACCCGAAATGACCCAAAATGACCCAAAATGACCCGAAATCCGGTACCTGCCCCGATGACCTCGTGGATGGTGACGTGGGCCGCGTCGATCTCGGTGGCGAAGTCCCTCAGGGCCCCCTCGGGCTCCTCGTAGCTCAGGGGGTCAATGTAGAGTTTCCTGCCTGGGGGAGGGGCGTGGGGTCACCCCGGGGTCACCCTGGGGTCACTCGGGGTCATTTGGGGTCACCCCGGGGTCATTTGGGGTCACTCAGGGCCACCCTGGGGTCATTTGGGGACACTTCTGGGATGTTTTTTGGGAATTTCTTTGGGGGTATTTGGGGGCGTTTTTGAGGAGATTTTTTGGGAGATTTGGGGACTTTTTTGGGGAAACTTTGAGGATATTTTTGGGAATTTTTGGGGATTTTTTTTGGGATTTCTTTGGGGGTATTTGGGGACGTTTTTGAGAATATTTTTGGGGACTTTCTGGGAACGTTTTTGGGGGATAGTTTTAGGATATTCATGGACATTTTTAGGGAGAGTTGGGTACTTTTTGGGACATTTTGAGGGATATTTTTCAGGATATTTTTGGGACATTTTTGGGGGACATTTTTGGGGGATAATTTTAGGACGTTCGTGGGCATTTTTAGGGAGAGTTGGGTACTTTTTGGGACATTTTGGGGGATATTTTTGGAGATATTTTTGGGGCATTTTTGGGACATTTTTGAGGACATTTTTGGGACATTTTTGAGGATATTTTTGGGGACATTTGGGGGAAGTTTTGGGGTCCCCCTTACCGAGCCCCCCGGGGCGACGTCGCTGCTTCTCCACCCGGAGCCGCCAGCGCCTGTGGGGATGGGGGGGCACGGGGGTGGAGACCCCCCCAAAATAACCCAAATCCTCCCCAAAATAACCCAAATCCACCCGAAACACCCCGAATTCACCCAAAATCCACCCCAAAATAACCCCAAAACACCCCAAAATAACACAAATCCACCCAAAACACCCCAGAATAACCCAAATCCACCCATAACACCCCGAATTCACCCAAAATCCTCCCCAAAATAACCCAAATCCACCCCAAAATAACCCCAAACACCCCAGAATAACCCAAATCCACCCCAAATCCTCCCCATATCCCTCAGGAACCCCAAAACAACCCAAATTCACCCAAATCCACCCGAAAATAACCCAAAATCCACCCAAACCCTCCCCAGACCACTCAGGGAACCCAAATCCACCCCGATCATCCCAAATCCCCCCAAATACCCCCAAACTGCCTCCAAATCTCCCAAAATTGCCCCAAATCCCCCAATTCCCCCCAAACCCCCACAATTTTCCCCAGATCACCCCCAAAATCCCCCAAATCCCCCAAATCCCCCCAAATCCCCCCAAATCCCCCCAAATCCCCCCAAACCCCCCTCACCTGCGGCAGGCCAGGGCCCCCCCCCAGCAGCGCCAGCACCAGGAGCCCCCCGAGGATGGCGGCGCCCGCCACGACCCCCCCGGGACCCCCCCGGGACCCCTCTGGGGAAAATGGGGAAAAAAGGGAATTTGGGGGGTTTGGTGGATTTGGGGAGGAATTTGGGGAGATTTGGGTGGGTTTAGGGGGATTTGGGAGGGATTTGGGGGGATTTGGGGAAATTTGGGGGGATTTGGGTGGGTTTAGGGGGATTTGGGGAGATTTTGGGGAGGTTTGGGTGGATTTAAGGGGATTTGGGGGATTTGGGGAAATTTGGGGGGATTTAGGGGGATTTGGGTGGGTTTAAGGGGATTTGGGGAAATTTGGGGGGATTTAGGGGGGTTTGGGGTGATTTGGGGGGATTTGGGTGGGTTTAGGGGGATTTGGAGGGATTTGGGGAAATTTGGGGGTATTTAGGGAGATTTGGGTGGGTTTAGGGGGATTTGGAGCAAATTGGGGGGATTTGGGGTGTTTTTGGGGTGTTTTTGGGGTATTTCAGGGCAGTTTTGGGGTATTTCGGGGTGTTTTTGGGATATTTTTGGGGCATTTCGGGGTCCCACCGCTGCCCGGCGCGCTGACCGTGGTCTCGGGGGTTACAGGGTGGGTTTTGGGGTATTTCAGGGTGTTTTTGGGGTATTTCAGGGTGTTTTTGGGTGGTTTTGGGGTATTTCAGGGTGTTTTTGGGGTATTTCAGGGCAGTTTTGGGATATTTTTGGGGTATTTTGGGGTCTCACCGCTGCCCGGCGCGCTGACCGTGGTCTCGGGGGTTACAGGGCGGGTTTTGGGGGATTTCAGGGTGTTTTTGGGGTGTTTTTGGTGTATTTCAGGGTGGTTTTGGGGTGTTTTTGGTGTATTTCAGGGTGTTTTCTGGGTATTTCAGGTGTTTTTGGGGTATTTCAGGGTGTTTTTGGGGTATTTCAGGGTGTTTTTGAAGCGTTTTTGGGGTATTTCAGGGCAGTTTTGGGGTATTTCAGGGTGTTTTGGGGTCTCACCACTGCCCGTTGCGCTGACCGTGGTCTCGGGGGTTACAGGGTGGTTTTTGGGGTGTTTTTGGGTGTTTTTGGGGCGTTTTTGGGCGTTTTGGGGTATTTCAGTGCAGTTTTGGGGTATTTCAGGGTGTTTTTGGGGTATTTCAGGGTGTTTTTGGGGCGTTTTTAGGTATTTTTGGGCGTTTTTGGGGGTCTCACCGCTGCCCGTTGCGCTGACCGTGGTCTCGGGCCCGAAGTCTCCGTAGCCGCCCTCGGAGCGCGCCCGGACCCGCACCCCATAGAGGCCCCCCCGGCGCAGCCCCCCGAGCTCCGCCCGCGGCCGCGGCACCTTCAGGAACTGGGGGGGCCCCTCCCCGCCCCCCAGCTGCGGGGGTCAGGCACCCCAAAAACACCCAAAACACCCCAAAAATACCCCAAAACCAACCCAAAATACCCCCTCCCCCAGCTGCGGGGGTCAGGCACCCCGAAAACACCCGAAACACCCCAAAAACATCCCAAAAACACCCCAAAATACCCCAAAAACACCCCAAAAACACCCCAAAATAACCCCCCCCCCAGCTGCGGGGGTCAGGCACCCCGAAACCAGCCAAAACACCCCAAAACCAGCCAAAACACCCCAAAACCACCCAAAAACATCCCAAAAACACCCCAAAATACCCCCCCCCAGCTGCGGGGGTCAGGCACCCCGAAAAGAGCCAAAAACACCCCAAAATAACCCCCCCAGCTGCGGGGGTCAGGCACCCCGAAAACACCCGAGAATCGCCCCAAAAACACCTCGAAAATACCCCAAATCCACCCCAAAAACAAATCCCCCCAATTTCTCCCCTAAATCTCTCCCAACCCCCCCAAATTCCCCCAAACCCCCCCAAATCCCCTCAAATCCCCCCAAATCCCCTCAAATCCCCCCCAAAACTCCCCCAAACCCCTCTGTATCCCCCAAACCCCTCCAAAATCCCCCCCAATTTCTCCCCAAATCCCCCCATATCCCCCCAAATCCCCCCCAATTCCCCCCAACCCCCCCAAAGCCCCCATTTTCTCCCCCAAATTCCCCAATTTCCCCCCAAACCCCCCCAAATCCCCCCAAATCCCCCCCCAAATCCCCCCAGAACCCCCCAAATCCCCCCAAACCCCCCCCAAAAACCCCCCAAACCCGCCATATTCCCCAAAACCCCCCAAATCCCCACCAATTTCTCCCCAAATCCCCCCCCAAATTCCCCAAATCCCCCCCAAACCCCCCCAAAATCCCCCCAACCTCTCCCAATTCCCCCCCAAACCCCCAATTTCTCCCCAAATTCCCCCCAAACCCCCCAAACCCCCCCCAACCCCCCCTGTGCCCCCTCCCCACCTTCTCGTAGAACTTGACCTCGTAGTCCAGCACGGGGGGCCCGGGGGGGCCCTGGGGGGGGCTGGGCCAGGCCAGGGTGACCCCCCCGGGACCCCCCCCCACCCGCACCACGTCGGACACGGGGGGCGGCACTGGGGGGCAGAGGGGTCAGGGGGTCCCCGGGGGGTTTGGGGGGTTTGGGCTTTTTTTGGGGTTTTTTGGGTGGGTTTGGGGAGTTTTGGGCTTTTTTTGGGGTTTTTTTGGGGTGGGTCAGGGGGTCCCCAGGGGGGTTTGGGGGGGTTGGGGGGTTTTTTGGGGTTTTTTTGGGGCGGGTTTGGGAGTTTTGGGCTTTTTTTGGAGTTTTTTGGGGCAGGTTCGGGGGTCCCGAGGGGGTTTTTGGGGAGTTTTGGGCTTTTTTTGGGGCGGGTTTGGGGGTCCCCAGAGGGTTTTTGGGGAGTTTTTGGCGTTTTCTGGGGTGGGTTTGGGGGTCCCCAGGGGGGTTTTGGGGTTTTTTTGGGGAGGGTTTGGGGGTCCCGAGAGGGTTTTTGGGGGGTTTTGGGGTTTTTTTGGGGAGGGTTTGGGGGTCCCGAGAGGGTTTTTGGGGAGTTTTGGGGTTTTTTTGGGGTTTTATTGGGGCGGGTTTGGAGGTCCCAAGAGGGTTTTGGGGGCCCCAGAGGGAGGGAGTCCGTGGGTTTTGAGGGGGTTTTTTTTGGAGTGGTTTTGGGGATTTTTGGGCTATTTTAGGTGATTTCGGTCTGTTTTAGGTGGTTTTGGGACATTTTTAGTGGGTTTGGGCCGTTTTGGGCCGGTTTTGGGCAGTTTTCGGTGGTTTTTGGGCCGTTTTTGAGCCGTTTTTGCCCGGTTTTGGGGTCTCACCGTCAGCCCCCGCGGTGACGTTGATCTCGGCCGCGGGGGGCTCCGGGGGGGGTTTTGGGGCAGTTTTTGGGCTGTTTTAGGTGATTTTGGGGCCATTTTTGGGCAGTTTTGGGTGGGTTTTGGGCTGGTTTTTGGCCGTTTTTGGGCCGTTTTTGGGGTCTCACCGTCAGCCCCAGCAGTGACGTTGATCTCGGCGGCGGGGGGCTCCGGGGGGGGTTTTGGGGCCGTTTGGGGGTGTTTTTGGGCTGTTTTGGCTGGTTTTTGGGCCGTTTTTGCCCGTTTTTGGGCTCTCACCGTCTGCCCCCGCGGTGACGTTGATCTCGGCGGCGGGGGGCTCCGGGGGGGTTTTTGGGGTGGTTTTTGGGCGGTTTTGGGCCGTTTTTGGGCTGGTTTTGGGCCATTTTTGGCCGTTTTTGGGCCGTTTTTGGCCGTTTTTGTCCGTTTTTGGGGTCTCACCGTCCGCCCCCGCGGTGACGTTGATCTCGGCGGCGGGGGGCTCCGGGGGGGTTTTTGGGATGGTTTTTGGGCTATTTTTGGTGATTTTGGGGCCATTTTTGGGCCGTTTTTGGCCATTTTTGGGCCGTTTTTGGCCAGTTTTGGGTTGTTTTTGGTGATTTTGGGGCCGTTTTTGTGCCATTTTTGGGCCGTTTTTGGGGTCTCACCGTCAGCCCCAGCAGTGACGTTGATCTCGGCGGCGGGGGGCTCCGGGGGGGGTTTTGGGGCCGTTTTTGGGACGTTTTTGGCCGTTTTTGGGCGGTTTTGGGCGGTTTTGGGCCGTTTTTGGGTGATTTTGGGGCTGTTTTTGGGCCGTTTTTGGGGTCTCACCGTCAGCCCCAGCAGTGACGTTGATCTCGGCGGCGGGGGGCTCCGGGGGGGGTTTTGGGCTGTTTTAGGTGATTTTGGGGCCGTTTTTGGCCGTTTTGGGGTGTTTTTGGGCCGTTTTGGGCGTTTTTTGGGCGTTTTTTGGCCGTTTTTGGGGTCTCACCGTCAGCCCCCGCGGTGACGTTGATCTCGGCGGCGGGGGGCTCCGGGGGGGTTTTTGGGATGGTTTTTGGGCCGTTTTTGGCCGTTTTTGGGCTGTTTAGGGTGGTTTTTGATGATTTTGGGGCCGTTTTTGGCCGTTTTGGGGTCTCACCGTCAGCCCCAGCAGTGACGTTGATCTCGGCGGCGGGGGGCTCCGGGGGTCCCGGGGGGCTGACCCCGCTGCGGGCGCTGACCCTGAAGCTGTAGGTGACGCGGGGCCGCAGTCCGGCCGCGCTGACCGCGGGGGTCCGCAGCCCCTGGGGGGGGGGCGCCCAGGCCAGGGGCTCGCAGGGGCCGCACTCGGGGGGCGCCCCACGGGCCGGGGGGCACGCCCGGCACCCCACGCTGTAGCGCAGGTCCGGCCGCTCGGCCCCGGCCCGCGGGGGGCTCCAGGACAGACGGACCACCGACCCGTTCAGCCGCGCCGACAGCGCCCGCGGCGCCGAGGGGGGGGCTGCGGGCACGGGGGGGTCAGGGGGGACCCTCGGAGGGTCTCCGTGGGGGGAAACCCACCCGGGAGCCCACCCGGAATGTCCCCATGGAGGGAAACCCACCCGGGACCCCCCCCCGGAGGGTCCCCATGGAGGGAAACCCACCCAGGACCCCCCAAATTCTCCCCCCAGACACCCAAATCCCACCCAGGACCCCCACCCGGAATGCCCCCGTGGGGGGAAACCCACCCGGGACACCCCCAAATCCCCTCCAAGATACCCAAATCCCACCCAGGACACCCCCCGGAGGGTCCTCATAGGGGGAAACCCACCCGGGACCCACCCCCGGAGGGTCTCCATGGGGGGAAACCCACCCGGGAGACCCCCAGGACACCCAAATTCCACCCAGGACCCCCCCAAATCCCCCCCAAGGCACCCAAAACCCACCCAGGACCCCCCAAATTCTCCCCCAGGGCACCCAAATTCCCCCCAGGACCCCCCAAATCCCCCCCCAGGAAACCCAAATCCCACCCAGGACCCCCCAAATTCTCCCCCTGGACACCTAAAACCCAACCAGGACCACCCCCAAATTATTCCCATGGAGGGAAACCCACCCAGGACCCCCCCAAATCCCCTCCAAGATACCCAAAACCCAACCAGGACCCCCCAAATCCCCCCCAAGATACCCAAAACCCACCCAGGACCCCCCCAAATTATCCCCATGGACACCCAAAACCCACCCAGGACCCCCCCAAAACCCACCCAGGGCACCCAAAACCCACCCAGGACCCCCCAAATCTCCTCCAGGATGCCCAAATCCCACCCAGGACCCCCCAAATCCCACCCAGGACACCCAAAACCCACCCAGGACCACCCCCAAATTATCCCCATGGAGAGGAACCCACCCAGGACCCCCCCGGGACACCCAAAACCCACCCAGGACACCCAAATCCCACCCAAAACCCCCCCAAATCCCCTCCAAGATACCCAAAACCCACCCAGGACACCCGAAACCCACCCAGGACACCCAAAACCCATCCATAACCCCCCAAATTCTCTCCCAGGACACCCAAATCCCCCCCAGGACAACCAAAACCCACCCAGGACCACCCCAAATCCCACCCAGAACACCCAAAATGCTCCCCCAGGACCCCTCAAATCCTCCCCAAGACCCGCCCCACCCTGAAGACCCCAAACCCCATCCAGGACTCCCCAAATTCCCCCAAGTTCCCCCCAATAAAAAATCCCCAAATCCCGTTGGGTTCCCTCCTCAAAACACCCCAAAATTCCCCCCGAGAAGCCCAAAAAAAGCCCCGAAATGCCCCGAAATGCCCCGAAATTGTCACCGGAGCAGCGTTCCGGGGGTCCCTCGCCGGGGGCGCGGAAGAACCCGGGGCGGCAGCGGCAGGAGGGGGCGCCGGGGGAGGGGGCTTCGCTCTGGGGGGGGCAGGGCCGGCAGCGACCCCCCCCCGCCTCCGCCTTGAACGTTTCGGGGGGACAGGCTGGGGGGGGGGGCATGGGGGGGTCAGGGACCCCCTCGGACCCCAAAACACCCCCCAAAAAAACAGGATGAAAGCAACGCTAAGCAACCCAAAAATAACCCAAAAACGTCACGAAATAACCCCCAAAACAACCAAAAAGTCCTAAAATCACCCCAAAACACCCAAAAATACCCCAAAACACACCAAAAATGTCCTAAAATCACCCCAAAACACCAAAAAATACCCCAAAACACCCCAAAACACCCAAAACCACCCCGAAAGACCCCAAAACACACCAAAATGCCCTCAAACACCCCGAGCCACCCCAAAAATACCCAAAACCAACCCAAAAATACCCCAACACACCAAAACCAATCACAAATCCACTCAAACACCACAAAACACCCCAAACCACAACGAAAACCCATCAAAAACCCCAAAACCAACCCAAAAACACTGCAAACACCACAAACCACCCGAAAACGACCCAACAACGATCCGAAAACACCCCAAATCCACTCAAACACCCAAAACCCACCCAAATCCCACCAAACTCACGCCGACACCCCGTTCCCTCGCCCGGCTCCATGCCCGGCCCGCAGACGCAGCCCAGCGCCCCAAACACACACCCCAAACACCCAAAACACCCCAAAATCCCCCCAAACTCACGCCGACACCCCGTCCCCTCGCCTGGCTCCATGCCCGGCCCACACACGCAGCCCAGTGCCCCAAACACACACCCAAAACAGCCAAAAACACCCAAAAACACCTCGAAAACCCCCAAAACCCACCCAACAATGATCAAAAAACACCCCAAATCCACTTAAATACCCCAAAACCCACCCAAATCCCCCCAAACTCACGCCGGCACCCCGTCCCGTCTCCTGGCTCCATGCCCGGCCCGCAGACGCAGCCCAGCGCCCCAAACACACACCCCAAACACCCAAAAACACCCCAAAACACCCCAAAATCCACTCATACATCACCAAACCGTCCAAAACCACCCCAAATCCACTCAAACATCCCAGAACACCCCAAACCATAACCAAAACCCATCAAAAAGCCCAAAACCTACCCAAAACCACTGCAAACACCACAAAACACCCCAAAACACCCAAAAAACAGCCAACAATGATCCAGAAACACCCCAAATCCACTCAAACACCCCAAAACCCACCCAAATTCCCCCAAACTCACGCCGACACCCCGTCCCCTCGCCCGGCTCCATCCCCGGCCCGCAGACGCAGCCCAGCGCCCCAAAAACACCCCAAAAACACCCAAAACACCCCAAAAATACCCAAAAACACCCCAAAATCCCCCCAAACTCACGCCGACACCCCGTCCCCTCACCCGGCTCCATGCCCGGCCCGCAGACGCAGCCCAGCGCCCCAAAGAAACACCCCAAACCACCCAAAAACACCCCAAAAACCACTGAAATCCCCTCAAACACCCCAAAACCACCCCAAAAACCACAAAACCACCCCAAACTCACGCCGACACCCCGTCCCCTCGCCCGGCTCCATGCCCGGCCCGCAGACGCAGCCCAGCGCCCCAAACACACACCCCAAACACCCCAAAACACCCAAAAACACCCCAAAACCACCCCAAAACCACTGAAATCCCCCCAAACACCCCCAAAACACCCCAAAACACCCCAAATCCACTCAAACACCCCAAAAAACACCCAAATCCCCCCAAACTCACGCCGACACCCTGTCCCGTTGCCCGGCTCCATCCCCGGCCCGCAGACGCAGCCCAGCGCCCCAAACACACACCCCAAACACCCCAAAAAACACCCCAAAACACCCAAAAAACACCCAAAAACACCCAAAACACCCCCCAAAACACCCAAAAACACCCCAAAAACCACCCAAAATGCCAAACTCACGCCGACAGCCCGTCCCCTCGCCCGGCTCCATGCCCGGCCCGCAGACGCAGCCCAGCGCCCCAAACACACACCCCAAACACCCCAAAAAACACCCCAAAACACCCAAAAAACACCCAAAAACACCCAAAACACCCCCAAAACACCCAAAACCACCCAAAACCCACCGAAATCCCCCCAAACTCACGCCGACACCCCGTCCCCTCGCCCGGCTCCATGCCCGGCCCGCAGACGCAGCCCAGCGCCCCAAACACCCCCCAAACACCCTGAAACACCCAAAAACACCCAAAACCACCCAAAACCCACCCAACAATGATCAAAAAACACCCCAAATCCACTCAAACACCCCAAAACACCCCAAATCCCCCCAAACTCACGCCGGCACCCCATCCCATCACCGGGCTCCATCCCCGGCCCGCAGACGCAGCCCAGCGCCCCAAAAACACCCCAAAAACACCCAAAACACCCAAAAACACCCCAAACTCACGCCGACACCCCGTCCCCTCGCCCGGCTCCATGCCCGGCCCGCAGACGCAGCCCAGCGCCGGCGGCTCGGCCCAGCGCCCGTCCTCGCGGCAGTACATCAGCGGCTCGCCCTCGCCGGCCGGCACGGCGCCCGGCACGCACACGCCGGGCACCGGCGCCACCAGCTCGGCGGGCACGGTGGCCGGGAAGCGCGCCAGGCGCGCGGTGGCGGCGGGGCAGCGGCGGAAGAAGAGGCGCACCGAGAGCAGCGCCATGCAGGCGCCCAGGTCCTGGAAGGCCAGGTAGAACCCGGCGCGGCTCAACGGGCCCAACCGCAGCACCTTGCGGTTGACGCGGCCCCGCGGAGCCCCGGCGCCGCCGCCGGGACGGCGCGTCAGGTGCTCGGCCGCCACCGTGTCCACCTTGACGTAGGGGTTCTCCATCCAGGGCGGCGAGGTGGCCGTGGCCGTGTCGGCGTCCGACTCGTGGTAGAACACCGAGAAGGTCTCCTTGCAGGTGCGCGCGGCGGCGCGGCGGCGGCGGCCACGCGGGGGGGGCGGGGCGGGGTCGGGGTCGTTTATGGAGAAATTGAGCGGTTTTGGGTCATCGCCATGGAGATCGATGGGTTTGGGGTTGTTTCTGGAGAAATTGAGCGGTTTTGGGTCGTTTCCATGGAGATCGATGTATTTGGGGTCGTTTCTGGAGAAATGGAGCAGTTTTGGGTCGTCGCCATGGAGATCGATGGGTTTGGGGTCGTTTCTGGAGAAATGGAGCAGTTTTGGGTCATTTCCATGGAGATCGATGGGTTTGGGGTCGTTTCTGGAGAAACTGAGCAGTTTTGGGTCTTCGCCATGGAGATCGATGGGTTTGGGGTCATTTCCATAGAAATTTAGGGTTTTGGGGTTGTTGCCATGGAGATCAAAGTCTTCAGGGTTGTTGCCATGGAGATCGATGGGTTTGGGGTCGTTTCCATAGAAATTGAGGTTATTGGGCTTGTTGCCATGGAGATCAATGGGTTTGGGGTTGTTTCCATGGAGATCGATGGGTTTGGGGTCGTTTCTGGAGAAATTGAGCAGTTTTGGGTCATCGCCATGGAGATTGATGTATTTGGGGTTGTTTCTGGAGAAATGGAGCAGTTTTGGGTCTTCGCCATGGAGATCGATGGGTTTGGCATAATTTCCATGGAGATTGATGAGTTTGGGGTCATTTCCATAGAAATTGAGGTTTTTGGGGTTGTTGCCATGGAGATTGATGGGTTTGGTGTCATTTCCATAGAAATTGAGATTTTTGGGGTCGTTGCCATGGAGATCAATGGGTTTGGGGTCGTTTCCATGGAAATTGGTCGGTTTGGGGTTGTTTCCATGGAGATTGACAAGTTCAGGGTTGTTTCCATGGAAATTGATGGGTTTGGGGTCATTTCCATAAAGATCGACGGGTTTGGGGTCGTTTCCATAGAAACTGAGCGGTTTGGGGTCGTTTCCATGGAGATTGACGGGTTTGGGGTCGTGTCCAGGTGTGTCCCCAGGTGTGTCCCCAGGTGTGTCCCCAGGTGTGTCCCCAGGTGTGTCCCTGGGCATCTCCCCAGGTGTGTCGGGCGCCCCCCGCGCCCCCCGCGCCCCCCTTGTCCCCCCGTGCCCATCGCACGCCATGACGGTGAATCGGATCTCGGCCATGACCGTGGTGGCGGCGCCGCGCCGGACCCACCGCGAGCGCAGCCAGCTGTTCTGGGCGGGGCTCCAGCTGTTCTGGGCGGGGCTCCAGCTGTTCTGGGCGGGGCTCCAGCTGTTCTGGGCGGGGCTCCAGCTGTTCTGGGCGGAGCTAAATCCATTCTGGGCGGGGCTAAATCCATTCTGGGCGGAGCTAAAGCCATTCTGGGCGGGGTTTCGGCTGTTGTGGGCGGGGTTTCGGCTGTTGTGGGCGGGGTTTGGGCTGTTGTGGGCGGGGTTTCGGCTGTTGTGGGCGGGGTTTGGGCTGTTGTGGGCGGGGTTTGGGCCCCGCCCCGAGCACACCTCGAAGGTGCGCACGGCCGCGCCCAGCTCGGCGTCCAGCGCGCTCAGCTCCTCCCACTGCCGGACAGACGGACGGACGTGAGGGGTGTCACCTGTCACAGGTGTGTCACCTGTCCCCAAAGTGTCTCACCTGTCTCACCTGTCCCACCTGTCCCACCTGTCTCACCTGTCTCACCTGTCCCTGTCCCTGTCCCAGGTGTCTCACCTGTCCCTGTCATACCTGTCCCAGGTGCCCCAGGTTTCCCTGTCCCTGTCTCAGGTGTCCCACCTGTCCCTGTACCTGTCTCACCTGTCCCAGGTGTCCCTGTCCCTGTCCCTGTCCCTGTCCCAGGTGTCCCCGTACCTGTCCCACCTGTCCCACCTGTCCCACCTGTCCCACCTGTCCCAGGTGTCTCACCTGTCCCTGTCCCTGTCCCTGTCATACCTGTCCCAGGTGTCCCAGGTGTCCCCGTACCTGTCCCAGGTGTCCCAGGTGTCCCAGGTGTCCCAGGTGTCCCTGTCCCAGGTGTGTCTCACCTGTCCCTGTCCCTGTCCCAGGTGTCCCTGTCCCACCTGTCCCTGTCCCTGTCCCAGGTGTCCCTGTCATACCTGTCCCAGGTGTCCCTGTCCCTGTCCCTGTCCCAGGTGTCCCCGTACCTGTCCCAGGTGTCCCTGTACCTGTCCCAGGTGTCTCAGGTGTCTCACCTGTCCCCGTACCTGTCCCTGTCCCACCTGTCCCAGGTGTCCCTGTCCCACCTGTTCCACCTGTCCCTGTCTCACCTGTCTCACCTGTCCCCCAGGTGTCTCACCTGTCTCACCTGTCCCTGTCTCACCTGTCCCAGGTGTCCCCGTACCTGTCCCAGGTGTGTCTCACCTGTCGCTGTACCTGTCCCAGCTGTCCCTTTACCTGTCCCAGGTGTCCCAGGTGTGTCTCACCTGTCCCTGTCCCTGTCCCAGGTGTCTCACCTGTCCCTCCCCCTCGGGGTGCACGGTCCAGCGCAGTTCACTCGTCTCCAGCCGCGTGTCCAGCAGCGTCTCTGGGGGGGGAGGGTCAGTCCCAAAAATGCCAAATTCCACCCCAAAAACATCCCGAAACAAAAAATCCAACCTAAAACCACAAATTCCACCCCAAAACCATCCCAAAATCTCCAAATTCCACCCCAAATCCACACCAAAAACCTCAAATCCACCCCAAAAAACTCCAAATCCACCCCAAATCTACACCAAAAAACCCCAAATTCACCCCAAAAACCCCAAATCCACCCCAAAAATCCCAAATTCCACCCCAAAAACATCCCAAAACCAAAAATCCACCCCAAAAACCCCAAATCCACCCCAAAACCCCAAATCCACCCCAAATTCTATCCTAAAAACCCCAAATCCACCCCCAATTCTATCCCAAAAACCCCAAATCCCCCCAAAACCCCTCACATTCCACCTCAAAAACCCCAAATTCACCCCAAAAACCCCAAATCCCATCCCAAAACCAGAAAGTCCACCCTAAAAACCCCAAATTCCAACCCAAAACCACAAATCCACCCCAAAACCTCCAAATCCGTCCTAAATCCCCAAAACCCACCCTAAAACCATCCCAAAACCCCCAAATCCACCACAGAAACCCAAAATGCCGCCCCAAAAAACCCAAATTCCACCCCAAAAAACCCCAAAACCATCCCCAAAACCCCCAAATTCACCCCAAAACCGTCCCAAACCCCCCAAATACGTCCCAAAACCCCCAAATTAATCCCAGAAACCTCAAATCCACCCCAAAACCCCCAAATTCCACCCCAAAAACCCCAAATTTGGGGGGTCCGGGGGTTTTTGGGGGGTCACGGGGGTTTTGGGGGGTCCCGGAGGTTTTTGGGGTTTTTGGGCGGTTTTGGGGGGGTTTTGGGGATTTTGGGGGGCCCAGGGGGTTTTGGGGGTTTTGGGGGTCCTGGTGGTTTTTGGGGTTTTTGGGGGATTTCGTTGTTTTTTGGGTTGTTTTGGGGCGTTTTTGGGGGGGGGTTTGGGGGGTCCTCGTGGTTTTTGGGTTTTTTTGGGATTTCGGGGTTTTTGGGGGGTTTTTGGAGGGTTTTTGGGGTTTTTTGGGTGGTTTTGGGGCGTTTTTGGGGGGGGGTTTGGGGGGTCCTGCTGGTTTTTGGGGTTTTTGGGGTTTTTGGGGATTTCGGGGGTTTTGGGCTATTTTGGGGGGGCTTTGGGGGGTCCTGGTGGTTTTGGGGGTTTTGGGGGATTTTGGGGTTTTTGGAGGGTTTTTGTGAGGGTTTTGGGGGTTTTTGGGGGGGTTTGGGGAGTTTTGGAGGGGTTTTGGGGATTTCAGGGTTTTTGGGGTCTTCGGAGGGATTTTTGGGTGGTTTTTGGGGGGTTTTTTGGGGTTTTTTGGGGTCACTCACCCTCCTCCGCCAGCCCCAGGGGGACCCAGAGCCAGAGGAGCCAAAGCGCCATGGCGGGGGGGGTCCCCAAAATCCGGGGAGGGTCCCCAAAATCCGGGGGGGGGTCCCCAAAATCCGGGGGGGGTCCCAAAATCCGGGGGGGTCCCAAAATCCGGGGGGGTCCCAAAATCCGGGGGGGTCCCAAAAAATCCGGGGGGGTCCCCAAAATCCGGGGGGGGGTCCCAAAATCCGGGGGGGGTCCCAAAATCCGGGGGGGGTCCCAAAAACTCCGGGGGGGTCCCAAAAAATCCGGGGGGTCCCAAAATCTCCTGGGGGGGTCCCCAAAATCTCTTCGGAGGGTCCCAAAAAATCCGGGGGGGGTCCCAAAATCTTCTTGGGGGGTCCCAAAATCTCCTCGGGGGGTCCCAAAAAATCCGGGGGGGTCCCAAAATCTCTTCAGGGGGTCCCAAAATCTTC
Organism: Taeniopygia guttata; assembly: GCF_003957565.2. Classification (NCBI taxonomy): domain Eukaryota; kingdom Metazoa; phylum Chordata; class Aves; order Passeriformes; family Estrildidae; genus Taeniopygia; species Taeniopygia guttata. The sequence continues at coordinate 143,013 of NC_054764.1, forward strand.
TTGGAGGGTCCCAAAATCTCCTCGGGGGGTCCCAAAAAATCCGGGGGGGTCCCAAAATCTCCTCGGGGGGTCCCAAAATTTCTTCGGAGGGTCCCAAAATCTCTTCGGGGGGTCCCAAAATCTCCTCGGGGGGTCCCAAAATCTCCTCGGGGGGTCCCGGCGGCGCTTTTGGGGCGATTCGGGCGCGTTTTGGGGGTCGTGGGCCCCCCACAGGAAAGGGGGGGAGGGGCGGAAGGGCCCCCGCCCCCCCCCACAGGAAAAGCGGCTTTGTGCCACTTCCCGAGGGACTGGGAGGGACTGGGACAAACTGGGAGGGACTGGGACGGACTGGGAGGGACTGGGAGGGGGCTGGGGGGGCTTTAAATGGGACTGGGGGGGACTGGGGGGGACTGGGAGGGACTGGGGGGACTGGGGGGGACTGGGGGGGACTGGGAGGGACTGGGGGGGGGACTGGGAGGGACTGGGATGGACTGGGGGGACCTAAAATGGGACTGGGGGGACTGGGAGGGAACTGGTGGGGACTGGGAGGGCCTAAAATGGGACTGGGGGGGACTGGGACAAACTGGGAGGGGCTGGGGGGGACTGGGACAGACTGGGATAAACTGGGAGGGACTGGGGGGGCTAAAATGGGACTGGGGGGGGGACTGGGATAAACTGGGAGGGACTGGGGGGGCACTGGGAGGGACTGGGAGCAACTGGGAGGGCTGAAAATGGAACTGGGGGGGCTGAAAATGGGACTGGGGGGGACTGGGGGGGACTGGGACAGACTGGGAGGGACTGGGAGGGACTGGGGGGGACTGGGGGGGACTGGGAGGGACTAAAATGGGACTGGGGGGGACTGGGACAAACTGGGAGGGAACTGGGGGGGCCTAAAATGGGACTGGGGGGGACTGGGAGGGACTGGGACAAACTGGGAGGGACTGGGAGGGACTGGGGGGGGACTGGGAGGGACTGGGGGGGCCTAAAATGGAACTGGGGGGGACTGGGACAAACTGGGAGGAGGAAGAGAGACACTGGGAGGGACTGAAAATGGAACTGGGAGGGACTGGGGGGGACTGGGAGGGACTGGGACAAACTGGAGGGGACTGGGAGGGGACTGGGGGGGCTTTAAATGGGACTGGGAGGGACTATGAGGGAACTGGGACAAACTGGGAGGGACTGGGACAAACTGGGAGGGACTGGGGGGGACTGGGGGGGCTTTAAATGGGACTGGGGGGGCTGAAAATGGGACTGGGACAAACTGGGATAAACTGGGAGGGACTGGGGGGGCTTTAAATGGGACTGGGGGGTCTAAAATGGGACTGGGAGGGACTGGGACAAACTGGGAGGGACTGGGAGGGGACCAGGGACCAGTACAGACCAGTACAGACCAGTTCGGGCCTGTACAGACCAGTGCAAACCAGTAAAGGACCAGTACAAACCAGTAGCAGAGCAGCCCAAGTGTGCTGGGAGCACTGGGAGGGACTGGGAGGGCACTGGGAGGGCACTGGGGCTATACTGGGCTGTACTGGGAGCACTGGGAGGGCACTGGGAGCACTGGGAGGGCACTGGGGCTATACTGGGGCTATACTGGGAGCACTGGGAGGGCACTGGGAGGGCACTGGGGCTATACTGGGCTGTACTGGGAGCACTGGGAGGGCACTGGGAGCACTGGGAGGGCACTGGGGCTATACTGGGGCTATACTGGGAGCACTGGGAGGGCACTGGGAGGGCACTGGGAGGGACTGGGAGCACTGGGAGGGCACTGGGGCTATACTGGGTTATACTGGGAACACTGGGAGGGCACTGGGGCTATACTGGTCTGTACTGGGAGCACTGGGAGGGCACTGGGAGGGCACTGGGATAGCATTGAGGCTATACTGGGAGCACTGGGGCTATACTGGGCTGTACTGGGAGCACTGGGAAGGCACTGGGAGGGCACTGGGGCTATACTGGGCTATACTGGGAGCACTGGGAGGGCACTGGGACAGCATTTGGGCTATACTGGGCTGTACTGGGAGCACTGGGGCCATACTGGGCTGTACTGGGAGCACTGGGAGGGCACTGGGATGGCACTGGGAGGGCACTGGGGCTGTACTGGGCTATACTGGGAGCACTGGGAGGGCACTGGGGCTATACTGGGAGCACTGGGAGGGCACTGGGAGGGCACTGGGAGCACTGGGAGGGCATTGAGGCTATACTGGGAGCACTGGGGCTGTACTGGTCTGTACTGGGAGCACTGGGAGGGCACTGGGAGGGCACTGGGAGGGCACTGGGGCTGTACTGGGCTATACTGGGAGCACTGGGATGGCACTGGGATAGCATTGGGGCTATACTGGTCTGTACTGGGAGCACTGGGAGGGCACTGGGAAGGCACTGGGGCTATACTGGGTTATACTGGGTTATACTGGGAGCACTGGGAGGGCACTTGGAGGGCACTGGGATAGCACTGAGGCTATACTGGGAGCACTGGGGCTGTACTGGTCTGTACTGGGAGCACTGGGAGGGCACTGGGAGGGCACTGGGGCTATACTGGGCTATACTGGGAGCACTGGGAGGGCACTGGGAGGGACTGGGAGCACTGGGAGGGCACTGGGGCTGTACTGGGCTGTACTGGTCTGTACTGGGAGCACTGGGAGCGCTGTGGGGAGTGTGGGCAGCCCAGCCAAGATGGCGCCTCCCTCCTCGGCCTCACCCGCCGCTTCTGCGCCTGCGCGGATCCCGCCGGGACAAAATGGCGGCGGCGGCGCCGTCACGTGACGCGCGAAGAGAAGATGGCGGCGCCGCGGGGGGGCGGGGCTGGGGGAAGAGAAGGGGGCGTGGCCTCCCGCGCGCGCGGGAGCGGCGGCAGCCAATGGGAGCGCGGCGGCGGCGCGGCCGCGCATGCGCAGTGCGGGTTTCCCCCTCGCCGCCGCCATTGCCGGGAGCGCGGCCCGCACCGGCCCCGCCGCCGCCTCGGAGCGCCCCGAGCGGCCCCAGCGCCGCCGCCGCCGCTTCCGCCGCCGGTGCTGCGGGTGAGGAGCCCCCGGTGGGCTCGGGGGAGGCGGGCGGGGGGCGCGGATCGGCGCTGCCGCCGCTTCTCGGCGCTTTTTTTTTTCCCCCCCCCCTTTCCTTTCCCCGTCCCTCCTCCTTCCCCCGGCGGCGCCATTTCGGTGACGTCACTTCCGGGCCGGAAGCGAGCGGGGAGCGGCGCGCGCGGGGCCCTCGCGGGCAGGTCCGGCCTGGGGGGGCGTTTGTGACGTCACGGAGGGGGCGCGTGACGTCACGGAGGGGGTGGGTGACGTCACGGGGCACGAGGGTGAGGGGGGGTCCCGGTTTGGGGGGGGGGAGGGGGTCCCGGGGGTCTGGGGGAGGCCGCAAAGCATCACGGGAGGGGGTCCGGGGGGCGCGGGGGGTGATGGGAACGGGAATTGGGGGGGGCGGGGGGGTCCTGGGGGTCACTGGGGGGGTCAGGGGTCACTCTGGGGGTCATTTTGTGGGTCTGGGGTCACTCTGGGGGTCACTCTGAGGGGGTCAGGGGTCACTTTGGGGGTCTTTTTGTGGGTCTGGGGGTCATTGGGGGTGTCCTGGAGGTCACTGGGGGGGTCTGGGGTCACTCTGGGGGTCACTTTGGGGGTCAGGGGTGTCCTGGGGGCCACTCTGGGGGTCTGGTGGTCACTCTGGGGGTCCCTTTGTGGGTCTGGGGTCACTCTGGGGGTCACTCAGGGGGTCACTCTGGTGGTCATTTTGTGGGTCAGGGGTCACTCTGGGGGTCCTGGGGGGGCAGGGGTCACTCTGGGGGTCACTGGGGGTGTTCTGGGGGTCATTTTGTGGGTCTGGGGGTCCCTTGGTGGGTCTGGGGTCACTCTGGGGGTCACTCTGTGGGTCTGGGGTCACTCTGGGGGTCACTCTGGGGGTCACTGGGGGGGTCAGGGGTCACTTTCGGAGTCCCTTGGTGGGTCAGGGGTCACTCTGTGGGTCAGGGGTCACTCTGTGGGTCAGGGGTCACTCCGGGGGTCCCTTTATGTGACTCGGTGCCCCTGCAGTGACCTCGGTGATCCCGTGACCCTTGGCTGACCCTTGGCTGACCCCAGTGACCCCCGGTGACCCTTGGCTGACCCTTGGCTGACCCGGGATGGGCGACAGCGACGATGAGTACGACCGGCGGCGACGGGACAAATTCCGGCGGGAGCGGAGCGACTACGAACGGACCCGGGACAGGGAGGAGAGACGGCGGGAGGAGTGGAGTGACCGGTGAGTGACCACTGAGTGACCAATGAGTGACCCTGAGTGACCCCTGAGTGACCAATGAGTGACCCGAGTGACCCTGAGTGACCCTGAGTGACCAATGAGTGACCCCTGAGTGACCCGAGTGACACTGAGTGACCAATGAGTGACCCTGAGTGACCCGAGTGACACTGAGTGATCTGAGTGACCAATGAGTGACCCGAGTGACCCTGAGTGACCACTGAGTGACCAATGAGTGACCCTGAGTGACCAATGAGTGACCCTGAGTGACCAATGAGTGACCACTGAGTGACCACTGAGTGATCAGAGTGACCCTGAGTGACCCTGAGTGACTAATGAGTGACCCTGAGTGACCCCGAGTGACCCCAGAGTGACCCTGAGTGACCCCTGAGTGACCACTGACCCCTGAGTGACCACAGTGACCGGTCAGTGACCAATGAGTAACCACTGAGTGACCAATGAGTGACCCCTGAGTGACCCTGAGTGACCCTGAGTGACCAGTGAGGGACTGGGAGAACTGGGAGGGGTCCCTGGCTCCCAGTTCCTCCCAGTTAATCCCAGTTCAGGCCCTTGGGGGGGTTCCCAGTTGCTCCCAGTCCCTCCCAGTGTCTCCCAGTCTGTCCCAGTCCCTCCCAGTGCAGCCCCTGGGGGTTCCCAGTCTGTCCCAGTGTCTCCCAGTGTCTCCCAGTTTGGCCCCAGTCCGTCCCAGTTTGGCCCCGGGGGTTCCCAGTCCGTCCCAGTTTGGCCCAGTGTCTCTCAGTGTCTCCCAGTTTGGTCCCAGTCCCTCCCAGTGTCTCCCAGTTTGGTCCCAGTGTCTCCCAGTCCCTCCCAGTGTCTCCCAGTTTGGCCCCGGGGGTTCCCAGTCCGTCCCAGTGCAGCCCTGGGGGGTTCCCAGTCTGTCCCAGTCCCTCCCAGTTCAGCCCCGGGGGTTCCCAGTCCGTCCCAGTTCAGCCCCGGGGGTTCCCAGTCCCTCCCAGTGCAGCCCTGGGGGGTTCCCAGTCCGTCCCAGTTCAGCCCCGGGGGTTCCCAGTCCATCCCAGTCGGTCCCAGTTCAGCCCCGGGGGGTTCCCAGTCCGTCCCAGTGTCCCCAGTTTGGTCCCAGTTTGGCCCCGGGGGTTCCCAGTCCCTCCCAGTCCGTCCCAGTTTGGCCCCGGGGGTTCCCAGTCCGTCCCAGTGCACCCGCGGGGGTTCCCAGTCCGTCCCAGTTTGGCCCCGGGGGGTTCCCAGTCCCTCCCAGTCCCTCGCAGTTGCTCCCAGTCCGTCCCAGTTTGGCCCCGGGGGTTCCCAGTTTGGCCCCGGGGGGTTCCCAGACCATCCCAGTCCCTCCCAGTTTGGCCCGGGGGGTTCCCAGTCCGTCCCAGTGTCTCCCAGTTTGGTCCCAGTGTCTCCCAGTTTGGCCCCGGGGGTTCCCAGTCCCTCCCAGTTTGGCCCCGGGGGTTCCCAGTCCCTCCCAGTTTGGCCCCGGGGGTTCCCAGTCTGTCCCAGTCCCTCCCAGTGTCTCCCAGTTTGGTCCCAGTGTGTCCCAGTGTCTCCCAGTTTGGTCCCAGTTTGGCCCCGGGGGTTCCCAGTCCGTCCCAGTCCGTCCCAGTGTCTCCCAGTTTGGTCCCAGTGTCTTCCAGTTTGTTCCCAATCCCTCCCAGTGTCTCCCAATCCCTCCCAGTGTCTCCCAGTCCCTCCCAGTTTGGCCCCGGGGGTTCCCAGTCCCTCCCAGTGTCCCCCAGTTTGGTCCCAATCCCTCCCAGTTGTGTCCCAGTGTCTCCCAGTCCCTCCCAGTTTGGCCCCGGGGGTTCCCAGTCCCTCCCAGTTCAGCCCTGGGGGGTTCCCAGTCCCTCCCAGTCCGTCCCAGTTTGGCCCCGGGGGTTCCCAGTCCATCCCAGTTTGGCCCCGGGGGTTCCCAGTGTCTCCCAGTTTGCTCCCAGTCCGTCCCAGTGCAGCCCGGGGGGTTCCCAGTCCCTCCCAGTTCACCCCCAGGGGTTCCCAGTCCGTCCCAGTATCCCCAGTACGCGCTGTCACAGGGACTGGGAGCGGGGCCGGGAGCGGCGCAGTCGGGACTATCGGGACTACGAGCGGAGCCGGCGGGAGCGATTCTCCCCACCCCGGCACGAGCTGAGCCCGCCCCAGAAACGGCTGAGACGGGACTGGTGAGTGCCCCAAAATCCCTGAAATTCACCCCAAAACAGCCCCAAACACAGCCCCAAACCCGCCCCAAAAACGGCTGAGACGGGACTGGTGAGTGCCCCAAAACCGCCCAAATTCACCCCAAAACAGCCCCAGACACAGCCCCAAACCCGCCCCACAAACGGCTCCAATGGGGCTGGTGAGTGCCCCAAAATCCCTGAAATTCACCCCAAAACAGCCCCAAACACAGCCCCAAACCCGCCCCACAAACGGCTCCAATGGGGCTGGTGAGTGCCCCAAAATCCCTGAAATTCACCCCAAAACAGCCCCAAACACAGCCCCAAACCCGCCCCAGAAACGGCTGAGACGGGACTGGTGAGTGCCCCAAAATCCCCCAAATTCACCCCAAAACAGCCCCAAACACAGCCCCAAACCCGCCCCACAAACGGCTCCAATGGGGCTGGTGAGTGCCCCAAAATCCCTGAAATTCACCCCAAAACAGCCCCAAACACAGCCCCAAACCCGCCCCACAAACGGCTCCAATGGGGCTGGTGAGTGCCCCAAAACCGCCCAAATTCACCCCAAAACAGCCCCAGACACAGCCCCAAACCCGCCCCAAAAACGGCTGAGACGGGACTGGTGAGTGCCCCAAAACTGCCCAAATTCACCCCAAAACAGCCCCAAACACAGCCCCAAACCCGCCCCACAAACGGCTCCAATGGGGCTGGTGAGTGCCCCAAAATCCCTGAAATTCACCCCAAAACAGCCCCAAACACAGCCCCAAACCCGCCCCACAAACGGCTCCAATGGGGCTGGTGAGTGCCCCAAAATCGCCCAAATTCACCCCAAAACAGCCCCAGACACAGCCCCAAACCCGCCCCAAAAACGGCTGAGACGGGACTGGTGAGTGCCCCAAAACTGCCCAAATTCACCCCAAAACAGCCCCAAACACAGCCCCAAACCCGCCCCACAAACGGCTCCAATGGGGCTGGTGAGTGCCCCAAAATCCCTGAAATTCACCCCAAAACAGCCCCAAACACAGCCCCAAACCCGCCCCACAAACGGCTCCAATGGGGCTGGTGAGTGCCCCAAAATCGCCCAAATTCACCCCAAAACAGCCCCAGACACAGCCCCAAACCCGCCCCAAAAACGGCTGAGACGGGACTGGTGAGTGCCCCAAAACTGCCCAAATTCACCCCAAAACAGCCCCAAACACAGCCCCAAACCTGCCCCACAAACGGCTCCAATGGGGCTGGTGAGTGCCCCAAAATCCCTGAAATTCACCCCAAAACAGCCCCAAACACAGCCCCAAACCCGCCCCACAAACGGCTCCAATGGGGCTGGTGAGTGCCCCAAAATCCCCCAAATTCACCCCAAAACAGCCCCAAACACAGCCCCAAACCCGCCCCACAAACGGCTGAGACGGGACTGGTGAGTGCCCCAAAATCCCTGAAATTCACCCCAAAACAGCCCCAAACCCGCCCCACAAACGGCTCCAATGGGGCTGGTGAGTGCCCCAAAATCCCCCAAATTCACCCCAAAACAGCCCCAAACACAGCCCCAAACCCGCCCCACAAACGGCTCCAATGGGGCTGGTGAGTGCCCCAAAATCCCTGAAATTCACCCCAAAACAGCCCCAAACACAGCCCCAAACCCGCCCCACAAACGGCTCCCATGGGGCTGGTGAGTGCCCCAAAATCCCTGAAATTCACCCCAAAACAGCCCCAAACACAGCCCCAAACCCGCCCCACAAACGGCTCCAATGGGGCTGGTGAGTGCCCCAAAATCCCTGAAATTCACCCCAAAACAGCCCCAGACACAGCCCCAAACCCGCCCCACAAACGGCTCCAATGGAGCTGGTGAGTGCCCCAAAATCCCCCAAATTCACCCCAAAACAGCCCCAAACACAGCCCCAAACCCGCCCCAAAAACGGCTGAGACGGGACTGGTGAGTGCCCCAAAATCCCTGAAATTCACCCCAAAACAGCCCCAGACACAGCCCCAAACCCGCCCCACAAACGGCTGAGACGGGACTGGTGAGTGCCCCAAAATCCCCCAAATTCACCCCAAAACAGCCCCAAACACAGCCCCAAACCCGCCCCACAAACGGCTCCGGAGGGACTGGTGAGTGCCCCAAAATCCCTGAAATTCACCCCAAAACAGCCCCAAACACAGCCCCAAACCCGCCCCCACAAACGGCTCCAATGGGGCTGGTGAGTGCCCCAAAACCGCCCAAATTCACCCCAAAACAGCCCCAAACACAGCCCCAAACCCGCCCCACAAACGGCTCCAATGGGGCTGGTGAGTGCCCCAAAATCCCTGAAATTCACCCCAAAACAGCCCCAAACACAGCCCCAAACCCGCCCCACAAACGGCTCCAATGGGGCTGGTGAGTGCCCCAAAACCGCCCAAATTCACCCCAAAACAGCCCCAAACACAGCCCCAAACCCGCCCCACAAACGGCTCCAATGGGGCTGGTGAGTGCCCCAAAATCCCCCAAATTCACCCCAAAACAGCCCCAAACACAGCCCCAAACCCGCCCCAAAAACGGCTGAGACGGGACTGGTGAGTGCCCCAAAATCCCTGAAATTCACCCCAAAACAGCCCCAAACACAGCCCCAAACCCGCCCCACAAACGGCTCCAATGGGGCTGGTGAGTGCCCCAAAATCCCTGAAATTCACCCCAAAACAGCCCCAAACACAGCCCCAAACCCGCCCCACAAACGGCTCCAATGGGGCTGGTGAGTGCCCCAAAATCCCCCAAATTCACCCCAAAACAGCCCCAAACACAGCCCCAAACCCGCCCCACAAACGGCTCCAATGGGGCTGGTGAGTGCCCCAAAATCCCCCAAATTCACCCCAAAACAGCCCCAAACACAGCCCCAAACCCGCCCCAAACACGGCTCCAATGGGGCTGGTGAGTGCCCCAAAATCCCCCAAATTCACCCCAAAACAGCCCCAGACACAGCCCCAAACCCGCCCCACAAACGGCTCCGGAGGGACTGGTGAGTGCCCCAAAATCCCTGAAATTCACCCCAAAACAGCCCCAAACACAGCCCCAAACCCGCCCCACAAACGGCTCCAATGGGGCTGGTGAGTGCCCCAAAATCCCCGAAATTCACCCCAAAACTGCCCCAAACACAGCCCCAAACCCGCCCCAGAAACGGCTCCAATGGGACTGGTGAGTGCCCCAAAATCCCCCAAATTCACCCCAAAACAGCCCCAAACACAGCCCCAAACCCGCCCCACAAACGGCTGAGACGGGACTGGTGAGTGCCCCAAAATCCCTGAAATTCACCCCAAAACAGCCCCAAACACAGCCCCAAACCCGCCCCACAAACGGCTCCAATGGGGCTGGTGAGTGCCCCAAAATCCCCGAAATTCACCCCAAAACAGCCCCAAACACAGCCCCAAACCCGCCCCACAAACGGCTCCAATGGGGCTGGTGAGTGCCCCCAAATCCCCCAAATTCACCCCAAAACAGCCCCAAACACAGCCCCAAACCCGCCCCACAAACGGCTCCAATGGGGCTGGTGAGTGCCCCAAAATCCCTGAAATTCACCCCAAAACAGCCCCAAAACAGCCCCAAACCCGCCCCACAAACGGCTCCAATGGGGCTGGTGAGTGCCCCAAAATCCCTGAAATTCACCCCAAAACAGCCCCAAACACAGCCCCAAACCCGCCCCACAAACGGCTCCAATGGAGCTGGTGAGTGCCCCAAAATCCCCGAAATTCACCCCAAAACAGCCCCAAACACAGCCCCAAACCCGCCCCACAAACGGCTGAGACGGGACTGGTGAGTGCCCCAAAATCCCCCAAATTCACCCCAAAATGCTCGAGCTGAGCCCGCCCCACAAACGGCTCCAATGGGACAGGTGAGTGCCCCAAAATCCCTGAAATTCACCCCAAAACAGCCCCAAACACAGCCCCAAACCCGCCCCACAAACGGCTGAGACGGGACTGGTGAGTGCCCCAAAATCCCTGAAATTCACCCCAAAACAGCCCAAACACAGCCCCAAACCCGCCCCACAAACGGCTCCAATGGGGCTGGTGAGTGCCCCAAAATCCCTGAAATTCACCCCAAAACAGCCCCAAACACAGCCCCAAACCCGCCCCACAAACGGCTGAGACGGGACTGGTGAGTGCCCCAAAATCCCTGAAATTCACCCCAAAACAGCCCCAAACACAGCCCCAAACCCGCCCCACAAACGGCTCCAATGGGGCTGGTGAGTGCCCCAAAATCCCCCAAATTCACCCCAAAACAGCCCAAACACAGCCCCAAACCCGCCCCACAAACGGCCCCAATGGGGCTGGTGAGTGCCCCAAAATCCCTGAAATTCACCCCAAAACAGCCCCAAACACAGCCCCAAACCCGCCCCACAAACGGCTCCAATGGGGCTGGTGAGTGCCCCAAAATCCCCCAAATTCACCCCAAAACAGCCCCAAACACAGCCCCAAACCCGCCCCACAAACGGCTCCAATGGGGCTGGTGAGTGCCCCAAAATCCCTGAAATTCACCCCAAAACAGCCCCAAACACAGCCCCAAACCCGCCCCACAAACGGCTCCAATGGGGCTGGTGAGTGCCCCAAAACCGCCCAAATTCACCCCAAAATAGAGCCCAAAATTATCCAAAATGTTGCCCCAAAAATGGCTCAGACAGGACCGGTGGGTGACCCAAAATCACCGAAATTTACCCCAAAATGCTCGAGCTGAGCCCGCCCCAAAAACGGCTCAGACAGGACCGGTGAGTGCCCCAAAATCGCCCAAATTCACCCCAAAATTTTCCCAAAATTCCCCAAATTCACCCCAAAATCCGTCTGGTTTTTTCTCAGAGGTGAACACGGAGTGACCTCTGACCCCTGAGTGACCCTGACTGACCCCCACTGACCCTGAGTGACCAGTGTCCACTCTCCGGCCGCAGGGATGACCACGCTGACCCTGACTGACCCCACTGACCCCACTGACCCCTGAGTGACCCTGAGTGACCCTGACTGACCCCTGAGTGACCACTGTCCACTCTGGCCGCAGGGATGACCACGCTGACCCTGACTGACCCTGACTGACCCTGACTGACCCTGACTGACCCCTGAGTGACCAGTGTCCACTCTCTGGCCGCAGGGATGACCACGCTGACCCCTGACTGACCCTGACTGACCCCACTGACCCCCACTGACCCCCACTGACCCTGACTGACCCTGACTGACCCCTGACTGACCCTGACTGACCCTGACTGACCCCCACTGACCCCTGAGTGACCCCACTGACCCCCACTGACCCTGACTGACCCCTGAGTGACCACTGTCCACTCTCCGGCCGCAGGGATGACCACGCTGACCCTGACTGACCCCACTGACCCCACTGACCCCTGAGTGACCAGTGTCCACTCTGGCCGCAGGGATGACCACGCTGACCCTGACTGACCCCTGACTGACCTGACTGACCCCTGGAGTGACCACTGTCCACTCTGGCCGCAGGGATGACCACGCTGACCCTGACTGACCCTGACTGACCCTGAGTGACCCCCACTGACCACTGTCCACTCTGGCCGCAGGGATGACCACGCTGACCCTGACTGACCCCACTGACCCCTGACTGACCCCACTGACCCCCACTGACCCCTGAGTGACCACTGTCCACTCTGGCCGCAGGGATGACCACGCTGACCCGTACCACGCCGGTTACGAGCTGCCCTACGGGGGTGGGGGAGGGGCCGGCCCCACCTACGGCCCCCCCCAGGCGCCGTGGGGCCCCCACGAGGTGCAGCACCAACTGCTGCAGCACCAGCTGCTGCCCATCCAGGCCAGGTGAGCCAAAATCCCCCGAATTCACCCCAAAAAACTGACCCGGGATCCCCCAAAACCCCCCCGGAAATCCTGAACCGCTCTGAGAAATCCCGATCCCAAACGGCCCCAAAATCACCCCAAAACCGCCCCCAAACCCTGCGGGTGCAGCACCAGCTGCTGCCCATCCAGGCCAGGTGAGCCAAAATCCCCCGAATTCACCCCAAAAAATGGCCCGAACTGCCCCAAAAAACCCACAGAAATCCCGGTCCCAAACGGCCCCAAAATCACCCCAAAATCACCCCCAAACCCTGCGGGTGCAGCACCAACTGCTGCAGCACCAGCTGCTGCCCATCCAGGCCAGGTGAGCCAAAATCCCCCGAATTCACCCCAAAAAATGGCCCCAACCGCCCCGAAAAACCCCCGGAAATCCCGGTCCCAAACGGCCCCAAAATCACCCCAAACGGCCCCAAAATCACCCCAAAATCACCCAAAACTGCCCAAAAACCTCCCCAAAACCGCCCCCAAACCCTGCGGGTGCAGCACCAGCTGCTGCCCATCCAGGCCAGGTGAGCCAAAATCCCCCAAATTCACCCCAAAAAATGGCCCGAACCGCCCCGAAAATCCCCCGGAAATCCCGGCCCCAAACGGCCCCAAAATCACCCAAAACTGCCCAAAAACCTCCCCAAAACCGCCCCCAAACCCTGCGGGTGCAGCACCAGCTGCTGCCCATCCAGGCCAGGTGAGCCAAAATCCCCCGAATTCACCCCAAAAAATGGCCCGAACCCCCCCGAAAATCCCCCGGAAATCCTGAACCTCTCTGAGAAATCCCGATCCCAAACGGCCCCAAAACCGCCCCAAAATCACCCCAAAACCGCCCCAAAATCACCCCAAAACCGCCCCAAAAATGATGCAAACCACCCCCAAAAATCCTGATCCCAAACAGCCCCAAAATCCCCAGAATTCACCCCAAAAAATGGCCCAAACCGCCCCGAAAAACCCCCGGAAATCCCGGTCCCAAACGGCCCCAAAATCACCCCAAAATCACCCCAAAATCACCCCAAACCCTGCGGGTGCAGCACCAGCTGCTGCCCATCCAGGCCAGGTGAGCCAAAATCCCCCGAATTCACCCCAAAAAATGGCCCGAACCGCCCCGAAAATCCCCCGGAAATCCCGGTCCCAAACGGCCCCAAAATCACCCAAAAAACACCCCAAACGGCCCCAAAATCACCCCAAAACCGCCCCAAACCCTGCGGCTGCAGCACCAGCTGCTGCCCATCCAGGCCAGGTGAGCCAAAATCCCCAGAATTCACCCCAAAAAACTGACCCGGGATCCCCAAAACCCCCCCGGAAATCCTGAACCGCTCTGAGAAATCCCGATCCCAAACGGCCCCAAAATCACCCCAAAATCTCCCCCAAACCCTGCGGGTGCAGCACCAGCTGCTGCCCATCCAGGCCAGGTGAGCCAAAATCCCCCGAATTCACCCCAAAAAACGGCCCGAACCGCCCCGAAAAACCCCCAGAAAAACGGCCCCAAAATCACCCAAAAACCACCCCAAAATCACCCCAAATCACCCCAAAATCACCCCAAACGGCCCCAAAATCACCCCAAAATCACCCCAAAATCACCCTAAAAACCGCCCCAAAAAGTGACACAAACCACCCCAAAAATTCGGAACCCAAATGGCCCCAAAATCCCCCAAATTCACCCCAAAAAATGGCCCAAACCCCCCCGCAAAACCCCCGGAAATCCCGATCCCAAACGGCCCCAAAATCACCCAAAATCACCCCAAAATCACCCCAAACCGCCCCAAAATCACCCCAAAACCACCCCCAAACCCTGCGGGTGCAGCACCAGCTGCTGCCCATCCAGGCCAGGTGAGCCAAAATCCCCCGAATTCACCCCAAAAAATGGCCCGAACCGCCCCGAAAAACCCCCGGAAATCCCGGTCCCAAACGGCCCCAAAATCACCCCAAAATCGCCCCAAAATCGCCCCAAAAACAGCCCCAAAAAATGACACAAACCACCCCCAAAAATCCTGATCCCAAACGGCCCCAAAATACCCCAAATTCACCCCAAAAAATGGCCCAAATACCCCCAAAAAACCCCTGAAAATCCGGAACCCAAACAGCCCCAAAATCCCCCAAATTCACCCCAAAAAATGATCCAAACCCCCGATATTGATCCCAAACCCCCCAATATCGATCCCAAACCCCCAATATTGATCCCTAACTCCCAATATCAATCCCAAACCCACCAATATTGATCCCAAACCCCCAATATCGATCCCAAACCCCTGATATCGATCCCAAACCCCCAATATTGATCCCAAACCCCCGATATCCATCCCAAACCCCCTAATATTGATCCTAAATCCCCCGATATCGATTCCAAACACCCCAAACCCTGCAATATTGATCCCAAACCCACCAATATTGATCCCAAACACCCCAAACCCTGCGATATCGATCCCAAACCCCCCGATATCGATCCCAAACACCCTAAACCCTGCAGTATCGATCCCAAACCCCCTGATATTGATCCCAAATCCCCTGATATTGATCCCAAACCCCCGATATCGATCCCAAACACCCTAAACCCTGCAGTATCGATCCCAAACCCCCGATATTGATCCTAAACCCCCCGATATCAATCTGAAACCCCCCGATATTGGTACCAAACACCCCAAACCCTGTGATATCAATCCCAAACCCCCCAATATCGATCCCAAACTCCCCAATATTGATCCTAATACCCCCAATATCGATCCCAAACCCTGTGATATCGATCCCAAACCCCCAAACTCCGCGATATCGATCCCGAACCCCCAATATCGATCCCAAACCTTGCGATATCGATCCCGAACCCTGTGATATTGATCTGAAACCCAACAATATCGATCCCAAACACCCCAAACCTTGCGATATCGATCCGAAACCCCCCAATATCGATCCCAAACACCTCAAACCCTGTGATATCAATACCAAACCCCCGATATTGATCCGAAACCCCCCAATATCGATCCCAAACTCCCTGATATTGATCCTAAACCCCCCGATATAAATCCGAAACCCCCCAATATCAATCCCAAATCCCCCGATATCGATCCCAAACCCTTCGATATCGATCCCAAACCCCCCGATGTCGATCCCAAACACCCCAAACCTTTTGATATCGATCCCAAACTCCCCGATATTGATCCAAAACCCCCCAATATCGATCTGAAACCCCCCGATACCGATCCCAAATACCTCAAACTCCGCAATATCGATCCCAAACCCCCAATATCGATCCCAAACCTTTTGATATCGCTTCCGAACCCCCGATATTGATCGGGTATGGCCCCAGGCTGGGCAGCATCGCGGAGGTGGAGCTGGGCGCGGCGCCGCCGGTGCTGAAGAGCTTCAAGGAGTTCCTGCTGTCGCTGGACGACGCCGTGGACGAGACGGAGGCGGTCAAGCGCTACAACGACTACAAGCTGGACTTCCGGCGGCAGCAGCTGCAGGACTTCTTCCTGGCCCACAAGGACGAGGAGTGGTACGGGCACGGCGGAAATCGGGGGGTTTCTGGGAAAAAATGGGGGTTTTGGTTAAAAAATGGGGGTTTTGGGAAAAAAAATGGGGTTTTTGGGAAGAGAAATGAGGGTTTTGGGAAGAAAAATGGGGGTATTGGGAAGAAAAACGGGGTTTCTGGGAAAAAAAAATGGGGTTTTGGGAAGAAAAATGGTTTTGGTAAAAAGAATGGGGGTTTTGGTAAGAAAAATGGGTGTTTTCGAAAGAAAAAATTGGGGTTTTTGTAAAAATGTGGGGCTTTTGGTAAGAAAAAATGGGGTTTTGGTAAGAAAAAAGGGGGTTTTTGGTAAGAAAAATGGGGGTTTTGGGAAGATAAAGGGGGGTTTGGTAAGAAAATGGGGGTTATGTAAGAAAAATGGGGGTTTTGTTAAGAAAATTGGGTTTTTAGTAAAAAAACAAGGGTTTTTGTAAAAAAAATGGGGTTTTTGGGAAAAAAAATGGGGTTTTTGTAAGAAAAATGGGGTTTTGGTAGGAAAAAATGGAGGTTTGGGAAGAAAATATGGGGTTTTGGTAAAGAAAAATGGGGTTTTGGGAAGAAAATATGGGGTTTTGGTAAGAAAAATGGGGTTTTGGTGAAAAAAAATGGGGTTTTTGGGAAGAAAAATGGGGTTTTGGGAAGAAAAATGGGGTTTTGGTGAAAAAAACAAGGGGTTTGGTAAAGAAAATGGGTGTTTTTGTTAAAAATGTGGGGTTTTGGTAAGAAAAAATGGGGTTTTTTGGAAGAAAAATGGGGGGTTTGGGAAAAAAAATGGGGGAAGAAAAATGGGGGTTTGGTAAGAAAAATGGGGGTTTTGGTAAAAAAAATGGCGGTTTTGGTAAGAAAAAATGGGGGTTTTCCAAAAGTTATGGGGTTTTTTAAGAAAAAAATGGAATGGGGGTTTTTCCTAGAAATGAGGGTGCTTTTATAAAAAAAGCGGTTTTTTTAAAAAAACAATGGGGTTTTTCCTAAAAAATGGGGGTGTTGGTAGAAAAAATGGGGGTGTTGATAGAAAAAATGTTGTTTTTTTAAAAAAACTGGGTTTTTCCCAAAAAATATGGGGGATTGGTGAGACAATGGTTTTTTTTTTTGTTTGTTTTTTAAATGGGAATTTTTCCCAAAAATAAGGGGGTGTGGTGAGAAAATGGGGTTCTTTTTTTAAAAATTGGTTGTTTTCCCCAAAAATATGGGGGTATTGGTGAAAAAATGGGGATTTTGGTAGAAAAAAATAGGGTTTTTTAAAAAAATGGGGCTTTTTCCCAAAAATAATGGGGGTGTTGGTGAGAAAATTGTCTCACACCCCCCAGGGCTGGATTTTGGGTGATTTTTGGGTGGATTTGGGATCTCTGCAGGTTTAACATTTCCATTGTCTCTCAGCCCCTCGGGGCTGATTTTTGGGATGGATTTGGGGTGGATTTTGGGATTTCTGCAGCTTTAACATTTCCATTGTCTCTCAGCCCCTCGGGGCTGGTTTTTGGGGTGGATTTGGGGTGGATTTGGGTATTTCTGCAGCTTTAACATTTCCATTGTCTCTCAGCCCATCGGGGCTGGTTTTTGGGGTGGATTTAGGTTGAATTTTGGGTGGATTTGGGGTGGATTTGGGGCTCTCTGCAGGTTTAACATTTCCATTGTCTCGCAGCCCCTCGGGGCTGATTTTTGGGGTGGATTTAGGTTGAATTTTGGGTGGATTTGGGGTGGATTTGGGATTTCTGCAGCTTTAACGTTTCCATTGTCTCTCAGCCCTCGGGGCTGGATTTTGGGGTGGATTTGGGGTGGATTTGGGTATTTCTGCAGGTTCAATGTTTCCATTGTCTCTCAGCCCCTCGGGGCTGGTTTTTGGGGTGGATTTGGGGTGGATTTTTGGGGTGGATTCTGCAGCTTTAACGTTTCCATTGTCTCTCAGCCCCTCGGGGCTGGATTTTGGGGGGGATTTGGGGTGAATTTTGGGTGGATTTTGGGGTGGATTTGGGGTGGATTTCGGGATTTCTGCAGGTTTAACATTTCCATTGTCTCTCAGCCCCTCGGGGCTGGTTTTTGGGGTGGGTTTGGGGTGGATTTTGCAGCTTTATCATTTCCATTGTCTCTCAGCCCCTCGGGGCTGGTTTTTGGGGTGGATTTGGGGTGGATTTTCGGGATTTCTGCAGGATGAATGTTTCCACTGTCTCTCAGCCCCTCGGGGCTGGATTTTGGGGTGGATTTGGGGTGGATTCTGCAGCTTTAACGCTTCCCTTCTCCCCCAGCGCCCTCGGGAGCCGCGGAGCCGCCGGGCGGGGCAGGCAGAGAGGGCGGGGCCGCGCACAATGCGGCGAGGTCACAGTGCAGGAAACAGTCAGGGACCTTTGTTGTTTTATTTTTGGGGGGGTTTGTGCCAAAAAAAGCAAAAAAAAAAAAGCGGCGGGGACGGGGTTTTAAAAACGCCGCAGTTGTCGGGGCCCGGCGGACGGCGACGCTCGAGGCGAGTGTAGGTATGACCCTGAACCCCCCACGGGACACCTGGAACACCTGGAAACGGCTCAGACCGCCCCAAAACTGTCCAGAAATCCCAGAACTGCCCCAAAACCACCCGTAAACCCCTCAGGGAGCCCAGAAACGGCTCAGAACTGCCCCAAAACTGTCCAGAAATCCCAAAAATGGCTCAGACCGCCCCAAAACCATCCAGAGAGCCCTCAGGGAGCCCAGAAACGGCTCAGAACTGCCCCAAAACCATCCAGAGAGCCCAGAACCGCCCCAAAACTGTCCAGAAATCCCAAAAATGGCTCAAAACCGCCCAAAAACCACCCATAAACCCCTCAGGGAGCCCAGAAATGGCTCAGAACCGCCCCAAAACCATCCAGAAATCCCAGAAACGCCTCAGAACAGCCCCAAAACCATCCAGAGAGCCTTTAAAAACCCCAGAAATGGCTCAGAACCGCCCCAAAACCATCCAGAAATCCCAAAACTGCCCCAAAACCACCCGTAAACCTCTCAGAGAGCCCAGAAACGGCTCAGACTGCCCCAAAACTGTCCAGAAATCCCAAAAACGGCTCAGAACTGGCCAAAACCACCCATAAACCCCTCAGGGAGCCCAGAAATGGCTCAAAACCGCCCCAAAACCATCCAGAAATCCCAGAAACGGCTCAGAACCGCCCCAAAACCATCCAGAGATCCCAGAACTGCCCCAAAACCATCCAGAAATCCCAGAAATGGCTCAAAACCGCCCCAAAGCCATCCATAAACCTGTCAGAGAGCTCAGAACCGCCCCAAAACCATCCAGAGAGCCCTTAAAAAATCCCAGAAATGGCTCAGAACTGCCCCAAAACCATCCAGAAATCCCAGAAACGGCTCAGAACTGCCCCAAAACCTTCCAGAGACCCCTTAAAAAACCCCAGAAACGGCTCAGACCGCCCCAAAACTATCCAGAGAGCCCAGAACCACCCCAAAACCATCCAGAAATCCCTTAAAAAACCCCAGAAATGGCTCAAAACTGCCACAAAACCATCCAGAAATCCCAGAAACGGCTCAGAACCGCCCCAAAACCATCCAGAGAGCCCAGAACTGCCCCAAAACCATCCAGAAATCCCAGAAATGGCTCAGAACCGCCCCAAAACCATCCAGAAATCCCTTAAAAAACCCCGGAAATGGCTCAGAACCGCCCCTAAACCATCCAGAAATCCCAGAAATGTCTCAAAACCAGCCCAAAACTATCCAGAAATCCCAGAACTGCCCTAAAACCGCCCAGAAACCCCAGAAATGGCTCAGAACTGGCCAAAACCATCCAAAAATCCCAGAAACGGCTCAGAACCACCCCTAAACCATCCAGAAATCCCAGAAATGGCTCAGAACCAGCCCAAAACCATCCAGAGACCCCTTAAAAAACCCCAGAAATGGCTCAGAACCACCCCAAAACCATCCAGAAATCCCTCAGAGAGCCCAAAAATGGCTCAGAACTGGCCCAAAACCATCCAAAGAGCCCAGAAATGGCTCAGAACCGCCCCAAAACCATCCAAAAACCCCTCAAGACGCGCCTCAAGGTGCTCCAGAACCCACCAAAAAACGCTCTTGAAAAAGCACCCCCCGAACCGCATCAAAAACGTGGCAAAACGCCCCAAAAGCGCTCTGAAAGGAGCCCCAAAATGGTGTAAAACACCCCAAAATGTACCTAAAAACAACCACAAACCCCTTTGCGGGTGTTTTCCACCCTCGCATTTAATACTTGTCTAAAAACGCCCCCAAAAATGGAAACATTGATCCTAAAAAAATCCAGAAAATGTCTCAAACCGCCCCAAAAGCGCTCTCAGAAGAGCCTCAAAACCAGCCCGGACCGCACCAAAAATCTGAAATTCCCACAAAATCCCACCTGAGACGTTCCCGAGAGCCAAAAAACTTCCCAAAGGTCCCAGCAAACATCCCAAAACACCCCTGAAACCAACATGGAACACCCCC
Source organism: Taeniopygia guttata (assembly GCF_003957565.2). Taxonomy (NCBI): domain Eukaryota; kingdom Metazoa; phylum Chordata; class Aves; order Passeriformes; family Estrildidae; genus Taeniopygia; species Taeniopygia guttata. The sequence continues at coordinate 163,089 of NC_054764.1, forward strand.
AAAACGCACCAAAACCCCCCCAAAACACCCCAAAAACGCCTCAAAACGCCAGAAATGCCCCAAAACCCAAACCCCTCTGTTTTAGGGGACACTGGGGGGTCCTGTCTGTAAAAAATGGGGATTTTCCCATCCAAATTAGACCCAATTCGGGGTTCCCCCATAAATTTGGGGTGTCCCCCTCCCCAATTTACGGATTTTGGCATCCCCAGCTCCACTTGTGTCAGACCAAATCTTCCCTTTCCCTCCCAAAAACTCCAGTTAGGAGCTCCCCACTCCCAATCACAGAAAATTTGGGGCTCCCCGAATTCTCCAAAATTAAATTTGGGACCCCCCCCATCCCATTTCCCAAACTCTCCAAACTGGGCTCCCCCTCCCCATAAAAAAACCCAAAAAAACCCCCAAAAAACCCAAATTTGGGGCTCCCCTCCAGCACCACGGGGGTGTGGAGCGGCGCCCTGAGCCCAGCCCCGTTTTTCCTCTTTTTTCCCCCAAAACCCGCCCAGGTTCCGCTCCAAGTACCACCCGGACGAGGCGGGGAAGCGGCAGCAGGAGGCGCAGGCGGCGCTCAGGAACCGCCTGAGCGTCTTCCTCTACCTGTGGGAGCACGGCTGGTTCGACAACCTGCTGCTGGACATCGAGCGCGCGCCGCAGATCGTCAAAACGCTGGACGCAGGTACCCAAAACCATCAAAATACACCAAAATCCCCAAAATCCTGGATGCAGGTACCCCAAAATCCCCAAAATCCTGGATGCAGGTACCCCAAAACCATCAAAACCCCAAAAATCATCAAAAATCTGGAGGCATGTACCCCAAAAGTATCAAAATCCTGGACGCAGGTACCCCAAAATCATCAAAATACACCAAAATTATCAAAACGCTGGACGCAGGTACCCCAAAATCATCAAAACCCCAGAAAATCATCAAAACCCCCCAGAAAATCATCAAAACCCCCCAAAATCCCCAAAACGCTGGACGCAGGTACCCCAAATCATCAAAACCCCCCAAAATCATCAAAAATCTGGAGGCATGTACCCCAAAAGCATCAAAATCCTGGATGCAGGTACCCCAAAACCATCAAAATACACCAAAATTATCAAAACGCTGGACGCAGGTACCCCAAAATCATCAAAACCCCGAAAATCATCAAAAATCTGGAGGCATGTACCCCAAAACCATCAAAATCCTGGATGCAGGTACCCCAGAATCATCAAAACCCCAGAAAATCCTCAAAACCCCCCAAAATGCTGGATGCAGTTACCCCAAAATCATCAAAATACACCAAAATTATCAAAACGCTGGACGCAAGTACCCCAAACCATCAAAATACACCAAAATCCCCAAAATCCTGGATGCAGGTACCCAAAACCATCAAAACACCCCAAAAATCATCAAAACCCCCCAGAAAATCATCAAAACCCCCCAAAATGCTCAAAACGCTGGATGCAGGTACCCAGAATCATCAAAAACCCCCAAAATCCTGAAAACGCTGGACGCAGGTACCCCAGAACCATCAAAACACCCCAAAAATCATCAAAACCCCCAGAAAATCATCAAAACCCCCCAAAATCCCCAAAACGCTGGACGCAGGTACCCCAAAACCATCAAAACACCCCAAAAATCATCAAAACCCCCCAGAAAATCATCAAAACCCCCCGAAATCCCCAAAACGCTGGACGCAGGTACCCCAAAACCATCAAAACACCCCAAAAATCATCAAAACCCCCCTGAAAATCATCAAAACCCCCAAAATCCCCAAAACGCTGGACGCAGGTACCCCTAAATCATCAAAATCCCAGATGCAGGTACCCCAAAGCCATCAAAACCCCCAAAATCCCCAAAACGCTGGACGCAGGTACCCCAAAAGCATCAAAACCCCAGAAAATAATCAAAACCCCCCAGAAAATCATCAAACCCCCCAAAATCCCCAAAACGCTGGATGCAGGTACCCCAAATCATCAAAAGCCCCCAAAATCCTGAAAACGCTGGACGCAGGTATCCAAAATCATCAAAACCCCAGAAAATCATCAAAACCCCCAAAATCATCAAAAATCTGGAGGCATGTACCCCAAAATCCCCAAAATCCTGGAGGCAGGTACCCCAGAATCATCAAAACCCCGAAAATCATCAAAAATCTGGAGGCATGTACCCCAAAAGCATCAAAATCCTGGATGCAGGTACCCCCAAATCATCAAAATACACCAAAATTATCAAAACGCTGGACGCAGGTACCCCAAAATCATCAAAATACACCAAAATAATCAAAATGCTGGATGCAGGTACCCCAAAATCATCAAAATACACCAAAATTATCAAAACGCTGGACGCAGGTACCCCAAAACCATCAAAACCCCAAAAATCATCCAAAATCTGGAGGCATGTACCCCAAAAGCATCAAAATCCTGGATGCAGGCACCCCAGAATCATCAAAACCCCAGAAAATCATCAAAACCCCCCAAAATCCTCAAAACGCTGGACGCAGGTACCCCAAAATCATCAAAACACCCAAAATCATCGAAACGCTGGACGCAGGTTCCCAAAATCATCAAAACCCAGAATATCATCAAAACCCCCCAAAATCCTCAAAACGCTGGACGCAGGTACCCCAAAATCATCAAAACATCCCAAAATCCCCTCCCTGACGCACCAAAAACATCCCAAAAACATCCCAAAATCCCCTCCCTGCACCCTTCCTGATGCACCAAAACTTACCAAAAATTCTCCCTGTCGTTCCTGAAAAATCTTTATATTTCCTTAAAATCCTTCCTTGAATTCTCCCTGATCACCAGAAATGTTCCAGAGCTTTGCTTCGGGGTTTCGGGGTGATTTTGGGGTGTTTCTGCCCCATTTCTGAGTTTTCCTCAAAGTTTTGGGTGTTTTTAATTGGTTCTCCTGAGTTTTGAAGTTTTTTTTGGGTGGTTTTGGTTCTTTTTGGAGAGTTCTTGAAGGCAGGAACGGCGAGGGAAGGAAAATGGCGGGAAAGTGTGAGGGGAGGAAAAAGGCGGGAAAGTGTGAGGGAAGGAAAATGGCGGGAAAGTGTGAGGGGAAAAAAAAGCAGGAAATTGTGAGGGGAGAAAACCGCAGAAAAATGTGAGAAGAGGAAAAAAATGGGAATTGTGAGGGCAGAAAAAAGTAGGAACTGTGAAACTGTGAGGAGAGAAAGGTGGGGAATTGTGAGGGGAGGAAAATGTGAGGGGAAAAAAAAGCAGGAAAGTGTGAGGGGAGAAAAAGACAGGAAAGTGTGAGGGGAGGAAAATGTAATGAGAAAAAATGCAGAAAGTGTGAGGGGAAAAAGGTGGGGAATTGTGAGAAGAGAAAAAGGGAGAAAAATGTGTGGAGAGGAAAAAGATGGGGAATTGTGAGGGAAGAAGAAGGCGAGAAAGTGTGAGAGGAGAAAAAGGGAGGAAAATGTGAGGGGGGGAAAAAGGCGGGAAAGTGTGAGGAGAGATAAAATGCATAAAGTGTGAGGGGAAAAAAACTGGGGAATTGTGAGTGGAAAAAGGCAGGAAAGTGGAGCAAAAAGGAAAGTGTGAGGGGAGGAAAAAGGTGGGGAATTGTGAGGGCAGGAAAAAGTAGGAACTGTGAAACTGTGAGGAGGAAAAGGTGGGGAATTGTGAGGGGAGGAAAATGTGAAGGAAAAAATAGCAGGAAAGTGTGAGGAGAGGAAAAATGCAGAAAGTGTGAGGAGAGGAAAAGGGGGGAATTGTGAGGGGAAGAAATGGCGGGAAAGTGTGAGGGGAAAAAAGGCGGGAAAGTGTGAGGGGAGAAAAAGGCGGGAAAGTGTGAGGAGAGGAAAAGGCGGGAAAATGTGAGGGAGAAAAAGCGGGAAATTGTGAGGAGGAAGAAGATGGGAGTTGCAAGAGGAAAAAGGTAGAAAAGTGTGAGGGGAGAAAAAAGCAGGGAATTGGGAAAAAACAGGAAATTGTTAAGAGAGGAAAAAGGGGGGGAAATGTGAGGGGAAAAAAAAGCAGGAAAGTGTGAGTGGAATAAAAGACAGGAAAGTGTGAGGGGAGAAAAAGGGAGAAAAGTGGAAGGAAGGGAAGGAAAAGGCAGGAAAGTGTGAGGAGAGGAAAAATGCAGAAAATGTGAGGGGAAAAAATGGTGGGGAATTGTGAGGGAGAAAAAGAGAGTAAATGTGAGGGGAGAAAAAGGAGTAAACTGTGAGGCAAGGTGTGGAGGGAAGTCATGAGGGGACACCCATTTCAAAGCGTTTCTGACTCCCATTTCCAAAGGTTATTTCATCCAATTTTGGTTGGTTTTTTTTTTTTTCCCCTCAATTTTAACATTTTGGTAATTTCTAGCAGCAATTAGTATGAAGAGGAAAAGGATTCCTCAATTTCTAATCCTCGTTTCAGGAAAAGGATTCCTCTCCTCAATTTTTAATCCTCGTTTCAGGAATTTCATTTTAGCTGGTTTAACCCATTTTGGCTGTTTCTGACCCAATCTTTGCCCTTTTTTCCAGAAATTTCACTTTTATCTGTTTGTAACCCATTTTATGGTTGTTTCTGACCCAATCTTGCCGTTTTTTTCAGGAATTTCATTCTTAGCTGTTTGTAACCTATTTTATGGTTGTTTCTGACCCAATCTTTGCCCTTTTTTCAGGAATTTCATTATTATCTGTTTGTAACCCATTTCTGGCTGTTTCTGACCCAATCTTTGCCCTTTTTTCAGGAATTTCATTGTTATCTGTCTGTAACCCATTTTTGGCTGTTTCTGACCCAATCTTTGCCGTTTTTTCAGGAATCTCATTTTCAGCTGTTTCTAACCCATTTTGGCTGTTTCTGACCCAATCTTTGCCCTTTTTTCAGAAATTTCATTGTTATCTGTTTGTAACCATTTTTGGGTGTTTCTGACCCAATCTTACCCTTTTTTCAGGAATTTCATTGTTATCTGTTTGTAACCCATTTTATGGTTGTTTCTGACCCAATCTTTGCCCTTTTTTCAGGAATTTCATTTTTATCTGTTTGTAACCCATTTTTGGTTGTTTCTGACCCAATCTTTGCCCTTTTTTTCAGAATTTTAATTTTACCTGTATGTAACCCATTTTTGGCTGTTTCTGACCCAATCTTTGCCCTTTTTTCAGGACCTTCAATTTAAGGTGTTTTTAACCCATATTTGGTTGTTTTTTGACCCAATCTTTGCCGTTTTTTCAGGAATTTCAATTTTATCTGTTTGTAACCCATTTTGCCTGTTTCTGACCAATCTTTGCCCTTTTTTCAGGAATTTCACTTTTATCTGTATGTAACCCATTTTGTGGCTATTTCTGACCCAATCTTTGCCCTTTTTTCAGGAATTTCAATTTTATCTGTTTGTAACCCATTTTGGCTGTTTCTGACCCAATCTTTGCCGTTTTTTCAGGAATCTCATTTTCAGCTGTTTCTAAACCCATTTTGGCTGTTTCTGACCCAATCTTTGCCCTTTTTTCCCCGTTTTTTCCCCGTTTCCAGCCGTGATTAAGATGGAGGGGGGCACGGAGCACGACCTGCGCATCCTGGAGCAGGAGGAGGAGGAGGAGCGGGCGGAGAAGGCCGAAGGCCCCAAGAAGGAGGAGCCGCGGCCGCCGGAGCCGCCCGGGAAGGCTCGGCCGAGCCCCGACGGCGACGGCGGCGCCAAAGGTCGGGGTCACCCCCGGAATTCGGGGTCCCTCCCGCGGGGGCTGCTGTAGCGTTATTTGGGGTTATTTGGGTTTTTGGGGTTTATTTTGGGTTTTGGGGTTTTTTTGGGAGGGTTTATGTAGTTTATTTGGTTTTTTGGGTTTATTTTGGTTTTCTGGGGGGTATTTTGGGTTTTTGGGGTTTTTTGGGGGGGTTTTATTTAGTTTATTTTTGGTTTTTTTGGGTTTTTTGGGTTTTTTGGGTTTTTCTGGGGGTATTTTGGGTTTTTTAGGGTTTTAGGTTTTTTTGTTTTTTTGTTTTGTTTTTGGGTTTTTTGAGTTTATTCTTGGGTTTTTGGGGGTTTTAGTTTTTTTTTAATTTATTTTGAGGTTCTTCGGGTTTATTTGGGATTTTTGGGGTTTTTGAGTTTTAGTTTGTTTTTTTGGGTGGTTTTTTGGGGTTTTTTGGTTTATTTTGAGTTTTAGGGTTTTTTGGGTTTTTGGGATTTTTTAGTTTATTTTTGGGTTTTTTTGGGGTTTGTATTTTCTGGGGGTATTTCGGTTTTTTTTTTTTTTTTTTTTTTTTTTTTTTTTTTTTTTTTTTTGTTTTTTGGGGTTTTTTTTTTTGAGTTTATTCGGGCTTTTTGTTTATTTTGGTTTTTTGGAGGTTTATTTTAGTTTATTTTGGGTTTTTGGGGTTTTTTCAAGTTTATTTTGATTTTTTGGGTTTATTTTTGGGTTTATTTTTGGTTTTTAGGGTTTTTTGAGTTTATTTTGGTTTCTTTTGTTTTCTTTTTCCCTTTTTTTTGAGTTTATTTCATTTTTTTGGGTTTTTTTTTGCGTTTATGTTGGGTTTTTTTGGTTTTTTTGTTGCTTTTTTTTGTTTTTTTGAATCTCAGGGTTTCTTTAAGCTCACCTTGGGACCACCACACTTTAAGTCCCTCCGGGGTTATTTTGGGGTCCCTTTTCCCCCTGGGGTGTTTTTGGGGTCCCCTTTGACTCCCCCTCCCCCACAGGCCGAAGGGGCGGAGGGGGCGGAGCCTGCGGCGGGGGCGGGGCCAGAGGAGGAGGGGGCGGGGCCAGACAAGGCGCCCAAAACTGAGGACGGCGACAAGGAGGGCGGGGCCAAGGTGGGTGGACACGCCCCTTCTGACCACGCCCCTTTCTCACAAACCACACCCCCTTTAAACAAACCACACCCATTTTCTAATAAACCACACCCCCTTTTAAAATAAACCACACCCACTTTCTAATAAGCCACACCCCTTTTTAAATAAACCACACCCAATTTCTGATAAGCCACACCCCTTTTAAAATAAACCACACCCAATTTCTAATAAGCCACACCCCTTTTTAAATAAACCACACCCAATTTCTGATAAGCCACACCCCTTTTAAAATAAACCACACCCAATTTCTAATAAGCCACACCCCTTTTTAAAGGAACCACACCTTTTTTAAAAGAAACCTCGCCCCTTTCTCTTAGCCACGCCCCTTTCTCACAAACCACACCCCCTTTTAAACAAGCCACACCCATTTCCTAATAAACCACCCCCCCTTTTTAAAGGAACCACACCCAATTTCTAATAAGCCACACCCCTTTTTAAAGGAACCACACCTTTTTAAAAAGAAACCACACCCCTTTTTGTTAAGCCACACCCCCAAGAGCCCCTCCCATGTAAGCCCCGCCCCTCTCCACAAGCCACACCCTTTTATTGGCTCCTCCCACCCTCATTAAACCACTCCAAGCCCCTCCCCTCCCTCATTTCCCGCCAAATTTCAGCCCCGCCCCTTTACCCCAAGCCCCGCCCCTTTCCCCCAAGCCCCGCCCCTTTCCCCCAAGCCCCGCCCCCTGACGCCCCCCCCCCCATTTGGTGCGCCCCCTGCAGGCGCGGCCGCGCCAGCGCAGCCGGGACAGCGAGGAGGGGGACAGCGACAGCGGGGACAGCGAGGGGGGGGCGCGGAGACCCCCCGGCAAGGACGGTGAGGGGTCCTGGGGGGTCCTGGGGGTCCTGAGGGGTTTTGGGGGGTCCTGGGGGGTCCTGGGGGGTCTTGGGGGGTCCTGAGGGGTTTTGGGGGGTCCTGGGGGGCCTGGAAGGTTCTGGTGGGGTCCTGGGGGTACTGGGGGGTTTTGGGAGGGTCCTGAGGGGTCCTGGAGGGTCCTGAGGGGTATTTGGGGTCTCTGGGGGGGTTCTGGGGGTTCCTGGGGGATCCTGAGGGGATCCTGGGGGGTCCTGAGGGGTCCTGGGGGGTCCTGAGGGGGTCCTGGGGGGTCCTGAGGGGTCCTGAGGGGGTCCTTGGGGGTCCTGGAGGGTACTGAGGGGTCCTGAGGGGGTCCTGGAGGGTCCTGAGGGGTCCTGGAGGGGTCTTGAGGGGTCCGGGGGGGGTCCTGAGAGGGTCCTTGGGGTCCTGGAGGGTACTGAGGGGTCCTGAGGGGTCCTGAAGGGTCCTGAGGGGTCCTGGGAGGGTTATGAGGGGTCCTGGGGGGCTCCTAAAGGGTCTTGGGGGGGCCTATAGGGGTCCTGGGGGGTCCTGGGGGGGTCCTGGGGGTTTTGGGGGGTCCTGAGGGGGTCCCAAGGGGTTTTGGGGGTCCTGGGGGGTCCTGAGGGGTCCTGTAGGGGTCCTTAGGGGGTCCTGGGGGATCCTGGGGGGGTATTTGGGGTCTCTGGGGGGGTGTTTGGGGTCTCTGGGGGGGTATTTGGGGTCTCTGAGGGGTCCTGGTGGGTCCTGGGGTGTCTTGGAGGGTCTTGAGGGGTCCTGGGGGGGTCCTGGAAGGTTCTGGAGGGGTCCTGGAGGGTTCTGAGGGGTCCTGAGGGGGTCCTGGAGGGGTCCTGGGTGGGGGATTTGGGCGATTTGGGGTCTCTGGGGGGATATTTGGGGTCTCTGGGGGGTATTTGGGTCTCTGGGGGGTATTTGGGGTCTCTGGGGGGGTATTTGGGGTCTCTGGGGGGTATTTGGGGTCTCTGGGGGGTATTTGGGGTCTCTGGGGGGTATTTGGGGTCTCTGGGGGGTGTTTGGGGTCTCTGGGGGGGTATTTGGGGTCTCTGGGGGGTATTTGGGGTATTTGGGGGGTATTTGGGGTCTCTGGGGGGGTATTTGGGGTCTCTGGGGGGTATTTGGGGTCTCTGGGGGGGTATTTGGGGTTTTTGGGGGGTATTTGGGGTCTCTGGGGGGTATTTGGGGTCTCTGGGGGGTATTTGGGGTATTTGGGGGGTATTTGGGGTCTCTGGGGGTATTTGGGGTCTCTGGGGGGGTATTTGGGTATCTGGGGGGTATTTGGGGTCTCTGGGGGGTGTTTCGGGGGCCCCGACCCCTGCAGGTTTTGGGGCGCCCCCTGACCCCTGACCTTTGCCCCCAGAGGAGCCGAAGGAGGACAAAGGCGCCGGGGGGGCGCCGGGGCCGGGACCCCTCCCCTTGGGGACGCCCCCTCCCCCCAAGGGCCGGGAGGGGGTCCCGGGGGGGTCCCCGAGGCGCGGCCGCGGGCGCTGCACAAAACCTGCTCCCTGTTCATGCGCAACATCGCGCCCAACATCGCCCAGGCCGAGATCGTGGCGGTGAGAGCGGACACGGGGATTGCCAAATTACACTGAAATACCCAAAAATTACACTGGAATAGACAAAAATCACCCGGAATAGCCCAGAATTACCCGGGGATTGCCAAAATCACACGGGAATACCCAAAAATCGCCATGAAATAGCTCAGAATTACCCGGGAATTGCCAAAAATCACATGGGATTGCCAAAAATCACACGGGAATAGACAAAAATCACACGGGAATAGACAAAAATTACCCGGGAATAGCCAAAATCACATGGGAATAGACAAAAATTGATCGGGAATACAAAAAATCACCCAGGAATACAAAAAATCACCATGAAATACCCCAAAATCGCCATGGAATAGGCAAAAATCACCTGGGATTAGCCAAAAATCACACGGGAATTGCCAAAAATTACACGGGAATTGACAAAATTCACCCGGGAATAGACAAAAATCACACGGGAATAGACAAAAATCACCTGGGAATAGACAAAAATCACACAGGAATAGACAAAAATCTCCATGAAATAGCCAAAAATTGCCCTGGAATACAAAAAAATCACCCTGAAATAGCCAAAAATCACCCTGAAATACCCAAAAATCACACGGGAATAGACAAAAATCACACGGGGATAGCCAAAAATTACCCTGAAATAGCCAAAAATCGCCCTGGAATAGACAAAAATTACCCGGGAATAGCCAAAAATCACCCGGGAGTAGCCAAAAATTACCCGGGAATAGCCAAAAGTTACCCTGGAATAGACAAATATTGCCCTGGAATACAAAAAATCACCCGGGAATAGCCAAAAATCACCTGGGATTAGCCAAAAATCACCATGAAATAGGCAAAAATCACACGGGAATAGTCAAAAATTACCCGGAATACAAAAAATCACCCGGGAATAGCCAAAAGTTACCCTGGAATACAAAATATCACCTGGGAATAGCCAAAAATTAACCTGAAATAGCCAAAAATTACCCTGGGAGCACAAAAATTACTCTGAAATACCCTGAAATACCCCAAAATCACTCTGGGAGTGCAAAATTTACCCTGAAATACCCCAAAATCACCCTGGGAGACCCAGAAATTACCCTGAAATAGCCAAAAATTACCCTGGGAACCCAAAAATTACCCAAAAATCACCCTGGGAGCACAAAAATCACCCTGAAATAACCCCCAAATCACCCTGAATTAGCCAAATTTACCCTGAAATACCCCAAAATCACCCTGGGAGACCCAGAAATTACCCTGAAATACCCAAAAATGACCCTGAAATACCCAAAAATTATCCTGGGTGCCCAAAAATCAGCCTGGGAGCCCCAAAAATTACCCAAAAATCACCCTGGTAGCCCCAAAAATCTCCCTGGGACCCCCCCAAAAATTACCCGAAAACCCCCCAAAATCACCCCAGAGCCCCAAAACCCCCGAATTTCCCCCAAAAACCGCTGCCCCCCCCCGTTCCGCAGCTGTGCAAGCGCTACCCCGGGTTCATGCGCGTGGCGCTGTCCGAGCCCCAGCCCGAGAGGAGGTGAGGAATTGGGGCATTTTGGGGTTTTTGGGGGATTTCGGGGATTTGGGGGGGATTTTGGGGTTTTTTGGGGGTTTTGGGGGGAATTTGGGATTTTTCGGGGGGGGATTTTAGGGGAATTCAGGGGGAGTTTGGGATTTTTCGGGGGGGGATTCGGGGATTTGGGGGAATTTGGGGTTTTGGGAGGAATTCAGGGGGGGTTTGGGATTTTTCAGGGGGAGATTTTGGGGTTTTTGGGGGGAATTCGGGGTTTTGGGGGGAATTTTGGGGGATTTGGGGGGAATTCAGGGGCGGTTTGGGATTTTTCAGGGGGGGATTTTGGGGGATTTGGGGAAATTCAGGGGGTTTTGGAAGGCTTTGGGGGAATTGGGGGAAATTCGGGGTTTTTTGGCTGTTTTGGGGGGATTTTGGGGTTTTTGGGGGGAATTCGGGGTTTTGGGGAGAATTTTGGGGGATTTAGGGGAAATTTGGGGGTTTTGGGGGAGTATGGGATTTTTCAGGGGAAAATTTGGGGGGTTTTGGGGGGAATTTGGGGGGTTTGAAATTTTCGAGGGGTTTTTGAGGGAATTTGGGGGGATTTGGGGGAAATTCAGGGTTTTTTGGGGAAATTCGGGACCTTTAGGGACTTTCAGGAGCATTTTGGAGGAAATTCAGGGGTTTTGGGGAAATTTGGGGGATTTGGGGGGATTTGGGGGAAATTAGAGGGGTTTTGGTATTTTTGGGAGGTTTTGGAGGATTTCTAGGGGTTTTGGGATTTTTGGGTGGAAATTTGGGGTTTTTGGGACTCACAGTGAGGTTTTCCCCTCAGGTTCTTCAGGAGGGGCTGGGTGGGATTTTGGGCGGAATTTTGGGTGGAATTTGGGGGTTTTTGGGGCTCACAGAGAAGTTTTTCCCCTCAGGTTTTTCAGGAGGGGGTGGTTGGATTTTGGGTGGGATTTTGGGTAGAATTTGGGGGATTTTGGGGCTCACAGAGACGTTTTTCCCCTCAGGTTCTTCAGGAGGGGCTGGGTGGAATTTTGGGTGGGATTTTGGGTGGAATTTTGGGTGGAATTTTGGGGTTTTTGGGGCTCACAGAGACGTTTTTCCCTCAGATTCTTCAGGAGGGGGTGGGTGACCTTCGACCGCAGCGTGAACATCAAGGAGATCTGCTGGAGCCTGCAGAACATCCGGGTGCGTTTTGGGGCAAAAACAGCCGGGTTTGGGGCTGGGGCAGGTTTGGTCAGTTTTGGGGTCATTTTCTGCAATTTAGCGTGGTTTTGGTGGATTTTGGGGTGGTTTTAAGGCGATTTTGACATTTTTTTCTTGCCCAGCTGCGTGAGTGCAAGCTGAGCCCCGGCGTGACCCGGGTTGGGTTTTGGGGTGATTTTAAGTCAATTTTGATGAATTTTAGGGTGATTTTAAGTGGATTTTGATGAATTTTGGGCTGATTTTGATGAATTTTGGGCTGTTTTTTGTCCCCCAGCTGCGGGAGTGCGAGCTGAGCCCCGGCGTGACCCGGGCTGGGTTTGGGGTGTTTTTAAGGTGATTTTGATGAATTTTGGGGTGTTTTTGGTGGTTTTTGTGGTGATTTTGGTGGTCTTTAGGTGTTTTTAAGTCGATTTTGATGGATTTTGGGGTGATTTTGGCTGTTTTTGGGGTCACCAGCTGCGTGAGTGCGAGCTGAGCCCCGGCGTGACCCGGGCTGGGTTTTGGGTTATTTTTGATGGTTTTTGAGGCGATTTTGGGCTGATTTTGATGGATTTTGGGGTGTATTTTTCTCCCCCAGCTGCGGGAGTGCGAGCTGAAGCCCCGGCGTGAACCGGGCTGGGTTTTGGGGTGTTTTTAAGTGGATTTTGATGAATTTTGGGCTGATTTTGACATTTTTTGGGGTACATTTCTCTCCCCCAGCTGCGGGAGTGCGAGCTGAGCCCCGGCGTGACCCGGGCTGGGTTTTGGGCTGGTTTTGATGGATTTTGGGTGTTTTTAAGGCGAATTTGATGGTTTTTAAGGTGATTTTGATGGTTTTTGAGGCGATTTTGGGCTGATTTTAATGAATTTTGGGCTGTTTTTGGGGTCCCCAGCTGCGGGAGTGCGAGCTGAGCCCTGTGCTGGGTTTTGGGGTGATTTTAAGTCGATTTTGATGAATTTTGGGCTGTTTTTAAGGTGATTTTGATGGTTTTTGAGGCGATTTTGGGTTGATTTTGATGAATTTTTGGCTTTTTTGGGGTTCCCAGCTGCGGGAGTGCGAGCTGAGCCCTGGCGTGACCCGGGCTGGTTTTTAAGGCGATTTTGATGAATTTTGGGATGGTTTTAAGGCTGATTTTGACGTTTTTTCTCTCCCCCAGCTGCGTGAGTGCGAGCTGAGCCCCGGCGTGACCCGGGCTGGGTTTGGGGGTGATTTTGATGAATTTTGGGGTGATTTTGATGAATTTTGGGCTGATTTTGATGAATTTTGGGCTGTTTTTTCTCTCCCCCAGCTGCGTGAGTGCGAGCTGAGCCCCGGCGTGACCCGGGCTGGGTTTTGGGGTGATTTTGAGAGGATTTTGATGAATTTCGGGGTGTTTTTAAGGCGGTTTTGATGGTTTTTAAGGTGATTTTGATGGTTTTTGGGGTGGTTTTGGGGTGATTTTGGCTGTTTTTTGTCCCCCAGCTGCGTGAGTGCGAGCTGAGCCCCGGCGTGACCCGGGCTGGTTTTTAAGGCGATTTTGATGAATTTTTGGGTTAATTTTGGGCTGATTTTGGCTGTTTTTTCTCTCCCCCAGCTGCGTGAGTGCGAGCTGAGCCCCGGCGTGACCCGGGCTGGGTTTTGGGTTAATTTTAAGTCGATTTTAATGAATTTTGGGCTGTTTTTGGGGTTCCCAGCTGCGTGAGTGCGAGCTGAGCCCCGGCGTGACCCGGGCTGGGTTTTGGGTTAATTTTGATGGTTTTTGGGGTGATTTTAATGAATTTTGGGCTGTTTTTTCTCCCCCAGCTGCGGGAGTGCGAGCTGAGCCCCGGCGTGACCCGGGCTGGGTTTTGGGGTGATTTTGATGAATTTTGGGCTGATTTTGATGAATTTTGGGCTGATTTTGACGTTTTTTGGGCTGTTTTTTCTCCCCCAGCTGCGCGAGTGCGAGCTGAGCCCCGGCGTGAACCGGGCTGGGTTTTGGGGTAGTTGTGCTGGATTTTGGGTGTTTTTAAGGCGATTTTGATGGTTTTTAAGGTGATTTTGATGGTTTTTGGGGTGATTTTGGGCTGATTTTGGGGTGAATTTGACATTTTTTGGGCTGTTTTTCTCCCCAGCTGCGTGAGTGCGAGCTGAGCCCCGGCGTGACCCGGGGTGGGTTTTGGGGTAATTTTGGGCTGATTTTGACATTTTTTGGGGTACATTTCTCTGTCCCAGCTGCGGGAGTGCGAGCTGAGCCCCGGCGTGACCCGGGCTGGGTTTTGGGGTGATTTTGATGAATTTTGGGATGGTTTTTGGGATAATTTTGCTGTTTTTCTCCCCCCCAGCTGCGCGAGTGCGAGCTGAGCCCCGGCGTGAACCGGGACCTGACGCGGCGCGTGCGGAACGTCTCGGGGCTGACGCAGCACCGGCCGGTCGTGCGCCACGACATCAAGCTGGCCGCGCGCCTGGTGCAGGCGCTGGACGCCCGCGCCCGCCTCTGGAGCCCCCCGGGCACCGCTGGGGACGGGACCCCCGGGGATGGAACCGGGGATGGGACCCCCGGGGACGGGACCGGGACGGCCGAACCGCCGCCGCCCGCGCAGCCCGGGGTGAGACACCGAAACCGGGGGTTTTGGGGAGTTTGGGGGGTTCTGGGGGGTCATTGGGGGTCACCAAGGGGTTTTGGGGGATCATCAGAGGGTCATAGGGGAGTCCTGGGGGGTCACCGAGGGGTTTTGGGGGGTCCTGAGAGGGTGTCAGAGGGTCATTGGGGGGTTCTGGGGGGTCCTAGGGGGTTTAAGAGGGTCACCAAGGGGTCCTGGGGGGTCACCAGGGGTCTTTGGGGGGTCCTGGAGGGTCATTGGGGGGTCATTGGGGGTCACCAAGGGGTCCTGGGGGGGTCCTGGGGGTGTTACCGGGGGTAATTGGGGGGTCCTGGGGGGTCATCGGGGTCATTGGGGGTTCCCAGGGGATCATTGGGGGGTCCTGGGGGATCATTGGGGGGGCCTGGGGGATCACTGGGGATCATTGGGGGGTCCTGGGGGGTCCTGGGGGTCATCAGAGGGTCATTGGGGGAGTCATAGGGGGTCATTGGGGGTCACCGAGGGGTTTTGGGGGGTCATTGGGAGGTTCTGGGGGGTTTTAGGGGGTCCTGGAGGGTCACCGGGGCTCATCGGGGCATCACCGGGGGTCATCGAGGGGTTTTGGGGGGTCCTGGGGGGTCACTGAGGGTCATAGGGGGATCGTGGGGGGTCATCAGAGGGTTATAGGGGGGTCCTGGGGGGTTCTCAAGGGGTCCTAAGGGGTCCTGGGGGTCACCAAGGGGTTTTGGGGGGGCATTGGGGGGTCACCAGGGGTCACCAGGGGGTTCTCAGGGGTCATCAGTGGGTCCTGGGGGGTTCTCAGGGGGTCCTGGAGGGTCATCAGGAGGTTCTCAGGGGTCATTGGGGGGTCCTGGGGGATCATCGGAGGTCACCAAGGGTCACCAGGGGTCATCGAGGGGTCCTGGGGGGTCATCGGGAGGTTCTGGGGGTTCATCAGAGTGTTATAGGGAGGTCCTGGGTGGTCCTGGGGGGTCATCGAGGGGTTCTCAGGGGTCATTGGGGGGTCCTGGAGGGTCATTGGGGATCATCAGAGGGTTCTCAGGGGTCATCGGGGTCCTTGGGGGGTCACCAAGGGGTTTTGGGGGGTCCTGGGGGGTCATCAGGGGGGACTGGAGGGTCATTGAGGGGTCCTGGAGGTCACCAATGGGTCCTAGGGGGTCATTGGGGGGTTTTGGGGGGTCTTCAGAGGGTCATTGGGGGGTCTTGGGGGGTCTTGGGGGGTCTTCAGAGGGTCATTGGGGGGTCCTGAGGGGTCATTGGGGGTCACCAAGGGGTTTTGGGGGGTCCTGGAGGGTCATTGGAGGGTTCTCAGGGGGTCACTGGGGGTCATCAGGGGTCCTGGGGGGTTTTGGGGGGTCCTGGGGGGTCATCAGAGGGTTATAGGGGGGTCCTGGAGGGTCATTGGGGGGTCCTGGGGGGTCACCAAGGAGTTTTGGGGGGTCACCGGGGGGTCATTGGGGGTCCTTGGGGGGTCATTGGGGGGTTCTCAGGGGGTCACTGGGGGTCATTGGGGGGTCCTGGGGGGTCATTGGGGGGTCACCAACGGGTCCTGGGGGTCCTGGGGGTTCTCAGGGGGTCCTGGGGGGTCCTGGGAGTTCTATGGGGGGTGACCTGGGGGGTTATTGGGGGTCCTGGGGGGTCACCAAGAGGTCCTCAGGGGTTCTGGGGGGTCATCAGAGGGTCATAGGGGGTCACCAAGGGGTTTTGGGGGTCATTGGGGGGTCACCAACGGGTCCTGGGGGGTCACCGGGGGTGACTGGGGGTCATCAGGGGGTTCTGGGGGGTCATTGGGGGATCATCAAAGGGTCCTGGGGGGGCCTGGGTGGTCACTGGGGGTCATTGGGGGATCCTGGGGGGTCATCGGGGGGTTCTGGAGGGTCATTAGAGGGTTCTGGAGGGTCATTGGGGGGTTTTGGGGGTCCTGGAGGGTCATCAGGGGGTTACTGGGGTTCTTGGGGGGTCCTGGGAGGTTGTCAGGGGGTCATTGGGGGGTCCTGGGGGGGTCACCGAGGGGTTTTGGGGGGTCCTAGGGGGTCATTGGGGGGTACTGGGTATCATTGGGGGTCACCAAGGGGTTTTGGGGGGTCATCGAGGGGTTTTGGGGGGTCATCGGGGGTCCTGGGGGGTCATCGGGGGGTCCTCAGGGCGTCACTGAGGTTCTTGGGGATCATTGTGGGGTCCTGGGGGGGCCTGGAGGATCATTGGGGGGTCCTGGGAGGTTGTCAGGGGGTCATTGGGGGGTCATCGGGGGTGATTGGGGGGTCCTGGGAGGTCACCAGGGGTCTTTGGGGGTTCCTGGGCAGTCATTGGGGGTGATTGGGGGGTCCTGGGGGGTCATTGGGGGGTTCTCAGGGGTCATCGGGTGGTCCTGGGGGTGTCCTTTGGGGTACCGGGGGGTCCTGGGGGGTCACCGGGGGGGGTCACTGGAGTGTCCTCAGGAGCTCATTGGGGTCACTGAGGTCACCAGGATGTCCTGAGGGGGTCACTGGGGGTCACCAGGGTCCTTTAGGGTGTCCCCAATGTCCCCAAATGTCCCCAATGTCCCCCCCCAGGCGCAGAACCCGGTGCTGCGGCACATCCCCAATGATGTCCCCAATGTCCCCAATGATGTCCCCAAATGTCCCCAATGTCCCCAATGCCCCCAATGCCCCCAATGTCCCCAATGTCCCCAATGTCCCCAAATGTCCCCAATGATGTCCCCCAATGTCCCCAATGTCCCCTCACAGGCGCAGAACCCGGTGCTGCGGCACATCACCGATGTCCCCAATGATGTCCCCAATGTCCCCAATGATGTCCCCAATGTCCCCAATGTCCCCCCAGGCGCAGAACCCGGTGCTGCGGCACATCACCGATTACCTGATCGAGGAGGTCAGCGCTGAGGAGGAGGAGCTGCTGGGACAGGGACAGGGACAGGGACAGGGACAAGGACAAGGACAGGGACAGGGACAGGGACAGGGACAGGGCGTGGCCACGGCCGAGGACGGCGCCCGCGAGACCAACCCGGCCGAGGTCACCGTGGAGCGCGACGAGAAGCTGCTCAAGGTGTGTCCCACAGTGTCCCCTGGTGTCCCCAGAGTGTCACAGGTGTCCCCAAAGTGTCCCCATGGTGTCCCCAGTGTCCCCAAGTGTCCCCAGAGTGTCCCTGAGTGTCTCCAGAGTGTCCCCAGGTGTCCCCAGAGTGTCCTCGGGTGTTCTCAGGTGTCCTCAGAGTGTCCCCAGGGTCTCCAAACTGTCCCCAGAGTGTCCCCAAGTGTCTTCAGAGTGTCCCCAGAGTGTCCCCAGGGTCCTTGAGTGTCCCCAAAGTGTCCCCAGAGTGTCCTCAGGGTGTCCCTGGGTCTCCCCAGGTGTCCTCAGAGTGTCCCTGAATGTCCCCAAAGTGTCCCAGAGTGTCCCCAGTGTCCTCAGAGTGTGCCCAGGGTCTTCAAAGTATCCCCAGAGTGTCCCCAGGTGTCCTCAGGGTGTCCCCTGGGTCTCCTCAGGTGTCCCCAGGTGTCCTCAGAGTGTCCCCAGTGTTCCCAGAGTGTCCCCAATGACCCCAAAGTGTCCCCGGGTGTCCTCAGAATGTTCCCAGAGTGTCCCTGAGTGTCCCTGAGTGTCCCCTCAGTGTCCCCAAAGTGTCCCAGAGTGTCCCCAGGTGTCCTCAGAGTGTCCCTGAGTGTCCCCAAAGCATCACTGGTGTCTTCAGAGTGTCCCCAGGGTCTCCAAAGTGTCCTCAGAGTGTCCCCAAGTGTCTTCAGAGTGTCCCCAAGTGTCTCCAAAGTGTTCCTGAGTGTCTTCAGAGTGCCCCCAGGGTCTTCAAAGTGTCCCCAGAGTGTCCCCAGAGTGTCCATGGCTGTCCCTGAGTGTCCCCAAGTGTCCCCAAAGTGTCCCCAGAGTGTCCCCAATGTCCCCAATCCCCCCAATGTCCCCAATGTCCCCAATGTCCCAAATCCCCCCAGTCCCCCCAAATGTCCCCAATGTCCCCAATGTCCCCAATGTCCCCAATGTCCCCAATGTCCCCAATGTCCCCCCAATGTCCCCAATGTCCCCGCAGGTTCTGGACCGGCTCCTGCTGTACCTGCGCATCGTTCACTCGGTCGATTACTACAACACCTCCGAGTACCCCAACGAGGACGAGATGCCGAATCGCTGCGGGATCATCCACGTGCGGGGCCCGCTGCCGCCCAACCGCGTGTCCCACGGCGAGGGTGAGCCCCAAAATCCCCTAAATTCACCCCAAAATCACCCCGGAACCAGCCGTGCCTCCCACGGCGAGGGTGAGCCAAAAAACCCCCAAATTCACCCCAAAAACCGCCCCAAAACCCAACTGCATCCACGTGCGGGGCCCGCTGCCGCCCAACCGCGTGTCCCACGGCGAGGGTGAGCCCCAAAATCCCCCAGATTCACCCCAAAATCACCCCCAAACCAACCGCGCCTCTCATGGCGAGAATGAGCCCCAAAAACCCCCAAAATCGCCCCAAAAACCAACCCAAAACCAAACCACATCCATGTGCGGGGCCCGCTGCCGCCCAACCGCGTGTCCCACGGCGAGGGTGAGCCCCAAAATCCCCCAAATTCACCCCAAAATCACCCCCAAACCAACCGCACATCCCACAGCGAGGGTGAGCCCCAAAAACCCCCAAATTCACCCCAAAAACCAACCAAAAACAACCACATCCACGTGCGGGGCCCGCTGCCGCCCAACCGCGTGTCCCACGGCGAGGGTGAGCCCCAAAAATCCCCAAAATCGCCCCAAAAACCGCCCCAAAACCCAACTCCATCCCTTTATACCCCATTTTAACCCATTTTAACCAATTTTCACCCTGTTTTTCCCAATTTCCCGTGTTTTTTCCCCAGTTTCGGAGTGGCAGCGCCTTTGCCGCCCGCCTGGCCCCGCTGCCAGTGACCCCAAATCCCATTTTAACCCCATTTTAACCCTTTATACCCCATTTTTACCCCATTTTAACCCTTTTTACCACAATTTAACCCTTTATACCCCATTTTTTCCCCATTTTCACCCATTTTTCCCGTTTTTTCCCCATTTTTCCCAATTTTTGGTTTTTTTTCCCCAGTTTCAGAGTGGCAGCGCGCCTTTGCCGCCCGCCTGGCCCCGCTGCCAGTGACCCCAAATCCCATTTTCACCCCATTTTCACCCTTTATACCCCATTTTTACCCCAATTTAACCCTTTATACCCCATTTTTGCCCCATTTTCACCATTTTTACCCCGTTTTTTCCCCATTTTTCCCAATTTTTGGTTTTTTTTCCCCAGTTTCGGAGTGGCAGCGCGCCTTTGCCGCCCGCCTGGCCCCGCTGCCAGTGACCCCAAATCCCATTTTCACCCCGTTTTAACCCTTTATACCCCGTTTATACCCCAATTTAACCCTTTATACCCCATTTTTTCCCATTTTTTCCCCATTTTAACCAATTTCCCGTGTTTTTTCCCCAGTTTCAGAGTGGCAGCGCCTTTGCCGCCCGCCTGGCCCCGCTGCCAGTGACCCCAAATCCCATTTTCACCCCATTTTAACCCTTTAGACCCCATTTTCACCCATTTTTCCCCATTTTCCCCGTTTTTTCCCCGTTTTTCCCAATTTCCCGTGTTTTTTCCCCAGTTTCGGAGTGGCAGCGCGCCTTTCCCGCCCGCCTGGCCCCGCTGCCAGTGACCCCAAATCCCATTTTCACCCCGTTTTAACCCTTTATACCCCATTTTTTCCCCATTTTAACCAATTTTCACCCCGTTTTTCCCAATTTCCCGTGTTTTTTCCCCAGTTTCGGAGTGGCAGCGCGCCTTTGCCGCCCGCCTGGCCCCGCTGCCAGTGACCCCAAATCCCATTTTCACCCCATTTTAACCCTTTATACCCCATTTTTTTCCCATTTTTTCCCCATTTTTCCCGTTTTTTCCCCATTTTAACCAATTTTTGGGTTTTTTCCCCAGTTTCGGAGTGGCAGCGCCTTTGCCGCCCGCCTGGCCCCGCTGCCAGTGACCCCAAATCCCATTTTCACCCCAATTTAACCCTTTATACCCCAATTTAACCCTTTATACCCCATTTTTTCCCCATTTTACCATATTTTCACCCCGTTTTTCCCAATTTTTGGGTTTTTTTTCCCCAGTTTCGGAGTGGCAGCGCGCCTTCACCGCCCGCCTGGCCCCGCTGCCAGTGACCCCAAATCCCATTTTCACCCCGTTTTAACCCTTTATACCCCATTTTAACCCTTTATACCCCATATTTTCCCCATTTTTACCCCATTTTACCATATTTTCACCCCGTTTTTCCCAATTTTTGTGTTTTTTTCCCCAGTTTCGGAGTGGCAGCGTCTTTGCCGCCCGCCTGGCCCCGCTGCCAGTGACCCCAAATCCCATTTTCACCCCAATTTAACCCTTTATACCCCAATTTAACCCTTTATACCCCAGTTTTACCCCATTTTAACCAATTTTCACCCCGTTTTTCCCAATTTTTGGGTTTTTTTCCCCAGTTTCGGAGTGGCAGCGCCTTTGCCGCCCGCCTGGCCCCGCTGCCAGTGACCCCAAATCCCATTTTCACCCCGTTTTAACCCTTTTCACCCCATTTTAACCCCGTTTTTTCCCCATTTTTCCCGTTTTTTCCCCGTTTTTCCCAATTTCCCGTGTTTTTTCCCCAGTTTCGGAGTGGCAGCGCGCCTTTGCCACCCGCCTGGCCCTGCTTCCAGTGACCCCAAATCCCATTTTCACCCCTTTTTAACCCTTTATACCCCGTTTTAACCCTTTATACCCCATTTTTACCCCATTTTCACCAATTTAACCAATTTTCACCCCGTTTTTCCCAATTTCCCGTGTTTTTCCCCAGTTTCGGAGTGGCAGCGCGCCTTTGCCGCCCGCCTGGCCCCGCTGCCAGTGACCCCAAATCCCATTTTCACCCCATTTTCACCCCAATTTAACCCTTTATACCCCATTTTCACCCCATTTTCACCCATTTTAACCCGTTTTTTCCCCATTTTAACCAATTTTCTCCCCGTTTTTCCCAATTTTTGTGTTTTTTTCCCCAGTTTCGGAGTGGCAGCGCGCCTTTGCCGCCCGCCTGGCCCCGCTGCCAGTGACCCCAAATCCCATTTTCACCCCAATTTAACCCTTTATACCCCAATTTAACCCTTTATACCCCATTTTTCCCCATTTTACCATATTTTTCCCCGTTTTTCCCAATTTTTGGGTTTTTTTCCCCAGTTTCGGAGTGGCAGCGCGCCTTTGCCGCCCGCCTGGCCCCGCTGCCAGTGACCCCAAATCCCATTTTCACCCCAGTTTAACCCTTTATACCCCGTTTTAACCCTTTAGACCCCATTTTCACCCATTTTAACCAATTTTTTCCCAATTTTTCCCAATTTTGGGGTTTTTTTCCCCAGTTTCGGAGTGGCAGCGCGCCTTTGCCGCCCGCCTGGCCCCGCTGCCAGTGACCCCAAATCCCATTTTCACCCCAATTTCACCCCAGTTTAACCCTTTATACCCCATTTTTCCCCATTTTTACCCCATTTTTCCTGTTTTTTCCCCATTTTAACCAATTTTTGTGTTTTTTTCCCCAGTTTCGGAGTGGCAGCGCGCCTTTGCCGCCCGCCTGGCCCCGCTGCTGGCCGGCCCCGGGGCTGTGCCCGAGGAGGAGGCGCAGAGACTCGGCCGGAAGGACCCCGAGCAGGAGCTGGAGAAGTTCGTCAGCGCCAACACCCAGGAGCTGGGCAAGGACAAGTGGCTGTGTCCCCTCAGCGGCAAAAAGTTCAAGGTGGGGACACTTGGGGACATTTGGGGACACTTTAAGGACATCCCCGGGGTCATTGGGGTCACCTCGGGGTAATTTGGGTCATGTTTCGGGTCATTTGGGACATTGGGGACACGCAGGAGCTGGGCAAGGACAAGTGGCTGTGTCCCCTCAGCGGCAAGAAGTTCAAGGTGGGGACACCTGGGGACATTTGGGGACATCCCTGGGGTCATTGGGGTAATTTGGGACACATTTGGGGTTATTTGGGACACGTTTGGGGACATTGAGGACACGTTTGGGGTCATTTGGGACACTTTGGGGACATCCTTGGGGACACTTTGGGGACATTTGTGGACATCTGGGGACATCCTCGGGGTCCTTGAGGTCACCTCGGGGTCATTGGGGTCATGTTTCGGGTCATTGGGGTCACGTTTGGGGACATTGGGGACACCCAGAGCTCGGCAAGGACAAGTGGCTGTGTCCCCTCAGCGGCAAAAAGTTCAAGGTGGGACATCTGGGGACATTTGGGGACATTTGGGGACATCCCTGGGGTCATTGGGGTCACGTTTGGGACATTGGGGACACGTTTGGGACATTTGGGACACGTTTGGGGCATTGGGGACACTTTGGGGACACTGGGGACAGTGGAGAGTTGATGTCCCCAATGTCCCCAATGTCCCCAATGTCCCCAATGTCCCCAATGTCCCCCCAATGTCCCCAATGTCCCCAATGTCCCCAATGTCCCCACTGTCCCCAATGTCCCCAATGTCCCCCCAATGTCCCCAATCCCCCCAATGTCCCCAATGTCCCCAATGTCCCCAATGTCCCCAATGTCCCCAATGTCCCCAATGTCCCCAATGTCCCCCAATGTCCCCCAATGTCCCCCAATGTCCCCAATGTCCCCAATGTCCCCAATGTCCCCCAATGTCCCCAATGTCCCCAATGTCCCCAATGTCCCCAATGTCCCCAATGTCCCCGATGTCCCCAATGTCCCCAATGTCCCCCCAATGTCCCCAATCCCCCCAATGTCCCCAATGTCCCCAATGTCCCCAATGTCCCCAATGTCCCCAATGTCCCCAATGTCCCCAATGTCCCCAATGTCCCCAATCCCCCCAATGTCCCCAATGTCCCCGATGTCCCCAATGTCCCCATTGCCCCCAATGTCCCCAATGTCCCCAATGTCCCCAATCCCCCCAATGTCCCCAATGTCCCCAATGTCCCCAATGTCCCCAATGTCCCCAATGTCCCCCAATGTCCCCCAATGTCCCCCAATGTCCCCAATGTCCCCAATGTCCCCAATGTCCCCAAATGTCCCCAATGTCCCCAATGTCCCCAATGTCCCCAATCCCCCAATGTCCCCAATGTCCCCATTGCCCCCAATGTCCCCAATGTCCCCAAATGTCCCCAATGTCCCCAATGTCCCCAATGTCCCCAATGTCCCCAATGTCCCCCCAATGTCCCCAATGTCCCCAATGTCCCCTGTGTCCCCAATGTCCCCAATGTCCCCAATGTCCCCAATCCCCCCAATGTCCCCAATGTCCCCGATGTCCCCAATGTCCCCAATGTCCCCAATCCCCCCAATGTCCCCCAATGTCCCCAAATGTCCCCAATGTCCCCAATGTCCCCCAATGTCCCCAATGTCCCCCAATGTCCCCAAATGTCCCCAAATGTCCCCAATCCCCCCAATGTCCCCAATGTCCCCCAATGTCCCCCAATGTCCCCAATGTCCCCAATGTCCCCAAATGTCCCCAAATGTCCCCAATCCCCCCAATGTCCCCAATGTCCCCAATGTCCCCAATGTCCCCAAATGTCCCCAAATGTCCCCAAATGTCCCCAATCCCCCCAATGTCCCCAATGTCCCCCAATGTCCCCCAATGTCCCCAATGTCCCCAATGTCCCCAAATGTCCCCAAATGTCCCCAATCCCCCCAATGTCCCCAATGTCCCCCAATGTCCCCCAATGTCCCCCAATGTCCCCAATGTCCCCAAATGTCCCCAATGTCCCCAATGTCCCCAATGTCCCCAATGTCCCCAATGTCCCCCCAATGTCCCCAATGTCCCCAATGTCCCCAATGTCCCCAATGTCCCCAATCCCCCCAATGTCCCCAATGTCCCCCAATGTCCCCCAATGTCCCCAATGTCCCCAATGTCCCCAATCCCCCCAATGTCCCAAATGTCCCCAATGTCCCCAATGTCCCCAATGTCCCCAATGTCCCCAATATCCCCAATGTCCCCAATGTCCCCAATGTCCCCCAATGTCCCCAATGTCCCCAATGCCCCCAATGCCCCCAATGCCCCCAATGTCCCCAATGTCCCCAATGTCCCCAATGTCCCCAATATCCCCAATGTCCCCAATGTCCCCAATGTCCCCCAATGTCCCCAATGTCCCCAATGCCCCCAATGCCCCCAATGCCCCCAATGTCCCCAATGTCCCCAATGTCCCCCAATGCCCCCAATGTCCCCAATGTCCCCAATGCCCCCAATGTCCCCAATGTCCCCAATGTCCCCAATGTCCCCAATGCCCCCAATGCCCCCAATGCCCCCAATGTCCCCAATGCCCCCAATGCCCCCAATGTCCCCAATGTCCCCAATGATGTCCCCAAATGTCCCCAGGGCCCCGAGTTCGTGCGCAAGCACATCTTTAACAAGCACGGGGACAAGATGGGCGCCGTGCGCAAGGAGGTTTTGTTCTTCAACAACTTCCTGATGGACCCGAAACGGCCATCGCTGCCCGAGGGGGGCAAGGGACCGCCAGGTGAGTGTCACCTGTGTCACCTGAGTGTCACCTGTGTGTCATTGTCACCTCTGTGTCATCCCTGTGCCATCCCTGTGTGTCATTGTCACCTGTGTGTGACCCCTGTGTGACCCCTGTGTGTGACCCCAAGCGGCCATCGCTGCCCGAGGGGGGCAAGGGACCGCCAGGTGAGTGTCACCTGTGTCACCTGTGTCACCTCTGTGTGACCCCTGTGTGTCACCTGTGTGACCTGTCATTGTCACCTGTGTCACCTGAGTGTCACCTGTGCCATCCCTTTGTGACCTGTGTGTCACCTGTGTGTCACCTGTGTCACCTATGCCATCCCTGTGTCACCTGTGTGACCCCGTGACCCCTGTGTGACCCCTCAGTTTCACCTGTGTGACCCCTGTGTTACCTGTGCCATCCCTGTGTGTCACCTGTGTCACCTGTGGGTTACCTGTGTGACCTGTCATTGTCACCTGAGTGTCACCTGTGTCACCTGTGTCACCTGTGTGACCCCTTTGTGTGACCTCTGTGTCACCTGTGTCACCTCTTTTTGTCACCTGTGTGACCCCATGACCCCTGTGTGACCCCTTGGTCTCACCTGTGTGACCCCATGACCCCTGTGTGACACTTCAATGTCACCTGTGTGACCCCATGACCCCCATGTGACCCCGGGGTCAGGGTCCCCCCCCCCGCCTTGGGGACACTCCTGGTGACCCCAGGATGACCCCTGACCCCTGGGTGACCCCCGGTGACCCCTGTGTGACCTCTGACCCCCATTTGACCCCAGGGCTGACCCCGGGGGCGCTGCCCTACCCCCCCCAGTCCCTGTGACCCCTGACCCCTGTGTCACCTTTGTGTGACCCCTCTGTGACCCCTGACCCCTGTGTGACCCCTGTGTGACCCCTGTGTGACCCCCGGTGACCCCTGTGTGACCTTTGACCCAGGGCTGACCCCGGGGGCGCTGCCCTACCCCCCCCAGTCCCCCCAGGGGCTGCTGCCCTACGGGAGCCCCCGACCCCCCATGATGGGCTACGGAGGTAAATTTGGGGCGAAATCGGGGGGGTTTGGGAAATTTGGGAAAAATTCGGGAAAATCAGGGAAAATTCAGGGGGTTTGGGGGAAATTTGGGGGGTTTGGGGGGAAATTTGGGGGGTTTTGGGGGGATTTTGGGCGAAATTTGGAGGATTTTGGGGGAAATTTTGGGGGTTTGGGAGAAATTTGGGGGGTTTTGGGAAAATTTAAGGGGTTTAGGGGAAAAATTTGGGGGGTTTTGGATAAATTGGGAGGGTTTGGGGCAAATTTGGGAAATTTGGGGGAAAATTGGGGGATTTTGGGAAAATTGGGGGGATTTTGGGGGAAAATTGGGGGATTTTGGGAAAATTGGGGGGTTTGGGGGAAATTTGGGGGATTTGGGGAAAATTGGGGGGGATTTGGGGGAAATTTGGAAGGTTTGGGGTAATTTGGGGGGTTTTGGGAAAATTAGTGGGTTTGGGGGATATTTTGGGTAGTTTTTGTGTGTTTTTTGTGGTATTTGGGGGGTTTTTTGGGATATTTTGGGATATTTTGGCTATTTTTGGGTGTTTTTAACCCTTTTCTCCCCACAGGATCCCCCCCAGGCCCTTCAGGGGTCTGGGCTGGTTTTGGGGGTATTTTGGGTATTTTTGTGCAGTTTTCTTTTGATATTTCGGGTATTTTTGTGCGGTTTTGGGGATATTTGTATCTTTTTGGATATTTCGGGATTTTTTAACCCTTTTTTCCCCGCAGGATCCCACCCGTACCCCCCCGGGCCCTACGGGGGTTTGGGCTGGTTTTTGGGGATATTTTGGGTTATTTTTGTGTGTTTTTTTTTATATTTTGGGTATTTTTGTGCGGTTTTCGGGATATTTTGTACATTTTTGGATATTTCAGGATTTTTTAACCCTTTTTTCCCCGCAGGATCCCACCCGTACCCCCCCGGGCCCTACGGGGGCCGCGGCAGCTACGAAACCTTCCGGGGGCAGGGGGGGGCCGGGGGGGGGTACCTGAACAAACCCCGCAGCAGGTGAGGGGGGACCCCAAATTCGGGATGGGGGACCCCAAAAACGGGATGGGGGACCCCAAATTCGGGATGGGGGACCCCGAAAACGGGGTGGAGGGCCCCAAAAATGGGTTTAGGGACCCTAAAAAATGGGTATTGGACCCCAAAACTGGGGTGGAGGGCCCCAAAATTGGGATTGGTGACCCCAAAAATGGGGATTGGACCCCAAAAATGGGATCGGGGACCCCAAAAACTGGGGCTCATTTTGGCCCGGATTTGGGGTATTTTGGGGCAGATTTTGGGTATTTTGGGGTATTTCGGTGCACCTGGGGTTGCATTCTGGATTTTGGGGAATTTGGGGTATTTTGGGTGGATTTTGGGTGATTTTGGGATGCTTTGGGATGTTTTTTGGGTATATTTTGGGGGTATTTTGAGTGTATTTGTGGGGTATTTTGGGATGCATTTTGGGGTATTTTGGCCGTATTTTGGGGAGTTTTGGGTGAATTTGGGGTATTTTGGGTGCATTTGGGGCATTTGGGATATTTTGGGCTGGTTTTGGGCATTCTGGCTGTATTTTGGGGTATTTCAGGTGGATTTGGGGTATTTTGGGAATTTTTTTTTTTTTTTTGTATTTTGGGTTATTTTGGGATGCATTTTGGGTGTATTTCAGGGTATTTTGGGATTATTTTGGGATGCATTTTGGGATGCATTTTGGGTGGATTTTGGGGTGGATTTTGGGATGCAATTTGGGGTATTTTGGAGTATTTTTGGCTGGTTTGGGGTATTCTGGCTGCATTTTGGGGTATTTCAGGCTGTATTTTTCAGTATTTGGGGTATTTTGGGTCAATTTTGGGGCAGATTTGGGGTATTTTGGGTATTATGGCTGTATTTTGGGGTACTTCAGGTGGATTTGGGGTGGATTTGGGTGCATTTGGGGTATTTTGGGCTGGTTTTGGGTATTCTGACTGTATTTCGGGGTGTATTTTTGAGTATTTGGGGTATTTGGGGTCAGTTTTTTGTCAGATTTGGGGTATTTTGGGGCATTTGGGGTCAGTTTTTTGTCAGATTTGGGGTATTTTGGGGCATTTGGGGTCAGTTTTTTGGCGGATTTGGGGTATTTGGGGCTGTATTTTTGAGTATTTGGGGTATTTGGGGTCCGTTTTTTCTGGGATTTGGGGTATTTTGGGCTGTATTTGGGGTATTTGGGGTCAGTTTTTTGCCAGATTTGGGTTATTTTGGGTCAGTTTTTTGGGGTATTTGGGGTCAGTTTTCTGCCGGATTTGGGTTATTTTGGGTCAGTTTTTTGCCGGATTTGGGTTATTTTGGGCCGATTTGGGCTGTTTTCGGGGTGTATTTTTGAGTATTTGGGGTATTTTGGGTCAGTTTTTTGTCAGATTTGGGGTATTTGGGGTATTTTGGGTCCGTTTTTTGTCGTATTTGGGTTATTTTGGGTCAGTTTTCTGTCGGATTTGGGTTATTTGGGATCCATTTTCTGTCGGATTTGGGGTATTTGGGGCTGATTTCGGGGTGTATTTTTGAGTACTTGGGTTATTTGGGGTCAGTTTTTTGTCGGATTTGGGGTATTTTGGGTCGGTTTTCTGTCGGATTTGGGGTATTTGGGGTCAGTTTTCTGCCGGTTTTGGGTATTTGGGGTATTTGGGGTCCGTTTTTTGTTGGATTTGGGTTATTTTGGGTCGGTTTTCTGTCGGATTTGGGTTATTTTGGGGTATTTTGGGTCAGTTTTTTGGGGTATTTGGGGTATTGGAGGTCAGTTTTTTGCCGGATTTGGGTTATTTTGGGCCGATTTGGGCCGTTTTCGGGTGCTGACGCGCTGCCCCCCAGGCTGGTCCGGGGGGACCCCCGCGCCATCGTCGAGTACCGGGACCTGGACGCCCCCGAGGACGTGGATTTCTTCTGACCCTCCCCCCCCGCGGCCCCGCCCCCTTTGTACGGCCCCGCCCCCCAATTTCAATAAAGCGGCTCCGCCCACCCCAAAACGCAGAATTTGGGGAAATTTGGGGAAATTTGGGGTTTTTGGGAGCGGATTTGGGGTTTTTGTGCCACTTTTGGGCACGGAATTGGCGGTTTTGGGGAAGTTTTGGGAGATTTCGCGGAAAATTTGGGAGTTTTTGGGGCAATTTGGGGGATTTTGGGGCAGTTTTGGAGTTTTTGGGGGTGGTTTTGGGGCAGTTTTGGGGTTTTTGGGGCAGTTTTGGGGCAGTTTTGGGGTTTTTTTGGGTTTTAAGAGCAGTTTTGGGGTTCTCACAGCAGTTTCGGGAGTTTTGAGATTTTTGGGGCAGTTTTGGGGTTTTTTGGGCAGTTTTGGGGTTTTTGGGGTGGTTTTGGGGCGGATTTAAGGGTTTTTGGGAAAATTTGGGGTTTGAGTCAAATTTGGGGGTTTTGGGGGAAGTTTTGGGAGGATTTTGGGGCAGATTTTGGGGTTTTGGGGGCATTTTGAGGGATTTGGGGTCAGTTTGGGGTTTTTTGCGCCATTTTTGGGATTTTTGCTGCAGTTTTGGAGGTTTTGAGGCACTTTCGGGGATTTGGGAATTTTTGGGGCAATTTGGAGGATTTTTGGGGCAATTTGGGGATTTTTGGAATATTTTGGCTCAGCGAGGGCGGGGCGATCCCAGGCCCCGCCCCGTGACGTAACGCATAATTAACTCCGACAACTCGATCGTTTATTGGTTGGCGATTTCGGCCCCGCGGCCAATCAGCGGCGAGGCCCCGCCCCTCCACCAATCAGGAGCAGAGGGCGGTGAAGGCCGCTCGCCATTGGCTGTCGCCCAGCAACAGCCGTGACGTCATCCGGAGTGTATCATCACGTCTAATCAGCGGCGAGGACGCGGCAGCGGCCGCTCCCATTGGACGGCGGCTGCACCAATGGGCGGCGGGGGGCGGAGCCTCGTCCTTAAAGGCGCCTCGATAATTTTGATGATTTTGATGATTTTTGGGCGATTTTGACGATTTTTGAGGTTTTTTTGATGATTTTTGGGTTGGTTTTGATGATTTGGATGATTTTTGATGATGGGACGGGTTTTCTCCAATTTTTGCAGATTTTTCTCAATTTTTCCGCCATTTCTTTCCGTTTTCCCGCCATTTTTTCCCGATTTTTCCGCTGTTTTTGCCGTTTCTTCCCATTTTTCCCGTTTTTGCCGTTTTTCAGCCCATTTTCGGCACCTACAGCTCCATGGCGGCCCAGCCCAGGATGAGCAGCTGGTTTTGATGACTTTATACCCATTTTTGCAGATTTTTTGCCCCTTTTTGCCGACTTTCAGTCTCTTTTTGCCGATTTTCCATTAATGATGATTTTTTTCCCATTTTTGCCGTTTTTCAGCCCGTTTTCGTGCCTAGATCACCATGGCGGCCCAGCCCAGGATGAGCACGTTGATTTTGATGATTTTTTTGCCCATTTTTACTGTTTTTTCACCTTTTTTTGCAGTTTTTTCGCCGTTTTTTCCGTTTTTTCAGTTTTTTCTCCATTTTTCCCGTTTTTGCCATTTTTCAGCCCATTTTCATGCCTACAGCGCCATGGCGGCCCAGCCCAGGATGAGCACGTTGTTTTTGATGATTTCTTGTCCATTTTTACCGTTTTTTTAGCCTTTTTTTGCAGTTTTTCGCCGTTTCTTCGCCGTTTTTTCCGTTTTTTTCCCGTTTTTCCCATTTTTGCCGTTTTTTGGCCCATTTTTGGTGCCTACAGCGCCATGGCGGCCCAGCCCAGGATGAGCACGTTGTTTTAGATTATTTTCTTGCCCTTTTTTGCAGTTTTTTCGCCATTTTTATGCCGTTTTTTGCAGTTTTTTCGCTGTTTTTTCCCATTTTTCCCGTTTTTGCCGTTTTTCAGCCCATTTTCGTGCCTAGAGCGCCATGGCGGCCCAGCCCAGGATGAGCAGGGAGCCCCCGAGCGGCGCCGCCGCCGCCCCCGCCGGGTCCCCGGTCAGGCCCTGCCGGTACAGGGGGGCGCAGAACAGCCCCACCCCCCCCAGCAGCAGCGCCCCCGCCTGCGGAGAATTCGGGGGGAAATCGGGGGATTTTGGGGATTTTGGGGGATTTTGGGGGATTTGGGGGCGGTTTTGGGGGGATTTGGAGGAATTTTGCGGATTTTTGGGGGATTTTGGGCGATTTGGGGGAGATTTAAGGGGATTTTGGGGGGATTTTAAGGAAATTTGGGGGATTTGGGGGATTTTGGGGGAATTTTGGGGATTTTGGGGGATTTGGGGGAGATTTGGGGGATTTTGGGGGGATTTTGGGGAATTTCAGGGAGATTTGGGGGGATTTGGGGGAATTTGGGGCATTTTGGGGAATTTGGGGGATTTTGGGGGAGATTTGGAGGGATTTGGGGATTTTGGGGGGATTTGGGGGAGATTTGGGGGATTTTGGGGAGATTTGGGGGGATTTGGGGGAGATTTGGGGGAATTGGGGGGAATTTTGGAGATTTGGGGAGATTTGGGGGGGATTTTGAGGATTTGGGGGGAAATTTGGGGATTTTGGGGGGATTTTGGGGGATTTTGGAGAATTTCAGGGAGATTTGGGGGATTTTGGGGAGATTTGGGGGGGTTTTGGGGATTTTGGGGGATTTTGGGGGGATTTGGGGAGATTTGGGGGATTTTGGGGGATTTGGAGGATTTTGAGGGATTTGGGGGAGATTGGGGGAGATTTGGAGGGATTTGGGGATTTTGGGGG
This sequence comes from Taeniopygia guttata, assembly GCF_003957565.2. Classification (NCBI taxonomy): domain Eukaryota; kingdom Metazoa; phylum Chordata; class Aves; order Passeriformes; family Estrildidae; genus Taeniopygia; species Taeniopygia guttata. The sequence goes on from NC_054764.1 coordinate 194,616, forward strand.
GATTTGGGGGAGATTTTGGGGATTTTGGGGGAGTTTTGGAGGAGATTTGGGGGAGATTTGGGGGAGATTTGGGGGATTTGGGGGGATTTGGGGGGATTTGGAGGATTTTGAGGGATTTGGGGGAGATTTGGGGGGATTTTTAGGGAGATTTGGGGTGATTTGGGGGATTTTGGGGAGATTTGGGGAAGATTTGGGGGATTTTCGGGAGATTTGGGGGATTTGGGGGAATTTTGGCGGGATTTGGGGGAATTTTGCGGATTTTTGGGGGATTTTGGGCGATTTGGGGGAGATTTTGGGAATTTGGGGGGATTTTGGGGGATTTGGGGGGATTTTGGGAGATTTGGGGGAGATTTGGGGAATTTTGGGGAGTTTTAGGGGGATTTGGGGGGATTTTGGGGGGATTTAGGGGAGATTTTTGGGGCGATTTTGGGGCAGATTTTTGGGGTGAATCTGGGGGATTTTCGGGGTGAATTTGGGGGATTTTGGGCAGATTTTTGGGGTGATTTGAGGCAGATTTTTGGGGTGAATCTGGGGGATTTTTGGGGTGATTTTGGGGGATTTGGGGCTCACCAGGTGTGGCCGGCGGCAGTGGGGCACCGCCAGCAGGGCCAGGCTGTGCAGGAGGTGGAAGCGATTGGCGATCTCGTACAGCTGGGATGAATTTTTGGGGTGAATTTTGGGCTTTTTGGGGTTTTTGACGTTTTTTGACGTTTTTTGAGGGTTTTTTGGGGATTTTTTTGGGTTTTTTTCTCCCCTCTCCTCACTCACCTCCTTCTGATACTCGTCCCGGTCGCTGCGGCGCATTCCTGGGGGGGTGGGGGGTCAGCGACCCCCAAAATCCCCCCAAATTCCCCCAAAATCCCCCCAAACCGCCCCAAACCCCACCAAAAACCCCAAATTCCCTAAAATCCCCCCAAACCCACCCAAATCTCCCCAAACCCCCCCTAAATCCCCACAAATCCCCCCCAGGACCCCCCAAATCTCCCCAAATCCCCACATAACCCCCCCCAAATTTTCCAAAATCCCCCCCAAGCCGCCCCAAATCTCCCCCAAATTCCCCCAAATTTCCCCAAATCCCCCCAAATTTCCCAAAAATCCCCCCCGCGCCCCTTTCCCCACCGTGGGCCCCGTAGGCCGCGGCCGCCACGGCGGCGGCTCCGCTGAGCGCCCCGACCCGTCCCCACAGCGCCGCCATCGCCGCCGGCCCCGCTTCCGCTTCCGCTTCCGCTTCCGCTTCCGCCCTTCTCTTCCGCCTTCCCGCCCCTCTCATTGGCCGAGCCGCGCGTCAATCAAAGCGGCGGCGTGGCCAATGGGAGCGCGCGGAGAGGGTCCCGCCCCCTCGTGGCGCCGCCTGGTGGAGAAAAAAGGAAACGCAGCGACCCCCGGGGGGATTTGGGGGAAATTTGGGGGTTTTTGGGGATTTTTGGGGAGTTTTGGGGGAATTTGGGGGGATTTGGGGCGATTTGGGGGATTTTGAGGAGTTTTGGGGTTTTGGGGGAATTTGGGGGAATTTGGAGGTTTTGGGCTTTTTGGGATTTTCGGGGAATTTTTGGTTTTTTGCGGATTTTTGGGGATTTTTGGAGGTTTTGGGGAATTTGGGGGAACGTGGGGATTTTGGGGTTTTGGGGGGATTTGGGGATTTTGGGGGAATTTGGGGATTTTGGGGGTTTTGGGCTTTTGGGATTTTTGGGGATTTTTGGAGTTTTTGGGGGAATTTTTGGGGTTTGGGGGGTTTTCGGCTTTTTGGAGTTTTTGAGGATTTTTTTGGGGTTTTTGCGCATTTTTTGGGGAGTTTTTGGGTTTTTGGGGTTTTGGGCTTTTTGGGATTTTTGCGGATTTTTGGTGATTTTTGGCGTTTTGGGGAATTTTCGGATTTTTTGGGATTTTTGGGGATTTTTGGGGATTTTTCGGGGATTTTTTTGGGGGCCTCTGACCCCCCCCAGTGTCCATGGGGGAGAGAGGAAGAGGAGGATGAGGAGGAGGATGAAGATTTGGGGGCAATGAGGATGATGAGGATGAACAGGAGGATGAAGATGAAGATGACGATGAAGACGAAGGTGAAGATGAAGACGAAGAAGATGAGGAAGGCCGGGGTTGCTGAGGATGATGAAGAAGATGATGGGGATGAAGGCCGGGAGTGCCGGGGATGACACTGACGATGATGAGGGTGATGAGGAAGGCTGGGCGGGGATGATGATGGTGATGATGATGATGATGACAATAAAGAGGAAGGCCGGGGATGATGAAGATGATGAAGATGACGGGGATGAAGGCTGGGGGTGATGCCGAGGCTGAGGATGACGATGATGAGGATGAGGATGAGGGTGGGGAGGAAGGCCGGGGGTGCTGAGGATGATGATGAGGATGACGATGATGATGATGCTGAGGAAGGCCGGGGCTGATGAAGATGATGAAGATGACGACGGGGAGGAAAAACCAAGGGATGATGAAGATGATGACGATGATGAAGATGATGCTGAGGAAGGTCAGGGGTTCTGAGGATGAGGATGATGATGATGAAGATGAGGAAGGCCGGGGGTGCTGCCAAGGCTGAGGATGACGATGATGGGGATGAAGGCCAGGGGTGCTGCCGAGGCTGAGGATGATGAAGATGATGAAGATGAAGGCCGAGGCTGCTGCCGAGGCTGAGGATGACGATGATGAGGATGAAGATGATGCTGAGGAAGGCCGGGGCTGCTGAGGATGATGATGATGAAGATGAGGAAGGCCGTGGGTGCTGCCGAGCCCGGCGATGATGATGATGAAGATGATGATGGGGATGAAGGCCGTGGGTGCTGCCGAGCCCGGCGACGATGATGATGAAGATGATGATGAGGCTGAAGGCCGGGGGTGCTGCCGAGCCCCGGCGCTGATGACGCCGATGACGCTGACGATGATGATGAGGGTGGGGAGGAAGGCCCGGGGGCCGTCCCCCCGCGCGGCGCCGCCCCCCGGAGCAGGAGCGGGAGGAGGAGGAGGAGGAGGAGGAGGAGGAGGAGGAGGAGGAGGAGGAGGAGGAGGAGGAGGAGGAGGAGGAGGAGGAGGAGGAGGAGGAGGAAGAGGCGGCGGCTCCGGCCCGGGAGGGACCCGCGGCCGCTCCGCTCCGGCTCCTCCGGCCCCGCCATGGCCCCCCCGCCCCGGTGAGCGCCGCGACCCCCCCGCGGGGGGAGGGGAGGGTGGGGGAGGGGCGGGTGGGGGAGGGGGTGGGGGAGGGGCGGCCCAAACCCCCCCCCCCGTTTTATTTTGGGACCCCCGAATTGGGGATGGGAGGGGGATGGGGGGGGATGGTGGTGGGGGAGGGGCTCTAATTGGGGGAGGGGGGGTCGCGAACCCCCAAAACCCCCCCGGGACCCCTCCCCCACCCCCCCCAGCCCCTCCCCCCCCCCGGGATGCTCCGGAACTCCCGTTGCCACGGCGACGCTCCGGGCTCTGTTCCCATGGCAACCGTGGGGGGGGGGGGGTGGACCAGCATCCCCCCACCCCCCCCCAGACAAATTTTGGGATTTTTTGGGGGGGGGTTGGCCGAAATTTGGGATTTTTGATGGATTTTTGGGGTTTTTTTTGAGGGTTTTTTGGGGGGTTTGGGCCTGGCGGGGTCCCGGGGGGGTTCCGGGGGTCGCGGGGGGGGTTCCGGGACCCCCATCCCCCCCCCCCAACGCTGATGGTTTGTTCCGTTTCTCTCCCCCCCCCCTCCCCCCCCCCCGTTCGCCCCTCCCCATTTCCCATCGTCCCTTTGGGCCCCCTCCCCCCACCCCCCCCACTCCGCCCCTCCCCCCATCCCTGACCCGCGACCCCCCCGTGACCCCCCCCGTGGCCCCCCCAATTCTCCCGCCCCCAAAAATCCCCAATTTCCCCCAAAAATCCCCATTTCCCCCCCAAAATCCCCAATTTTCCCCAAAAATCCCCAATTTCCCCCCCAAAATCCTCATTTTCCCCAAAAATCCCCAATTTCCCCCCCAAAATCTCCAATTTCCCCCCAAAATCCCCAATTTTCCCCAAAATCCTCAATTTTCCCCCAAAATCCCCAAATTCCCCCCCCAAATCCCTAATTTTCCCCTAAAATCCCCAAATTTCCCCCAAAAATCCCCAATTTCCCCCCCAAAATCCCAATTTCCCCCCAAAAATCCCCAATTTCCCCCAAAAATCCCCAATTTCCCCCCCAAAATCCCTAATTTTTTCCCCAAAATCCCCAATTTCCCCCCCAAAAATCCCCAATTTCCCCCCCAAAAATCCCCAATTTTCCCCCTAAATTTCTCCCCCCCAAATTCCCCCAAATTTGCCCCAAATTCCCACGTTTCTCCCCCATTTCCCCTTTTCCCCCTCATTTTATCCCCCTGTAATTTCCCATTTCCCCCCAAAATTTCCTCAATTTGCCCTAAATTTACCCCAAATTTCTTTCCCATTTTCCCCAAATTTCTTTCCCCTTTTCCCCTCCATTCCCCCCCAATTTCCCCCATTTCTCCCCAATTTTCTCTTCCCCTTTTCCCCCGAATTTCCCCCAAATTTTCCCCATATTTCCTCCCCATTTTCTGCTATTTCCCCCAAATTTCATCCTCATTTCCCCCAATTTCCCCCATTTTCCCCCATTTCCCTCCATATATCCCCCCAAATTTCCCCCATTTCCCAAAATTTCCCCAAAATTTCCTCCCCATTTTCCCCAATTCCCCCCAAATTTCCCTCCATTTCCCCCCAATTTCCCCCCAAATCTCCCCCATTTCACCCCAAATTCCCTCTAAATTTTTCCCCATTTTTTCCCCAAATTCTGTCCAAACTTTCCCCCTATTTTTCCCCAATTTCCCCCCATTTCCCCCCAAATTTCACCCCAATTCCCTCCAAACATCCCCCCATTTTCTCCCCCATTTTTTCCTCATTTTTCCCACATTTTTTCTCCCAATTTCCCCCCATTTCACCCCAAATTCCCTCCGAATTTCCCCCCATTTTCTCCCACATTTTTTCCCCATTTCCCCCCAAATTTCCCCCAAATTCCCTCCAAACTGTCCCCATTTTCTCCCCCATTTTCTCCCCCATTTTTTCCCCAATTTCCCTCCAAATTTTCCCCAAATTTCCTCCTTTTCCCCCCAAATTTCCCCCATTTCTCCCCCATTTCTCCCCCATTTTCTCCCCCATTTCCCCATTTCTTTCCCCAATTTGTCCCAAATTCGCCCCAAAATTTCCCCCCTTTTTCCCCCAATTTCCCTCCAAATGTCCCCCCATTTTGTCCCCCATTTTCCCCATTTTTCCCCCAATTCCCCCATTTCTCCCCCATTTTTTCCCCAATTTCCCCATATTTCCCATCATTTCTCCAAAATTCCCTCCAAATTTCCCTCCATTTTCTCCCCCATTTTCTCCCCCATTTTCCTCCATTTTTTCCCCAAATTCCCTCCAAATTTTCCCCATTTTTTCCCCATATTCCCTCCAAACTTCTCCCCATTTTGTCCGCCATTTTTCCCCCAATTCCCCCCATTTCCCTCCAAATTTCCCCCAAATTTTCCCCCATTTCCCCCCAATTTCCCTTCAAATTCCCCCCATTTTCTCCCCCATTTCCCCCCGATTTCTGCCAAATCTCCCCCCATTTCTCCCAAATTTCCTGCCATTTCACCCCAAATTCCCTCCAAATTTTACCCCATTTTTTCCCCAATTTTCCCCCATTTCCCCCCAATTCTCTCCGAATTTCCTGCCATTTTCTCCCCCATTTTTAACCATTTTCCCCCCCAAAATCCCCTTTTTTCCCCCAAAATCCTCCCCCAAATTCCCCCCAACAGCCCCCCATCCTCCCTCCCCCCCCTCCCCTCCCCATAACCCCTTCCCCTTTCCCCTCCCCCCCTTTTCCCCTTTCCCCTCCCCCACCATGCCGCCCCCTTTGCCCCTGGCGCTGTTTGTGGCACTTTGGGTCGTCCATTCCTCCTCCGTCCACTCCTCCGGTCACTCTCCGGACCCTCCCGGTGGTCCCGGTGGAGGTTCTGGTGGTCCCGGTGGTGGTGTTGGTGGTCCTGGTGGAGGTTCTGGTGGTGCCGGTGCCGGTTCGGAGCCGGACCCGCGTTTCCCGGTGGTGCCGACGCAGTACGGCCGGTTGCGCGGCGCGCGCCGCGACCTGTCCAACGAGCTGCTGGGCCCGGTGCAGGCGTTCCTGGGGGTCCCGTACGCGGCGCCGCCGCTCGGCCCGCGCCGCTGGGCGCCCCCCGAAGCCCCCGCGGCCTGGGGGGGCGTCCGGGACGCCACGGCCTTCGCCCCCGCCTGCCCCCAGAACCTGCGCGCCGGGCCCCCCCCGCTGATGCTGCCGCTCTGGCTCAGCGACAACCTGGAGGCCGCCGGCGCCTACGTGGCGGCGCAGAGCGAGGATTGTCTCTACCTGAACCTCTACGTGCCCACCGAGGACGGTAAATTACCTGTGACATACCTGGGGACAGGTGTGACACACCTGGGGACATGTGGGATACACCTGGGATGGGTGGGATGGAGCTGGGGATGGGTACGTGGCGGCGCAGAGCGAGGATTGTCTCTACCTGAACCTCTACGTGCCCACCGAGGACGGTAAATTACCTGTAACACACCTGTGACACACCTGTGACACACCTGGGGACAGGTGGGATAGGTGGGACATACCTGGGATGGAGCTGGGTGTGAGTTTGGGGTGATGCAGAGCGAGGATTGCCTCTACCTGAACCTCTACGTGCCCACCGAGGACGGTAAATTACCTGTAACATACCTGTGACACACCTGTGACACACCTGGGGACAGGTGGGATGGGTATGACACACGTGGGGATGGGTACGTGGCGGCGCAGAGTGAGGATTGTCTCTACCTGAACCTCTACGTGCCCACCGAGGACGGTAATGACACACCTGGGCACACCTGGGCACACCTGGGGATGGGTGGGATATACCTGGGGACATGTGGGACACACCTGGGATGGACTCAGGGGTGGGTATGGGGCGATGCAGAGCGAGGATTGTCTGTACCTGAACCTCTACGTGCCCACCGAGGATGGTAATGATACACCTGGACAGGTGTGACACACCTGTGACACACCTGGGGACACCTGGGATATACCTGGGGATGGGTATGGCACACCTGGGGATGGAGCCAGGGATGGTTCTGGGGTGGTGCAGAGCGAGGATTGTCTCTACCTGAACCTCTACGTGCCCACCGAGGACGGTAATGACACACCTGGGCACACCTGGGGACACCTGGGCAGGTGTGACACACCTGGGGACATGTGGGACACACCTGGGGATGGGTGAGATGGAGCCAGGATTGGGTATGTGGCGGCGCAGAGCGAGGATTGCCTCTACCTGAACCTCTACGTGCCCACCGAGGACGGTAATGATACACCTGGGCAGGTGTGACACACCTGGGGATAGGTGTGATACACCTGGGGACATGTGGTATATACCTGGGATGGATGGGGATGGGTACGTGGCGGCGCAGAGCGAGGATTGTCTCTACCTGAACCTCTACGTGCCCACCGAGGATGGTAAATCACCTGGGGACAGGTGGGATACACCTGGGACACACCTGGGGATACCTGGGGATGGGTGGGATGGAGCTGGGTGTGAGTCTGGGGTGAGGATTGTCTGTACCTCAACCTCTACGTGCCCACCGAGGACGGTAAATGCACACCTGGGCACACCTGGGCACACCTGGGCACACCTGGGCAGGTGGGGATGGGTATGGCACACCTGGGGATGGGTACGTGGTGGTGCAGAGCGAGGATTGTCTGTACCTGAACCTCTACGTGCCCACCGAGGACGGTAAATTACCTGTGACACACCTGGGGACAGGTGTGATACACCTGGGGACATGTGGGACACACCTGGGGATGGGTACGGGGTGATGCAGAGCGAGGATTGTCTGTACCTGAACCTCTACGTGCCCACCGAGGACGGTAATGATACACCTGGGCAGGTGTGACACACCTGGGGACACACCTGGGCACACCTGGGATAGGTGTCACACACCTGGGACACACCTGGGGATGGATGGGGATGGTTCTGGGGTGGTGCAGAGCGAGGATTGTCTGTACCTGAACCTCTACGTGCCCACCGAGGACGGTAAATCACCTGTGACACACCTGAGATACACCTGGGGACATGTGGGATATACCTGGGACACACCTGGGGACAGGTGAGGGACAAGGACACACCTGGGGCACACCTGGGGACACCTGGAACACACCTGGGGACAGGTGAGTCACACCTGGGGCACACCTGGAACACACCTGGGGACAGGTGAGGGACAAGGACACACCTGGGATACACCTGGGGACACCTGGGGACAGGTGAGTCACACCTGGTGCACACCTGGGGACAGGTGAGGGACAAGGACATACCCGGGGCACACCTGGGGACAGGTGAGTCACACCTGGGGACATGTGGGACACACCTGGGAACAGGTGAGGGACAAGGCCACACCTGGGACACACCTGGGGACACCTGGGACACACCTGGGGACGGGTGATGGGGTGGGAATGGCGGCGGCGGGCGTGGCTATGCAAATGAGGCACGACCAGGTGAGAGGGGCGTGGCCAGCCCCGCCCAGGTGAGGACGGGAATGGGGCAAAAAAGGAGAAAATCGGAGCAAAATGGGGAAATTGATGGAAAAATGGGGACATGGAGGGGAGGGGCGGCTCTGTCACCAAAATGGGGAGAAAAAAGCGAATTTTGGGCAAAGTTTGGGGGAAAAATCAAAAATCGGGCGGAAAATGGGGAAATTGGGAAATGGGGCGAAAAGCGCCAAATTTGGGCAAATCGGGGGCGGGGAAGCCCCTCCCCCCACCGGAGCCGAGGCCCCGCCCACAATCCATGGCCCCTCCCCCACCTTAGGGGTCACCGTGTCCATTTGTCCACTCAATGTCCACTCAGTGTCCATTTGTCCACTCAATGTCCACTCAGTGTCCACTCAATGTCCATCTGTCCACTCAATGTCCACTCAATGTCCACTCAATGTCCATTTGTCCACTCAATGTCCACTCAATGTCCATCTGTCCACTCAATGTCCACTCAATGTCCACTCAATGTCCATTTGTCCACTCAATGTCCACTCAGTGTCCATTTGTCCACTCAATGTCCACTCAGTGTCCACTCAATGTCCACTCAGTGTCCACTCAATGTCCATCTGTCCACTCAATGTCCACTCAATGTCCATCTGTCCACTCAATGTCCACTCAATGTCCACTCAATGTCCATTTGTCCACTCAATGTCCACTCAATGTCCACTCAATGTCCACTCAATGTCCATTTGTCCACTCAATGTCCACTCAATGTCCACTCAATGTCCACTCAATGTCCATTTGTCCACTCAGTGTCCACTCAGTGTCCACTCAATGTCCATTTGTCCACTCAATGTCCACTCAATGTCCACTCAGTGTCCACTCAGTGTCCACTCAGTGTCCACTCAATGTCCATTTGTCCACTCAATGTCCACTCAATGTCCACTCAATGTCCACTCAATGTCCACTCAATGTCCACTCAATGTCCACTCAATGTCCATTTGTCCACTCAGTGTCCACTCAATGTCCACTCAATGTCCATTTGTCCACTCAATGTCCACTCAATGTCCACTCAATGTCCACTCAATGTCCACTCAATGTCCATTCCTCCGTCCATCCCAACCCCATCCCGACCCCTCCCGGCCCCATTTTTTGGGGCCATTTTCCCATTTTTTGGGTCATTTTTTGGGCCATTTTCCCCTTTTTTGCTCTATTCCCCATTTTTTTGGGGCCATTTTCCCATTTTCGGCCATTTTCCCATTTTTGGGGCCATTTTCCCATTTTTTGGGCCATTTCCCAATTTTTTGGCCATTTTCCCATTTTTTGGGCCATTTCCCCATTTTTTCGGCAATTTTCCCATTTTTTCGGCCATTTTCCCATTTTGGGCCATTTTCCCATTTTTGGGCCATTTCCCCTTTTTTCTCGGCCATTTTCCCATTTTTTGGGCCATTTTTTTTGGCCATTTTCCCATTTTTGCTCCTCTCCCGTTTTTTGAACCCTTTTCCCATATTTTTTGGGCCATTTTCCCATTTTTCCCCCTTTCCCGTATTTTTTCCATTTTCCCATTTTTTGACCCTTTTTTCCCATTTCTGCCCATTTTCGGCCATTTTTTCCCCCTTTTCCCCTCCCCGTATATTTTTAATTTTTGACGCCACCTCAACCTTCCAACTTTTCATTTTTTTGGGCAAATTTTTCCCTTTTCCCCCCAAATTTTTTTCTTTTTTTAAATTTTTTTTCTCTCTCCCCCCCCCACGTCCCCGACCCCATTTTCGCTCCTTTTGGCCCCAAAATTTTTCCTCTTTTTCTTTCCTCGGTCCAGGTTTGCTCGGCAAAAAGCGCGAGGACGGCGCGGCCGGCGGCCCCCCCCCGGACTCAGGTAGATTTTGCTGCATGTTTTGGGGCAAATTCCGCCTTTTTTGGGTCTTTTTCTCTTTCCTTTGTTTTTGGTTCTTCCCCCCCTTTTTTTTGGTTTTTTTTTTTGTTTTTTTGTTATTTTTCCCCTCCCCCCTTTCCCCTCCCCCACCCCAAATCTCCACGGGGAGGGGGGAGGGGGTGTGGAAAATTTTTATTTTTTGGGGATTTTTTGGCGTTTTTTGGTTCTTTGCTGAATTTTTTTTTTTTCCCGGGGGGGTTTTTGGTTCTTTTTGGTTTTGTTGTTGGTTTTTTTTTGGTTTTTTTGGTGTTTTTTTGGCTTCTTTGCGGGGGGGGGAGGTTCGGGGGAGTTTTTTGGTTTTTTGGTTTTTGTTTTTTTGGTTTTTTGGTTGTTTTTTTTTTTGGTGTTTTGGTGGTTTTTTGGGTTTTTTTCTGGTTTTTTGGACGCCCCTCCCCCTCCCCATGTCCCCCCCCCCATTGTCCCCAAGGGGGGTGACACGTTACCATGGAAACGGCCCCCAAAAAATGCGCACCCCTCCCCCCCCGTGACCCCAAAGTGACCCCAAAGTGACCCCAAAGTGACCCCAAAGTGACCCCAAAGTGACCCCAAAGTGACCCCAAAGTGGCTCTGACCCCCCAAAAAAAATCCAGCCGGTGACCTTTGACCCCGTGGTCACCTCCCAGCCACCCCTGGGGTGACATCGGGGGTGTCCCCAAATCTGGGGGGGGGTCCCAGGGGGTGTCCCCAAAATTTGGGGGTGTCCCAAAGGTGTCCCCAAATGTCCCCTCAGTGACCCCTCAGTGACCCCTCAATGACCCCATGATGTCCCCAAAGTGTCCCCTGCCCTGATGTCCCCAATGTCCCCAAATCCCCCCAATGTCCCCAACCCCCCCAATGTCCCCAATGTCCCCAATCCCCCCAATGTCCCCAATGTCCCCAATGTCCCCAATGTCCCCAATGTCCCCAATGTCCCCAATGCCCCCAATGTCCCCAATGTCCCCAATGTCCCCAATGCCCCCAATGTCCCCAATGCCCCCAATGTCCCCAATGTCCCCAATGTCCCCCCAATGTCCCCAATGTCCCCAATGTCCCCAATGTCCCCAATGTCCCCGATGTCCCCAATGTCCCCAATGTCCCCAATGTCCCCAATGTCCCCAGACATCCGTGACAGCGGGAAGAAGCCGGTGATGCTGTTCCTGCACGGCGGCTCCTACATGGAGGGCACCGGGAACATGTTCGATGGCAGCGTCCTGGCGGCCTATGGCAATGTCATCGTTGTCACCATGAACTACCGGCTGGGCGTCCTCGGTGAGGGACACGGGACATTGGGGACATTGGGGACATTGGGGACATTGGGGGCATTGGGGACATTGGGGGCATTGGGGGGATTGGGGACATTGGGGACATTGGGGACAATGGGGGGATTGGGGACATTGGGGACATTGGGGACATTGGGGACACTGGGGACATTGGGGGGATTGGGGACATTGGGGACATTGGGGACATTGGGGACATTGGGGACATTGGGGACATTGGGGACATTGGGGGGGTTGGGGACATTGGGGACATTGGGGACGTTGGGGGCATTGGGGACGTTGGGGACATTGGGGACATTGGGGACATTGGGGACATTGGGGACATTGGGGGGGTTGGGGACATTGGGGACATTGGGGACATTGGGGGGTTGGGGACATTGTGTGTCCTGGACGTGTCCCCAGTGTTCTGGCACCATGTCCCCAATGTCCCGGTGGTGTCCCCAACATCTCCATGATGTCCCCAAATGTCCCCTGGGTGTTCCCTGGGTGCCCCAAACATATCCTCAACGTGTCCCCTGGCTATCACCAAATGTCCCCAAATGTCCCCCATGTGTCCCCAAATGTCCCCAAATGTCCCCCATGTGTCCCCAAATGTCCCCAAATGTCCCCTGGATATCCCAAAGTGTCCCCCGGGTGTCCCCAACGTCCCTGGGTGTCCCCTGGGTGTCCCCAAATGTCTGCAACTGTCCCCAGTGTGTCCCCAACTGTCCCCTGGGTGTCCCCTGGGTGTCCGCAACGTCCCCGGCCGTCCCCTGGGTGTCCCCAACATGTCCCCAACATCCCCCGGGTGTCCCCAAATGTCCCGAAATGTCCTGTGGGTGTCCCCTGGGTGTCCCCTGGGTGTCCCCAAATGTCCCCTGGGTGTCCCTGGTGGTGTCTCCAACGTCCCCGGGTGTCCCCTGGGTGTCCTCAAGTGTCCCCTGGGTGTCCCCAAGTGTCCCCAACATGTCCCCGTGTGTTCCCAACGTCCCCGGGTGTCCCCAAATGTCCCCAAATGTCCTCTGGGTGTCCCCCGGGTGTCCCTGGTGGTGTCCCCAACTGTCCCTAAGTGTCCCCAAATGTCCCCAAGAGTCCCCCAAATGTCCCCAAATGTCCCCAACGTCCCTGGCTGTCCCACAGCTGTCCCCTGGGTGTCCCCTGGGTGTCCCCAACGTCCCTGGCCGCCCCCAAGTGTCCCCGTGTCCTCTGGGTGTCCCTGGTGGTGTCCCCAAATGTCCCGAAGCATTCCCTGGGTGTCTCAAACATGTCCCCAAATGTCCCCCGAGTGTCCCTGGTGGTGTCCCCAACGTGTCCCCAACTGTCCCCAATGTCCCTGGGTGTCCCCTGGGTGTCCCTGGTGGTGTCCCGCACATGTCCCCAACGTGTCCCCAAGTGTCCCCAAGTGTCCCCCAATGTCCCCAAATGTCCTCTGGGTGTCCCAAAATGTCCCCTGGGTGTCCCCTGGGTGTCCCTGGTGGTGTCCTGCACATGTCCCCAAGTGTCCCCGGCTGTCCCCAAGTGTCCCCAACGTCCCCTGTCCGTCCCCAGGGTTCCTGAGCACGGGGGACCAGGCGGCCAAGGGGAACTACGGGCTGCTGGACCAGATCCAGGCGCTGCGGTGGCTGCACGAGAACGTCGGCAGCTTCGGCGGCGACCCGCAGCGCATCACCATCTTCGGCTCCGGCGCCGGCGCCGCCTGCGTCAGCCTGCTCATCCTCTCCCACCACTCCGAAGGTAGCGGGGCGGGAGATCCCAGATCCTGAATCCCGAATCCTGAATCCCGAATCACAAATCCCAGATCCCGAATCCCGAATCCTGAATCCCGAATCCCAAAGCCCAAATCCCAGATCCCGAATCCCGAATCCTGAATCCCAAATCCCAAATTCCGAATCCCAAAGCCCAAATCCCAGATCCCAAAGTCCAAATCCCAAAGGAACAGACCTGGGAGTGAAATCCCAAATCCCAAATCCCAAATCCCAAATTCCAGATCCCAGATCCCAGAGCCTAAAGCCCAAATCCCGAATCCCAAAGCCCAAAGCCCAAATCCTGAATCCCAAATCCCGAATCCCAGATCCCAAATCCTAAATCCCAAATCCCAAATCCCAGATCCCAGATCCCGAATCCCAAAGCCCAAATCCCGAATCCCAAATCCCGAATCCCAAAGCCCAAATCCCGAATCCCAAATCCCGAATCCTGAATCATGAATCCCAAATCCTGAAGCCCAAATCCCGAATCCCAAAGGAACGGGCCCGAAATTCAGCCCGGGGAGGAAATCCCAAATCCCAAATCCCGAATCCCAAAACCCGAATCCCGAATCCCGAATGACAAATCCCAAATCCCAAAGCCCAAATCCCAAAGGAACGGACCTGGGGGTGAAATCCCAAATCCCAAATCCCAAATCCCAAATCCCAGATCCCGAATCCTGAATCCCAAATCCCAAAGGAACGGACCTGGGGGTGAAATACCAAATCCCGAATCCCAAAGCCCAAAGGAATGGGCCCGGAATTCAGAGTGGGGAGGAAATCCCAGATCCCAAAGGAAACGGGCCCAAAATTCAGACCCTGGTGGGACCCCATCCCCACATCCCCCATGACCCTGATGACCCCAAACCCCTTGAGACCCTCCCAAGCCCCCCTCCCTGACCCCAAACCCTGGTGGGACCCCATCCCCACATCCCCCAGGACCCCAAACCCCCATCCCCATGACCCTGATGACCCCAAACCCTGATGGGACCCCATCCCCACATCCCTCATGACCCCAAACCCCATTCCCACGTCCCCCATGACCCCAAACCCTGGTGGGACCCCATCCCCACGTCCCCCATGACCCCAAACCCCCATCCCCACGCCCCCCACGACCCCCATGACCCCAAACCCCCAATCCTGCTGACCCTGCTGACCCCAAACCCTGGTGGGACCCCATCCCCACGTCCCCCTTGACCCCAAACCCTGGTGGGACCCCATCCCCACATCCCCCATGACCCTGATGACCCCCATCCCCACATCCCCCATGACCCCAAAGCCCCATCCCCACGCCCCCCACGACCCCAAACCCCCATCCCCATGACCCTGATGACCCCAAACCCTGGTGGGACCCCATCCCCACATCCCCCATGACCCCAAACCCCAATTTCCATGACCCTGATGACCCCAAACCCCCATCCCCACATCCCCCATGACCTCAAACCCCCATCCCCACGTCCCCCATGACCCCAAACCCTGGTGGGACCCCATCCCCACGTCCCCCACGCCCCCAGGCCTGTTCCAGAAGGCCATCGCGCAGAGCGGCACGGCCATCGCCAGCTGGTCGGTCAACTACCAACCGCTCAAGTACACGCGGCTGCTGGCGGCCAAGGTGGGCTGCGAGCGCGCCGACACCGGCGCCGCCGTCGAGTGCCTGCGGCGCCAACCCTTCCGCGCCCTGGTGGACCAGGACGTCCAACCCGCCCGCTACCACGTGGCCTTCGGGCCGGTGGTGGACGGCGACGTGGTGCCGGACGACCCCGAGATCCTGATGCAGCAGGGAGAGTTCCTCAACTACGACATCCTGATCGGCGTCAACCAGGGCGAGGGGCTGAAGTTCGTGGAGGACTCGTTGGAGAGCGAGGACGGCATCTCGGCGTCCTACTTCGACTTCACCGTCTCCAACTTCGTGGACAACCTCTACGGTTACCCCGAGGGCAAAGACATCCTGAGGGAAACCATCAAGTTCATGTACACCGACTGGGCCGACCGCGACAACGGCGAGATGCGGCGCAAGACGCTCTTGGCGCTCTTCACCGACCACCAGTGGGTGGCGCCGGCGGTGGCCACGGCCAAGCTGCACGCCGAGTACCAATCGCCGGTTTATTTCTACACCTTCTACCACCACTGCCAGACGGACGCGCGGCCCGAGTGGGCGGACGCGGCGCACGGCGATGAGATCCCCTACGTCTTCGGCGTGCCCATGGTGGGCGCCACCGATCTCTTCCCGTGCAACTTCTCCAAGAACGACGTCATGCTCAGCGCCGTCGTCATGACCTACTGGACCAACTTCGCCAAGACGGGGTGGGTGGGGGGCGGGGCAGGGGTGGGGTCAACCGTTGGGTCAGTTGGGTCAATGGTTGGGTCAATTGGGTCAGTTGGGTCAATGGTTGGGTCAATAGGTCAATGGTTGGGTCAGTTGGGTCAATTGGTCAATCGTTGGGTGGGTGGTCAACGGTTGGGTCAATAGTTGGGTCATATGGGTCAACGGTTGGGTTGGTGGGGTCAACAGTTGGGTCAACTGGTCAACAGTTGGGTGGGTGGTCAATGGTTGGGTCAGTTGGGTCAATGGTTGGGTCAGTTGGGTCAATGGTTGGGTCAATAGTTGGGTCAGTTGGGTCAATGGTTGGGTCAATGGGTCAACAGTTGGGTGGGTGGTCAACGGTTCAGTCAATTGGTCAATTGTTGGGTCAATTGGGTCAATGGTTAAGTCAGTTGGTCAATGGTTGGGTCAATTGGTCAATGGTTGGGTCAACTGGTCAATGGTTGGGTCATTTGGGTCAACAGTTGGGTCAGTTGGGTCAATGGTTGGGTGGGTGGTCAATGGTTGGGTCATTTGGGCCAATAGTTGGGTCAATGGTTGGGTCAATTGGTCAATGGTTGGGTCAGTTGGTCAATGGTTGGGTCAATTGGTCAATGGTTGGGTCAGTTGGGTCAATGGTTGGGTCAGTTGGGTCAATGGTTGGGTCAATTAGTCAACGATTGGGTCAATTGGTCATTGATTAATTGATCAGTCAATTAATAGGTCAGTTGGTCAATTGGTCAATTGGTCAGTTGGTGAATTGACCAATTGGTCAGTTGATCAGTTGGTCAGTTGGTCATTTGGTCATTGGTCAATTGGTCACTTTGTCAATTGGTGAATTGACCAATTGGTCAGTTGGTCATTGGTCAATTGGTCAGTTGGTCAAATGGTCAGTTGGTCAGTTGGTTAATTGGTCATTGGTCAGTTGGTCATTGATCAGTTGGGCAGTTTGGGAATTGGTCATTTGGTCAATGGGTCAGTTGGATCAACTGGTCAACTGGTCAATTGGTCAATTGGTCAATTGGTCATTGGTCAGTTGGTCAATTGGTCAGTTGGGTCAACCAGTCAATTGATCATTGGTCAGTTGGGTCAACTGGTCAATTGGTCAATTGGTCATTGGTCAGTTGGTCAATTGGTCAGTTTGTGAATTGGTCACTTTGTCAATTGGTCAATTGGTCAGTTGGTCATTGGTCAGTTGGGTCAACCAGACAATTGATCATTGGTCAGTTGGGTCAACTGGTCAATTGGTCATTGGTCATTGGTCAATTGGTCAATTGGTCAGTTGGTCAATTGGTCAGTTGGTCAATCGGTCAGTTGGTCAGTTGGTCACCCCCCCGTCCCCCCGCAGGGACCCGAACCAGCCGGTGCCGCAGGACACCAAATTCATCCACACCAAACCCAACCGCTTCGAGGAGGTGGTTTGGACGCGCTTCGACGGCAAAGACAAGCGTTACCTGCACATCGGGCTGAAGCCGCGCGTGCGCGACCACTACCGCGCCAACAAGGTGGCGTTCTGGCTGGAGCTGGTGCCGCACCTCCACAACCTCCACCAGCTGCCCCACGCCTCCACCACCACGCGGTTACCGCCGCCGCCGGGGCCCCCGCGCCGCCCCGCGCCCACGCGCCGAACGGCGACGCCGGTGACGCCGCCGCAACGCCGCGACGACGATGAGGACGACGACGATTCGGACGGGCGCCGGCGTTTCGCGCCGTTCCCCGGCGACTCGCGGGACTACTCGACGGAGCTCAGCGTGACGGTGGCGGTGGGCGCGTCCCTCCTCTTCCTCAACATCTTGGCCTTCGCCGCGCTCTACTACAAGCGGGACAAGCGGCCGGAGCCGCCGCGCGGTTTCGGCACCGCGCCGCCCAACGATCTGCTGGGCCGGCGCCGCGACGAGGAGCCGCCGGTGCTGCCGATGAAGCGTCCCGGTGTCGGCGGCGTCGCCGGTGAGGCGGTGGCGGCGGTGGCGGGACCCCCGGACTACGCGCTGGCGCTGCGGCGCGCCCCCGAGGACGCGGCGCTGCTGCCGCCGCCGCCGCCGCCGCCACCCGGTGCCGCCGCTGCCGGTGCCGCCGGCGTGGCGCTGCTGCCGGGGGGGGGAGGGGGCCTGACGGGGGCGCTGCACCACTTCGGGCCCCCCCCCCCCCCAGAACAGCGCCCCTCCCCCCCTCCTGCCCCACCCCCACTCCACCACGCGGGTATAGGGGGGGGAGGGGAGGGGGAGGGGTGGGGGAGGGGTGGGGAGGGGTGAGGGAGACCCCAGAGCGATGGGAAATGGGGCGGCCCCTCCCCCACTTGGAAATGGGGGTGCCCCTCCCCCACCTTAAAATGGGGGAGCCCCGCCCCCACACGGAAATGGAGGTGCCCCTCCCCCACACTGGAATTAGGGGGGCCCCTCCCCCACACTGTAAAATGGGGGAGCCCCTCCCCCCAACCGCCCCTCCCCCACCTTAAAATGGAGGCGCCCCTCCCCCACACTGGAAAATAGGGGGGTGCCCCTCCCCCACACTGGGAAATGGGGGGGCCCCTCCCCCAGTGGGAAATGGGGGTGCCCCTCCCCCCACCTTAAAATGGAGGAGCCCCTCCCCCACACTGGAAAATGAGGGGGAGCCCCTCCCCCACACAGAAATGGGGGGGCCCCTCCCCCACACTGGAAAATGAGGGGAGCCCCTCCCCCCACCCACCCCTCCCCCACCTTAAAATGGGGGTGCCCCTCCCCCACACTGGAATATGGGGGGGCCCCTCCCCCACCCCCAAAAATCGCCGCCCCCCCCCCAAAAAAACCACCAATGGCCCCTCCCCCACCCCCCCCAAAAAATCAGGGGGGGACCCCTCCCCCACCCCAACCCCCTCCGCCCCACCCCCACCCCGTGGACACTTTGGGGGTGCTGAGCTGCGCATGGGGACCCCTCCCCCACCCCGGGGACCCCTCCCCCACCCCGGGGGCCCCTCCCCCACCCCACCCTCCCTGCGCCCCTCCCCCACCCCGTGGACACTTTGGGGGGTGCTGAGCCGCGCATGGGGACCCCTCCCCCACCCCGGGGGCCCCTCCCCCACCCCGGGGGCCCCTCCCCCACCCCGGGGACCCCTCCCCCACCCCGGGGACCCCTCCCCCACCCCCCCAAAAACCACAAAATCCCGCATGGGAACCCGCCCCTCCCCCACCCCGCCCCAGGCAGGAATTCAGGGGGGAGGGGGGAGGGGTCGCCCCTCCCCCACCGCCCCTCGACCCCCCCCAAAATAAAAATTGGGGGGTGGGGGAGGGGCGGCCGCTGCATGAGGCAAAATCCGCCCAAAAAACCCCCAAAAAAAACCCAAAAAAACCCCAAAAAATGGGAATTTTTAGGGGGGGGTCCCCTCCCCCCCCCGCCCCTCCCCCACCCCAAATTTTCCCCAATTTTGGGTTTTTTCGCCTCTTTTTTCCCCCGTTCAAAAACGAATTTGTGCCAAACGTGGGGGAGGGGCGGGGGTCCCCTCCCCCTCCCCCCCCCAAATCTTTGCTGCCCCTCCCCCCCCAAAAAACGCCGTGACCTTTGACCCCGCGGTTGCCATGGAGACGCCCCTCCCCCCCCTTCCCCCACCGCCCCTCCCCCACCCGAGAGTTTCTATTTTTATTCCCGAATTTTGGGGGGGGGGAGGGGAGGATTTGGGGGTGGGGGGAGGGGCGGGGGGGGAGGGGCGGCCCCGGGGGCGTTTTTAGGAAAAAAAAAACCCAAAAAGGGACAAAAAAACCGAAAGAAAAAGAGACAAAAAAAAAAAAAGTTTAAAAAAAACCAAAAATGGAAAAGGCGGAATTTGTGTGAGGGGGCGGGGCCGGAACTGGGATGAACTGGGATGGACTGGGAGGGCTCAAAATGGGACTGGGACCAACTGGGATTGAACTGGGAGGGGACTGGGAGGGAACTGGGAGGGACTGGTAGGGACTGGGATAAACTGGGATGGACTGGGGGGAACTGGGATTGAACTGGGATAAACCGGGAGGGGACTTGGATAAACTGGGATGGACTGGGATGAACTGGGAGGGCTCAAAATGGGACTGGGACAAACTGGGAGGGACTGGGATGAAACTGGGACCAACTGGGATAAACTGGGAGGGAACTGGGACCAACTGGGATTGACTGGGATAAACTGGGATAAACTGGGAGGGACTGGGAGGGAACTGGGAGGAAACTGGGAGGGCTCAAAATGGGACTGGGACAAACTGGGATTGAACTGGGATAAACTGGGAGGGACTGGGAGGGACTGGGACAAACTGGGAGGGACTGGGAGGGACTGGGATAAACTGGGAGGGACTGGGAGGGACTGGGATGGACTGGGATAAACTGGGATGGACTGGGAGGGACTGGGATGGACTGGGATAAACTGGGATGGACTGGGAGGGACTGGGACAAACTGGGAGGGACTGGGGGGAACTGGGAGGGACTGGGAGGGCTCAAAATGGGACTGGGACAAACTGGGATTTAACTGGGATTGAACTGGGATAAACTGGGAGGGACTGGGAGGGACTGGGATGGACTGGGACAAACTGGGATAAACTGGGATAAACTGGGATGGACTGGGACCAACTGGGATGAACTGGGACAAACTGGGAGAAACTGGGAGGGAACTGGGATAAACTGGGAGGGACTGGGATGGACTGGGAGGGCTCAAAATGGGACTGGGACATACTGGGATTGAACTGGGATAGACTGGGAGGGAACTGGGACAAACTGGGAGGAAACTGGGAGGGACTGGGAGGGACTGGGATAAACTGGGAGGGAACTGGGACAAACTGGGATTGAACTGGGAGGGACTGGGATAAACTGGGACAAACTGGGTGTGCTCAGATCCACGCTCCAGACCGGTCTGAACTGGTTTATACTGGTTTATACTGGTCCATAATGCCCCAAACTGGTTTATACTGGTTTATACTGGTCCATAATGCCCCAAACTGGTCCAAACTGGTCCGAACTGGTCCGAACTGGTCCGAACTGGCGCGAACCGCTCCGCTCCGTGGGAAGGGGGCGGAGCTTCGCCCACGCCCCTCCCCCACCCCCGCGGGGCGCCTGCGCGCGCCCCTCCCCCCCCACACCGCCCCTCCCCCACCCCCGCCCCTCCCCCACCCCCTCCCGGGCTCGGCGGGACCGCGGCGGCCGCGCGCGCCCCCCGCCCCTCCCCCACCGCCGCCGACGGACGCTGCGACCCCTCCCCCACCCCCCCCGCCCCTCCCCCACCCGCGGGACGCGACCCCCCCCCAAAAATCCCCTCCCCCTCCGCGCGCGCGGCTTCGGGAAAACCCCAAAAATCCCCTCCCCCACCCCAAAAAACACCCCCCCGGCCCCTCCCCCACCCCCCAAAACCCCCCTCGGCCCCTCCCCCACCCCAAAAATCCCCCCCGGCCCCTCCCCCACCCCAAAATCCCCGCGCGCGGCTTCGGGAAAACCCCAAAAAAATCCTCCGCCCCTCCCCCACCCCCGACCCCTCCCCCACCCCGCGCGAGTCACGTGATCCCACCGCGACCCCTTAAACCCCCCAAATTTGCCCCAAATTTTCGGAAGCCCCGCCCACAACGCTGAGACCCCTCCCCCACCCCCCCTTGGGACCGCCCCCCCGAAAATTCCCAAAATTTCCCCAAAATTTCCCCCGAAAAGCCATAAAATTCCCAAAAATCTCTAAAAAATCCCCAAAAATCTCTAAAATCTTCCCTAAAATCTCTAAAAATCCCCAATTTCCCCAAAATCTTTAAAAATTCCCAAAAATCTCTAAAAATTCCCAAAAATCTCCCCAAAATTCCCAAAAAATCTGCCCCAAATCCCCCAAATCTCTAAAAATTCCCAAAATCTCTAAAAATCCCCAAATCCCCCAAATCTCTAAAAATTCCCCAAAATCTCCCCAAAATTCCTAAAAAATCTGCCCCAAAATCCCCCAAATCTCTTAAAATTCCCAAAAATCTCTAAAAATCCCCAAATTCCCCCAAAAATCTCTAAAAATTTCCAAAATCTCCCAAAATTCCCAAAAAAACCCTGAAAATCCCCAAAAATCTCCCAAATCCCCTCCAAAATCTCCCCAAAATCTCCAAAATTCTCTTTAAACCCCCAAAATTCCCCCAAAATTCTCTTTAAACCCCCCAAATTTTCCCCAAAATTCTCTTTAAACCCCAAAACTTCCCCAAAAAATTCCCGCATCCACCCCAAATTCCCAAAACTCTCAGGAAAAACCCAAACCCACCCAAAAAACCCCAAAAATCTCCCCCAAAAAAATCTGACCCCCTCAAAAAATCCCCAAAAAACCCCAAAACCCCCCAAAAAACCCCAACCCCCCCCAAAAAAATTCCACAAGACACGAAAAATCTTCTAAAAATTTTTATTTCCCCCCACACCCCTCAAAAAAAACCCCAAAAACCAAAAAATTCCTGAAAACTGCCAAAAAACCCAAGAAATCCCTAAAAAAAATCTCAGAATTCAAAAAAAAAAAATCCCAAATCCCCCCAAAAAAACCCTAAAAACACCAAAAAAAGCCCAAAAAACTCCAAAGTTCCCCCAAAATCCTTCCAGACCCTCCTGAAATTTCTTAAAACCCCAAAAAAACCCCAAAAAACCCCAAAAAAACCCCAAACCCCCCAAGTAACCCCAAAAAACCCCCAAAAAATCCCTCAACCTCTGCCAAAAAACCCCAAAAACTCCCCAAACCCCCCAAAAAATCCTCAAACCCCCCAAAAAATCCGTCCCCACAAAATCCCCCAAAAACTCCAAGAAAATCCCAAAAAACCCCAAAGTCCCCCCAAAAAACCCCAAAAAAACCCTCAAACCCTCCCAAAAATCCCGAAAAAAAGCCCGAAAAAACCTCAAAACTCCCTCAATACCCAAAAAACCCCAAAAACCCCAAAATTATGAACCCCCCCCAATAGCCCCCCAATAAACCCCAAAAGGACCCAAAAAAACCCCAAAGAAATCCCCAAAAAATCCCAAAATCCCTCAAAACCCCCAAAAACCCCAAACCCCCAAAATATCCCCAAACCCCCCAAAAAACCCTGAAAAAAACCCTAAAAATACCCAAAAAACCCAAAAACTCCCCAAACCCCCCAAAAATTCCCAAAACCGCCAAAAAAACCCCAAAAAACCTTTCGAACCCTCGCAAAAAAACCCAGAAAAACCCCCCCCAAAAATCCCAAAAAACTCCAAAAATGCCTAAAAAAATCCCCAAATCCTCTTAAAACAACCCCCCAAAACAAACCCCCCAAAAATCCCCAAAATCCCTAAAAAAAATCCCCCACAAACCCCCTAAAAAATCCCCAAAAAAACCCCAAAGAAATCCCCAAAAACCGCCCAAAAAAGCCCCCAAACTCCCCGAAAAGTCCTCCCAAAAAAATCCCAAAAAATCCCCAAGAACCCCGAAACTCCCAAACCCCCCAAAAGCCCCAAACTGCCCCAAAAACCCCTGAAAACCCCCCCAAAAAAATCCCCCAAAAAATCCCAAAAGATTCCTCAAAAAATCCCCCAAAAAATCCTAAAAAATCCCCCAAACCCTCCAAAACCCCCCAAACCCACAACCCCTCCAAAACCCCCCTAAAAAAACATCCCCAAAAAAACCCCAAAAAAACCCCCAAACTCCCCCAAAAACCCCTCCAAAGCCCCAAAAAAACCCCCCAAGAAATCCCAAAAAATTCCCTAAAAAATTCCAAAAAAATCCCAAAAAAACCCCAAAAAATCCCCAAAAAATCCCCCCAAACCCCTCAAAACTCCTCCAAAAAATCCCAAAAAAACGCCCAAAAAATCCCAAAAAATCCCCAAAAAAATCCCAAAAAAATCCCAAAAATTCCTCAAAACCCCCTCAAATCCCCCCCAAAAACCCCTCAAAACCCCTCCAAAAAGTCCCAAAAAAACCCAAAAAAATCCCCAAAACCCCCCCAAAATCCCCCTAAAAAAATCCCAAAAAATCCCCAAAAAATTCCATAAAAACCCCTCAAAACCCCCTCCAAAAAATCCCCAAAAAATCCCAAAATATCCCTAAAAGAACCCCCAAAACTCCCCCAAAAACCCCTCAAAACCCCTCCAAAAAGTCCCAAAAAATCCCAAAAAATCCCTAAAAGAACCCCCAAAACCCCCTCATATCCCCCTAAAAAAATCCCAAAAAAATCCCTAAAAAATTCCCAAAAACCCCAAAACCCCAAAAACCCCCAAACTTCCCCCAAACCCCCCAAACTCCCCCGATGGCGGCGTTGGCCTCGTCCCTGATCCGGCAGCGCCGCGGCGGCCCCCGGGACGCGCCCGCCCCGCGCGCTTCGGGCCCCGCGCGCGCCCCCGCGGCCGCTCGGCCGCCATCGCTGTGCCAGCGGCAGCTGCGCCGCCTCGTGGCCAAAGTGCGGGACTGCGGCCGCGGGCGGCGCCCCAGGGAGAAACCGCCCGGTGAGAAATGGGAAAATTTGGGAATTTTGGGGGAATTTGGGGGGATTTTATTGGGGGGTCTTGGGGGTTTTTGGGGATTTTTTGGGGATTTTTTTTGGGAATTTTTTCTGAATTTTTTCGGATTTTTTGGGGGATTTTTTTTGGGAATTTTTGAGAAATTTTTTAGGGATTTTTGGGGGATTTTTTGGGATTCTTTGGGAATTTTTTTTGGATTTTTTTAGGGTTTTTATTGGATTTTTTAGGTTTTTTGGGGGGGTTTATTTGGGGGTTCATTTGGGGGTTTTTGGGGGGTTTTTGGGGGGTTTATTTGGGGTGCGGCAGCTGCGCCGCCTCGTGGCCAAAGTGCGGGACTGCGGCCGCGGGCGGCGCCCCAGGGAGAAACCGCCCGGTGAGGAACGGGGATTTTGGGAATTTTGGGGTTTTTTGGGGGATTTTTTGGAGAGTTTTTTGGGATTTTTGTAGGGATTTTTTAGGAATTTTTTGGGATTTTTTTGGGATTTTTTTGGGGGGATTTTTTTCTGATTTTTTTTTTTTTTTGGGAATTTTCTGGGTTTTTTTTCGGATTTTTTTGGGGATTTTTTCAGGCTTTTTTTATTTTATTTTTTGGGATTTTTTGGGATTTTTGGAGGGAATTTTGGAGGGGTTTGAGAGGTTTTGGGGTAATTTTGGGATGTTTTGGGGGGCATTTGGGGGGAGGTTTGGAGACATTTGGGGGAGTTTTCTAGGGACAATTTCAGGATTTTCGGGACAATTTCTCTATTTTTGGGTCCAATTCCCATGTTTTGGGTACTAATTTTGGGGTAAATTCCTTTATTTTTGGGTATTAATTTTGGGGTAAATTCCCCTATTTTTGGGTACTAATTTTGGGTGAAATTCCCCTATTTTCGGGCACTAATTTTAGGTGAAATTCCCTTATTTTTGGGGTGTTAATTTTGGGGTAAATTCCGGTGTTTTGGGCCCTATTTTTGGCGTAAATTCCCCTATTTTTGGGCACTAATTTTGGGCTAAATTCCCCTATTTTTGGTGGTTTTTTGGGGTAAATTCCCCTATTTTTGGGTGTTAATTTTGGGGTAAATTCCGGTGCTTTGGGCACTATTTTTGGGTGAAATTCCCCTATTTTTGGGCATTAATTTTGGGGTAAATTTCCCTATTTTTGGGCACTAATTTTGGGATAAATTCCCCTATTTTTTGACACTATTTTTGGGGTAAATTCCCTTATTTTTGGGTGTTTATTTTGGGGTAAATTCCCGTGTTTTTGGGCACTAATTTTGGGATAAATTCGGGTGTTTTTGGGGTATTTAATTTGAGGTGATTTCCATATTTTTGGGTGTTAATTTTGGGGTAAATTCCGTTGTTTTCGGCACTATTTTTGGGCTAAATTCCAGTGTTTTTTGACACTATTTTTGGGGTAAATTCTGGTGATTTTGGGCACTAATTTTGGGGTAAATTCCCATATTTTTGGGCACTAATTTTGGAGTAAATTCCCTATTTTTGGGTTATTAATTTTGGGCTAAATTCCCGTCTTTTTGGCACTAATTTTGGGGTAAATTCCGGTGATTTTGGGTGTTAATTTTGGGGTAAATTCCCCTATCTTGGTCACTATTTTTGGTGTAAATTCCCGTGGTTTTGGGCACTAATTTTGGGGTAAATTCCCCTATTTTTGGGCGTTAATTTTGGGGTAAATTCCCCTATTTTTGGGCACTATTTTTGGGGTAAATTCCCCTATTTTTGGGCACTAATTTTGGGCTAAATTCCGGTGTTTTGGGGTATTAATTTTGGGCTAAATTCCCGTGATTTTGGGCACTATTTTTGGGGTAAATTCCCCTATTTTTGGGCACTAATTTTGGGTGAAATTCCCCTATTTTTGGGTGTTTATTTTGGGGTAAATTGCCGTGTTTTTGGGGTATTTAATTTGAGGTGATTTCCATATTTTTGGGTGTTAATTTTGGGGTAAATTCTGGTGATTTTGGGTGTTAATTTTGGGCTAAATTCCGGTATTTTCGGCGCAGAGCCGCAGCTGCGCGGGGCCGTGGCGCGGCTCCGGGGCGGTCACGGCCATTTCCTGCAGATGGGCCCCGACGGGCGCCTGGAGGGGACCCGCGAGGAGCCGGGCCCGGCCAGTGAGTTTTATACTGGTTTATACTGGTTTATACTGGTTTGTACTGGTTTGGGATGGGTTGGGTTTTGGGATGGGTTATACTGGGTTATACTGGGTTATACTGGTTTGGGACGGGCGCCTGGAGGGGACCCGCGAGGAGCCGGGCCCGGCCAGTGAGTTCTGTACTGGTTTATACTGGTTTATACTGGTTTGGACTGGTTATACTGGTTATACTGGTTTATACTGGTTTGTACTGGGTTATACTGGTTTGGGATGGGTTATACTGGGTTATACTGGTTTGGGATGGGCGCCTGGAGGGGACCCGCGAGGAGCCGGGCCCGGCCAGTGAGTGTCATACTGGTTTATACTGGTTTATACTGGTTTATACTGGTTTATACTGGTTTGGACTGGTTATACTGGTTATACTGGTTTGGGATGGGTTATACTGGTTTGGGACGGGCACCTGGAGGGGACCCGCGAGGAGCCGGGCCCGGCCAGTGAGTCTTACTGGTTTATACTGGTTTATACTGGTTTATACTGGTTATACTGGTTATACTGGTTATACTGGTTATACTGGTTTGGGATGGGTTATACTGGTTATACTGGGTTATACTGGGTTGGACTGGTTATACTGGTTATACTGGGTTATACTGGTTATACTGGTTATACTGGTTATACTGGTTATACTGGGTTGAGATGGGCGCCTGGAGGGGACCCGCGAGGAGCCGGGCCCGGCCAGTGAGTGTCATACTGGTTTATACTGGTTTATACTGGTTTGTACTGGTTTGTACTGGTTATACTGGTTATACTGGGTTATACTGGTTTGGGATGGGTTATACTGGTTATACTGGGTTATACTGGTTTGAGATGGGCGCCTGGAGGGGACCCGCGAGGAGCCGGGCCCGGCCAGTGAGTTATACTGGTTTATACTGGTTTATACTGGTTTGTACTGGTTTATACTGGTTTATACTGGTTTGTACTGGTTTATACTGGTTTATACTGGTTTGTACTGGTTATACTGGGTTATACTGGTTATACTGGGTTATACTGGTTATACTGGTTATACTGGTTTGGGATGGGCGCCTGGAGGGGACCCGCGAGGAGCCGGGCCCGGCCAGTGAGTCTTACTGGTTTATACTGGTTTATACTGGTTTATACTGGTTTATACTGGTTTGTACTGGTTTGTACTGGTTTATACTGGTTATACTGGGTTATACTGGGTTGGGATGGGCGCCTGGAGGGGACCCGCGACGAGCCGGGCCCGGCCAGTGAGTTCTGTACTGGTTTATACTGGTTTATACTGGTTTATACTGGTTTTTTGCCATTTTTTACCATTTTTTACCATTTTTTACTGGTTTTTACTGGTTTTTACTGGTTTTTACTGGTATTTTCCCCTCCCCAGCGCTGTTTAACCTGATCCCGGTCGGGCTCCGCGTCGTGGCCGATTGGGGTTACTGGTTTTTACTGGTTTATACTGGTTTATACTGGTTTTTATGGGTTTTTTACCATTTTTTACTGGTTTTTACCATTTTTTACTGGTTTTTACTGGTTTATACTGGTTTATACTGGTTTTTACTGGTTTTTCTCCCCCTCCCAGCGCTGTTTAACCTGATCCCGGTCGGGCTCCGCGTCGTGGCCGATTGGGGTTACTGGTTTATACTGGTTTATACTGGTTTATACTGGTTTTTATGGGTTTTTATGGGTTTTTTTCAATTTTTTTACCATTTTTTACTGGTTTTTACTGGTTTTTACTGGTTTATACTGGTTTTTACTGGTTTTCCCCCTCCCCCAGCGCTGTTTAACCTGATCCCGGTCGGGCTCCGCGTCGTGGCCGATTGGGGTTACTGGTTTATACTGGTTTATACTGGGTTTTATTAGTTTTTTACCATTTTTTAGCATTTTTTACCATTTTTTACTGGTTTTTACTGGTTTATACTGGTTTATACTGGTATTTTTCACTCCCCCAGCCCTGTTTAACCTGATCCCGGTGGGGCTCCGCGTCGTGGCCGATTGGGGTTACTGGTTTATACTGGTTTATACTGGTTTATACTGGTTTTTATGGGTTTTTGTGGGTTTTTTTCAATTTTTTACCATTTTTTACTGGTTTTTACTGGTTTATACTGGTTTTTACTGGTTTTTCCCCCCCTCCCCAGCGCTGTTTAACCTGATCCCGGTGGGGCTCCGCGTCGTGGCCATCCAGGGCACCCGCGCCGGTCGTTACGTGGCCATGAACGGCGCCGGCCTCGTCTACACCTCCGTGAGTGCCCCAAAATCCCCCAAATTCACCCCAAAAATATCCAACCTGAAAAGCCCCAAAAATCCCCCCCAAAACCCACAAAATCCACCCCGAAAACGGCAAAATCCACCCCAAAATCAAAAAAGAAAACCCAAATCCGCCCCAAAATCCCAAAATCCACCACAAAAAACATCATAAAACCCCAAAATCTACCCAAAAACCACCAAAATCCACCCAAAATATAAAAAAAACCCAAATCCAGCCCAAAATCCCAAAAATCCCCCAAATCCACCCCAAAATCCACCCCAAAATCCCAAATATCCCCAAAATCCAACCCCAAAATCCCCCAAATCCACCCCAAAATCCCAAAAAATCTCCCAAATCCAACCCCAAAATCCCAAAAATCCCAAAAATCTCCGAAATCCACCCCAACATCTTAAATTCCACCCCAAAATCCCAAAAATCCCAAAATCCCCAAAATCCACCTCAAAATCCCAAAATCCACCCCAAAATCCAACCTAAAAACCCCAAAATCCCAAATTCCACCCCAAAATCACAACAATCCCTAAAAACCCCCAAATCCACCCCAAAATCTGAAATTCCACCCAAAATCCCAAAATCCCATTAAAAAATCCCAAAATTTACCCCAAAAACCCCAAAATCCACCCCAAAAACGTCAAAATTCCCCCCAAAACCCATCCTGGGACCCCCCAAAATGCCCCCAGGTGTATCCCAGGTGTGCCCAGGTGTGCCCAGGTGTGCCCAGGTGTACTCAGGTGTGCCCAGGTGTGCCCAGGTGTGCCCAGGTGTGCCCAGGTGTACTCAGGTGTGCCCAGGTGTGCCCAGGTGTGCCCAGGTGTATCCCAGGTGTGCCCAGGTGTATCCCAGGGGTGCCCAGGTGTATCCCAGGTGTATCCCAGCTGTGCCCAGGTGTGCCCAGGTGCCCCCAGGTGTGCCCAGGTGTGTCCCAGGTGTGCCCAGGTGTGCCCAGGTGTGCCCAGGTGTGCCCAGGTGTATCCCAGGTGTGCCAGGTGTATCCCAGGTGTGCCCAGGTGTGCCCAGGTGTGCCCAGGTGTGCCCAGGTGTGCCCAGGTGTGCCCAGGTATATCTCAGGTATGCTCAGGTGTGCCCAGGTGTGTCCCAGGTGTGCCCAGGTGTGCCCAGGTGTGTCCCAGGTGTGCCCAGGTGTGCCCAGGTGTGCCCAGGTGTACCTGGCTGTATCCCAGGTGTGCCCAGGTGTGCCCAGGTGTGCCCAGGTGTGCCCAGGTGTGCCCAGGTAACTCAGGTGCCCCCACAGGTGCACTTCACCGCCGAGTGCTGCTTCAAGGAGTGCCCTGGGTGTATCCTGGGGTGTATCTCAGGTGTCCCTGGGGTGTATGTGGCTCTATCCCAGGTGTGTCCCAGGTGTATCTCAGGTGTGCCCAGGTGTATCCCAGGTGTGCCCAGGTGTGCCCAGGTGTGCCCAGGTAACCCAGGTGCCCCCACAGGTGCACTTCACCCCCGAGTGCCGCTTCAAGGAGTGCCCTGGGTGTATCTCAGGTGTACCCAACTCTATCTCAGGTGTGCCCAGGTGTGCCCAGGTGTGCCCAGGTAACCCAGGTGCCCCCACAGGTGCACTTCACCCCCGAGTGCCGCTTCAAGGAGTGCCCTGGGTGTATCCTGGGTGTACCCAGCTCAATCTCAGGTGTGCCCAGGTGTGCCCAGGTGTGCCCAGGTGTGCCCAGGTAACCCAGGTGTGCCCACAGGTACATTTTACCCCCGAGTGCCGGTTCAAGGAGTGCCCTGGGTGTCCCTGGGGTGTATGTGGCTCTATCCCAGGTGTACCTGGCTGTATCTAAGGTGTACCCAGGTGTACCCAGGTGTATCTCAGCTATGCCCAGGTGTGCCCAGGTGTGCCCAGGTAACTCAGGTGTGCCCGCAGGTGCACTTCACCGCCGAGTGCCGGTTCAAGGAGTGCCCTGGGTGTATCTCAGGTGTCCCTGGGGTGTATGTGGCTCTATCTCAGGTGTACCCAGCTCTATCTCAGGTGTATCTCAGGTGTGCCCAGGTGTGCCCAGGTAACCCCGGTGCCCCCACAGGTACATTTCACCCCCGAGTGCCGCTTTAAGGAGTGCCCTGGGTGTCCCTGGGGTGTACCCAGGTGTGCCCAGCTCCATCCCAGGTGTGCCCAGGTGTGCCCAGGTGTGCCCAGGTAACCCAGGTGCCCCCACAGGTGCACTTCACCCCCGAGTGCCGCTTCAAGGAGTGCCCTGGGTGTATCTCAGGTGTGCCCAGCTCCATCTCAGCTGTACCCAGCTGTACTCAGGTATATCCCAGGTGTGCCCAGGTGTGCCCAGGTGTGCCCAGGTAACCCAGGTACCCCCACAGGTACACTTTACCCCCGAGTGCCGGTTCAAGGAGTGCCCTGGGTGTCCCTGGGGTGTATCCCAGCTGTACCTGGCTGTATCTAAGGTGTGCCCAGGTGTGCCCAGGTGTGCCCAGGTGTGCCCAGGTGTGCCCATCTCACCCAGGTGTGCCCACAGGTACATTTTACCCCCGAGTGCCGCTTCAAGGAGTGCCCTGGGTGTCCTTAGGGCATACCCAGGTGTACCCAGCTCAATCCCAGCTGTGCCCAGGTGTGCCCAGGTGTGCCCAGGTGTGCCCAGGTAACCCCGGTGCCCCCACAGGTGCACTTCACCGCCGAGTGCCGGTTCAAGGAGTGCCCTGGGTGTATCCCAGTTGTACCTGGTTGTACCCAGCTCCATCCCAGGTGTACCCAGGTGTGCCCAGGTGTGCCCAGGTGTGCCCAGGTAACTCAGGTGCGCCCACAGGTGCACTTTACCCCCGAGTGCCGCTTCAAGGAGTGCCCTGGGTGTATCTCAGGTGTACCTGGCTGTATCTCAGCTATGCCCAGGTGTGCCCAGGTGTGCCCAGGTGTGCCCAGGTATATCCCAGGTGCACTTCACCCCCGAGTGCCGCTTCAAGGAGTGCCCTGGGTGTATCTCAGGTGTCCCTGGGGTGTATGTGGCTCTATCCCAGGTGTACCCAGGTGTGCCCAGGTGTGCCCAGGTGTGCCCAGGTGTGCCCAGGTAACTCAGGTGTACTCCCCCAGGTACACTTCACCCCCGAGTGCCGGTTCAAGGAGTGCCCTGGGTGTCCCTGGGGTGTATCCCAGTTGTACCTGGCTCTATCCCAGGTGTATCCCAGCTGTGCCCAGGTGTGCCCAGGTGTGCCCAGGTAACCCCGGTGCCCCCACAGGTACATTTTACCCCCGAGTGCCGCTTCAAGGAGTGCGTGTTCCAGAGCTCGCACGTGCTCTACGCCTCGGCGCTGTACCGGCAGCGCCGCTCGGGCCGCGCCTGGTACCTGGGGCTGGACCGGCACGGCCGCCCCATGGCCGGGCCCCGCGTGCGCAAGGACAAGGCGGCCGCGCACTTCCTGCCACAGCTGCTCGAGGGTGAGGAAATAACGAAATTTGGGGGTTTTCACCCAAAATTTGGGGGTTGGAGACAAAAAAATTGGGGGTTTTAGGACCAAAAATCCTGAATTTCTGAGCAAAAATTGGGGTTTGGGAGCCAAGAATCGGCCCCGCGTGCGCAAGGACAAGGCGGCCACGCACTTCCTGCCGCAGCTGCTCGAGGGTGAGGAAAAATATAAAATTTGGGGGTTTGAACCAAAAATCCAGGAATTAAACCCAAAATTTGTGGGTCAGAGACAAAAAAATTGGGATTTGAGGTCAAAAATTTGGGGTTTTGGGACCAAAAATTGTGGATTTGGGAGCAAAAATCAGGATCAGGGACCCAAAATTTGGGATTTGGACACAAAAATTGGGATCAGGGATCGAAAATTTTGGGATTTGGAGCCAAAATTCGGGGAATTTGACCCAAAATTTGGGGGTTTAGGGTATAAAAAATGGGGTTTGGGGCATAAAAATGGAGCATTTGGGACCGAAAATTGGAGATCAGAGACCGAAAATTGGGCTTTGCGACCTAAAATTGGGGACTTGGAACCAATATTTGGGGTTTGGGACCCAAAAATTGGGGATCAGGGATCAAAAATTTGGGGTTTGGAACACAAACATTGGGGATTTGGGTCCAAAATTTGGGGTTTGAGACACAAATTTGGGATTTGGAACCCAAAAATTGGGATCAGGGACCAAAAATTTGGATCAGGGATCCAAACTTTGGGGTTTTGGACCCAAAAATTGGGGATTTGGACCCAAAATTTGGGATTTGGACCACAAAAATTGGGATCAGGGACCCAAAAATTTGGATCAGGGATCCAAAATTTGGGGTTTTGGACCCAAAAATTGGGGATTTGGACCCAAAGTGGGGGTTTGGGAGCCAAGAATTGGGGTCGGGATGAGCAGGACAAGGCGGCCGCGCACTTCCTGCCCCAGCTGCTCGAGGGTGAGGAAAAAACCCGAAATTTGGGGAATTTCACCCAAAAATTGGGGAGCGGGGACAAAAAAAATGGGATTTGAGGTCAAAAATTTGGGGTTCTGGGGAATAAAAATTGAGGATTTGGGACCGAAAATTGGAGATCACAGACGGAAATTTGGGGTTTGGGATCCAAAATTGGGGACTTAGAACCAAAATTTGGGGACTTGGAACCAAATTTTGGGATCAGAGATCCAAAATTTGGGGATTTGGACACAAAAATCAGGGAGCGGGAAGCAAAATATTGGGGGTTTAGGGACAAAAAAACCGGTGTTTGGGACATAAAAATGGAGGATTTAGGATCCAAAAAGGGATCAGGGACCCAAAATTTGGGGGTTTGGACCCAAAATTTGGAATCAGGGATCCAAAATTTGGGGATTTGGACACAAAAATTGGGATCAGAGATCAAAAAATTGAGGATTTGGGACAAAGAAACGGGGTTCGGGACGGAAAAATTGGGATTTGGGACCCGAAAATGGGGATCAGGGACCCCAAAATTTGGGGTTTGGGACCCAAAATTGGGGTTTGGAACCCAAAAATTTGGATCAGGGATCGAAAATTTGGGATCAGGGACCCAAAATTTGGGGATTTGGACCCAAACTGGGGGTTTGGGACCCAAGAATTGGCCCCGCGTGCGCAAGGACAAGGCGGCCGCGCACTTCCTGCCACAGCTGCTCGAGGGTGAGGAAATAGCGAAATTTGGGGGATTTAACCCAAAAATTGGGGATTTTGACCCAAAATTTGGGGGTTTGAGGTCAAAAATTTGGGATTTTGGGACCAAAAATCGTGGATTTGGGACAAAGAAACAGGGTTCGGGACGGAAAAATGGTGGATTTGGGACCCAAAAATTGGAGATTTCGGACCCAAATGTTGGAATCAGGGAGCCAAAATTTGGGGATTTGGACACAAAAATTGGGGCTCGGAGACAAAAAAAGTGGGATTTGAGGTCAAAATTTTGGGGTTTTGGGACCAATAATGGTGGATTTGGGACCCAAAAATTGGGGATTTGAACCTAAAATTTGGGATCAGGGATCGAAAATTTGGGGATTTGGACACAAAATTTGGGATCAGGGACCCAAAATTTGGGGTTTTGAAGCCAAAATTTCGGATTAAGCCCCAAAATTTAGGGATGGAACCCCCGAGAGTTGGGGGGGGAATTTGGGGTGAAATTTGGGGGGGATTTCAGTGAAATTTGGGGTGAATTTTGGGGGGATTTGAGTGGAATTTTGGGGGAATTTTTGGGTGAATTTTGGGGGTATTTAAGTGAATTTTGGTGAATTTTGGGGTGAATTTTGGGGTGCTTTGGGTGGAATTTGGGGTGAATTTTGGGGTGATTTGGGTGAAATTTGGGTTGAATTTTGGGGGGAATTGGGGAGAATTTTGGGGGGATTTGGGGGAATTTTGGGGTGAATTTTGGGGCGATTTGGGTGAAATTTGGGGTGAAATTTGGGGTGATTTTGGGGTGATTTGGGTGGATTTTGGGGTGAATTTTGGGGATTTTCTCTCCACAGTGGCGCTGTACCGGGAGCCGTCCCTGCACGAGGTCGAGGAGCCCCCCGGGACCCCTCCCCCACCCGGGACCCCTCCCCCACCCCCCGATGACCTCTGACCTCGCCTGTGACCTTTGACCTCGGATCGACCCCGACCTCTCCAAGAAATGAAAACCTGCACTGAAAAATCCCCCAAAAAAGCTGAAAAAAACCCAAAAATCCCTCAAAAAACCCTGGAAAAACCCCAAAAATCCCTCCTGAAAAATCCCAGAATTGCGGCCCAAAAAACCCCAAAAAAATCCCATTAAAAAACCCCCAAAATGCCCGAAAAAAAATCCCCAAAATCCACAGAAGAAACCCAAAAAATCCCTCCGGAAAAAACCCAAAAAATCCCTCAAAAAACCCCAAAATTTCCTCACGAAAAATCCCCAAAAATCCACAGGAAAAAAACCGCAAAAAATCCCTCAAAAAAACCCCCAAAAAATCTCTCAAAAAACCCCAAAATTTCCTCACAAAAAAATCCTCAAAAATCCACAGAAGAAACCCCAAAAATCCCCCAAAAAAACCCCAAAAATCCCCCCAAAAAAATCCCCCAAAAATCCCCCCAAAAACCTGCACTGAGACCCTCTGGGAGGACCCCAAAAACCCCCAAAAAACCCAAAAAAAATCCCAAAAAAATCCCAAAATTCCCCCAAAAATTCCCCCTCGGCCACGTGGGGACCCGAGCCCCCCCCACAAGCCACGCCCCCTTTTTGTGACCACGCCCCTTTCCCTTTGGCCACGCCCCTTTTCTATGACCCCTCACTGTGCAAGCCCCGCCCCCAGAGCAATAAGCCCCGCCCCCAGAGCAATAAGCCCCGCCCCCTCGGCGAGGCCCCGCCCCCTTCTCCGCATGATTGACAGCTCGATCCCAATAAAAACCAGTTTGTACCGGTTCCAACCGCCCCGGGCTCGTTTTTGGGTCAATTTGGGGGATTTTGGGACAATTTCGGAAATTTTTTGGGGTCGGGGTCGGGATTTGTGGGTCAATTTTGGGGTTTCGGGTTCGATTTTGGGGTTTTTTGGGGTTAATTTTGGGTTTTTTGGGGTTAATTTTGGGATTTTTCGGATCTATTTTTTGATTTTTCGGATCAATTTTGGGATTTTTTGGTTCAGTTTCGGGGGTTTTGGTTCAATTTTGGATTTTTTTGGTGGAATTTTGGGATTTTGGGGTTTTGGGGTCAATTTTGGAATTTTTGGTTCAATTTTGGGGACTTTGGGTAAATTTTCGTGGTTTTAGTTCAATTTTGGAAGTTTTTCGTTCGATTTTGGGTTTGGGGGTTTTTTGGTTCAATTTTGGCATTTTTAGTTCAATTTTGGAATTTTGTAGTTCAATTTTGGAGTTTTTTAGTTCAATTTTGGAGTTTTTAGTTCAATTTTGGACTTTTTTAGTTCAATTTTTGGTTTTTTTTTTTAATTTTGGAATTTTTAGTTCAATTTTGGGTTTTTTAGTCCAATTTTGTTATTTTTTAGCTCAATTTTGGACTTTTTAAGTTAAATTTTTGGGTTTTATTTCAATTTTGAATTTTTAATCCAATTTTGTTATTTTTTAGTCCAATTTTGGACTTTTTTAGTTCAATTTTCGGGTTTTATTTAACTTTGGATTTTTGAGTCCAATTTTGGTATTTTTAGTTCAATTTTGAACTTTTTTAGTTCAATTTTGGGTTTTACTCCAATTTTGGAATTTTTAGTCCAATTTTGTCATTCTTAGTTCAATTTTGTACTTTTTTAGTTCAATTTTGGAATTTTTAGCTCAATTTTGGACTTTTTAGCTCAACTTTGGACTTTTTTAGTTCAATTTTTGGGTTATATTTCAATTTTAGACTTTTTAAGTTCAATTTTCGGGTTTTATTTCAATTTTAGAATTTTTTAGTTGAATTTTGGAATTTTTAGTCCAATTTTGTTATTTTTTACTTCAATTTTGGACTTTTTTAGTTCAATTTTTGGGTTTTATTTCAATTTGGAATTTTTAGTCCAATTTTGATCTTTTTTACCTCAATTTTGGACTTTTTTAGTTCAATTTTGTTATTTTTTAGTTCCATTTTTTTGTTTTATTTCAATTTTGAATTTTTTTCCCTCAATTTGGGAATTTCTGGTTCCGTTTGGGAATTTTTTTGGGGGGAGGGTCAATTTTGGGGGTGGGGGAGGGGCTAAAAGGGGGGGAGGGGCTGAGGGGGTGGGGGAGGGGCTTTGAGGGGTGGGGGAGGGTCAATTTTGGGGGTGGGGGAGGGGCTAAAGGGGGGTGGGGGAGGGGCTAAAAGGGGGGTGGGGGAGGGTCAATTTTGGGGGTGGGGGAGGGGCTAAAAGGGGGTGGGGGAGGGTCAATTTTTGGGGGTGGGGGAGGGGCGGCCGCAGCTGTTCCGGAAGTGGGGGAGGGGCGGAATTTCCCCTCCCCCCCCCCCCGCCCCTCCCCCACTCGGCCATGGCGGCGCTCGGAGCCCCCCGGAGCTTCCTCGGCTCCTTCATCCTCCTCCTCCTCCTCCTCCTCCTCCTCCTCCTGGAGCCCGGTACCGACCCAACCCCCCCCCCGGGAACCCCCAAAATTACCCCAAAATTACCCCAAAATTCACCCCAAAATTCCCCAAAATTCCCCAAAAATTCCCCTAAAAATCCCCTCAAAATCCCCCCAAAATTCCCCTAAAATTCCCTAAAATTCCCCAAAATTCCCCTCAAAATCCCACAAAATTCAGCCCAAAATTCCCCCAAAAATCCCCCCAAAATTCCCCTAAAATTCCTCAAAATTTCCACAAAATTCCCAAAAAATTCCCCTCAAAATCCCCTCAAAATCCTCCCAAAAATCAGCTAAAATTCCCCAAAATTTCCACAAAATTCAGCCCCAAAATCCCCTAAAATTTCCCCTAAAATTCCCCAAAATTTCCCCTAAATATCTCCAAAATTCAGCCCCAAATTCCTCCAAAATTCAGCCCAAAACTTCCCCAAAATCCCCTCAAAATTCAGCCCCAAATTTCCCCAAAATTTCCCCTAAAATTCCCTAAAATTCAGCCCCAAAATCCCCCAAAATTTCCCCAAAATCTCCCCCAAAATCCCCCCTAAATTCCCCCAAAATTCCCCCCAAAATCCCCAAAAATCCCCCCCCAAAAATTCACCCCTAAATCCCTCCAAAATTCCCCCAAAATCTCCTTTAAATTCCCCAAAATTTCCCCAAAATTCAGCCCAAAATTCCCCCAAAATCTCCCCCAAAATCACCCCAAAATTCAGCCCAAAATTCCCCCAAATCCCCCAAAAATTTCCCCAAAATCCCCCCCCAAAATTCAGCCCAAATCTCCCCAAAAATTCCCCAAAATTCAGCCCCAAAACCCCCCAAAATTCCCCAAAAATTTCCTCTCAGAATCCCCCAAAATTCCCCCAAAATTCCCCCAAAATTCAGCCCAAAATCCCCCAAAATTCCCCCCAAAATTCACCCCAAAATTCCATTTTTTTGGGAATTTAACTCCATTTATTCCATTTTTTGGTTTTTTTTTTTGCCATTTTTGATTAATTATCACTAATTAATGACTTCTAATTAATTAATTTAATTAATTACCCCCGGGGGGGGCTCTGATCTCTCCAGGTCCCTCCTGGGTCGGGTTAATTCTGTTTATTTGGGGATTTTAACGCCGTTTATTCCGTTTTTTTGGGGTTTTTGGCCATTTTTGATGAATTAATGATAATTATTGCTAATTAATGAACCAATTAATTAATTACTGCCCCCAGGGGGCTGTTCTGACCTGGCCCGGGCCCTGCTGGGTCGGGTTAATTCCGTTTATTTGGGGTTTTAATGCCGTTTATTCCATTTTTTTGGGGGTTTTTTGGCTGTTTTTTGATTAATTACTGATAATTATTGCTAATTAATTAACTAATTAATTAATTAATGACCCTCAGGAGGTTGTTCTGAGCTGGCCAGGTCCCTCCTGGGTCGGGTTAATTCGGTTTATTTGGGGATTTTAACGCCGTTTATTCCGTTTTTTTGGGGTTTTTTGCCCGTTTTTCGTTAATTATTGATAATTATTGCTAATTAATGAACTAATTAATTAATTAATGACCCCAGGGGGCTGCTCGGACCTGGCCAGGTCCCTCCTGGGTCGGGTTAATTCCGTTTATTTGGGGATTTTAACGCCGTTTATTCCGTTTTTTTGGGGTATTTTTTGCCGTTTTTTGATTAATTAATTAATAATTAATTAAGCTAATTAATTAATTACCCCCTGGGGGGGGATCTGACCTGGCCAGGGCCCTCCTGGGTCGGGTTAATTCCGTTTATTTGGGGGATTTTAACGCCATTTATTCCATTTTTTGGGGGTTTTTTGCCCGTTTTTGATTAATTACCGATAATTATTGCTAATTAATGAACTAATTAATTAATTAATGACCCTCAGGAGGCTGTTCTGAGCTCGCCAGGCACCTCCTGGGGCGGTACCGGCCGGGGGTGCGCCCCGGGGTGCCCGAGGGGGGCCCCGTGTGGGTCACGGTGGGGCTGGAGCTCAACCAGCTGATCGGCCTGGTACGGATTTGGGGGGAAAAATGGGGATTTTGGGAAAATTTGGGGATTTTGGGGGTTTTGGGGGATTTTTGGGGAAATTTGGGAAAATGGGGGATTTTTTGGGGATTTTTTTAGGATTTTTTGGAATTTTTTGGGGGGATTTTTGGGGATTTTTTGTGATTTTTTTTGGAATTTTTTTTGTATTTTTTGGGGGTTTTTTTGGGATTTTGGGGGAATTTTTTGGGATTTTTTGGGGGGATTTTTTGGGATTTTTGGGGATTTTTTTGGGGATTTTGGGGGGGATTTGGGGGATTTTTTTTGGGACTTTCTTGAGATTTTTAGGGATTTTTGGGGTTTTTTTTGGGACTTTCTTGGCATTTTTGGGTGGATTTTTGGGAATTTTTTTTTGAGGGATTTTGGGGATTTTTGGGGATTTTTTGGGGAGTTTTTGGGGGGGTTTTGGGGGATTTTTTCGTATTCTTTGGGGATTTTTTTGGGGATTTTTTTGGGGGATTTTTTGGGGAAAATTGGGGGGAAATTTGGGGAATTTTGGGAGAATTTGGGGATTTTGGGGATTTTTTTGGGAAATTCCAGAAAATTTGTGGATTTTTAGGGTATTTTGGAGGGGTTTTGGGGGGATTTTTTGGGATTTTTGGGGATTTTTTTGGAAATTTGGGGGGATTTCGGGATTTTTGGGGAATTTTAGGAGAGTTTTGGGATATTTGGGGATTTTGGGAATTTTTGGGATTATTTTGGGGTTTTTGAGGGGTTTTGGGGAGATTTGGGGAAATTTGTGGATTTTTTTGGGAATTTTGGGGGAATTTTGTGGAATTTGGGGTAATTTTGGGAGATTTTTTGGGGTTTTTTTGGTTTCTGGGTGGGGGAGGCACCAAAAATTCCCCAAATTTCCCCAAATTTCCCCAAAATTCCCCAAATTTCCCCAAAATTGCCCAAAATTCCACAGGATGAGAAGAATGAGGAGATGACGACGAAAGTTTATCTGAACCTGGTGAGAAATTCGGGAAATTTGGGAAAATTCGGGAGAATTTGGGAAAATTTGAGAAAATTTGGGAGAATTCAGGAAATTTGGGAAAAATTTGGGAAAATTCGGGACAATTTGGGAGAATTTGGGAGAATTTGGGTTTTTTGGGGTGGATTTTCATTAATTTTGGGGGTTTTGGGTTGGATTTTTGGGAATTTGGGATTGTTGGGGTTGAATTTTTGGGAATTTGGGAATTTTAATGTTGGATTTTTGGGATTTTGGGTGGATTTTGGGAATTTGGGATTTTTTTGGGGTGGATTATTGGGAATTTTGGATTTTTTGGGGTGGATTTAGGGGATTTTGGGTCGGATTTTCGGGATTTTGGGTTGAATTTGTGGGAATTTGGGATTTCTCGGGTTGGATTTTTGGAAATTTGGGATTGTTGGGGTTCAATTTTGTGGGAATTTGGGGTTTTTTGGGTGGATTTTTTTTGGGATTTGGGTTGGATTTTCGGGATTTTGTGTTGAATTTTGTGGAATTTTGTTTGAATTTATGTGAATTTGGTTTTTTTGGGTGGATTTTTTGGGATTTGGGGTGGATTTAGAGGAATTTTGTTTGAATTTGTGGGAATTTGGAGTTTTTTTGGGTTGAATTTTTTGGAGATTTGTGTCGAATTTTGTGTAATCCTGTTTTCATTTCTGTGAATTTGGGTATTTTTGGGTGAATTCCATTAAATTTTGGCATTTTTTGGCCTTTCCCCCCAGAGCTGGCGCGACCCCCGACTCTCGTGGGACCCCCGGGAGCAGCCGCGGGTGGCGGCGCTGCGGCTGCCGGCGCAGCACATCTGGCTGCCAGATGTGGGGCTGGACAACAAGTGAGGAGATTTTGGGGCAAATTCCCGAAATTTTGGGAAAATTCGGGAATTTTGGGGAAATTTTGGGTGTGTTTGGGTGGAGTTGGGGCCATTTTTGGGGGATTTTTAAGGGTTTTTTTGATTTTTTGGGAATTTTTGGGCACATCTGGCTGCCAGATGTGGGGCTGGACAACAAGTAGGGTCAATTTTGGGGCGAATTCCAGTGATTTTGGGAAAATTCGGGAATTTGGGGAAAGTTTGGGAAATTTTGGGTGGGATTTGGGTCATTTTTGAGCCATTTTTAAGGGGTTTTTTTTTATTTTTTGGGGATTTTTGGGCACAACTGGCTGCCAGATGTGGGGCTGGACAACAAGTGAGGCCGTTTTGAGGCAAAATCGGGAAATTTTGGGAAATTTCGGGAAATTTTGGGGAAAATTTGAGGGATTTTCAGGCATTTTTGGGGCATTTTTGGGGGATTTTTGGCCATTTTTGGGGGATTTTTGGGTGATTATTGGGAATTTTTGGGCACATCTGGCTGCCAGATGTGGGGCTGGACAACAAGTATGGCCAATTTTGGGGCGAATTCGGGATATTTTGGGAAAATTCGGGATTTTGGGGAATTTTCAGGGATTTTTGGGGGCATTTTTGGCCATTTTTTGGCATTTCAGGGGGAAATTTTTGGGATTTTTGGGGATTTTTAGGGGAATTTTGGGCACATCTGGCTGCCAGATGTGGGGCTGGACAACAAGTGAGGGCGTTTTGGGGTGAATTCCGGCAATTTTGGGAAAATTCGGGGTTTTTTCTTTTGGGATTTTGAATTTTTTGGGATTTTTTGGGGTGGATTTGGGGTTTTTGGGGTGGATTTGGGGTTTTTGGGGTGGATGATTTTTTTTTTGGTGGTTTTTGGGTGGGGTTTTTTTTTTGTATTTTGAATTTTTTGGGATTTTTTGGGGTGGATTTTGGTTTTTTGGGGGGAAATTTTGGGTTTCCTGGGGCAGATTTTGGGTTTTTTTGGGGTGGTTTTTTTTATTTTTGGGATTTTTGGGTGGGGTTTTTTTGGGATTTTTGGGGTTTTTTTGCCATTTGCCTTTTCAGGGATGATTTTTTTGGGGCAGATTTGGGATTTTTGGGTCAGAATTTGGATTTTTTGGGGTTCCCCAGCAACGACGGCGAGTTCGGGGTGTCTTTGGGGGTTCGGGTCAGCGTCACCCCCGACGGCGTCGTCACCTGGAGACCCCCGGCGCTCTTCCGCAGCCGCTGCCCCATCCGGGTAAAAAACGGGAATTTTGGGAAATTTGGGGGAATTTGGGAAAATTGGGGAGAAATTTGGGGGAATTTTGGGTGGAATTTTGGGGAGATTTGGGGGAAATTTGGGGATTTTTGGGGGGATTTTCTGGGAATTTGGGGGGAATTTGGGGGAGATTTGGGGGGATTTGGGGGGATTTTTGGGAAATTCCGAGGAAATTTGGGGGATTTTGGGGGATTTTGGGGGATTTTGAGGGAATT
Organism: Taeniopygia guttata; assembly: GCF_003957565.2. Lineage (NCBI taxonomy): Eukaryota > Metazoa > Chordata > Aves > Passeriformes > Estrildidae > Taeniopygia > Taeniopygia guttata. Next base: position 236,800 of record NC_054764.1, read on the forward strand.
TTGGGGATTTTTGGGAATTTGGGGGAGTTGGGTGCAGACCCCCGGCGCTCTTCCGCAGCCGCTGCCCCATCCGGGTAAAATTTTGGGAATTTTGGGGGATTTTGGGGGAATTTGGGGAAATTTGGGGGATTTTTGGAAAACTGGGGAGAAATTTGGGGATTTTTTGGGGGGATTTTCAGGGAAATTTCGGGATTTTTGGGGGGTTTTTCAGGGATTTTAAGGGGAAATTTGGAGATTTTTGGGGGGATTTTCAGGGAATTTGGGAGGAATTTGGGGGATTTAGGGGGAATTTGGGGGGGGTCTTGGGAAATTTGGGGGAAATTGGGGGAAATTGGGGGATTTTGAGGGAATTTTGGGGGATTTTGAGGGAATTTTGGGGATTTTTGGGAATTTGGGGGAGTTGGGTGCAGCCCCCCGGCGCTCTTCCGCAGCCGCTGCCCCATCCGGGTAAAAAACGGGAATTTTGGGAAATTTGGGGGAATTTGGGGGAATTTGGGAATTTTGGAGGATTTTGGGGGAATTTTGGAGATTTTGGGGGGGATTTTCAGGGATTTTGGGGGATTTAGGGGGGAATTTTGGGGAATTTGGGGGGATTTTGGGGATTTCGAGGGAATTTTGGGGGATTTTGGGGAGATTTGGGGGGATTTTGGGAAAGTTTAGGGAAATTTGGGGGGAATTTGGGGAGATTTTGGGGTGAATTTGTGGAAATTTGGGGGGATTTGGGGGAAACTTGGGGGAAATTTGGTTTTTTTTTCCTGGGATTTTGGTTTTTTTCCCGGGATTTTGGGGTTTTTTTGGGCCATTTCTATCTGGGTGAACCCATGACTTTTCCTGCCTGGATTTTGGGGTGAATTCCAGGGATTTTGGGGTCAATTTGGGGTTTTTTTGACAGGGATTTTGGGGCATTTCTATCTCAGGGAGGTGGGGATGTTTTTGGTCTCAATTTTGGGGTGAATTTTGAGGATTTTGGCGTTGATTTTGGGATTGATTCTGGGGGGGATTTTGGGGTGAATTTTGGGCTTTTTAGGGTGAAATTTAGGGATTTTGGTGGAGATTTTGGGGCGAATTTTGGCCTTTTTGGGGCAGATTTTGGGTTTTTTTTGGGTCATTTCGATCTGGCTGAACCTGTGACTTTTCCCGCCGGAATTTTGGGCTGAATTTTGTGGATTTTGGGTCCGCAGGTGTCGCATTTCCCCTTCGATTGGCAGAATTGTTCCCTCCAGTTCCGCTCCGGCTCCTACGGCCCCTCGGAGCTGCGGCTGCGCACGGGGGGGAGGGGCGGCCCCGGGGGGGCGCAGGCGGCGCTGCCCCCCGACTTCCGGGGTGAGATTTGGGGCGAAAAAGGGCAAATTTGGGCAAAAACGTGAAAAAACGGGAAAAAACGGCGAAAAAATGGCAAAAAACGGGGAAAAAATGAAAAAAAATGGGGGAAAAATGGGATTTTGGGGGCCCTGGGGGGCGCAGGCGGCGCTGCCCCCCCCGACTGCTGGGGTGAGATTTGGGGTGAAAAATGGGAATTTTGGGAAAAAAGGGGAAAAAACGGGGAAAAACGGGGAAAAAATGGGAAAAAACGGGGAAAAAATGGGGAAAAAATGGGATTTTGGGGGGCCCTGGGGTGCGCAGGTGGCACTGCCCCCCCCGACTGCCGGGGTGAGATTTGGGGTGAAAAATGGGAATTTTGGGAAAAAATGGGAAAAAACGGCAAAAAAATGGCAAAAAACGGCGAAAAAATGGGAAAAAACGGGGAAAAAATGGCAAAAAACGGGGAAAAAATGGGGGGAAAAATGGGGGAAAAATGGGGGAAAAAATGGGAATTTGGGGGGCCCTGGAGGGGTGAGATTTGGGGCGAAAAATGGGAATTTTGGGAAAAAACGGGAAAAAACGGCGAAAAAATGGGAAAAAACGGGGAAAAAATGGGGGAAAAATGGGGGAAAAATGGGATTTTTGGGGGGCCTGGGGGGTGCAGGCGGTGCTGCCCCCCCCCCGACTGCCGGGGTGAGATTTGGGCTGAAAAAAGGGAAAAATGGGAAAAAATGGGAAAAATAGGAAAAAATGGCGAAAAACGGGGAAAAAATGGGGAAAATGGGGGAAAAATGGGAAAAATGGGGGGAAATGGGAAAATGGGAAAAATGGGGGAAAAATGGGGAAAAATGGGAAAAAATGGGGAAAATGGGAAAACACAGGGAAAAAAAGGGGAAAATGGGGAAAAATGGGGGAAAAATGGGATTTTGGGAAATTTATTTTATACTTTGGGGTTTTTTGGGGAATTTTTGGGGGATTTTAGGGGGATTTGTCTTATTTTTAGGGTATTTTTGGGGGGGATTTTTTGGGGGGGATTTTTTGAGGTTTTTTTTGGGTTTTTTTTCTTATTTTTGGAGGTTTTTTTGGGATTTCTTGGGGGGATTTTTTGGGGGGATTTTGGGGGGGGATTTTTTGCATTTTTTTTTGGATTTCCTTATTTTTGGGGGATTTGTGGGGGGAATTTTTATGAGATATTTTGGGATTTTTTGGGGGATTTTTTGGGTTTTTTTGTTTTTTGTTGAAGTTTTTGGGGAATTTTTGGGGATTTTTTGGGATTTTTTGGGGGTACTATTGGGGTTTCTTTGGGATGTTTTTAGGGGTTATTTTGGGAATTTTTTTGGGGTTTTTATGGGATTCTTTTGGGGATTTTTTTGGGGTTTTTTTTGTTTTTTGGGGCTTTTCTGTCCCAATTTTTTTGGATTTTTCGGGATTTTTGGGATTTTTGGGAACTTTGAGTTTTTCAAGTGTATTTCGGGGTTGATTTGGGGTTTTTAGGTGAATTTTGACCAGGTTTTTTGGGGTTTTTTGCGATTTTTTTGGTGGTTTTTTTTATTTTTTGGGGGTTTTCTGTCCCGATTTTTTGGGATTTTTTTGGATTTTGGGATTTTTAACCCTGTCCCCCGCAGAGAACGGCCAGTGGAGCCTCGTGCACCGCTCGGGGGGTCCCTGGGGTCCCTCGGGTGTCGCTTTTCACCTGGTGCTGCGCCGGGAGCCGCTTTTCTACCTGAGCACGGTGCTGGCGCCCTGCGGGCTGATCACGCTGCTGGCCGTGGGGGTGTTCCACCTGCCCCCCGATGCGGGTGAGAGCCAAAATCACCTGAAATGCACCCAAAAATTGGGGGGAATTGTCAAAAAAAATTGGGGAAAATTCCCTTAAAAATTGAGAAAAATTCCCTCAAAAATTGGGAGAATTGTCCCCCAAAATTGAGAAAATTGTCCCTAAAATTGGGGGAATTGTACCCAGAAATTGAGAAAATTTCCCGCAAAAATTGGAGAATTTCCCTCAAATATTGAGAAAATTGTCACCCAAACTTGACAAAATTGTCCCCTAAAATTGGGGGAATTGTCACCAAAAATTGGGAAAATTTCCCTCAAAAATTGGGGAAATTGGCACCAAAGTTGAGAAAATTGTCCCCCAAAATTGAGAAAATTTCCCTTAAAAATTGAGAAAATTTTCCTTAAAAATTGGGAGAATTGGCCTCAAAAATTGGGAAAATTTCCCTCAAAAATTGATAATTATGTACCCAGAAATTGAGAAAATTTCCCGCAAAAATTGAGAAAAATTCCCTCAAAAATTGGGAAAGTGTCCCTGGCAGTGGGGGTGTTTCATCTGCCCCCCGACGCAGGTGAGAGCCAAAATCACCTGAAATGCACCCAAAAATTGGGGGGAATTGTCAAAAAAAATTGGGGGAATTATCAAAAAAAATTGGGGAAAATTCCCTTAAAAAATGAGAAAATTTCCATCTAAAATTGAGAAATTTGTACCCAGAAATGGGGAAAATTTCCATCAAAATTGAGAAAATTGTCACCAAAAATTGAGAAAATTGTACCCAGAAATTGAGAAAATTTCTCTCAGAAATTGAGAAAATTTCACTCAAAAATTGAGAAAAATTCCCTTAAAAATTGAGAAAATTTCCCTTAAAAATGGAGAATATTTCTCTCAAAAATGGAGAAAATTTCCCTCAAAAATTGAGAAAATTGTCCCTATAATTGGAGGAATTGGACACAAAAATTGGCACCAAAAATTCAGGAAATTGGCCCCAAAATTGAGAAAATTGTCCCTAAAATTGGGGGAATTGTCACTGAAATTGGGGGAATTGGCCCCAACAATTGGGGGAATTGGCACCAAAAATTCAGGAAATTGTCCCCCAAAATTGACAAAATTGTCCCCTAAAATTGGGGGAATTGTGCCCAAAAATTGGGAGAATTGGCCTCAAAAATTGAGAAAATTTCCCGTAAAAATTGGTGGAATTGGACCCAAAAATTGGGAGAATTGGCCTCAAAAATTGAGAAAAATTCCCTCAAAAATTGGGGGAATTGGACGCAAAAATTGGGGGTATTGTCACCAAAAATTGAGAATATTGTCCCTAAAATTGGGGGAATTGTGCCCAAAAAATTGGGGAAATTGGCGCCAAAAATTGGGGGAATTGTCCCTAAAATTGAGGGAATTGGACACAAAAATCGGGAGAATTGGCACCAAAAATTGGGGAAATTGGCACCAAAAATTGGGGGAATTGTCCCCAAAAATTGGGAGAATTTCCCTCAAAAATTGGGGGAATTGGCACCAAAAATTGTGAAAATTTCCCTTAAAAATGGAGAAAAAGTGTCCCCCAAACTTGAGAAATTTGTCCCTTAAATTGGGGAAATTGTGCCCAAAAATTGAGAAAATTTTCCGCAAAAATTGAGAAAAATGTACCCAGAAATTGGGAAAATTTCCCGTAAAAATTGGAGAATTTCCCTTAAAAATTGAGAAAATTGTCCCTAAAATTGGGGGAATTGGCACCAAAAATTGGGGGAATTGTCACCTGTGTCTCACCTGTCCAGGTGACCTCACCTGTGTCACACCTGTGTCCCACCTGTGTCACACCTGTCCAGGTGACCTCACCTGTGTCCCACCTGTGTCACACCTGTCCAGGTGACCTCACCTGTGTCCCACCTGTGTCTCACCTGTCCAGGTGACCTCACCTGTCCATATCTCACCTGTCCAGGTGAGAAGATGTCCCTGTCCCTCTTCGCCCTGCTCACCTTGACCGTGTTCCTGCTGCTCCTGTCCATGTCTCACCTGTCCAGGTGACCTCACCTGTCTCACCTGTGGGTGTCTCACCTGTCCAGGTGAGAAGATGTCCCTGTCCCTGTTCGCTCTCCTCACCTTGACCGTGTTCCTGCTGCTCCTGTCCATGTCTCACCTGTCCAGGTGACCTCACCTGTGTCTCACCTGTGGGTGTCTCACCTGTCTCACCTGTCCAGGTGAGAAGATGTCCCTGTCCCTGTTCGCTCTGCTCACCTTGACCGTGTTCCTGCTGCTCCTGTCCATGTCACACCTGTCCAGGTGACCTCACCTGTGTCCCACCTGTGTCACACCTGTCCAGGTGACCTCACCTGTGTCACCTGTGGGTGTCTCACCTGTCCAGGTGAGAAGATGTCCTTGTCACTCTTCGCTCTGCTCACCTTGACCGTGTTCCTGCTGCTCCTGTCCATGTCTCACCTGTCCAGGTGACCTCACCTGTGGGTGTCTCACCTGTGTCACACCTGTCCAGGTGACCTCACCTGTCCATATCTCACCTGTCCAGGTGAGAAGATGTCCCTGTCCCTGTTCGCCCTGCTCACCTTGACCGTGTTCCTGCTGCTCCTGGCCATGTCTCACCTGTCCAGGTGACCTCACCTGTGTCTCACCTGTGTCACACCTGTCCAGGTGACCTCACCTGTGTCTCACCTGTGTCACACCTGTCCAGGTGACCTCACCTGTGTCTCACCTGTGTCTCACCTGTCCAGGTGACCTCACCTGTGTCTCACCTGTGTCTCACCTGTCCAGGTGACCTCACCTGTGTCCCACCTGTGTCTCACCTGTCCAGGTGACTTCACCTGTCTCACCTGTGGGTGTCTCACCTGTCCAGGTGAGAAGATGTCCCTGTCCCTGTTCGCCCTGCTCACCTTGACCGTGTTCCTGCTGCTCCTGTCCATGTCTCACCTGTCCAGGTGACCTCACCTGTCCATGTCTCACCTGTCTCACCTGTCCAGGTGAGAAGATGTCCCTCTCGCTCTTCGCCCTGCTCACCTTGACCGTGTTCCTGCTGCTCCTGTCCATGTCTCACCTGTCCAGGTGACCTCACCTGCCCATTACCTGTGTCACACCTGTCCAGGTGACCTCACCTGTCCATGTCTCACCTGTCCAGGTGAGAAGATGTCCCTGTCCCTGTTCGCCCTGCTCACCTTGACCGTGTTCCTGCTGCTCCTGTCCATGTCTCACCTGTCCAGGTGACCTCACCTGTGTCTCACCTGTGGGTGTCTCACCTGTCCAGGTGAGAAGATGTCCCTGTCCCTGTTCGCCCTGCTCACCTTGACCGTGTTCCTGCTGCTCCTGTCCATGTCTCACCTGTCCAGGTGACCTCACCTGTGGGTGTCTCACCTGTCTCACCTGTCCAGGTGAGAAGATGTCCCTGTCACTCTTCGCCCTGCTCACCTTGACCGTGTTCCTGCTGCTCCTGGCCGACAAGGTCCCGGCCACGTCCCTGCAGGTGCCGCTGATCGGCCGATACCTGACGGGCACCTTGGTGCTGCTGACCCTGGTGGTGGCGCTGAGCGTGGGGGTGCTCAACCTGCACCACCGCTCACCTGGGACGCATCACCTGCCCGGCTGGGCACGACAGGTGAGTGGGGACCCAAAAACCCAAAAAATCCCAAAAAAATCCCAAAAAAATCGGCTCAAAAATGGTGAAAATAGAGCAAAAAATGGCGAAAATAGAGCAAAAAATGGGTTAAAATGGCACCAAAACACACCTGGGCACAGCTCAACCTGCACCACCGCTCACCTGGGACGCATCACCTGCCCGGCTGGGCCAGACAGGTGAGTGGGGAACCCAAAAATGCCAAAAATTCCGAAAAAAAACCCCAAAAAAATGGTGAAAATAGAGCCAAAAATGGCGAAAATACACCAAAAAATGGGTGAAATAGACCCAAAAATGGCAAAAAATGGGACCAAAACACACCTGGGCTCACCTGGGACGCATCACCTGCCCGGGTGGGCGCGACAGGTGAGTGGGGACCCAAAAATGCCAAAAATTCCGAAAAAATCAGTCCAAAAATCGTTAAAATCGGCCCAAAAATGGCGAAAATAGGCACAAAAAATGGCTGAAATAGCCCCAAAAATGGCGAAAATACACCAAAAAATGGGATCAAAACACACCTGGGCACACCTGGCACAGCTCAACCGGCACCACCGCTCACCTGGCACCCATCACCTGCCCGGCTGGGCCAGACAGGTGAGTGGGGAACCCAAAAATGCCAAAAATTCCAAAAAAATCCCAAAAAAATTTGCTCAAAAATGGTGAAAATAGAGCAAAAAATGGCTGAAATAGAGCAAAAAATGGCACCAAAACTCACCTGGGCACAGCTCAACCTGCACCACCGCTCACCTGGGACCCATCACCTGCCCGGGTGGGCACGACAGGTGAGTGGGGAACCCAAAAATGCCAAAAATTCCCAAAAAATCCCCCCAAAATTGGTGAAAATAGAGCAAAAAATGGGTTAAAATGGCACCAAAACACACCTGGGCACACCTGGGCACACCTGGGCACAGCTGGGCACACCTGGCACCCATCACCTGCCCAGGTGGGCCAGACAGGTGAGGGGGGAACCCAAAAATGCCAAAAATCCCAAAAAAATCCCAAAAAAATCCCCAAAAAAATGGCAAAAATAGATCCAAAAATGGCAAAAATAGACCCAAAAATGGGTAAAAATGGCACCAAAACTCACCTGGGCACACCTGGGCACAGCTCAACCTGCACCACCGCTCACCTGGGACGCATCACCTGCCCGGCTGGGCCAGACAGGTGAGTGGGGAAGCCAAAAATGCAAAAAATCCCCAAAAAATCCCCCAAAAAAATGGCTGAAATAGACCCAAAAATGGCAAAAATAGACCAAAAAATGGCGAAAATACACCAAAAAATGGGTAAAAATGGGACCAAAACACACCTGGGCACAGCTGGCACCCGTCACCTGCCCAGGTGGGCACGACAGGTGAGTGGGGAACCCAAAAATGCCAAAAATCCCGAAAAAATCCCCAAAAAAATGGTGAAAATAGAACCAAAAATGGCAAAGAAATGGGAAAAAAAAATCCCGAAAAAATCGGTTCCAAAATGGCGCCAAAATATCCCCCGGAAATGGAATTTTGGGAGTTTTGGAGGTACCGGGTGGGAATTTCGGGAATTTTGGGTGGGAATTTTGGGAATTTTGGGGTTCCCGGGTGGGAAATTTGGAAATTTTGGGGTTTTCTGGTCAATTTTGGGAATTTCCGGGTGGGAATTTTGGGAATTTTGGCTTTTTCAGGTGGGAATTTTGGGAATTCCCGATTAAATTTTGGGAATTTCCAGGTGGGAATTTTGGGAATTTCGGGAATTTCCAGGTGGGAATTTTGGGAATTTCCAGGCGGAAATTTTGGGAATTTTCATGTGGGAAATCTTGGGAATTTTTGGAATTTCGGGTGGGAATTTTGGGAATTTTCAGGCAGAAATTTTGGGAATCCTGGGATATTCCAGGTGGGAATTTTGGGAATTTCCAGGTGGGAAATTTTGGGAATTTTGGGAGTTTCCAGGTGGGAATTTTGGGAATTGTGGAATTTTGGGACTTTCCGGGTGGGAATTTTGGGAATTTCCAGGCAGAATTTTTGGGAATTTCCAGGTGGGAATTCCTGGAATTTCTGGGTGGGAATTTTGGGAATTTTTGGGTGGGAATTTTGGGAATTTCCAGGTGGCAATTTTGGGAATTTCCAGGTGGGATTTTTTGGGAATTTCGGGGTGTAAATTTCGGGAATTTCGGGACTTTCCGGGTGGGAAATTTCAGAATTTTGGGAATTTCCAGGCGGGAATTTTTGGGAATTTCGGGACTTTCCGGGTGGGAATTTCGGGGTTTTCCGGGTGGGAATTTTGGGACTTTCCGGGTGTAAATTTTGGGAATTTCGGGACTTTGCAGGTGGGAATTTTGGGAATTTCGTGACTTTCCGGGTGGGAATTTTAAGAATTTTGGGAATTTCCAGGCGGGAATTTTTGGGAATTTCGGGACTTTCCGGGTGGGAATTTCGGGACTTTCCGGGTGGGAATTTCAGGACTTTCCGGGTGTAAATTTTGGGAATTTCAGGGTGTAAATTTTGGGAATTTCAGGAATTTCTAGGTGGGAATTTTGGGAATTTCTGGGTGGGAATTTCTGGAATTTCTGGGTGGGAGTTTTGGGAATTTTCAGGCGGGAAATTTTGGGAATTTCGGGGTGTAAATTTCGGGAATTTTGGGGTGTAAATTTTGGGAATTTCGGGACTTTCTGGGTTGGAATTTCGGGAATTTCCATGTGGGAATTTTGGAATTTTGGGAATTTCCAGGTGGGAATTTTGGAATTTCGTGAATTTCCAGGCAGGAATTTTTGGGAATTCCGGGAATTCCGGGAATGTCTGACGTCTCCCCCCCTCCCCCCCCCAGCTGTTCCTGCAGCGCCTCCCCCCCCTGTTGGGCCTCCGCCCCTCCCCCCCTTTGAGCCCCGCCCCCTCCTTAGGCCCCGCCCCTTTGGCCACGCCCCCTCGCGCCTCTGACGCGTATTTCCTGCGACGCCCCGCCCCCTCCGAGCTGGCCACGCCCACTTCTGAGTTAACCACGCCCCCTGGAGTGACCACGCCCCTTTCGGGCTCGGCCACGCCCCTTTTGGGGGTGGCCACGCCCCCCCCGGAGCTGCGGGAGGCGGCGGCGGCGGCGGCCGAGATCGCGCGGCGGATGCGGGAGCGGCGGCGGCGGCAGCGGGTGAGAGAGTGCGGACGAAATACACCCCAAATACAGCCAAAAATACACCCAAAATCCATCCCAAAATACACCCCAAAAATCCCCAAAATCCAGCCCAAAATACAGCCAAAAATACAGCCAAAAATCCCAAAATCCATCCCAAAATCCACACCAAAAAACCCAAAATACACCCCAAAATGCACCCGAAATACCCCAAAAAATCCCAAAAATCCAGCCCCAAATACACCCCAAAATCCCCCCAAAAATCCCCCAAATCCAGCCCAAAATACACCCAAAATATACCCAAAATCCACAAAATACACCCAAAATCCAGCCCAAATCCCTTTTTTTTGCATTTATCCCCATTTCCCCCATTTTTCACCGTATTTTCTCCATTTCCCACCTGATTTTCCCAATTTTTTCCCCTTTATCATTTTTTCCCCATTTTCCCCATTTTCCACCATATTTTCTCCATTTCCCACCCAATTTTCCCCATATTTTTCCATTTATCCCCCTTTTTCCATTTTCCCCCATTTTCACCATATTTTCCCCATTTTCCACCCAATTTCCCCCATTTTTTTCCCTTTATCCTTTTTTTTCATTTCTTCCCCCATTTTCCCCATTTACCATCCGATTTCCCCCATTTTTTTTGCATTTCCCCCCATTTTTTCCCCATTTCCCCCTTTCCCTCCGTGATTTTCCCAATTTCCCATTTTTTCCCAATTTTCCTAATTTCCCCCCCATTTTTCACCATATTTTCCCCATTTTCCACCCAACTTCCCCCATTTTTTCCCATTTATCCCCTTTTTTTTATTTCTTCCCCCATTTCCCCCCATTTTTCCCCATTTCCCACCCAATTTTCCCAATTTCCCCCATTTTTTTTGCATTTCTCCACATTTTTCACATTATTTTCCCTATTTTCACCCATTTTTCCCCATTTCCCACCCAATTTTCCCCATTTTTTCCCCTTTATCATTTTTTCCCCATTTTCCACCATATTTTCTCCATTTCCCACCCGATTTTCCCCATTTTTTTGCCTTTCCCCCCATTTTTTCCCCATTTCCCCCCCATTTCCCCCCGGATTTTCCCGATTTCCCGCTTTTTCCCCCGTTCCAGGCTCAGGACGAGTGGCGGGCGCTGGCGATGGCTCTGGACCGTCTCTGCCTTTGGGCGCTGCTGCTGCTGACGGGCGGCTGCGCCCTCGGCACGGGGCTGGACGCGGCGCTGCACCGGCCCCCGGACACACCGTTCCCCTAAAACACCCGAAATCACCCCAAAAATATCCCCAAAGTATCCCCAAAATATCCTGAAAATATCCCAGAAGTATCTCAGAAATATCCCCCAATTATCCCCAAATTATCCTAAAAATATCCCAAAATATTCTGAATTTATCCCCAAAATATCCTGAATTTATTCCAAAAATAACCCCAAAAATATCCCAAAAATTATCCACAAAATATCCCCAAATTACCCCCAAAATAGCAAAAAAATAACCCCAAAAATATCCCCAAAATATCCCAAAATATTCTGAATTTATCCCCAAAATATCCCAAAATTATCCCAAAAATAACCCCAAAATTATCCCAAAATTATCCCCCAAAAATTCCAAAAAATCCTACAAATAACCCCAAAATCACCCCAAAAGTAACCCCAAAATTATCCTTAAAATATCCCCAAAATATCCCCAAAATAACCCCAAATTATTCCCAAAATTAGCCAAAAAATAGCCCCAAAAAATCTCAAAATTATCCCAAAAAAACTCGCAAAATATCCACCCAAAAATATCCCCAAATAACCCCAAAAATAGCCGCAAAATATCCGAAAAATAGCCCCAAAATATCCCCAAATTATCCCAAAAAAGAACCCCAAAATATCCCCAAATTACCCTGAAAATATGCCAAATATATCCCCAAAATAACCCCAAAATTATCCCCAAAATATTCCGAAATTAACTCCAAAATATCCCAAAATATTCTGAATTTCTCCCAAACTGTCCCCCAGGGGCACGGGGCTGGACGCGGCGCTGCACCGACCCCCGGACACCCCGTTCCCCTAAAACACCCAAAATATACCCAAAAATCACACCCAAAATATCCTGAAAATATCCCCAAATTATCCCCGAATTATCCCCAAAATATCAAAAAAATAACCTCAAAATTATCCCCAAATTATCCCAAAAATAACCCCAAAAATAACCCCAAAATTATCCCCAAATTATCAAAAAAGTAACCCCAAAATTATCCCCAAATTATTCTGAATTTATCCAAAAATTATCCCTAAAGAATCCCCAAAATATCCCAAAAATAATCCAAAAATATGTCCCCAAAAATCCTCCAAAATCACCCCAAAAATAACCCCAAAATTATCCATAAAATAGCCCCAAAATATCCCAAAAACAACCCCAAAAAATCTCCCCAAAATATCCCAAAATTATCCCCAAAATTATCCTAAAAATATCCCAAAAAATCACCTCAAAATATCCAAAAAAGCCCCCCAAAAAATCTCCCCAAAATATCCCAAAATTATCCCAAAATCTGTCCAAAAATATCCCCAAATCACCCCAAAAATAGCCCCAAAATATCCCAAAAAATATCCCCAAAATATAGAAAAATTATCCCAAAATATCCCCCCAAAAATAGCCCCAAATCACCCCCAAAATAGCCCCAAAATATCCCAAAATTACCCCAAAAATATCCCAGAAATATCCCCAAAATTATCCCCAAAATACCCCAAAATTATTGCCAAAAAATCCCAAAAAATCACCCCAAAATATCCCAAAAATTCCCCAAAATTATCCCCAAAATATCCCAAAAATAACCCCAAAATTATCCCAAAATTATCCCCAAAAAATCCCAAAAATTCCCCCCAAAATATCCCAAAGATAACCCCAAAAAATCTCCCCAAAAATATCCCAAAAATAACCCCAAAAAATCTCCCCAAAATATCCCAAAAATAACCCCAAAAAATCACCCCAAAATATCCCCAAAAAACCCCCCAAAAATCACCCCAAAATATCCCAAAAATATCCCAAAAATAGGCCCAAAATTATCCCAAAAATATTACAAAATATTCTGAATTTATCCCAAAATTATCCCCAAAATTATCCTAAAATTATCCCCAAAACATCCCAAAAATATCCCACAAATAACCCCAAAATTATCCCCAAAATAACCCCAAAATTATTCCCAAAAATTCCCAAAAAAGCCCCAAAAAATCCCCAAAAAATAAAAAAAAAATCCCCCAAAAAATCCCAAAAAAATCCTAAAAAAAATCTGAAAAATATCCTAAAAATACCCCCCAAAAAATCCCCAAAATTCCCCCAAAAATTGCTCCAAAAAATCCCAAAAAATCCCCCAAAAAATTCCCAAATAAATCCCGAAAAAACCCCAAAAAACCCCAAAAAATCCCCCAAAAACCCCAAAATATCCTAAAAAAAATCCCAAAATATCCTGAAAAAAATTCCCCAAAATTACCCCCAAAATTCCTCCAAAAAAATCCCAAAAATTCCCAAAAAAATCCCAAAAATTCCCAAATAAATCCTAAACCCCCAAAGAGTCACGTGATCAATGGGGGGGATAAATCCCGTCATGCTTTGCGCCCACGGGGGAACACATCCCATAATCCTTCGCGGCAATCCCATTGCGGCCTTTTTCCGGGATAACCCCAAATCCCGGGATTTCCCACGCGGATAAATCCCAAATTTTGGGGATAAATCCCGGAATTTTGGAGGGATTTTTTCCGGGGAAAATCTCGGGAATCGGGGAAAATTAAAAAATAAAAAAAATTAAAAACGGGAATTTCGGCGCCGTAATGGCGGCGCTATCCCATGGTGCACCGCGGCGGTTTCGTTGTCATGGCGACGGCAAAAGCGTAAAGCGGAAGTGGAGGAAAAGGGGGCGTGGTTTACAGAGGGGCGTGTCCCCAGCGGCGGCGCTGATTGGTGGAGCGCGGTGACGTCACTGCCCAGCGCCCACCGGGAGCGAGGCCGGCCCGGGGTGAGCGCGGGGCCCAAAAATTCCAAAAAAATCCCCAAAAAATCCCAAAAAACCCCAAATTAACCCCAAAAATCCCACCCGGGGAGGGGCCCGAGGTGGGGGAGGGGAGCGAGGAGCGAGGGGGGGATGGGGGAGAGGGGGAGGGGCGGAGTTGGGGAAATTTGGGGGGAATTTTGGGGATTTTGGGGGAATTTTGGGGGGAATTTTGGGTTTTTTTGGGATTTTTTTGGGGGTTTTTGGGAATTTTGGGGGGTTTGGGGCGGATCACTTCGATTTTGGGGGGATTATGGGGATTTGGGGGAAATTTTGGGGGAATTTTTGGGGATTTGGGGGAATTTGGGAAGAATTCTCTGGGATTTTTTTTTAATTTGGGGAATTTTGGTAAATTTGGAGGAAAGTCATGGTAATTTTGGGAGTTTGGGGGAATTTTGGTAATTGGGAGAATTTTGGGTGAAATTTGGGGGAATTTTCGCAGGTTTTGGTAAATTTTGGGTGAATTTGGGGGGAAATTTTGGGGGAATTTTGTGGAATTTGGGAGAACTTTTGGGGGATTTTGGGGCGAATTTTGGTTGAATTATGTGGGAAATTGGAATTTTTTGGGGGGAATTTTGGTGAATTTTTCATCAATTCGAGGAGAAAGTTTTGGGAGAAAATTTTGGGTGAATTTTGGTCAATTTGGGTCAATTTGGGGAAAAATTTTTTGGGGAAATTTTGGAAGAAACTTTGTGGGGAATTTGGGTGAATTTTGGGGAAAATTTGGGTGAATTTAGGGTGAATTTTTGGAAATTTTAGGGGAATTTGAGGAGAATTTTGGGGTGAATTTTGAGGTCAATTTGGGGGGAATTTTGGGAGAAAATTTTGGGTCAATTTTGGGTGAATTTGTGGGAATTTGGGGTTAATTTTAGGGAATTTTTGGGGAACTTTTGGCTGAATTTTGGGGTCAGTTTTGGGAGGAATTTTGGGGTGAATTTTGCGGAATTCGGGAGACATTTTGGGGAGGAATTTTTGGTGAATTTTGGGAAATTTTGGGGGAATTTTGGGGAATTTGGGAGGAATTTTAAGGTCAATTTGGTGAGAAATTTTGGGGTGAATTTTTGGGAATTTTGGGGTGGATTTGGGTGAATTTTGGGTGAATTTTGGTTCAATATTTGGTGAATTTAAGGGGGGAATTTGGGGGATATTTTGGGTGAATTTTTGCGGATTTTGGGGAATTTTAGGTGGAATTTTGAGGTCAATTTGGGGGAATTTTGGGAGAAAGTTTTGGGTCAATTTTGGGTGAATATTGGAGGAAATTTTGTGGAATTTTTGGGGAACTTTTTTGGTAATTTTGGGGTCACTTTGGGGAGGAATTTTGGGGTGAATTTTGGGGAATTCGGGAGACATTTTGGGGAGGAATTTGGGGTGAACTTTGGGTGGAATTTTTTGTGAATTTTGGGTGGAATTTTGGGGAATTTGGGAGGAATTTTAAGGTCAATTTGGGGGGAATTTTGAGGGTAAATTTTTCATATTTTTGGTAGAATTTCAGGTGAATTTTCGGGAATTTTGGGTGAATTTTTGGGAATTTTGGGGGGAATTTTGGGTGAACTATTGAAAAATTTGGGAAAATTTTGGGAATTTTGGGGGAATTTTGAGGGTAAATTTTTCATATTTTTGGTGGAAT
This sequence comes from Taeniopygia guttata, assembly GCF_003957565.2. NCBI lineage: Eukaryota > Metazoa > Chordata > Aves > Passeriformes > Estrildidae > Taeniopygia > Taeniopygia guttata. The sequence goes on from NC_054764.1 coordinate 252,234, forward strand.
TTTGGGTGAATTTTTGGGAATTTTGGGGGGAATTTTGGGTGAATTATTAAAAATTTTGGGGAATTTTGGGGGGAATTCTGAGGGTAAATTTTTCAAAATTTGGGGAGGAATTTTGGGTGACTTTTTGGGAATTTTAGGGGGAATTTTGAGGGTAAATTTTTCATATTTTGGGTGAATTTTCGGGAATTTTGGTGGGAATTTTGACGGTAAATTTTTCATATTTTCGGGTTAATTCCACGTGAATATTCGTGCAACTTTTATGCAAATTTATGCAAATTTCCCCCTCTCTCCACTCCAGGCCATGAAGGAAGCCCCGCCCCGCCCCACCCCAGTGGGTGGAGCCACGCCCACCAGAATGGGCGGAGCCTCCCCAAGCCCCGCCCCTTTGGCAGAGGGGGCGGGGCCTGATCGCTCATTAGTGGGCGTGGCCTCGAGCAGGGGGCGTGGCCAGCACAGGCCCCTCCCCCTGCGCTGTTACCGGCGCCGCGGGCGGCGGCTCCGCCTCTTCCGGTGGCTCCGCCTCCTTTTATCCCGGGGGGCGGGGCTTTGGGGCGCCAGGCCACGCCCCCGCCGGGCCACGCCCACCCAGGGGCGGGGCAAACCCCTCGTCCAATCGAAACCGAGCGAGGGGATGCTCCGCCCACTGGCGGGGTTGGACACGCCCCTTTCCGCCATGGACACGCCCCTTTCGTCGCTGGCCACGCCCCTTCTGGCGATGGACACGCCCCTTTCGTCGCTGGCCACGCCCCTTTCCGGCATAGACGCGCCCCTCCCCCCGCCCGGGGTGGGGGAGGGGGGGGACGGAGGTGAGGAGGGGGAGGGGCCTAAAATTTTGGGAAAAAGGTTAAAATTTGAAGGCGGGGCTGAAATTTGGTGGGTGGGGCCAAAATTTGGGGGAGGGGCTTAAATTTGGGGAGGGGCCGAAATTGTGGGAGGGGCTTAAATTGGGGGAGGGGCTTAAATTTGAGGGAGGGGCTAAAAGTTGGTGGGTGGGGCTTAAATTTTGGGGAGGGGCTTAAATTTGGGGAGGGGCCAAAATAGGGGTTGGGGCTTAAATTTGGGGGAGGGGCCTAAATTGGGGGGAGGGGCTAAAATTGTGGGAGGGGTTTAAATTTGGGGAGGGGCTTAAATTTTGGGGAGGGGTCTAAATAGAGGAGGGGCCAAAACTTGGGGGAGGGGCTTAACTTGTGGGAGGGGCTTAAATTTTTGGGAAGGGCCTAAATTTGGGGGAGGGGCTAAAATTTGGTGGGGAGGGGTTTAAATTTGGGGAGGGGCCTAAATTTCGGGAGGGGTTTAAATTTGGAGGAGGGGCTAAAATTTGGTGGGTGGGGCTTAAATTTGGGGAGGGGCTTAAGTTTGGGGAGGGGCTTAAAATTTGGGGAGGGGCTTAAATTTTGGGGAGGGGCCAAAAATTGGGGAGGGGCTTAAATTGTGGGGGAGGGGCCTAAAATTTAAAGGGGAAGGGGCTTAAATTTTGGGGCGTGGTGAACCCCCCCAAAATTTGGGGGGCGTGGTTAATTTTGTGGCCCCTCCCCCATATTTAAATTTTTAATTTCCAGGTCCTGCCCAGAACGGTTTGGGGGCGGGGCCAGGCCCGGGCTGCCCCTCCCCCCCCTGCCCGGGGCCAATCCTGATCAGCAACGTCACCGGAGGGGGCGGGGCCGAGGCGGGGCCACGCCCCCCGGCGAGTTTGGCCACGCCCCCCGCCCGGGCCACGCCCCCCGGGGGTCAGCCCAGCCCCCCCCTGCGGGAGGAGCACGTGACCTGCGTGCAGAGTGAGTGACGTCAGCGGTGACGTCATCGGTGACGTCATCGCGGGAACGGTGACGTCATCGAGGGGCGGGGATGATGTCATCGAGGGGCGGGGTTTGGGGGTGTGATGTCATCAAGGAGGGAAATTTGGGGGTTTTTGGGGGGGGATTTTGGGAGGTTTCGGGTGGAATTTTGGGATTTTGGGTGGAGTTTTGGGATTTCGGGGGTTTTGGGTGGAATTTTGGGAATTTTCGATGGAAATTTGGGGTTTTCGGTTGAATTTACGGATTTTGGGGATTTTGGGTTTAATTTTGGGGATTTTGGGTGGAATTTTGGGGATTTTAGATGGAAATTTGGAGGTTTGGGTTGAATTTTGGGATTTCGGGGATTTGGGGTGGATGACGTCATCGAGGGGCGGGGTCAGGGCTCGTGATGTCATCAAGGGCGGGGTTTGGGGTGGTGATGTCATCAAGGAGGGAAATTTGGGGATTTTGGGGAGGAATTTTGGGAGGTTTTGGGTGGATTTGGGGGGAAATTTGGGGATTTTGGGGATTTTGGGTGCAGTTTTGGGATTTTAGGTGGATTTTTGGGATTTCACAGATTTTGGGTGGAATTTTGGGATTTTTGTTGGATTTTTGGTCATTTTGGGTGTAATTTTGGGATTTCGTGGATTTGGGGTCGAATTTCGGGGATTTTCGGTAGAAATTTGAAGATTTTGGGTGGAATTTTGGGGTTTTGGGGATTTTGGGCAGAATTTGGGGGATTTTGGGTGGAATTTTGGTATTTTGGGGATTTTGGGTGGAATTTTGGGGATTTTGGGTGGAAGTTTTGGGATTTCAGGTGGAATTTCGTGGATTTTGGGTGGGATTTTGGGATTTTAGGTGGAATTTTGGGATTTCCGGGGTTTTGGGTGGAATTTCGGGCATTTTGGTGGATTTTTTGGGATTTTTGGTGGAATTTTGGAATTTCGGAGTTTTGGGTTGAATTTTGGGATTTTGGGGATTTTGGGTGGAATTTTGGGGATTTTGAGTGGAATTTTGGGGATTTTGGGTGGAATTTTGGGATTTCGGAGACTTTGGTTGGAATTTTGGAGATTTTGGGTGGAAATTTGTCAATTTTGGGTGGAATTTTGGTATTTCGGGTGGAATTTTGGGGATTTTGGGTGAAAATTCGTTGGTTTTGGGTGGAAATTCGTCAGTTTTAGGTGGAATTTTGGGGATTGGGGTGGAATTTTGAGATTTTGCCGATTTCGGACGGATTTTTTTGGGAATTTTCGCTGGATTTTCGGCCTTTTTTCCGTGTCTCCGGAATTTCGGGAATTTTGGGTGTAAATTTGGGAATTTTGGGTGGATTTTTGCTGGAATTTCTCTGATTTTCTGGGGGAATTTTTGTAGATTTTGTGGTGGAATTTTGTGAATTTTGGCCGGAATTTTTTTTTGAATTTTTGGGGATTTCATCCGTCCCTTTTGAGATTTTCCAAATTCCAGGTGTAAATTCGGGAATTTTGGGTGGATTTCGCCTGGAATTTCTCTGATTTTCCGGGGGAATTTTTGTGGATTTTGGGGTGTAATTTTGTGGATTTTTTGGTGTAATTTTGCCGATTTCGGCCGGATTTTTTTGGGAATTTTTGCGGGATTTTCGGCCTTTCTTCCGTCTCTCTGTAATTCCGGGAATTTTGGGTGTAAATTCGGGAATTTTGGGCCTCCAGGCATCCTGGACGAGTTCCTTCAGGCCTACGGGAGCCTCATCCCCGTCAGCGCCGACGAAGTCGTGGAGAAGCTCGAGGACATTTTCCAGCAGGAGTTCAGCACCCCCCAGAGGTACCAAAATCACCGAATTTTATGGAATTTTTTGGGAATTTTTTTGGGGAATTTCAGGGGGGGTCCTGGAGGGGGATTGGGGAATTTTTCTGGGGGAATTTCGGGGCATTTTTGGAGATTTTTAGTGAATTTTTGGGGGTTTTTTTTGAGAATATACTGGATTTTTAAGGAATTTTAGGGGATTTTTTTAAGAATACAGTGGATTTTTAGGGATTTTTTTACACTATAGTAGATTTTTAGTGAATTTTTGGGGATTTTTTTGAGAATATAGTGAATATTTAGGGAAATTTTGGGGATTTTTTTAAAAATATTGGGGATTTTTAGGGAATTTTTGGGGATTTTTTGAGAATAAAGTGGATTTTTAGTGATTTTTAGGGGGATTTTTTTTTAAATAAAGTGGATTTTTAGAGAATTTTTGGGGATTTTTTTTTTTGGAGAATTTTTGGGATTTTTTCGAGAAATTTTTTGGGGAATTATGGTTCCATTTTCCAGCAATTCCAGATTCTACTTTTTTTTGAAATTATGGGAAATTTTAGGTGTTTTTTGGAGTTTTTTTTGAAGTTTTTATTTCTGTTTTTTTTTGGTTTTAATTTTTTTTTTGGTGGGGTTTATTTTGGGTGTTTTTTTCATTTTTGGTGTGGTGTTGGGAATTCTGGGTCATTTAAATGGATTTTTTTATTGTTTTTTGGGCTTTTTTTGATTTCTTTTCGTTTCTTTTCACGATTTTTCTGGGGATTTTTTGGGGGGGAATTTTTTTGGGGTTTTCTTTTTTGTTTTTTCCACATTTTGACTGATTTTTCCTGGGATTTTTCAGGAGTTTTTTGGGAATTTTTTTTCTTAATATTTTTTGAGAATTCTTTTGAAAATTACGGCTCCAATTTCAGGCAATTCTAGGTTCTATTTTTTTTTGGAAATTATGGGAAATTTATTTGGAAGGTTTCTTTTTTGGTTTTTTTTTGGTTTTATTTTTTTGGGGGCTTTTCTTTGGCTGTTTTGGGAATTTGGGTTTTTTTTCGGGGGAATTTTTGGAATAAATTTGCAGGAATTTTTAGGGAATTTTTGGGATTTTCTGGGAATTGTGGGGATTTTTTTACTGTTTCTTTTTTTCCTGGCGTTCCTCTGGGGATTTGAGGAGGTTTTGGCTGGTTTTGTGGTTATTTTTGGGTTTTTTTGGGTATTTCAGGGTGTTTTTTGGGCTGTTTTCGGTATTTTTGAGCCGTTTTTGGTATTTTGGGCTGTTTTCTGTGTTTTTGGTTTTTGGATTTCTGGGTCAATTTAAACCAATTTTTTTTATCATTTTTTCGCCTTTTTTTCATTTCTCCCCCTTCCTTTCACCGTTTCTTCGGGGATTTTTTGGGGATTTTTTTGGGGGAATTTTTTTGGGGTTTTTTTTGTTTGGTTATTTCCGCATTTTGACCGATTTTTCCGCGGATTTTTCCAGAATTTTTTGGGAATTTTTTTTGGTATTTTTTGAAATTTTTTTGGGGAATTAGGGTTCCATTTTCCAGGAATTACAGGTTCTATTTTTTTGTTAATTACAGGGAATTTTGGGAGTTTTTTTGAGTTTTTTTTTGTTTTATTTTATTTTCAGTGGGTTTTTTTGGGTGTTTTTTTTGGCTGTTTTATTTTGCTTTTCGGGGTGGCTTTGAGAATTCTGAGTCAATTTAAACAGATTTTTTTTGTTTTTTGGTCTTTTTTTGACTTCTTTTCGCGATTTTTCCACCGATTTTTTTGCGGATTTTTTTACGAAACAACTCGTTAATTTTTCTATTTCCATTTTTCCTACCCCCAAATCCCATTTTTGGGATATTTTTGGGATCCAGGCGCGGCTCGGTGCAGCAGCTGCTCCAGTCCTACCAGCGGCTCCCCGGCTCGGCGCTGCTCCGCGGGTTCCGCGTCAGCTACAAGCGCCACGTGCTCACCATGGACGACCTGCAGACGCTCTACGGCCCCAACTGGCTCAACGACCAGGTTTGGGCCGAAAAACGGGGGTTTTGGGAAAAATGGGGGTTTTGGGGGGTTTTGGGGGATTTTTTGGGGGATTTTTGGGGTTTTTATGGGGGAAATTTTAATGATTTTTTTAGCATTTTATTTGGGATTTTTTGAGAGTTTTTTTTGGGATTTTTTGGGGAATTTTTTGAGATTTTTGGGGGATTTTTGGGGGATTTTGGGGATTTTTGGGGTTTTTTTTGGGGGTTTTTTGGGGGATTATTTTGGCGAAATGTTTGGGATTTTCTGGGGGTTTTTTTTGGGGAATTTTTGGGGGATTTTTTGGGAAATTTTTGGGATTTTTTGGGATGTTGTTGGATTTTTTTGGGGCTTTTTTTGTGGTTTTTTTGGGATTTTTAAAATAATTTTTTGGTAATTTTTTAGGGAAATTTTGGGATTATTTGGGGGATTATTTGGGGGATTTTGGGGGTTTTTTTGGGGATTTTTGGGATTTTATGGGGATTTTTTGGGGGATTTTTGGGACTTTTTTGTGGTTTTTTTTTATTTTTTTTGGTGATTTTTTGGGAATGTTTTGGGATTTTTTGGGGAAATTTTGGGATTTTTTTTGATTTTGGGGGGATTTTGGCCGGTTTGGGCAATTTTGTGAAATTTTTCCTTATTTTGGGGGGTTTTGGGGGTATTTTTTGGGTGTTTTTTGGGGTACTTTCAGCGTTTTTGGTGGGTTTGGGGTTTTCTTTGTATTTTTGGTGGGTTTTGGGTTATTTTGAGTATTTTTGGGCTCGTTTTGGGGTGGTTTGAGCTCGTTTTGGGCATTTTTGTGGAATTTTTCCTTATTTTGGGGGGTTTTGGGGGTATTTTTTGGCTGTTTTTTGCGTGCTTTTCGTGTTTTTTGGAATACTTTTTGCCATTTGGTTTAATTTTTGTCTATTTTGAGTCATTTTGTGCCGTTTTTGGCCGTTTTTGCCCCCCACAGGTGATGAACATGTACGGGGACCTGGTGATGGACGCCGTGCCCGACAAGGTCAGGGGGCGGGGCCGGGGTGGGCGGGGCCTGGGTGGGTGTGGTCCAGGTGAGGTGGGCGTGTCCCAGGTGAGATGGGCGTGGCCTAGATGTTGTGGGCGTGTCCAAGGGTGTGTCCCAGGTGCAGTGGGCGTGTCCCAGGTTAGGTGGGCGTGTCCAGGTGTGGTGGCTGTGGTCCAGGTGAGGTGGGCGTGTCCAAAGGTGTGTCCCAGGTGTGGTGGGCGTGTCCTAGGTGAGATGGGCGTGTCCCAGGTGTGTCCCAGGTGAGGTGGTTCGTGCCCCTGGGCATGTTCAGGTGAGGTGGGCGTGTCCCTGGGCGTGTCCCAGGTGTGGTGGGCGTGTCACAGGTGAGGTGGGCGTGTCCCTGGGCGTGTCCCAGGTGCGGTGGGCGTGTCCAAAGGTGTGTCCAGGTGAGGTGGGCGTGTCCAAAGGCGTGTCCAGGTGTGGTGGGCGTGTCCAAGGGCCTGCCCAGGTGAGGTGGGCGTGTCCCAGGTGAGGTGGGCGTGTCCTTGGGCGTGTCCAGGTGAGGTGGGCGTGTCCAGCTGAGGTGGGCGTGTCCATGGGTGTGTCCCAGGTGCGGTGGGCGTGTCCCTCGGCATGTCCCAGGTGAGGTGGGCGTGTCCCTGGGCATGTCCCAGGTGTGGTGGGCGTGGTCCCAGGTGGGATGGGCGTGTCTCAGGTGAGCCCCTCCCCCCCCTCCAGGTGCATTTCTTCAACTCCTTTTTCTACGACAAACTTCGCACCCGCGGCTACGAGGGCGTCCAGCGCTGGACCAAAAACGTGAGGGGGCGGGGCTTAAATGGGCGTGGCCAGGTGTGGGCGGGGTTTAAATGGGCGTGGCCAGGTGTGGGCGTGGCCAGGTGTGGGCGTGGCCAGGGAAGATTCCTTCAGGTGTGGGCGTGGCTCTAAGGGAAGTGCTGGACCAATAAAATAAAGGGGGTGGGGCTTAAATGGGTGTGGCCAGGTGTGGGCGTGGCCAGGTGTGGGCGTGGCCAGGTGTGGGCGTGGTCACTGGGAATTTTTTGGGATTTTTTTATTAATTTATTGGGCTTTTTCTGCCGTTTTTTAGGTTTTTTTTGTCTTTTTTTTTGGGTGGTTTCGGAGGCGGTTTTGGGACATTCGAGGTGGAAAATTTGGGATTTTTTGGGGGGGAATTTCTGGAATAATTTTGCGGGGATTTTTTGGGATTTTTCGGGAATTGTGGGGATTTTTTTAGTGATTTTTATTTTTTGGCTTTTCTCTGGGGATTTGAGGGGGTTTTGGGCCTGTTTTGGTGGTTTTTGTGGTTATTTTTGGGGTTTTTTGGGTGTTTCAGGTTGTTTTTTGGGCTGTTTTCTTTTTTTTCAGGCTATTTTAGGTATTTTTGGGCTCTTTTCAGTGTTTTTTGTTTATTTTCAGGAATTTCAGGCTGGTTTTGGGGCTGTTTTCAGTATTTTTGGGCTGTTTACAGAATTTTTGGGCTGGTTTTGGTATTTCAGGCTGTTTTCTGTATATTTGGGCTGTTTTCGGTGGGTTTTGTTTATTTCTGGGTATTTTGAGCTGTTTTTTGTTTATTTTTGGGTGATTTGGGCTGGTTTTGGCTGTTTTCAGTATTTTTGGGCTGTTTTCGGTATTTTTGGGCTTTTTTTTGTATTTTCAGGCCATTTTCGGTATTTTCAGCCTGGTTTTGAGCTATTTTTTGTATTTTCAGGTTATTTTAGGTATTTTTTGGCTGTTTTCAGTGTTTTTTATTTATTTTTGGGTATTTTGGGCTTGTTTTTTGGCTGTTTTTGGTATTTTCGGACCATTTTTGCTTATTTTGGGCTGTTATCAGAATTTTTGGGCCTTTTTTTGTATTTTTGGGCTGTTTTCGGTGTTTTTTGGGGAGTTTTTTGGGTATTTTGGGCTTGTTTTTAGTCTGTTTTCAGTATTTTTGGGCTGTTTTCAGTATATTTAGTCTGTTTTCGGTATTTTCAGTCTATTTTGGGTATTTTCGGGCCATTTTTGGAATTTTAGGGCTGTTTTTGGTATTTTTGGGCTGTTTTCGATGTTTTTTGTTTATTTTTGGTTATTTTGGGCTGTTTTTTGTTTAGTTTTGGGTATTTTGGGCTGTTTTTTGTTTATTTTTTGTTATTTTGAGCTGGTTTTGGGGCTGTTTTTGGTATTTTTGGACTGCTTTCGGAATTTTTGGGCAGTTTTCGGTATTTTAGGCTTTTTTCAGTATTTTCAGGCTTTTTTTGGTATTTTTGGGCTATTTTCAGTATTTTTTGGCTGTTTTTGGTGTTTTTTGGGGTTTTTTGGGTATTTTGGGCTTGTTTTTAGTTTCTTTTCAGTATTTTTGGGCTGTTTTCAGTATATTTGGTCCGTTTTCGGTATTTTCAGTCTATTTTGGGTATTTTCAGGCTATTTTCAGTATTTCCCGGCTGTTTTCGGTGTTTTCTGTTTATTTTTTGTTATTTTGAGCTGTTTTTTGTTTATTTTTGGGTATTTTGGGCTGTTTTTTGTTTATTTTGGGGTATTTCGGGCTGGTATTTTTGGGCTGGTTTTGGGTATTTCAGGCTGTTTTTTTGGGCCGTTTTTGGTTATTTCCAACTGTTTTTTGTGCTTTTTTTGGGTATTTCTGCCTGGTTTTTTGGGCCATTTTCGTTATTTTCATGCCGTTTTCGCTCCATTTTGGCTATTTCGGTTCCGTTTTCGGTATTTTGGGCAGGTGGACATTTTCGGGAAGGAGCTGCTGCTGATCCCCATCCACCTGGAGGTTCACTGGTCGCTGGTGGCCGTGGACGTGGGGCGCAGAACCATCACCTACTTCGACTCCCAGCGAACCCTCAACCGCCGCTGCCCCAAGGTGGGCGGGGCCCCAAAAATGCCAAAATTCAGCCCAAAATCCCTCCCGAAAATCCAGCAAGAATCGCCTGAAAAATGCCCCAAAAAACCCAAATTTCCCTACTAAAAATCTGCCCAAAAAATAAAAAAAATTCCTCCCAAAAATCCACCCCAAAAATCCCAAAATTCACCCCAAAACCCCTCCAGAAAATCCACCAAGATTCGCCCTGATAATCCCCAAATTCCTCCCAAAAAATCCACCCAAATCGTCCCAAAAATATGCCAAAAATTCTCCCCAAAAATCCCGAAATTCCTCCCAAAAATCTGCTCCAAATCGTCCCAAAAATGGCCCCAAAATTCCCCCCAAATATCCCAGAATTCCACCCCAAATCCCCCAAAAAATTCCAAAAATTCTCCCAAAAAAACGGGGTTAAAATTTGGGTGGCTTTGGTTGGAATTTGTCCCCATCTTTTCTTTATTTGGGGTTAAAATTTAATTTATTCCGGGGAAAAAGGGGTTAAATGGGAGGGGTTTGGGTCAAAAGGGGGCGTGGCTTCCCAAAAGGGGGCGTGGTCACAGTATTAAAATTTGGGTGGGTTTGGTTGAATTTTGTCCCCATCCGTTCTTTATTTTGGGGCTAAAATTTAATTTATTCTGGGATAAAGTGGGTTAAATGGGTGGGGTTTGGGTCAAAAAGTGGGCGTGGTTATTCTAATAAGGGGCGTGGTCGTGGTATTTAAATTTGGGTGGGTTTGGTTGGATTTTGTCCCCATTCTGTTCTTTATTTTGGGCTAAAATTTAATTTATTCTGGGATAAAATGGGTTAAATGGGCGGGGTTTGGGTCAGAAAGGGGGCGTGGCTTCCCAAAAAAGGGGGCGTGGTCACGGGGTTAAAATCTGGAGGGGATTGGTTCGTATTTAGCCACGCCCACTCGTTAATTTGGGCCATAATTTGCATAATTGTGGTCCAAAAATGGTTAAATCCGCCCCTAAATGTGGGCGTGGCCATTCCAAAAGGGGGCGTGGTTATGTTAATGAGTTAAAGGGGTGGGGCTTGAACAGGCAAAGAATTTAAATTATGATGCGAAATTTAAAATTGCTCATTAAAATATGCGTTAATTAAGGGGTGGGTGGAGCCTAATTAGGTGTGGCAAGTGGGCGTGGCTTAATGGGGTGGGGCCTGATTGGGTGTGGCGAGTGGGCGTGGCTAAATGGTGGGTGGGGCCTAAGTGGGCGTGGATAATGGGTGGGAGGAGCCTCAATAAATGGGCGTGGCTTCACTTTTAGGGGGCGTGGCTTCACAATTAGAGGGCGTGGCTTGCGTTTAGTGGGCGGGGCTTGTTGTGAATTAATTAGGGGGCGTGGCCAGAGTGGGAGGGGTCAAACCCGCTGACCACGCCCCCCTTTTGGCCCCGCCCACAGCACATCTGCCGCTACCTGCAGGCGGAGGCGGACAAGAAGGAGCGGCCGGATTTCCGCGAGGGATGGAGGGGCGCCTTCAAAATGGTCAGAGGGGGCCCGAAATTGGCTGAAATTAACCCAAAAATGTCCCCGAAAATCTCCCGAAAATCTCCCTAAAATCCCTCAAAAATCCCACAAAAATCTCCTGAAAATCACCCAAAAATGCCCCGAAAATCTCTTGAAAATGCCCCGAAAATCTCTCGAAAATTTTCAGAAAATGCCCCGAAAATTCTTTAAAAATCTCCCAAAAATCCCCCGAAAATCTCCCAAAATTCCCCCGAAAATCTCCCCAAAATCCCCTGAAAATCTACTGAAAGTCCCACGAAAATCTCCTGAAAATCTCCCGAAAATCACCCAACAATCTCCTGAAAATGCCCCGAAAATCTCTCGAAAATTTTCAGAAAATGCCCCGAAAATTCCCTCGAAAATCTCCCGAAAATCCTCAAAAAATCTCCCGGAAAATCTCCCGAAAATCTCCTGAAAATTCCCCAAAAATCTCCTGAAAATCCCCCGAAAATCCCCCGAAAATCCCCCAAAAAAATCCCAAAATTCCCCACAAAATACCCCAAAAATCCCCTAAAAATCCCCCACAAAATCTCCTAAAAAACCAAAAAAAATCCCCCAAAAAACCCCAAAAATTCCCATAAAATCCCCAAAATTCCCCAAAATCCTCCCCCAAGTTCCCCAAATTCCTGAAATTCCCGAAAATCCCAAATTTTGGGTTTTTTCCCCCAGAACGTGGCCCGGCAGAACAACGACAGCGACTGCGGCGCCTTCGTGCTGCAGGTGAGCGAAATTTGGGAATTTTGGGAAATTTGGGGAAATTTTGGGTTAATTTTGGGAATTTTCGGGGGAAATTTCGGAATTTAGGGGGAAATTCGGTAAAAATTTGGGGGATTTTTGGTGGAAAATGGGGATTTTTGGAGAAATTTGGGAATTTTGGGGGATTTTGTGGGGAAATTTGGGATATTTTGGGGATTTTGGGGGTTTTAAGGGGAATTTTGGAGTGAATTTTGGGGATTTTGGGGGAAATTTGGGAATTTTGGTGGAATTTTGGGGCAATGTGGGGTTTTAAGGTGAATTTTGGGGAATTTAGGGGAATTTTGGGATAATTTTGAGGGAAATTTGAGGTTTGGGGAATTTTGGGGTACATTCAGGGGAATTTTGGTTGAATTTTGGGGGATTTGGGGGAGTTTTAAGGGGAATTTTGGGTGAATTTGGATGGAATTTTGGGGGAAATTCAGGAAATTTGGGTTTTTTTGGAATTTTGGGGGAATTTGGGGTGGATTTGGGGGGGAATTTTTGGGCCATTTTTCGGGCGATTGGGGGCGGATTTTTGGAGAAATTTTGGGATTTTTGGGGTGGATTATTTTGAGGAATTTTGGGATTTTTGGGGTGGATTTTTGGGAGAATTTCTGGAATTTTTGGGCGGATTTGAGGTGGAAATTTTTGGGGGGATTTTTTGGATGAATTTCGGGGGGAATTTTGGGATATTTGGGGGGAATTTTTGGCACATTTTTGGGACAATTTGGGGTGGATTTTTGGGAGGAATTTTGGGATTTTTGGGGTGGATTTTTGGGAGAAATTCTGGAATTTTTGGGGGGATTTGGGGCGGATTTTCGGGAGGAATTTTGGGATTTTTTGGGCGGATTTTTGGGAGGAAATTTGGAATTTTGGGGCATTTTTTGGAGGAATTTTGGGATTTTTTGGGTGGATTTTTGGGAAATAATTTGGGATTTTGGGGGGATTTTTCAGGCGATTCTGGCTGGATTTTCAGGAGGTATTTTGGGCTGAATTTTGGGATTTTTGGAGGCGAATTTTTTGGGGTAAATCCTGATATTTTTGGGTTTTTTTGTCCCCCCAGTACTGCAAATTCCTGGCCCTGGGCCGCCCGTTCAGCTTCACGCAGCAGGACATGCCCCACCTGCGCCGCCTGATGTACAAGGAGCTCTGCCACTGCCAACTCGCCCTTTGACCCCCAAAATTTTGGGAATTCCTCCCAAATTCCCAAATCCCCCAAAAAACCCCAAAAAAACGCAAAAAACCGCGCGGAAATCGGGCTCAGAACGGCCAAAATACGGCAAAAAATGTGAATTTTGGCGGAGGTGGGCGGGGTTTAAAGGAGGTGGGCGGGGCTTAATGGGCCCAAAATTTTGGGAATTTTTTGGATTCCTGAAAAATTTGAAAATTCCCAAAAAAAATTCTCAGAAAAATGCAAAAAACCCCACGGAAATCGGCCTCAAAATGGGGAAAAAATGGGAATTTTTGGAACGGTGTGGGCGGGGTTTAAGGGAGGTGGGCGGGGCTTAATGGGACCAAAATTTGGGGAATTTTTGGGATTCTGAAAAATTGGAAAAATCCCCCCAAAAAACCTCCTGAAAAATCTCAAAAAGCTCCAAAAAAACCCCAAGAAAAACTCAAAAAGAAACACCGAAAAATCCCCCAAAAAAACAAAAATTCCAAAAAAATTCCCCAAATTCTCCAAAAATACCCCAAAAATTCCCTTAGTTCTCCAAAAATTCCCAAAAAATTCCCAAAATTCCCCCCAAAATTCCCAAAATGCCAAAAAAATTTGGAAAAAATCCCCCAATTTCCAAAAAGTCGCCAAAAATTTCCCCAAATTCACCAAAAATTCCCAAAATTTCCTCAAAAAAATCTCCAAAAATTGCCCAAAAAATTAAAAAAAATAATCTGCCCCAAAAAAATATAAAAAATCTCAAAAAATTCCCAAAATTCCCACCCAAAAATCTCAAAAAATTCCCAAAAAATCAAAATATTCCCGCAAAATTCCCAAAAATTCCCATTTTGGGGGTGGGGGAGGGGCCGGGGAGGTTTTGGGCTCCTTAAATTTCCCCAAATTCCCCCAAATTTCCCCAAATTTCCACGAATTTCCACGAATTTCCACAAATTTCCCCGAATTTTTCGTTTCGGGGCCGTTGCAGAAAAATTTTGGGAATAAAAAGCGAAAAAAAATCCCAAATTTTGGCTCTGGGGGTGGGGGGGAGGGGGGAATTTTGGGGCAATTTTTGGTGATTTTTGGGGCAATTTTGGGGGATTTTGGTTTTTTTTTGGGAGGAATTTTGGGGCATTTTTGGGGGGAATTTTGGGGAATTTTGGAACATTTTTTTGGAGATTTTTTGGGGCATTTTGAGAGATTTTTTGGGAGGAACTTTGGGACATTTTTTTTGGGGCATTTTGGGAGATTTTTTGGGAGGAATTTGGGGACAGTTTTGGGGGGATTTTGGGATTTTTTTGGGGGGATTTTGGGATATTTTTTGGGGGGATTTTGGGACATTTTTTGGGGGGATTTTTGGGACATTTTTGGGACAGTGCTGAGGTGGATTTTGGAATATTTTGGGGGGAATTTTGGAATATTTTGGGGACATTTTTGGGAGGATTTTGGGACTTTTTTGTGACATTTTTGTGGGAAATTTTGTCACTTTTTCTGCGATATTTTTGGACTTTTTTGCGTCATTTTGGGACATTTTTTTGCGTCATTTTGGGACATTTTTTGGAGGAGTTTTGAGACATTTCCCGACCCATTTTTTAGGACATTTTGGGCCATTTTTTGGGGTCATTTTGGGCCATTTTGGGCCATTTTTTGGGGTCATTTTGGGCCATTTTGGGCCATTTTCGCCCAATTCCGATCCGCCGTTCCGGGCGGGACTGACCCATTCCGCCGCGAGGGGGGGGGGAGGGGAAGCACCTCCCCTTCCCCTCCCCCTCCCCCACAATTCCCATGCGCGGCCCCTTTAAGAGCCCCTCCCCCCCTCATCTTTTTTTTGTGGTTTCTCCCCAAATCCATTTTGGCCTCTCCCATTTAGCCCAAAATTTTGATTTTTTCCCCCCCCTCCCCTTAATGGTTTAACCCAACCCCTTGGCCACGCCCCCTCCTCCATTGTCCTGAGGCGCGCGCGGCGCTCCGCCAATCAGCGCGCGGCGTGGGCGTGGCTTGAGGGCGGAAGGAACCAATGGCGGCGCGGGGGGGGCGCGGCCTCGGCCGCCTCATAAAGCGGCGCCGCGCGGGGGGGGAGCGGAGCGGAGCGCGGCGATGTCGGCGAGTCACGACAGCAGGTACGATACGGGGCGATACCACCTCCCACGACAGCGCGGGGGGGGTGGGAGAGACCCGCCGTTATCCTGAGGGAGAGGCGGAACAAACGGAATCGTCCCACCGGCGTGAGGCGAATCGGCGCTTTGGCGCCGTCGCGATTCGCTGAGGGGAACCCCGCGGTTTGTCGCGTGTCCCCCCGTGGGGTTTTTTGGGGTTTTTTAGGGTTTTTTTGCCGGTTTTGGGTGTTTTTTAGGCGGTTTTGAATGAATTTCTCCCCCCCCCTCCCCCGCCCACGTGGTCGGCGCCGCGCGCGCGCCTCCATTGTTCCCCCCCCCCGCCTCCCCCGTCGCGCGGCTGGCGTGATGACGTCAGGAGGGACGCGCCGCGCTGATTGGTCAATTCGGGGGGATGTGGGCGGGGCTTTGCCGCCCCTCGGCCGCGTGGTCGGGGGGAAGTCAGGGCCGCTTCCGGTCACGTGGGAGGTGCGGGGTAATGACGTAATGTAGTGGGGTTATGACGTCATTTTGCGGATTTTAACCCTTTTTTCTCCTCCCAGATCTCGCGAGAGCGGCCCCGAGGGGATGGAGCCGGACGGGGTCATCGAGGTCAGGAACTGGGAGGGACTGGGACAAACTGGGAGGGACTGGGAGGGAACTGGGATGGACTGGGAGGGGTTAAAGTTAAACTGGGATGGACTGGGAGGGGTTAAAGTTATACTGGGAGGGACTGGGAGGGGTTAAAGTCAAACTGGGATGGACTGGGAGGGGTTAAAGTTAAACTGGGATGGACTGGGAGGGGTTAAAATCAAACTGGGACAAACTGGGAGGGTTTAAAGTTAAACTGGGAGGGACTGGGAGGGGTTAAAGTTAAACTGGGACAAACTGGGAGGGGTTAAAGTTAAACTGGGATGGACTGGGAGGGGTTAAAGTTAAACTGGGATGGACTGGGAGGGGTTAAAGTTATACTGGGACAAACTGGGAGGGGTTAAAGTCAAACTGGGACGGACTGGGAGGGGTTAAAATCAAACTGGGATGGACTGGGAGGGGTTAAAGTTAAACTGGGAGGGACTGGGAGGGGTTAAAGTCAAACTGGGATGGACTGGGAGGGAACTGGGAGGGACTGGGAGGGGTTAAAGTTAAACTGGGATGGACTGGGAGGGGTTAAAATCAAACTGGGATGGACTGGGAGGGGTTAAAGTTAAACTGGGATGGACTGGGAAGGGTTAAAGCCAAACTGGGATGGACTGGGAGGGGTTAAAGTTAAACTGGGATGGACTGGGAGGGGTTAAAATCAAACTGGGATGGACTGGGAGGGGTTAAAGTTAAACTGGGAGGGACTGGGAGGGGTTAAAGTTAAACTGGGATGGACTGGGAGGGGTTAAAGTTAAACTGGGAGGGACTGGGAGGGGTTAAAGTTAAACTGGGATGGACTGGGAAGGGTTAAAGTCAAACTGGGACGGACTGGGAGGGGTCAGAACCAAACTGGGATAAACTGGGAATGGTTAAAATCATACTGGGATAAACTGGGAGGGGTCAGAACCAAACTGGGACAAACTGGGAGAGCTCAGAACCAAACTGGGATAAACTGGGAATGGTTAAAATCATACTGGGATAAACTGGGAAGGGTCAGAACCAAACTGGGACAAACTGGGAATGGTTTAAATCAAACTGGGACAGACTGGGAGGGGTTAAAGTCAAACTGGGACAAACTGGGAAGGGTTAAAATCAAACTGGGAGAGCTCTGAACCAAACTGGGATAAACTGGGAAGGGTCAGAGCCAAACTGGGACAAACTGGGACAAACTGGGAGAGCTCCGAACCAAACTGGGACAAACTGGGAAGGGTCAGAGCCAAACTGGGATAGACTGGGACAAACTGGGAGGGGTTAAAATCAAACTGGGAGGGGTCAGAACCAAACTGGGACAAACTGGGAGGGCTCTGAACCAAACTGGGATGGACTGGGATAAACTGGGAAGGGTCAGAACCAAACTGGGATAAACTGGGAAGGGTTAAAATCAAACTGGGACAAACTGGGAGGGCTCTGAGCCAAACTGGGATGGACTGGGACAAACTGGAAAGGGTTAAAATCAAACTGGGAGAACTCAGAACCAAACTGGGACAAACTGGGAGGGGTTAAAATCAAACTGGGACAAACTGGGATGGACTGGGAGGGGTTAAAATCAAACTGGGATAAACTGGGACAAACTGGGAATGGTTAAAATCAAACTGGGATAAACTGGGAGAGCTCTGAACCAAACTGGGACAAACTGGGATGGACTGGGATGGGTTAAAATCAAACTGGGACAAACTGCGAAGGGTTAAAATCAAACTGGGATAAACTGGGAAAGCTCTGAACCAAACTGGGATAAACTGGGAGGGCTCAGAACCAAACTGGGATAAACTGGGAGGGGTTAAAGTTAAACTGGGACAAACTGGGAGGGGTCAGAAACAAACTGGGACAAACTGGGAGAGCTCTGAACCAAACTGGGATAAACTGGGAGGAGTTAAAATCAAACTGGGATAAACTGGGACAAACTGGGAATGATTTAAATCAAACTGGGACAAACTGGGATTGCTCCAAATCAAACTGGTCCAACCAGGCCGAGCCTCCCTCCTTTCCTGGGACAACTTTTTACTGGTTTTTACTGGTGCGCGGCGGTTTTTACTGGTCCGTACCGGTCCTTACTGGTTTATACTGGTTTATACTGGTGCGCAGAGCAACTGGCACGAGGTGGTGGACAGCTTCGACGAGATGAACCTGTCGGAGGCGCTGCTGCGCGGGATCTACGCCTACGGCTTCGAGAAACCCTCGGCCATCCAGCAGAGAGCCATCCTGCCCTGCATCAAAGGTGAAACCAGTATAAACCAGTATAAACCAGTATAAACCAGTATAGACCAGTAAAAACCAGTATAAATCACTATAGACCAGTATAAACCAGTTAGGGGAGTGGGATCTGCGCCTACGGCTTCGAGAAACCCTCGGCCATCCAGCAGAGAGCCATCCTGCCCTGCATCAAAGGTGAAACCAGTATAAACCAGTATAAACCAGTATAAACCAGTATAAACCAGTATAAATCACTATAGACCAGTATGGACCAGTATAAACCAGTTAGGGGAGTGGGATCTACGCCTACGGCTTCGAGAAACCCTCGGCCATCCAG
Organism: Taeniopygia guttata; assembly: GCF_003957565.2. Classification (NCBI taxonomy): domain Eukaryota; kingdom Metazoa; phylum Chordata; class Aves; order Passeriformes; family Estrildidae; genus Taeniopygia; species Taeniopygia guttata. The sequence continues at coordinate 270,256 of NC_054764.1, forward strand.
CAGAGAGCCATCCTGCCCTGCATCAAAGGTGAAACCAGTATAAACCAGTATAAACCAGTATAGACCAGTATAAACCAGTATAAATCACTATAGACCAGTATAAACCAGTTAGGGGAGTGGGATCTACGCCTACGGCTTCGAGAAACCCTCGGCCATCCAGCAGAGAGCCATCCTGCCCTGCATCAAAGGTGAAACCAGTATAAACCAGTATAAACCAGTATAGACCAGTATAAACCAGTATAAATCACTATAGACCAGTATAAACCAGTTAGGGGAGTGGGATCTGCGCCTACGGCTTCGAGAAACCCTCGGCCATCCAGCAGAGAGCCATCCTGCCCTGCATCAAAGGTGAAACCAGTATAAACCAGTATAAACCAGTATAAACCAGTATAAACCAGTAAAAACCAGTATAAATCACTATAAACCAGTATAAACCAGTTAGGGGAGTGGGATCTGCGCCTACGGCTTCGAGAAACCCTCGGCCATCCAGCAGAGAGCCATCCTGCCCTGCATCAAAGGTGAAACCAGTATAAACCAGTATAAACCAGTATAAACCAGTAAAAACCAGTATAAACCAGTATAGACCAGTATGGACCAGTATAAACCAGTATAAACCAGTATGGTTCCAGCTGTTCTACCTTGTGTTAAAGGTAAGTCACTTCTCCCAGTATGAACCAGTATAAACCAGTATAAAGAAATAAAATCCAGTATAAACCAGTATAAAGGAGTATAACCCAGTATAAACCAGTATAGACCAGTATAAACCAGTATAAAGGAGTATAACCCAGTATATACCACTATAAACCAGTATAGACCAGTATAAACCAGTATAGAACAGTATAAACCAGTATAAAGAAATAAAACCCAGTATAAACCTATATAAACCAGTATAGACCAGTATAAACCAGTATAGACCAATGTAAACCAGTACAGACCAGTACAAACCAGTATAAACTAGTATAGACCAGTATAAACCAGTATAGCCCAGTATAAACCAGTATAACCCAGTCTAAACCAGTATAAACCAGTATAAACCAGTATAAACCAGTATAGACCAGTATAGACCAGTATAGACCAGTATAAACCAGTATAGACCAGTATAAACCAGTATAAACCAGTCTGTTCCCAGCCGTTCTACCTCATAATAAAGGTAAATTGCTTGTCCCAGTATAAACCAGTATAGACCAGTATAAACCAGTACAAACCGGTATAACGCAGTATAAACCAGTATAAAGAAATAAAACCCAGTATAACCCAGTATAAACCAGTATAACCCAGTATAAACCAGTAGAACCCAGTATAAACCAGTATAGACCAATATAAACCAGTATAGACCAGTATAAACAAGTATAACCCAGTCTAAACCAGTATAAACCAGTATAACCCAGTATAAAGAAATACAACCCAGTATAAACCAGTATAACCCAGTGTAACCCAGTATAAACCAGTATAGACCAGTATAAATCAGTGTAGACCAATATAAACCAGTATAAACCAGTATAGACCAGTATAAACCAGTATAAAGTGGTTTATAAGGGGTTTAACCAGTATAACCCAGTCTAAACCAGTATAAACCAGTATAACCCAGTATAGACCAGTATAAACCATTATAAACCAGTATAACCCAGTATAAACCAGTATAAACCAGTACAAACCAGTAAAAACCAGCGCTCCACCTCATATTAAAGGTAAGACTCACCTGGGCAGGTGTGACCAGTACAAACCAGTACAGACCAGTATAAACCACTAAAGTCACCTGTGGCGCATCTCATTTGCATATTTTAGGCTATGACGTCATTGTGCAGGCACAGGTAAAACCCGGGACACACCTGAGAGGTCATTTACATACCTGTGAGGTCATTTACATAACCTGTGAGGACATTTACATACCTGTGACACGCCCCTAGGCACATTTACATATTTCTGACGCATCTCATTTGCATATTTTAGGGTATGACGTCATCACACAGGCGCAGTCGGGCACACCTGTGACACACCTGTGAGGTCATTTACATACCTTTAAAGACATTTACATACCTGTGGTGACATTTGCATACCTGTGACACGCCCCTAGGCACATTTGCATATCCCTGATGCATCTCATTTGCATATTTTAGGCGATGACGTCATCGCGCAGGCGCAGGTAAAACCCGGGACACACCTGGTACACACCTGTGAGGTCATTTACATACCTGTGAGGACATTTACATACCTGTAACACGCCCCTAGGCACAGTTACATAACTCTGATGCATCTCATTTGCATATTTTAGGGTATGACGTCATCGCGTAGGCGCAGTCGGGCACACCTGGGACACACCTGTGAGGTCATTTACATACCTGGAACACACCTGTGGTGACATTTACATACCTGTAACATGCCCATAGGTACATTTACATATCCCTGACGCATCTCATTTGCATATTTTAGGCTATGACGTCATCGCGCAGGCGCAGTCGGGCACACCTGTGAGGTCATTTACATACCTGTGACACACCTGCGAGGACATTTACATACCCGTGACACGCCCCCAGAGACATTTACATATCCCTAACACATCTCATTTGCATAATTTAGGCTATGACGTCATCGCGCAGGCACAGGTAAAACCCGGGACACACCTGTAAGGACATTTACATACCTGTGAGGTCATTTACATACCTGTGACACATCTGTGGTTACATTTGCATACCCATGACACGCCCCCAGGGACATTTGCATATCCCTGACGCATCTCATTTGCATATTTTAGGCTATGATGTCATCGCGCAGGCGCAGTCGGGCACAGGTAAAACCCGGGACACACCTGGGACACACCTGTGAGGTCATTTACATACCTTTGAGGACATTAGCATACCTGTAACATGCCCATAGGTACATTTACATATCTGACGCATCTCATTTGCATATTTTAGGGTATAACGTCATCGCGCAGGCGCAGTCGGGCACAGGTAAAACCCGGGACACACCTTTAGGGTCATTTGCATACCTGTGACACACCTGTGAGGACATTTACATACCTGTAACACACCCCATAGGTACATTTACATATCTGACGCATCTCATTTGCATATTTTAGGCTATGACGTCATCGCACAGGCGCAGGTAAAACCCGGGACACACCTGTGACACACCTGTGAGGTCATTTACATACCTTTAAATACATTTGCATACCTGTGACACGCCCCAAGCTCATTTGCATATCTGACGCATCTCATTTGCATATTTTAGGCTATGACGTCATCGCCCAGGCGCAGTCGGGCACAGGTAAAACCTGGGACCTACCTGTGAGGTCATTTACATACCTGTGACACACCTTTGAGGACATTTACATACCTGTAACATGCCCCCAGGGACATTTGCATATCTGACGCATCTCATTTGCATATTTTAGGCTATGACGTCATTGCGCAGGCGCAGTCGGGCACAGGTAAAACCCGGGACACACCTGAGGTGACATTTACATACCTGTGAGGACATTTACACACCTGTGAGGTCATTTACATACCTGTGAGGACATTTACATACCTGTAACACGCCCACAGGTACATTTGCATATCTGACGCATCTGATTTGCATATTTTAGGGTATGACGTCATCGCGCAGGCGCAGTCGGGCACACCTGGGACACACCTGTGAGGACATTTACATACCTGTGAGGACATTTACATACCTGTAACACGCCCACAGGTACATTTGCATATCTGACGCATCTCATTTGCATATTTTAGGCTATGACGTCATCGCGCAGGCGCAGTCGGGCACAGGTAAAACCGCCACCTTCGCCATCTCCATCCTGCAGCAGGTGGAACTGGAGCTCAAAGCCACCCAGGCGCTGGTGCTGGCGCCCACCCGCGAGCTGGCCCAGCAGGTAAAACCAGTATAAACCAGTTCAAACCAGTACAGACCAGTATAAACCAGTATAAACCAGTATAAAGTGGTTTATAAGGGTTTAAACCAGTATAAACCAGTATAAACCAGTTTGGAGGGGTGGGGATGGGTGTTGGGGGAGGGTGTGCATGTGGTTAGAAACCAGTTTGGACCAGTATAAACCAGTATATACCAGTATAAACCAGTTTAAACCAGTATAAACCAGTATAAACCAGTATAAAGTGGTTTAGAAGGGTTTTAACCAGTATAAACCAGTATAAACCAGTTTGGAAGTATGGGGATGGGTGTTGGTGGTGTCTGGGGGAGGGTGTACATGTGGTTAGAAACCAGTATAAACCAGTTTGGACCAGTATAAACCAGTACAGACCAGTATAAACCAGTATAAAGTGGTTTATAAGGGTTTAAACCAGTATAAACCAGTTTATAAGTGTTTTAACCAGTACAAACCAGTACAAACCAGTATAAACCTTCCAAACTGGTTTATACTGACCCAAACCAGTACAAACCAGTACAAACCAGTATAAACCAGTACAAACCAGTATAAAACCTTCCAAACTGGTTTATCCTGACCCAAACCAGTATAAAACCTTCCAAACTGGTTTATCCTGACCCAAACCAGTCCAAACCAGTACAAACCAGTACAAACCAGTATAAAACCTTCCAAACTGGTTTATACCAATCCAAACCAGTACAAACCAGTATAAAACCTTCCAAACTGGTTTATCCTGACCCAAACCAGTACAAACCAGTATAAAACCTTCTAAACTGATTCCTACCAATCCAAACCAGTATAAACCAGTATAAAACCTTCCAACCAGTACAAACCAGTATAAAACCTTCCAAACTGGTTCCTACCAGTACAAACCAGTACAAACCAGTATAAACCAGTACAAACCAGTATAAAACCTTCCAAACTGGTTTATCTCAATCCAAACCAGTATAAACCAGTATAAACCAGTATAAAACCTTCCAAACTGGTTTATCCTGACCCAAACCAGTACAAACCAGTATAAACCAGTACAAACCAGTATAAAACATTCCAAACTGGTTCCTACCGACCCAAACCAGTACAAACCAGTACAAACCAGTACAAACCAGTATAAAACCTTCCAAACTGGTTCCTACTGACCCAAACCAGTACAGACCAGTATAAACCAGTATAAAACCTTCCAAACTGGTTTATCCTGACCCAAACCAGTCCAAACCAGTACAAACCAGTAAAACCAGTCCCCCCCCGCCTGGGCAGGGCGGGGCGTGGCTGCCCCGGTCCCGAATCCGGGGGGGGCAGAGCAGCTCCCAGTTCATCCCAGTCCGGCCCCGTGCCCAAACTGGTTCAGCCTGGGGCACACGGTGACGTCAGCGGTGATGTCATCGGTGATGTCATTGGTGATGTCATCGCTCGGGGAGGCGAATTTGGGGGGTTTTGAGGGATTTTTTTGGGGTTTTTTGGGTTTTTTTTTTATTTTTGGGGGGGAATTTTAGGGGATTTTTGGGAATTTTGGGGTTTTAGGAGATTTGGGGGTTTTTTTAGGGATTTTTGGGGTTTTTTTAGGGATTTTTGGGGTTTTTTTGGGATTTTTTTGGGGTTTTTTTCTGTTTTTTGGGGAATTTGGGGAAATTTTGGGGGGGATTTTTGGGAACTTGGAGTTTTCAGGGTTTTTTGGGGTTTTTTTACGGATTTTGGGTGGTTTTTTTAGGGATTTTTGGGGTTTTTTTTGGGAATTTTTCGGGGTTTTTTAGGGTTTTTTGGGGCTTTTTTAGGGAATTTTTGTGGGATTTTAGTGGATTTTTTTGGGGGGTTGTTTTGGGGGATTTTCTGATTTTTTGGGGAAATTTTGGGGTTTTTTTGGGGCATTTTGGGGAATTTTGGGGTTTTCAGGCGTTTTTAGGAGATTTTTGGAGGGTTTTTTAGGGATTTTTGGGATTTTTTTAGGGCTTTTTCGCTTTTTTGAGGCTTTTTTAGGGAATTTTTAGTGGGATTTTAGGAAATTTTTTGGGGGATTTTTGGAGATTTTTTTGGGGGATTTTTTAGGGAATTTTGGGGTTTTTAAAGGGATTTTTTGGTGGTTTTTTTAGGGGCTTTTAAAGGCTTTTTAATGGAATTTTTGTGGGATTTTAGGGGATTCTTTTAGGGTTTTTTGGGGGGTTTTAGGAGGATTTTTTTTGGGTTTTTTTAGGGAATTTTTGTGGGATTTTAGGGGATTCTTTTAGGGTTTTTTGGGAGGGGGATTTGGGGATTTTTTTTTTGCTTTTTTGGGGTTTTTTGGGAGTTTTTAGGGAATTTTTGGGGTTTTTTTTAGGGATTTATTTGGGTTTTTTTAATGTTTTTTAAAGGCTTTTTTAGAGGGTCTTTGTGGTATTTTAGGGGATTTTTTTGGCGATTTTAGGAGATTTTTTTGGGTGTTTTTTTGGGAGTTTTCGAGGCTTTTTAGGGATTTTTTGGTGGCTTTTTTAGGGTTTTTTAAGGCTCTTTTAGGGAATTTTTGTGGGATTTTAGGGGATTTTTTTGGGGTTATTTTAGGGGTTTTTAATGGGATTTGAGTGGGGATTTCTTTCACTATGACGTCACTGATGATGTCACCGATGACGTCACAGATCCAGAAGGTGCTGATGGCCCTCGGGGACCAGATTTGGGTGCCAAAATGGGTTTTTTTGGTGGGATTTTGGGGTTTTGGGGGGTTATTTTGGGGGTTTTTAATGGGATTTGAGTGGGGATTTCGGGGTTTTTTCACCTGATGATGTCATTAATGATGTCACCGATGACGTCACAGATCCAAAAGGTGCTGATGGCCCATGGGGACCAAATTTGGGTACCAAAATGGGGGTTTTTGGTGGGATTTTGGGGTTTTTAATGGGATTTTAACATTTTTAATGGGATTCGAGTGGGGTTTTTTCACCGGATGATGTCATTAATGATGTCACCGATGACGTCACAGATCCAGAAGGTGGTGATGGCCCTCGGGGACTACATGGGGGCCTCGTGAATTGGGGTTTTAATGGGATTTTGGGGTTTTTAATGGGATTTTAATGGGATTTTAACATTTTTAATGGGATTTAAGTGGGGATTTTTGGGGTTTTTTGTTGACTGATGACGTCACCAATGACGTCAAAGACCCAAAAGGTGCTGATGGCCCTTGAGGACCTCAAAAATGGGGATTTTTTGTGGGATTTGGGGGTTTTTTGATGGGATTTTTTTGGTTTTTAATGGGATTTAAGTGGGGATTTTTGGGTTTTTTTGACTGATGACGTCACTAATGATGTCACTAATGATGTCACCGATGACGTCACAGATCCAGAAGGTGGTGATGGCCCTCGGGGACCAAATTTGGGTGCCAAAATGGGTTTTTTTGGTGGGATATTGGCATTTTTAATGGGATTTTAACATTTTTAATGGGATTCGAGTGGGGTTTTTTCACCCGATGAAGTCATTAATGATGTCACCGATGACGTCACAGATCCAGAAGGTGCTGATGGCCCTCGGGGACCTCAAAAATGGGGATTTTTGGGTTTTTAATGGGATTTTAATGGGATTTTAACATTTTTAATGGGATTTGAGTGGGAATTTCGGGGTTTTTTGCCCGATGACGTCACTAATGATGTCGTTTATGATGTCACCGATGACGTCACAGATCCAGAAGGTGGTGATGGCCCTCGGGGACTACATGGGCGCCTCAAAAATGGGGATTTTTGGGTTTCTAATGGGATTTTTGGGGTTTTTAACGGGATTTTAATGGGATTTTTTTGTTTTTAATGGGATTTGAGTGGGGATTTCTTTCACTATGATGTCACTGATGATGTCACTGATGACGTCACAGACCCAAAAGGTGCTGATGGCCTTTAGGGACCTCAAAAATAGGGATTTTTAATGGGATTTTGTCATTTTTAACGGGATTTTAATGGGATTTTAACATTTTTAATGGGATTTGAGTGGGGATTTTTGGGTTTTTTTGCCCGATGACGTCACTAATGATGTCGTTGATGATGTCACCGATGACGTCACAGATCCAGAAGGTGGTGATGGCCCTCGGGGACTAAATTTGGGTGCCAAAATGGGGATTTTTAATGGGATTTTGGTGTTTTTAACGGTATTTTAATGGGATTTTTTTGTTTTTAATGGGATTAGAGTGGGGTTTTTTCACCTGATGACGTCACTAATGATGTCACCGATGACGTCACAGATCCAGAAGGTGGTGATGGCCCTCGGGGACCTCAAAAATGGGGTTTTTGGGTTTTTAATGGCATTTTAATGGGATTTTAGCATTTTTAATGGGATTTGAGTGGGGGTTTCGGGGTTTTTTAATTTGATGATGTCGTTGATGACGTCACCAATGACATCACAGATCCAGAAGGTGCTGATGGCCCTCGGGGACCTCAAAAATGGGGATTTTTGGTGGGATTTTGGTGTTTTTGATGGGATTTTTTTGGTTTTTAATGGGATTTGAGCGGGGATTTTTGGGTTTTTTTGCCTGATGACGTCACTAATGATGTCGTTTATGACGTCACCGATGACGTCACAGATCCAGAAGGTCCTGATGGCCCTCGGGGACTACATGGGGGCCTCAAAAATGGGGTTTTTTGGTGGGATTTTGGGGTTTTGGGGGGTTATTTTGGGGGTTTTTAATGGGATTTGAGTGGGGATTTTTGGGTTTTTTTCACCTGATGATGTCATTAATGATGTCACCGATGACGTCACAGATCCAGAAGGTGCTGATGGCCCTCGGGGACCAAATTTGGGTACCAAAATTGGTTTTTTGGTGGGATTTTGGCATTTTTAATGGCATTTTTTTGGTTTTTAATGGGATTTGAGTGGGGATTTTTGGGTTTTTTTGCCTGATGATGTCACTGATGATGTCACTAATGATGTCACCGATGACGTCACAGATCCAGAAGGTGGTGACGGCCCTCGGGGACTACATGGGGGCCTCAAAAATGGGAATTTTTAGTGGGATTTTGGTGTTTTTAATGGGATTTTTTGGTTTTTAACGGGATTTGAGTGGGGATTTTGGGGTTTTTTCACCTGATGATGTCACTGATGATGTCACTGATGACGTCACAGATCCAGAAGGTGGTGATGGCCCTCGGGGACTACATGGGGCCTCAAAAATGGGGATTTTTAATGGGATTTTGGGTTTTTTTGGGTTTTTTTACATTTTTAATGGGATTTAAATAGGGATTTTTATTTTTTGTAATTTGATGATGTCACTGATGATGTCATCAATGACGTCACAGATTGAGAAGGTGGTGATGGCCTTCGGGGACCTCAAAAATGGGGATTTTTGGGTTTTTAATGTCATTTTAATGGGATTTTAACATTTTTAATGGGATTTGAGTGGGAATTTCGGGGTTTTTTCACCTGATGACGTCATTGATGATGTCACCGATGACGTCACAGATCCAGAAGGTGGTGATGGCCCTCGGGGACTACATGGGGGCCTCAAAAATGAGGATTTTGGGTGGGATTTGGGGTTTTTAATGGCATTTTGGTGTTTTTTATGGGATTTTAATGGGATTTTTTTGTTTTTCATGGGATTCGAGTGGGGTTTTTTCACCCAATGATGTCATTAATGATGTCACTGATGACGTCACAGATCCAGAAGGTGGTGATGGCCCTCGGGGACTACATGGGCGCCTCGTGCCACGCCTGCATCGGCGGCACCAACGTCCGGGCCGAGGTGCAGAAGCTGCAGCTGGAGGCGCCGCACGTGGTGGTGGGGACGCCGGGACGCGTCTTCGACATGCTCAACCGCCGATATCTGTGTGAGAGAGCCCGAAAACCCCAAAATTCACCCCAAAAACGGGTTCGGCGACCCCGAAAACCCCAAAATACACACCGAGAACGTCCAAAAATGATGAAAAATGGGGAAAAAATGGCCAAAAATGGGGGAAAAATGGAAAAAATCGGATTAAAAATGGGGTCAGGGGTGGCTCAACCGGCGATATCTGTGTGAGAGAGCCCGAAAAACCCAAAATTCACCCCAAAAATGGAATCAGCGACCCTGAAAACCCCAAAATCCACACCGAGAATGTCCAGAAATGATAAAAAATGGCAAAAAAATGGGCTAAAAATGACAAAAATCTGAATAAAACGGGGTTTGGGGTGGTTTAAATGATGATATCTGTGTGAGAGATCCCGAAAAGTCCAAAATTCACCCCAAAAATGAAATCAGTGACCCCGAAAACCCCAAAATCAACACCCAGAATGTCCAGAAATGGCAAAAAATGGGGAAAATATGGCCAAAAATGGGGAAAAAATGAAAAAAATCTGAATAAAACGGGATTTGGGGTGGTTTAAATGACGATATCTGTGTGAGAGAGCCCGAAAAACCCAAAATTCACCCCAAAAATGGATTCGGCGACCCCGAAAACCCCAAAATCCACACCGAGAACACCCAGAAATGATAAAAAATGGGTTTAAAATGGGCTAAAAATGGCAAAAATTCGATTTATAAAGGGTTTAGGGATGGTTTAACTGGGGTTATCTGTGTGAGAGAGCCCGAAAAGCCCAAAATTCACCCCAAAAATGGGTTCGGCGACCCCGAAAACCCCAAAATCCACACCCAGAACGTCCAGAAATGATAAAAAATGGGTTAAAACGGCAAAAAATGGAAAAAATTCGATTAAATATGGCCAAGAAATGGGAAAAATTTGATTTAAAATGGGAAAATTTTAATTTAAAATGGTCAAAAAAATGGGAAAAATTTTATTTAAAATGGTCAAAAAATGGGAAAAATTTGAACTAAATTGAGACAAAATTTGAGGTTTTTTGTTGGAAAATCTCAATTTTTGGGGATTTTTTGCATTTTTTTTGAGATTTCTTTGGATTTTCCCATTTTTTGGGATTGGGAATTTTGGGAATTTGGGAATTTTTGGGAATTTGGGGAACCCCTGTGATGATCCAACCCCAAAAAAATCCCCAAATTCTGGGTTTTTGGTTAAAAATTTGAATTTTTATGGATTTTTTTGGGGTTTTTTTTGGATTTTCCCTTTTTTTGGGATTGGGAATTTTGGGAATTTGGGAATTTTGGGAATTTTGGGAATTTGGGGACCCCCTGTGATGATCCAACCCCCAAAAAAAAAGTGAAAATTTGGAATTTTTGGTTAAAAATTTGAATTTTAATGGATTTTTTTCGGGTTTTTTGGGGTTTTTTTGGGATTTTCCCATTTTTTGGGATGGAAATTTTGGGAATTTGGGAATTTTTGGGAATTTTGGGAATTTGGGGACCCCCTGTGATGATCTGACCCCCCAAAAAATCCCAAAATTGGGATTTTTTTGTTAAAAATTTGAATTTTTATGGATTTTTTTCGGGTTTTTTGGGATTTTTTTTGGATTTTCCCATTTTTTGGGATGGGAATTTTGGGAATTTGGGAATTTTTGGGAATTTTGGGAATTTGGGGACCCCCTGTGATGAGCTGCGTGTCACCTGACCCCGGGGGGGGTCCCGGCCCCGCGTTCTGCCCGGCCCCGAACCCCAAAATTCCTCCGGGGGCTGATCAGCGCCAGGACTGAGGGGGCGCCCCAAAAATAGCCCAAAATATCCCAAAAATATCCCAAAATATCCCAAAAATCCAAAAATAAATCCCCAAAATCCAAAAATCAAACTTGGAACCCCAAAAATCCCAAAAAAAACCCCGTAAATCGCCCCAAAAAACACCCAAAAAATCCCAAAAATCCTCCCAAAAAATCCCCCAAAAAGGCCAAAAATTTTTCCAAAAATCCAACTTGGAACCCCAAAAGACCCATAAATCACCCCAAAAATCCACAAAAAATAATCCCAAAAATCCTCCCAAAAAAACCCAAAATCCAAAAATTACCCCAAAAAGCCCAAAAATTACCCCAAAAAGCCCAAAAAGGACTCAAAAAATGAAAAAAAAAATCCCAAAAATCCAAAAATTGCCCCAAAAATCTGTCCTGGAACCCCAAAAATCCAAAATCACCCCAAAGTTTCCCAAAATTCCCTAAATTTTTATGGATTCTTTCCAAATCCCCAAAACTTTCTCAAAATCCCCCAAAATTTCATCAAAATCCCCCAAATCCTCCCCAAAATTTGCCTGAAATCCCAAAAATTCTTTTAAAATCCTTCCAAAATCCCAAAAAAATTCTTTCCAAATCCCCCAAATTTCCCCCAAAATTTTCCCCAAATCCCCAAAATTTTCCTTCAAATCTCCCAAAATCTCCCAAAATCCCCCAAAAATCTCCATTTTCCCTCCCTAAAATCCCCATTTTCCCTCCCCAAAACCCCCAAAAAACCCCCAAAACCTTTCCCGCCTCTCCCTAAATTTCGTGAAAAAAAACCCAAATTTAGTAAATTTTCCCAAAATTGCCTTTTTTAGCCCCAAAATTCATCAAGATGTTCGTTCTGGACGAGGCGGACGAGATGTTGAGTCGCGGCTTTAAGGACCAAATCTACGACATTTTCCAGAAGCTGAGCGGGAACACGCAGGTGGGGGGACCCCAAATCACCCCAAAATCCTCCCCAAAAATTCCCAAAAAAATCCAATTTTGGGAAAAAACGAAAATTTCAAAAAAAACCCCCGCGAAAAACGGCCCCAAAACGGCCCCGAAATGTGAAGATTTCGCCCCAAAAATGAGCGAGAGGCGCCCTCTGGTGGCCGAGATGGGTAATGGAGGTTTGGGGTTTTTGGGGTTTTTTACCCAAAATTTTGGGAATTTGGGGAGGATTTTTGGGGATTTTTCCTAAAAATTTTGGGATTTTTAGGAGGGTTTGGGGGATTTGGAAAATTCCTGAAATTTTGGGGGGATTTTAAGAGTAATTCAGGGATTTTTTGGGGTTTTTTTTCCCCAAATTTTGGGGGTTTTGGGGGGGATTTTTTTGGTGTTTTTTCCAAAATTTTGGGGGTTTTGGGGAGGATTTTTGGGGATTTTTCACAAAATTTTTGGGAATTTTAGGAGGGTTTGGAGGATTTGGAAAATTCCTGAAATTTTGGGGGGATTTTGAGGAAAATTCAGGGATTTTTGGGGATTTTTGGGGGTTTTTTGGAGGGTTTTTTTTTCCCAAGATTTTGGGGATTTGGGGAAGATTTTTGGGGATTTTATCCCAAAAATTTTGGGGAATTTTAGGAGGGCTTGTGGGATTTGGAAAATTTCAGGAAATTTGGGGGAATTTGGGGGTTTTTTTTAGGGGAATTTGGGAAAATTTTGGGGATTTTTTTTTTTTTGCGGATTTTTGGGAGGATTTTGGGGATTTTTTTCCCCAAAATTTTGGGAATTTGGGGAGGATTTTTGGGGATTTTGGGATAATTCTGGGGGATTTTGAGGGGAATTTTGGCAATTGTGAGAATTTGGGATTTTTGGAGGTTTAAGGGTCCGGATTTGATTTTTGGGGGGAATTTGGGGGAATTTTGGGGTTTCCAGGGGTGGTTTGGGAGGGATTTTGGGGTTCCAACCCCATTTTTGGGGTCCTTTTCCCATTTTTTGACCTCCCAACCCCATTTTTTCATGTCCCGACCCCAAATTTCGGTGTCCTGACCCCATTTTTTACCCTCCCAACCCCATTTTTGGGTCCCCTGACCCCATTTTTGGGTGTCCTGATCCCATTTTTTGGGTGCTGATCCCAATTTTCCGGGTCCCCACCCCATTTTTTGGGGTGCTGATCCCATTTTTTCGGGTCTTGACCCCAAATTCGGGGCTTCTGACCCCACTTTTTGAAGCCCTCATCCCGTTTTTTGACCTCCCCACCCCATTTTTTGGGTGCTGACCCTAAATTTTGCCCTCCCAACCCCATTTTTTGGTGCCCTGACCCCATTTTTGGTGCCCTGACCCCATTTTTTGGGTCCCAACCACTATTTCGAGGTTCTCAGCCCATTTTTAGGTCTCCTGATCCCATTTTTTGGGTCCCCACCCCATTTTTTTGGGTCCCCACCCCATTTTTCAGGTCCCAACCCCATTTTTGGGTGTCCTGACTCCTTTTTTTGCCATCTAAATTTAATTTTTCAGTGTCCTGACCCCATTTTTTTGACCTCCTGACCCCATTTTTTGGGGTGCTGATCCCATTTTTTGACCTCCCGACCCCAAATTCGGGGTCCTGACCCCATTTTTGGGGTGCTGACCCCATTTTTTGGGTCGTGACCCCATTTTTTTGGGTTCCCACTCCATTTTTTTCCCTCCCAACCCCATTTTTTTGGATCCCAACCCTATTTTTTGGGGTGCTGATCCCATTTTTGGGTGTCCTGATCCCATTTTTCAGGGTGCTGACCCCATTTTTTACCCTCCCAACCCCATTTTTTAGTGTCTTCACCCCATTTTTGGGTGTCCTGAGCCCCATTTTTTCCCTCCCCACCCCATTTTTTTGGGTCCCCACCCCAAATTTGGGGGTCCTGACCCCATTTTTTACCCTCCCAACCCCATTTTTTAGTGTCTTCACCCCATTTTTGGGGATCCTGACCCCAAATTTTACCCTCCCAACCCCATTTTTTTGTGTCCCCACCCCAATTTTTCAGGTCCCGACCCCATTTTCAGGTCCCCTGACCCCATTTTCGGGGGTCCCCACCCCAAATTTCGGGCTCCTGACCCTTTTTGGGGCGCAGGTGGTGCTGCTGTCGGCCACGATGCCGCTGGACGTGCTGGAGGTGACCAAGAAGTTCATGCGGGAGCCGATCCGGATCCTGGTGAAGAAGGAGGAGCTGACGCTCGAGGGCATCCGCCAGTTCTACATCAACGTCGAGAGGGAGGTGCGTTTGGGGCAAAATCCACAGGTTTTGGGCAAAAAGATAAAATTGGGGATTTGGGGGATTTTTGGGGATTTTTTGGGGTTTTTTTAGGGGGGTTTTGGGGTTTTTTTTGGATTTTTTGGCGGTTTTTGGTGGGGTTTTTGGGGGATTTTTGAAATTATTTTGAGGGTTTTTTTGTGGTTTTTGGGGCAGAAATGCCAGATTTGGAGATTTGAGGATTTTGGGGGATTTTTCTGATTTTTTTGGGGGATTTTTAAAAATATTTTTGAGGGGTTTTTTGGGTTTTTGGGGCAGAAATGCCAGATTTGAAGATTTTGGGGTTTTTTAGGGGGATTTTTGGGGATTTTTTTAAAGTTTTTTGAGGGTTTTGGGGGCAGAAATGTCAGATTTGGTGATTTTAGGGTTTTTGGGAGGGTTTTAGGCGTTTTTAGGAGTTTGGGGTTTTTTGGGGGTTATTTGAGGGTTTTTTTAAAATTATTTTGAGGGTTTTTGGGGCAGAAACATCAAGTTTGAGGTTTTTCGGGGGGATTTTTGGGGATTTTTCTGATTTTTGGGGATTTTCTAAAATTATTTTGAAGGTTTTTTGGGGCAGAAACGCCAAATTTGGAGATTTTGGGGGTTTTTCAGAGGTTGTTCGGGGGGTTTTGGGTTTTTTTTATATTTTTTAGGCAATTTTGGGGGTTTTTCCTGATTTTTTTTTTTTTTTGGATGACTTTTGGGACTTCTGGGTGCTTTTTGAAATTTTTGAGGTTTTGGGAATTTTTTTGGGGTTGATTGAGGATTTTGGGGTTTTTTTTGAAGTTTTTTTGGGGATGTTTTTGGGAATTTTGGGGGTTCATTGGGGATTTCTTTGGATTTTTAGGACAAATTTGGGGGTTTTGGGTCATTTTGGGTTATTTCAGCTCCGTTTTGGGTCGATTTTGGGCAGTTTTTGGTCATTTTTTTATCATTTTGGGTCATTTTTTACTGTTTCAGTCCCATTTTGGGCGGATTTTGGGCAGTTTCGGGTAATTTTTTATCATTTTTACCGTCCCAGCCCCGTTTTGGGTGTATTTTGGGCAGTTTTGGGTCATTTTTTCCCATCCCGTCTCCATTTTGGGTGTATTTTGGGCAGTTTCGGGTAATTTCCCATCCCAGCCCCATTTTGGGTGTATTTTGGGCAGTTTTGGGTGGATTTTGTGTCATTTTTTTCCCATCCCATCCCCATTTTGGGTGGATTTTGGGCAGTTTGGGGTCATTTTTTACCATCCCAGCCCCATTTTGGGTAGATTTTGGGCTATTTTGGGTCATTTTTTTATCATTTTGGGTCATTTTTTTACCGTTTCAGCCCCATTTTGGGCGGATTTTGGGCAGTTTTGGGTCATTTTTTATCATTTTTTACCATTTCAGCAGTTTTGGGTGTATTTTGGTCGGTTTTGGGTCCTTCCCCCCGCATGGTTCAGGATTTGTGGGGCGCCCCGTGGCCCCCCCACAGTCACCCCATGCCAGAGGGACCCCCCCGGACCATGGGCCGCCCCTCCCCCGTGGGGACGGCCCCTGAGCGGGGGGCACAGCGCATTTTGGGGCACTTTGGGGCGTTTTCCGCAGTTTGGGGCATTTTAGGGTCAGTTTGGGGCATTTTAGGGTCATTTTAGGTCCTTTTAGGGTCATTTTAGGTCATTTTTTGGATCACTTTTGGGTCAGTTTGGGGTCATTTTTGGTCACTTTAGGGTCATTTTAGGGGCATTTTGGGTATTTTTGGATCAGTTTGGGGCATTTTGGGTAATTTGGGGCATTTTAGGTCATTTTGGGTAATTTTGGGTCCTTTTAGAGTCATTTTAGGTCATTTTTTGGGTCAGTTTGGGGCATTTTAGGGTCATTTTAGGTCTTTTTTTGGATCAGTTTGGGGTCAGTTTTGGTCACTTTAGGGGCATTTTGGGTCAGTTTGGGTCATTTTTGGGTTATTTTGGGTCTTTTTAGGGTCATTTTAGATAATTTTTGGGTCAGTTAAGGTCAGTTTGGGTAATTTTGGGTCCTTTTAGGCTCATTTTAGGTCATTTTTTGGGTCAGTTTGGTGCATTTTTGGTCATTTTGGTCATTTTAGGTCATTTTAGGGACAGTCTGGGTAATTTTGGGTCCTTTTAGGGTCATTTAAGGTCATTTTTTGGGTCCTTTTAGGCTAATTTTGGGACATTGTCATTTTTGGGTGGTTTTGGGGCATTTTAGGTAATTTTTGTCATTTTAGGGTCAGTTTGGGTCACTTTGGGGCATTTTAGGGTCACTTTGGTGCATTTTTGGTCAGTTTGGGTCATTTTTGGGGCACTTTAGGGTCAGTTTGGGGCATTTTGGGTAATTTGGGGCATTGTAGGTCATTTTTGGGTCAGTTTGGGTCACTTTTGGGTCATTTGGGTCATTTTAGGTCATTTTTGGGTCACTTTAGGGTTAGTTTGGGGTCACTTTGGGTTATTTTGGGGTCATTTTGGGGCATTTAAGGGTCAGTTTGGGGCATTTGGGGTAATTTGGTTCATTTTAGGTCATTTTTGGGTCCTTTTAGGGTCAGTTTGGGGCATTTTAGGGGCATTTTGGGTAATTTTGGGTCCTTTTAGGGTCATTTTAGGACTTTTTTTGGGTCACTTTTGGTCAGTTTTTGGTCACTTTTGGCCAGTTTTTGGCCATTTTTTGCCCTTTTTTTCACTTTTTGCTCAGTGGTCACTCAGTGGTCACTCAGCGGTCACTCATTGGTCATTTCTCCGGCCACGGGTGGGAACTGGACACTGGGTGTGACCTGGGGGTCACTTTTGGGTCATTTTTGGTCACTTTTGGGTCAGTTTTGGGTCATTTTTGTGTCAATTCCTTTGGCCAGTTACGGGTCACTACTGGTCAGTGGTCACTCAGTGGTCACTCATTGGTCACTCAGTGGTCACTCATTGGTCACTCAGTGGTCACTCATTGGTCACTCAGCGGTCATTTCTCCGGCCAGGGGTGGGAACTGGACACTGGGTGTGACCTGGGGGTCACTTTTGGTCAGTTTTTGGTCACTTTAGGGTCAGTTTTTGGCCATTTTTTGCCCTTTTTTTTCCCTTATCGCTCAGTGGTCACTCAGTGGTCACTCAGCGGTCACTCATTGGTCATTTCTCCAGCCAGGAGTGGAAACTGGACACTGGGTGTGACCTGGGGGTCAGTTTTGGGTTACTTTTGGTCACTTTAGGGTCACTTTTGGTCAGTTTTGGGTCAGTTTTTGGCCATTTTTTGCCCTTTTTTTTCACTTATCGCTCAGTGGTCACTCAGTGGTCACTCAGTGGTCACTCAGCGGTCATTTCTCCGGCCAGGGGTGGGAACTGGACACTGGGTGTGACCTGGGGGTCACTTTTGGGTCACTTTTGGTCACTTTGAGGTCAGTTTTTGGCCATTTTCTGCCGTTTTTTTCACTTATCGCTCAGTGGTCACTCAGTGGTCACTCAGTGGTCACTCAGTGGTCACTCAGCGGTCATTTCTCCGGCCAGGAGTGGGAACTGGACACTGGGTGTGACCTGGGGGTCAGTTTTGGGTCAGTTTTAGTCACTTTTGGGTCATTTTTGGTCACTTTTGGGTCATTTTTGGCCATTTTCTGCTCAGTTTTTTTCACTGGTCACTCAGCGGTCACTCAGCGGTCATTTCTCCGGCCAGGGGTGGGAACTGGACACTGGGGGTCAGTTTTGGGTTAGTTTTGGTCACTTTGGGGTCAGTTTTGGGTCACTTTTGGTCACTTTTGGTCACTTTTGGGTCATTTTTGGCCATTTTCTGCTCAGTTTTTTTCACTGGTCACTCAGTGGTCACTCAGCGGTCACTCATTGGTCATTTCTCCGGCCAGGAGTGGAAGCTGGACACTCTGTGTGACCTCTACGAGACGCTGACCATCACCCAAGCGGTCATCTTCATCAACACCCGGCGCAAGGTGGACTGGCTGACCGAGAAGATGCACGCGCGGGACTTCACCGTGTCCGCCATGGTCAGTGGTCACTCGGGGTCACTCGGGGTCACTCAGGGGTCACTCAGGGGTCACTGGTCACTCAGGGGTCACTCAGGGGTCAGGGATGGTCAGTGGTCACTGGCTGACCGAGAAGATGCACGCGCGGGACTTCACCGTGTCCGCCATGGTCAGTGGTCACTCGGGGTCACTCAGGGTCACTCAGGGGTCACTCAGGGGTCAGGGATGGTCAGTGGTCACTCGCTGACCGAGAAGATGCACGCGCGGGACTTCACCGTGTCCGCCATGGTCAGTGGTCACTCGGGGTCACTCAGGGGTCACTCGGGGTCACTCAGGGGTCAGGTATGGTCAGTGGTCACTCAGGGGTCACTCAGGGGTCAGTGGTCACTCAGGGTCACTCAGGGGTCACTCAGGGGTCAGGGATGGTCAGTGGTCACTCGCTGACCGAGAAGATGCACGCGCGGGACTTCACCGTGTCCGCCATGGTCAGTGGTCACTCGGGGTCACTCAGGGGTCACTGGGGTCACTCAGGGGTCAGTGGTCACTCGGGGTCACTCAGGGGTCACTCAGGGGTCACTCGGGGTCACTTGGGGTCACTCAGGGGTCAGGGATGGTCAGAGGTCACTCAGGGGTCACTCAGGGTCACTCAGGGTCACTCAGGGTCAGGGATGGTCAGAGGTCACTCAGGGGTCACTCAGGGTCACTCAGGGGTCACTCAGGGGTCAGGGATGGTCAGTGGTCACTCACTGACCGAGAAGATGCACGCGCGGGACTTCACCGTGTCCGCCATGGTCAGTGGTCACTCTGTGGTCACTCGGGGTCACTCGGGGTCACTCAGGGTCACTCAGGGGTCAGGGATGGTCAGTGGTCACTCGGGGTCACTCAGGGGTCACTGGGGTCACTCAGGGGTCACTCAGGGGTCACTCGGGGTCACTCAGGGGTCAGGGATGGTCAGTGGTCACTCGCTGACCGAGAAGATGCACGCGCGGGACTTCACCGTGTCCGCAATGGTCAGTGGTCACTCGGGGTCACTCAGTGGTCACTCAGCGGTCACTCAGGGTCACTCAGGGGTCAGGGATGGTCAGTGGTCACTCAGGGGTCACTCAGGGGTCACTCAGGGTCACTCGGGGTCACTCAGGGGTCAGGGATGGTCAGTGGTCACTCAGGGTCACTCAGGGGTCACTCGGGGTCACTCAGGGTCACTCAGGGGTCAGGGATGGTCAGTGGTCACTCAGGGTCACTCGGGGTCACTGGGGTCACTCAGGGTCACTCGGGGTCACTCAGGGGTCAGTGGTCACTCAGGGGTCACTCAGGGGTCAGGGATGGTCAGTGGTCACTCGGGGTCACTCGGGTCACTCAGGGGTCAGGGATGGTCAGTGGTCACTCAGGGGTCACTCAGGGTCACTCGGGGTCACTCAGGGGTCAGGGATGGTCAGTGGTCACTCGGGGTCACTCGGGGTCACTCAGGGGTCACTCAGGGTCACTCAGGGGTCAGGGATGGTCAGTGGTCACACAGGGGTCACTCAGGGGTCAGGGATGGTCAGTGGTCACTCAGGGGTCACTCAGGGGTCACTCAGGGGTCAGGGATGGTCAGTGGTCACTCAGGGGTCACTCAGGGTCACTCGGGGTCACTCAGGGTCACTCAGGGGTCAGGGATGGTCAGTGGTCACTCAGGGGTCACTCAGGGGTCACTCAGGGGTCAGGGATGGTCAGTGGTCACTCATTGGTCACTCAGGGGTCACTCAGGGTCACTCAGGGGTCACTCAGGGGTCACTCAGGGGTCAGTGGTCACTCAGCGGTCACTCAGGGGTCAGGGATGGTCAGTGGTCACTCAGGGGTCAGGGATGGTCAGTGGTCACTCAGGGGTCAGGGGTGGTCAGTGGTCACTCAGGGTCACTCAAGGGTCACTCAGGGGTCACTCAGGGGTCAGGGATGGTCAGTGGTCACTCAGGGTCACTCGGGGTCACTCAGGGGTCACTCAGGGGTCAGGGATGGTCAGTGGTCACTGGCTGACTGAGAAGATGCACGCGCGGGACTTCACCGTGTCCGCCATGGTCAGTGGTCACTCGGGGTCACTCAGGGGTCACTCGGGGTCACTCAGGGGTCAGGGATGGTCAGTGGTCACTCAGGGGTCAGGGATGGTCAGTGGTCACTCACTGACCGAGAAGATGCACGCGCGGGACTTCACCGTGTCCGCCATGGTCAGTGGTCACTCGGGGTCACTCGGGGTCACTCAGGGTCACTCAGGGGTCACTCAGGGGTCAGGGATGGTCAGTGGTCACTCAGGGGTCACTCAGGGGTCACTCAGGGTCACTCGGGTCACTCAGGGTCACTCAGGGGTCAGTGGTCACTCAGGGTCACTCGGGTCACTCAGGGGTCACTCGGGGTCACTCAGGGGTCACTCGGGTCACTCAGGGGTCACTCGGGGTCACTCAGGGGTCACTCGGGGTCACTCAGGGCTCACTCAGGGTCAGGGATGGTCAGTGGTCACTCGGGGTCACTCAGGGGTCACTCAGGGTCAGTGGTCACTCGGGGTCACTCGGGGTCACTCAGGGTCACTCAGGGTCACTCAGGGGTCAGGGATGGTCAGGGGTCACTCAGGGGTCACTCGGGATCACTCGGGGTCACTCAGGGTCACTCGGGGTCACTCGGGGTCACTCAGGGGTCACTCAGGGGTCAGGGATGGTCAGTGGTCACTCGGGGTCACTCAGGGGTCAGGGATGGTCAGGGGTCACTCAGGGGTCAGGGATGGTCAGTGGTCACTCGGGTCACTCAGGGTCACTCAGGGGTCACTCAGGGGTCAGTGGTCACTCGGGGTCACTCAGGGGTCACTCGGGGTCACTCAGGGTCACTCAGGGGTCACTCAGGGGTCAGTGGTCACTCAGGGTCACTCAGGGGTCACTCAGGGGTCACTCAGGGGTCAGGGATGGTCAGTGGTCACTCAGGGGTCACTCGGGGTCACTCGGGGTCACTCAGGGGTCACTCAGGGTCACTCGGGGTCACTCGGGGTCACTCAGGGGTCAGTGGTCACTCAGGGTCACTCAGGGGTCACTCAGGGGTCACTCAGGGTCACTCGGGTCACTCAGGGTCACTCAGGGGTCAGTGGTCACTCAGGGGTCACTCGGGGTCACTCGGGGTCACTCAGGGGTCACTCAGGGTCACTCAGTGGTCACTCAGGGATGGTCAGTGGTCACTCGGGGTCACTCAGGGTCACTCAGGGGTCACTCAGGGGTCAGGGATGGTCAGTGGTCACTCAGGGTCACTCAGGGGTCACTCGGGGGTCACTCGGGGTCACTCAGGGGTCAAGGATGGTCAGTTGTCACTCAGGGGTCACTCAGAGGTCAGTGTGGGCGTGGCCTAGAACTGAATGTGGGCGTGGCTTAAGAATTAATGGGCGTGGCCTAAATGTGGGTGGGTGTGGCCTAAACACGGGGTGGGCGTGGCTTAAACTCTATGGGCGTGGCCTAAAGTATGTGGGCGTGGTTTAAAGTCGATGGGCGTGGCCTAAATGTAAATGGGCGTGGTTTAGAATCTATGGGCGTGGTCTAAGTGTGAGTGGGCGTGGTTTAAAGTATGTGTGTGTTGCCTAAACGTGGTGGGCGTGGCTTAAACTTGAGTGGGCGTGGCCTAAATGTGTGTGGGCGTGGCTTAAACCCCATATATGTGGTGTATAATTGGGTGGGCGTGGCCTGTGGGGTTGGTGGGCGTGTCCCGTTGTTTGTGGGTGTGGCCTGTTGTTAATGGGCGTGTCCTGACGTGGCCCCGCCCCCTGCAGCACGGGGACATGGACCAGAAGGAGCGTGACGTCATCATGAGGGAGTTCCGGTCCGGCTCCAGCCGCGTCCTCATCACCACCGACCTGCTGGTCAGTTCCGGGGGAAAACACGGGAGTTTTGGGAAAAACGAAAAAAATGCAGAAAAAAAAATGAAAATTTTGGGAAAAACGCAAAAAAAAATGGAAAAAAACCGCAAAAATTGAGGAAAAATGCAAATTTTTGGGGTTTTTTAATTAAAATTTGGGTTTTTGACCCCTCCCCCACCCCCTGGACACAGCCTGCCTCAGTTTCCCCCGGAATTCTGGGGAAAAACATGGGAACTTTGGGAAAAATGCAAAAAATCCCGGAAAAAACACGAAAATTTTGGGGAAAATAGAAAAAAAAAAGGAAAAAACCACGAAAAATTGACGAAAAACACAAAAATTTTGGATTTTTTAATTAAAATTTGGGTCCTTGACTCCTCCCCCACCTTTTGGAAAGTTCCTGCCTCAGTTTCCCCCAGAATTCTGGGGAAAAACACGGAAATTCTGGAAAAAAAGGTGAAATTTCTTTAAAAAACCCAAATTTGTATTAAAAAATCCCAAAATTTTGGGTTTTTCTCCCGAATTTGGTCCTTGCCCCTCTCCCACATTCTGGAAAGTTCCTGCCTCAGTTTCCCCTGGAATTGTGGAAAAAAACAGAAAATTTGGGAAAAAAAGGCAAAATTTCTTTAAGAAACCCAAATTTCTATTAAAAAATCCCAAATTTTTAGGTTTTTCTCCAAAATTTTGGGGCTTTGCCCCTCCCCCACCACCAGGAAAGTTCCTGCCTCAGTTTCCCCAAAAATTCTGGAAAAAAACCCCCAAAAAAATCCTGAAAAATGAAAAAAAATCTAGAAAAAATCCAAAATTACCTTAAAAAACCCAAAAATTCCAAAAAAAACCCCAAAATTTGGGTTTTTTCCCCCAAATTTTAGGTCCCCGCCCCTCCCCCACCAATTCCCTGCCTCAGTTTCCCTCAAAACTCATTTCAAAACCCCCAAAAATCCTTTTAAAAAACGCCAAAAATGGGTAAAAAAAGCCCCAAATTTGGGTTTTTTTGCGCCAAATTTTGGGTTTTTTCCCCCAAATTTTGGGTTTTTCCCCTCCCCCACCCTCTGGCCCCTCCCCCCCCACCAATTCCCTGCCTCAGTTTCCCTCAAAACTCCTGCCAAAAAACCCCTAAAAAATCGCCAAAAACGGTTTAAAAAAGCCCCAAATTTGGGGTTTTTTGCCCCAAATTTTGGGGTTTTCCCCCCAAATTTTGGGGTGTGACCCCTCACCCACCCTTTTAGCCCCTCCCCCAACCAATTCCCTGCCTCAGTTTCCCCCAAAAATTCACTTCAAAACCCCCAAAAATCCCTTAAAAAAACACCAAAAACGGTTTAAAAAAGCCCCAAATTTGGGTTTTTTTTGCCTCAAATTTTGGGGTTTTTCCCCCAAATTTTGGTTTTTTGCCCCAAATTTTGGGTTCTTCCCCTCCCCCCCCCCAGGCCCGCGGCATCGACGTCCAGCAAGTGTCGCTGGTGATCAACTACGACCTGCCCACCAACCGCGAGAACTACATCCACAGGTGGGATTTGGGGGAATTTGGGGGTTTTGGGGGGTTTTGGGGGTTTGGGGGGATTTTTGGGGGAAAATTTTGGGGGTTTGAGGGGATTTTGGGGGGTTTTTTGGGAGTCTTGGGGGTTTTTTTGGGTATTATTTGGGGTTTTTGGGGGGATTTTGTTGGGATTTTTGGGGGATTTTTTTGAATTTTTTGGGGGAGTTTCTGGAGTTTAGGGGAATTTCTGGGATTTTTGGGAATTTTGGGGTATTTTAGGGGATTTTTTGGGGATTTCTGTTGAGATTTTCAGAGGTTTTTGGGATTTGGGGATTTTTTGGGGGGCTTTTTGGGATATTTTGGGGGTTTTATGGGTTTTTAGGAGTTTTTGGGATTTTTCGGGATTTTTGAGGGTTTTTTTGGGCAAATTTAGGGGATTTGATGGGATTTTGGGGGATTTTTTGGAATATTTTATAGGGATTTTTGGGGAATTTGGGGAATTTCTGGGATGTTGGGAATTTTTGGGGGATTTTAGGGGACTTTTTGGGGATTTTTTTAAAATTTTAGGGCAGAATTGGGGCTATTTTGGTTTTTTTGGGATTTTTTGGGATTTTTGTTGGGATTTTAGGGGATATTAGGAAAACCTTATAGTATTTTGGGGACTTTTTGATATTTGGGGCATTTTTAGGTGAATTACTGGAATTTTGGGGGAATTTTTGTTAAATTTTGGGGAGTTTTTTTCGGGAGGCAATTTGGGAAAATTCAAGACAATTTCAAATAAATTTTATGTATTTTCCGCCGCATTTTTTGCAAATTTTACATAATTTCAAGCAGATTTTTTTCCGATTCCCCACCATTCCACCCCGAATTTTTCCCTCTATAAACCCCAAATTCCCTGATTATTTTTTTAACCAAAATGTTGATTTTTTGCCCCGTTTAGGATCGGCCGGGGCGGCCGTTTTGGCCGGAAGGGGGTGGCCATCAACATGGTGACAGAGGAGGACAAACGGACCCTGAGGGACATCGAGACCTTCTACAACACGGCCATCGAGGAGATGCCGCTCAACGTGGCCGACCTCATCTGAGCCAAAAAACGGGGCAAAAAACTGAAAAAAATGTAAAAAAATGAACAAAAATCAGCCCTCCCTCACCCACCCCCGTATTCCCGTTTTTAACCCGTTTTTTACGGTTTTTTTCCTATTTTATTTTGATTTTTTTCCCATTTTATTTCCATTTTTTCCCGATTTTTCCCATTTAATTTTGAATTTTTTCCCATTTTAATTCGATTTTTTTCCCATTTTATTTCGATTTTTTTCCAAATTTTTCCCATTTTAATTCGATTTTTTTCCCATTTCGATTTTTTCCCATTTTTTCCCCATTTTAATTCGTTTTATTTCACATTTTATTTCGATTTTTTCCCATTTTTTCCCCAGTTTATTTCAAATTTTTTAACATTTTATTTCGATTTTTTTTCCATTTTATTTCGATTTTTTCCCATTTAATTCTGAATTTTTCACACTTTTTTGCCAATTTTTCAGTCATTTTTTCTGAACTTTTTTCTATTTTTCCTGGGTTTTTTTCAGATTTTTTTCCCAAATTTGTTTTGAATTATTCCCAATTTTTCCCTTTTTTTCCCAATTCTTTTGTCTTTTTTTACCTTTTTTTTCAAATTTTTTCTCCATTTTTCCCGATTTTCTTCAGGTTTTTTTCTCCATTTTTTCCCCATTTTATTTCAATTTTCCCACATTTTTTTCCCATTTTATTTTTATTTTTTTCCCATTTTATTTCGATCTTTTTCCCACTTTTTTACCAATTTTTTCCTCAATTTTTTCCCTTTTTAAATAATTTTTTTTCAGGATTTTCCCATTTTTTCCCTTTTTTTTTTCAATCTTTATTCCATTTTCCCTTTTTTTTTCTATTTTTCCCCAATTTTTCTTCCCTATTCCCCCTATTTTTTCCATTTTCCTGCATTTTTCCCTTTTTCCCCCTAATTTTTCCCTATTTCCCCCTTTTTTAAGGTCATTTTAATAACTTTTTAAAATGGTGCTTTTTAAAAAAATTTCCGTTTTTTTCTTAATTTTTCCACTTTTTTAAGCTCATTTTTATGGATTTTTTGGCTGCTTTGAACCTCACCCCTCCCTCACATTTTTCCCAATTTTTCTGAATTTTCCCCCAAATTTTGGGGTTTTTTTTCTTGAATTTTCCCCCAAATTTTGGGGTTTTTTTCCCCTTTTTCCCCCCAATTTTTCTGAATTTTCCCCCAAATTTGGGGGTTTTTTTCCCCTTTTTCCCCCCCAATTTTTTCTTCATTTTCCCCAAATTTTTGGGGAATTTTTTCCCTTTTTCTCCCCAAATTTTTCTCAATTTTTTCCCAATTTCCCCCTTTTTTTAACCTCATTTTTCTCTTGAATTCCCCCAAATTTTTGGGGTTTTTTTCCTCTTTTTTTAGGTCAATTTTCGGGTTTTATTCCCAAAAATCGTCACTTTTTGAAGGGCTCCCAACCCGCCCCTCCCCCACCCTTTTTTTTCCCTTTTTTGGGATTTTTTGATGGTTTTTTGGGATTTTTTTTGGGGTTATTTTGGGATTTTTTGGGAATTTTTTTTTTTGGATAAACGTCACTTTTTGGGGGTTTCACACCCGCCCCTCCCCCACCCCCCTTTTGTAACGTTTATTTATTCAAATAAAAACGATTTTGGGACAAAATTCCGCAAATTTTATTTTGGGATTGGGGGGGGGAGGGGAGGGAAAATTTGAGGCGATTTTGGGATTTTTGGAGCTCAAATTTGGGTCCAAAATTGGATTAAAACCCTAAAAAAAACCGTAAAACCCCCAAATTCTCCAAATTTGGGTCTTGGACTCCTCAAAAAGCCAAAATTTGGGGTTTTAACACCTAAAAATTCCAAAAATTTGGGTTCTTGAACCCCCAAAATCCCCAAACTTCTGATTTTTGACCCTCAAAACTACCAAATTTTGGTTCTTGAGCCCCCAAAATTCCAAAGTTTTGGTTCTTGACCCTCAAAATCCCCAAAATTTGGGTTCTTAAACCTCCAAAATCCCTTTGAGACCCCCAAAACCCCCCAAAAATCCATTCCAGACACTTGAGAGTCCCGAATTTATTCACTGGGTGCCCTGAGACCCCCAAAATCCCCCCCAAAAATCCACCGGAACCCCCCAAAATCCATCTCAGCCCCCCAAAATCCATTCCAGACACTTGAGAGTCCCGAATTTATTCACTGGATGTTCTCAGACCCCCAAAATCCATCTGAGAGCCCCAAAATCTCCACAAAAATCAATTTTAGACCCCCAAAATCCACCTGAGCCCCCCAAAATCCCTCTGGGGACCCCCAAACCCCCCAAACTCGGGGGTCTCACCCCTCCAGCGCCGCCGCCACGGCCGCGCGGAGCCTCCGACCCTCCGGGGTGTCTCTGGGGGGGCTGCGGGGGCAGAAATCGGGGCAGGACTCGGGGAAATCGGGGCAATCCCAATCCGAGCCGGGGGTCCCGGTGTTCTCGGGGGTCCCGGGGGTCCCGGGGGGCAGGGGCTCCCCCCGGAGCTGGCACAGGTTGTGCAGGAGGACCCAAAATCATCGCGGGACCCCCAAAATCATCGCGGGACCCCCAAAAATCCCCCCCAAAATCCATTCCAGACACTTGAGAGTCCCAAATTTATTGACTGGATGCTCTGAGACCCCCAAAAATCCCCCCAAAATCCATCTCAGACTCCCCAAATCTCCCCCAAAAATCAACTTTAGACCCCCAAAATCTCTCCCAAAATCCCTCTGGGGACCCCAAAATCCCCCCCAAACCCCCCAAACTCGGGCTCTCACCCCTCCAGCGCCGCCGCCACGGCCGCGCGGAGCCTCCGACCCTCGGGGGTGTCTCTGGGGGGGCTGCGGGGGCCGAACTCGGGGCAGAACTCGGGGAAATCGGGGCAGGACTCGGGGAAATCGGGGCAATCCCAATCCGAACCGGGGGTCCCGGGGGTCCCGGGGGTCCCGGGGGTCCCGGGGGGCAGCGGCTCCCCCCGGATCTGGCACAGGTTGTGCAGGAGGACGCAGCTGAGCAGCGCCGCGGGCACGAACCGCAAATCCCCGTCCTGGCGGCGGCTCAGGCAGCGCCACCGGCCCCGGAGCCGCCGCAGCGCCGCCCGCGCCCCCCGGAGCGCCCGCGCCGCGCCCCCGTTAAACCGCCCCTCCCCCACCGGCCGTGTCCGCCCCTCCCCCACCCCATCCCCACCCCCCCGCCCCTCCCCCTCCCCCGGCCCGAACGGCCGCAGCAGCCACGGCAGCAGCGGGTCCCACGCCGAGCCCAGGAAATACGGGCGGAGGGTGGGCACGGGGGGATTTCCCGGATTTCCGGCACTATTCCCGGGATTTCCGGCGGGATTTCCCGGATTTCCATCAATATTCCCGGGATTTCCGGCGGGATTTCCCAAATTTCCAGCCGGATTTCCCAAATTTCCAGCGGGATTCCCAACATTTCCAGCAGTATTCCCAAAATTTCCATCAATATTCCCGGGGTTTCCAGCAGGATTTCCCGGATTTCCATCACAATTTCCAGCGGGATTCCCAAAATTTCCACCAATATTCCCGGGATTTCCAACAACACTCCCGGGATTTCCAGTGGAATTCCCCAGATTTCCATCAATATTCCCAAAATTTCCATCATTATTCCCGGGATTTCCAGCGGGATTCCCAAAATTTCCAGCAGGATTCCCTGAATTTCCAGCAATATTCCAAGCATTTCCCAGATTTCCACTTAAATTTCCACTGAAATCCCCTTTTCTCCCTCCAGAACCCACAAAATTCCCAACTTTCCCCCCAGAATTCCTGATTGCCTCCCCAGAATTCCCATTTCCCCCTCCAGAATTCCCATTTCTCCCCCCGAAATCCCCATTTTTCTCCTCAGAACCCCCCAAATTTCTATTTCCCCCCCCAGAATTCCCATTTTTTCCCCCGAAATCCCCATTTCCCCCCCCGGAACCCCCAGAATTCCCATTTCCCCCCCTGGAATTCCCATTTCCCACCCCAAAATTCCCATTCCCCCCCCCAGAATTCCCATTTCCCCCTCCAGAACCCCCAAAATTCCCGTTTCCCCCCCCAGAATTCCCATTTTTCCCCCCGGAATCCCCATTTTTCCCTCTGAAATTCCCGTTTTCCCCCTCAAAATTCCAATTTTTCCCTCTGAAATCTCCATTTTCCCCCCCGTTATTCCCATTTCCCCCCCCGTTATTCCCATTTTCCCCCCCGCCATTCCCGTTTTTCCCGTTTTCCCTGCCGTCATTCCCGTTTTTCCCATTTTTCCCCCCAAAATCCCTATTTCCCCCCCCGCCATTCCCGTTATTCCCGTTATTCCCGTTGTTTTTCCCGCGGCGCCGCATGCGGCGGTGGAGCGCGGAGCGGCGGATCGCGGTTCCGGCCCGTTGGAATTCCACATTCCAGAGGCAGCCGCGCGCGTCCACCGTGGCCTGCAGCGTCAGCGCCGCCCCGCGACTATCGCCGCTGTCGCGACAGGCGCCACTATCGCGACAGGCGCCGCCCCGCCCCGCGCGGATCGGGACCCGCAGCCGGACCAGGACCCCCGCCAGGAGCGGCAGCGGGAACGCCGGAAAATGCGGGAATTCTGGGGAATTTGGGAATTCTGAGACATTTGGGAATTCTGGGAATTCGGGGAAATTTGGGAAATTCGGGAAGTTCGGGAAATTCGGGAAGTTCAGGAAATTTGGGAAATTCGGGAATTCTGAGACATTTGGGAATTCTGAGACATTTGGGAATTCTGGGAAGTTCAGGAAATTCGGGAATTGCGGGAAATTTGGGAATTCTGAGAAATTGGGGAATTGCGGAAAGTTCGGGAATTCTGAGAAATTCGGGAAGTTCCGGAATTCTGAGAAGTTTGGGAATTCCGGGAAATTCGGGAATTCCGGGAAATTCGGGAATTGCCGGCACGGGGGCAGGGCAGGGAGCAGGGGGAATTCCGAGGGAATTTGGGGATTTCGGGCGTTTCCCGATGGAATTTGGGAGTTTCCCGAGGGAATTTGGGGATTTCCTGAGGAAATTTGGGGATTTCCCGATGAAATTTGGGGATTTCCCAAGGAAGTTTGGCAGTTTCCTGAGGAAATTTGGGAATTTCCTGATGACATTTGGGGATCCCCTGACGACATTTGGGAGTTTCCCGAAATAATTTCGGCATTTCCCAACGGAATTCGGGGGTTTCCCGACGGAATTTGGGGGTTCTGGGAGTCCCTTGATGGAATTTGGGCATTTCGGGAGTTCTCCAACAAAATCCGGGAGTTTCCAGAGAACCTCCGGCCGCTTCCCGACGGAATTTGGGGATTTCTGTCGTTTTCCCCCAAAATTTCGGCGTTTCCGGACGGATTTGGGGAGTTCCCAGCGGCTCCTGCTGAAATCCGGGAGTTTTCCCCCGGAATGTCGGAATTTCGGGGTTTTTTGGCCGCGATTCCCGAATTTTCTTGGGGGATTTGAGGCGTTCCCGACGATTTTGGGGCGTTTCCGTCGTTCCCCAACATTGTCCCGCTGGAATTTCCCGATTTTTGGGGTTTCCGGACGTTTCCCTCCGGGGTTTTCCTCCTCCGGCTGCTCCTGATGGGAATTCCCGACGGGATTTGGGATTTTGGGCTGAAATCCGCTGAAATTGGGGATTCTGAACCGGGATCCATCGGGATTTGGGATTTTGGGTCGGAATCCGTCGGGATTTGGAATTTTTGGCCGGAATCCGTTGGATTTTGGGGTTTTGGCCCCAAAAGCTGCGAGTTTGGGTCGGAATCCATCGGGATTTGGGATTTAGGGCCGGAATCCGCTGGAATTTGGGATTTTGGGTCGGAATCCGTCGGGATTTGGGATTTTGGGTCAGAATCCATCAGGATTTGGGATTTCATCCTGGAATCCATCAACATTCGGGATTTCGAGTGGGATCCCACGGAGATTTGGAATTTTCTTCCGGAATCCTCTGGATTTTGGAATCCCGACCCCGAGAGCTGCGAGTTTGGGGCAGAACCCTCCGGAATTCCCAATTTTTGCTCAGAATCCATCGGGATTTGGGATTTCATCCTGGAACCTTCTGGAATTTGGAATACTGGACCCAAAAGCTGCGACTTTGCCTCGGAACCCTCTGGAATTTGGGAATTCATTCTGGAATCCACTGGAATTTGTAATCCCAAAGCCAAAAACTGCGAGTTCTGCTCAGAATCCGTCGAGATTTGGGATTTTGGCTCAGAACCCTCTGGATTTGGGAATCCCGGCCCCAAAAGCTGCGAGTTTGGCTCGGAACCCTCCGGAATTTGGGATTTCATACTGGAATCCACCGGATTTTGTAATCCTGGTCCCAAGAGCTGCGAGTTTGTGTCGGGATCTGCCGGAATTTGGGAATTCACCCTGGAATCCGCTGGATTTCGTAATCCTTGTCCCAAAAGCTGCGAGTTTTGCTCGGAACCTTCCGGATTTTGGGAATTCACCCTGGAATTCGTTGGATTTCGGAGTCCTGAACCCAAAAGCTGCGAGTTCAGCTTGGAATCCGTCAAGATTTGGGATTTTGGCTCAGAACCCTCTGGATTTGGGAATCCTGGCCCCAAGAGCTGCGAGTTTTGCTCAGAACCCTCCGGAATTTGGGATTTCATCCTGGAACCCGCTGGATTTCGTAATCCTTGCCCCAAAAGCTGCGAGTTTTGCTCGGAACCCTCCGGAATTTGGGAATTCACCCGAGAATCTGCTGGATTTCGTAATCCTTGTCCCAAGAGCTGCGCGTTTGCCTCGGAACCCTCTGGAATTTGGGAATTCACCCGGGAATCTGCTGGATTTTGTAATCCTGGCCCCAAGAGCTGCGAGTTTGGGTCGGAATCCGTCAAGATTTGGGATTTTGGCTTGGAACCCTCTGGATTTTGTAATCCTGGTCCCAAAAGCTGTGAGTTTGTGTTGGAATCTGCCGGAATTTGGGAATTCACCCTGGAATCCGCTGGATTTTGTAATCCTGGCCCCAAGTTTTGCGAGTTTGCCTCGGAACCCTCCGGAATTTGGGATTTCATCCTGGAATCTGCTGGATTTTGTAATCCTGGCCCCAAGTTTTGCAAGTTTGTGTTGGAACCCTCCGGAATTTGGGAATTCCCCCCCAAACCGCCCCAATTTCGCCACCAGGCCCCGGCCCAGCCCATCCCGGGGCTCTGCCCCCAGCCCCCCCCCAGGCCGGGGCCGCTCTCGGGGTCGCGGGGCAGGTGCAGCTTCAGCCCCAACGCCCCGCTGGGACCTTCCTCCCCCTCCTCCTCCTCCTCCTCCTCCTCCTCCTCCTCCTCCTCCTCCCCGTGGCCCAGCACGGCCACCAGGGCGGCGCAGACATCGCGGAGGATTTTGCAGACGGAGCTGCGGGAGACGCCGAACGCGGCCTCCAGGGCCCGGTACTCGGTGTGGGCGCCCAGGCGGGCCAGGGTCAGCGCCAGCCGCACCTCGGCGGGCACCGCTCTCCTCATGGCCGTGTCCCGCCGCCCGATGCGCGGCCGCAGCCGCCGCAGCAGCGCCGCGAAGGTGGCGGGGCCGAGGCGGAGCCGTTCGCTCCACTCGCGGCCTCCCGGCGGCTCCTCCCGCAGCGCGGCCCAGGCCCAGCGGCTGCGCCGGCGGCTCCACACGCGGCCGCGGCGGCGGCGGCAGGAGGGCGGCGGGGAGGGCAGCAGCGCCAAGCGCAGCGCCGAGAGGCGGCGGCGGCGGCGGAGGAGGAGGAGGCGGTGAAGCAGCGCCCGGCGGAGGCGGCGGCGGCGGCGGCGGCGGCGGAGGAGGAGGAGGAGGAGGGAGGCGGCGGCGGCCGCCATGGGCGGCGCCATCTTGAGGTCGTACGGACAAGAAGGGCGCAGTGCGCATGCGCCGAGCCGATTGAACCGCACTGCGCATGCGCCAAATCGATTGCTCCGTACTGCGCATGCGCCGAGCCGATTGAACCGCACTGCGCATGCGCCAAATCGATTGCTCCGCACTGCGCATGCGCCAAGGTGGTTTCCCCGCACTACGCATGCGCTGAACGGTGAGTGCGCCCCGCCCCGCTTCACGCCTCGACCAATCAAAACCCCCCAATGCTTCGCCCCGCAGTTGATTGACAGCGAAAAGAACCAGTCGGGTGTTTCAGATGAATGATTGACAGCCTGCGGAGCCAATCAGCGCGCGTTTATTGGGATATGTACAGAGCCAAGCGAAGCACGCGGCGGTTGCCAAAAATTCCCCCAAAATTCCCCAAAAAATCCCCCAAAATTCCCCAAAATCCCAAAAAATTCCCGCCGGGATTTAAGGGGGGAAAAAATGGGGGGAGGGGGTGAAGGGTCGTACCTGTCCCGGGAAGGGGAAACTGAGGCACGGAGCGGTTCCAGAGGCACAAAAATTCCTCAAATTCCCAAAAAATTCCCGCCGGGATTTTTGTACCTTCCGCGGGGAAACTGAGGCACGGAGCGGTTCCACTGAGAAATTCCCAAAATTCCTGGAATTCTGGGGGTTGTACCGAGATCTGGGAGAGGGGGGAAACTGAGGCACGGGGAGATTCCCGATGAGAAAATTCCCAAAATTTCTGGAATTTTCTGGGGAAATTCCTGAAATTTGGAGGGGAAAGTCCCTAAATCCTTTGGAATTCTTGAGGGTCCGGCCCCGTTTCCTTGGGAAACTGAGGCACGAAGTTATTGCACAGCGAAACTCCCCAAATCCCGGGATTTGGGGCTCAAATCCCAAATTTTTTGGGAAAAAAGGATTGGATCCATGGGAAAATTCCTGAAATTCCTGAAATTGTGGGGCACAAATTCCCCCAATTTTTGGGAAAAAAAGGATTGAATCCATGGGAAATTCCCCAAATTCCTGGAATAGAAAGAAGCGTTGAATCCATGGGAAAATTCCTGAAATTCCTGAAATTCTTGGGATTTTGGGATCAAATCCCACATTTTTTAGGAAAAAAGGATTGAATCCATGGGAAAATTCCTGAAATTCCTGGAATTAATGAGATTTTGGGGATCAAATCCCCAAATTTTTGGGTAAAAAGGATTGGATCCATGGTAAAATTCCCAAATTCCTGGAATGGAAAGATGGATTGAATCCATGGGAAATTCCTGAAATTCCTGGAATTTTGGGGCTCCAATCCCACAATTTTTGGGAGAAAAGGATTGAATCCATGGGAAAATTCCTCGAATTCCTGGAATGGAAAAAAGGATTGGATCCATGGGAGAATTCCCCAAATCCCTCGAATTTTGGGGCTCAAATCCCAAATTTTTTGGGAAAGAAGGATTAAATCCATGGGAAATACCCCAAATTCCTGGAACGGAAAAAAGGATTGAATCCATGGGAAAATTCCTGGAATTCAGGAGGTTTCAGCTGAGGGGAAACTGAGGCATGGGGACAATTCCAGCCCCAAATTCCCCAATTTCCCGGGGATTTTCACCGGGATTTTCGGTACAAACTCTCAGAGATCCTCCCAGGAGTTGCCGTTGCCGGAGCCAAGGTTGGAAATTCCCAATTTCCATGGGATTTTCACCGGAATTTTCAGGATTTTTGGTGCCAAACATCAGAGATCCTCCCGGTCGGTGCCGTTGGCGGAGCCGAGGTGGGAAATTCCCCAATTTCCATGGGATTTTCACCGGGATTTTTGCCTTTTTTGGGCGATTTGGTACCAAACATCAGAAATTGTCCCAGTGGCTGCCGTTGGCAGGGCTGGTGTTGGAGATTCCCCAAATTCCATGGGATTTTCTCTGGGATTTTTGGTGCAAACTCTCAGAAATCGTCCCAGTCGCTGACGTTGGCGGAGCCAGGATGGGAAATTCCCCAATTTCCATGGGATTTTCACCAGGAATTTCGGGTTTTTTGGTGCAAACTCTCAGAAATTGTCCGAGTTGCTGCCGTTGGCGGGGCCGAGGTTGAAGATACCCCAATTTCCATGGGATTTTTGATGGAATTTTTGCATTTTTTGAGCAATTTGGTACCAAACATCAGAAATCCTCCCAGTCGCTGCTGTTGCTGGGGCTGAGGTGGGAGATTCCCCAAATCTCAGGGATTTCGGGGCTCAAATCCTAAATTTTTTGGGTAAAAAGGATTGAATCCATGGGAAATTTCCAATTTCCCTGGGATTTTCACGGGGATTTTTTGGATTTTTGGTGAGAACTCTCAGAAATCGTCCCAGTCGGTGCCGTTGGCAGAGCCGGGATTGGAAATTCCCCGATTTCCCGAGGATTTTTGCCGGGATTTTTGGTGCCAAATGTCAGAAATCGTCCCAGCCGGTGCCGTTGGCGGGGCTGAGGTGGGAAATTCCCCAATTTCCATGGGATTTTCACCGGGATTTTTGCATTTTTTGGGCGATTCGGTACCAGATGTCAGAGATCCTCTGAGGAGCCGGCGTTGGCGGGGCCGGGGTGGGAAATTCCCCAACTTCCATAGGATTTTCTCCGGAATTTTCAGGATTTTCGGTGAAACCCTCAGAAATCCTCCCAGTCGCTGCCGTTGGCGGAGCCAGGATGGGAAATTCTCCAATTTCCCTGGGATTTTCACTGGAATTTTTGCGTTTTTTTGGTGCAAACTCTCAGAAATCGTCCCAGCCGGTGCCGTTGGCGGGGTCGGGATGGGAAATTCCTCAATTTCCATGGGATTTTCACTGGGATTTTTGCATTTTTTGGGCAATTCGGTGCCAAACTCTCAGAAATCGTCCCAGTCGGTGCCGTTGCCGGGACCAATGTTGGAAATTCCCCAATTTCCATGGGATTTTCTCCAGGATTTTTGGGTTTCTTGGTGCAAACATCAGAAATCGTCCCAGTTGCTGTTGTTGGTGGGGCCGGGATTGGAGATCCCCCAATTTCCATGGGATTTTCACTGGAATTTTTGCATTTTTCGGTGCAATTTCTCAGAAATCGTCCCAGTTGGTGCCGTTGGCGGGGCCGGGATTGGAGATTCCCCAATTTCCATGGGATTTTCACCGGAATTTTTGGGTTTTTTGGTGCAAACCCTCAGAAATCGTCCCATTCGGTGCCGTTCCCATTCCCGAACTGCCTCCGCGCCAGGAGGTCGGTGTAGGGCAGCTCGGGCAGCGCCATGCGGCCGCAGCGCCGGCGCTCGGCGGGCGGCAGCCCCGGGCGCAGCGCGAAGCCCAGCACGGCGTGCTCGGCGCCGGGCGGCTGGAACGGCCGCAGCCGCGGCTCCGCGATGGCAGCGGCGGGCACCGGCCCGGCGCCGCGCAGGCAGCGCTCCTGCAGCCGCCGCCGCCGCCGCCGCAGCTCCGCCGCCTCCTCCTGCAGCCGCGCAGCGCCGAAACGCTCCACGTGGCGCCAGAAGGAGCGGTTGAAGTGCGAGTAGAGCGCCCAGTCCAGCGCGTTCCACGCCCGCAGCCGCCGCCGCTGCGCTGCCGTGGGCGCGGCCGCGCCGCCGCGCGCGTTGTGCGCGAAGACGTCGACGGCGGCGCGCGGCCAGCACAGGCGGTGCCGCAGCAGCACCAGCGACTCGTCGAAGCGCTCGGCCAGCAGCACCAGCGGGAAGCGCCGCTCCAGCCGCGCCAGCAGCGCCGGCACCTCGGCCGCCGCCGCCGGCGCGGGCAGCCCGAAGTCGAACCACTGCGGGTTCCGCGCCAGCCCCGCGCCGCGCCCGCCCGGCCCGAAGAAGCGGCGCGGCGCCGCCAGGAAGGCGTCGAGCGACGGCGCGCAGCGGAAGGCGGCGGCGGCCGCGCGGAAGTAGGAGAAGGCCGAGGCGCCCTGCGTGCCCGGGTCCCGCACGATGGAGAAGTAGAAGGAGTCGTTCGGCATCACCCGCTGCACCTAAGGGACAGAGGGGGGACATCGGCGGGGTTCCCTTTTTTATGATTTTTTTTCCCGTTTTTTTCCTGATTTTTTTCTGGCTTTTTTCCCATTTTTTTCTCATTTTTTCCTATTTTTTCTCTCTTTTTTCCCCTGATTTTTTTCCTTTTTTCCCTGATTTTTTTCCCATTTTTTCTGACTTTTTTCCATTTTTTCCCAGATTTTTTCCCATTTTTTCCTGATTTCTTTCCTATTTTTTCCAATTTTTTCTCTCTTTTCTTCCTCTGATTTGTTCCCATTTTTTTTCCCATTTCCCCCCATTTTTTCTGATTTTTCCCCATTTTCCCCCATTTTTTAGAGATTTTTTTGGGATTTTTTTCCCTTTTTTTTCTGATTTTTTCCCCCATTTTTTCTGGCATTTTTCCCATTTTTTTCTGACTTTTTCCCCCCATCTTTTCTGATTTTTCTTCCATTTTTTCTGATTTTTTATCTCTTTTTTTCCCTGATTTTTTCCCTGATTTTTTCCCATTTTTCAGAGATATTTTGGGGATTTTTTTCCCCATTTTTCCTGATTTTTCCCCCATTTTTCTGAGATTTTTTTTGGTATTTTTTCCCCCCATTTTTTTCTGACTTTTTCTCCCATTTCTTCTGATTTTTTCCCCATTTTTTCTGATGTTTTTCCCATATTTTTCCCATTTTTCAGGGATTTTTTCCCCATTTTTTCCCCTAAAACCCCCCCAAACCCCCCCCTAAAAATTCGCCAATTTTTTCCCAGATCCCAGTTTTCCCAAACTCCCCGTTTTTGGCCCCAAATCACCTCTGTCGGGCTGAAGCGCATGTGGTGGCAGATGATGTCGAACCTCTCCCCGGGCCGGAACCCGCTGACCCCAAACCCCCCAAAAACCCCCTAAAAAATCCCAAAAAATCCCCAAAAAATTACCCAATTTTCCCTTAATAAAATCGAAAAAATTACCGAAAAAAAAATCCAATTTTCTCTAAAAAAAATCCCATTTTTTCCCCTAAAAATCACCAAAAAAATCCCATTTTTTCCCCTAAAAACCCCCAAAAAATCCCATTTTTTCCCCTAAAACTCCCCCAAACCCCCCCTAAAAATCCCCAATTTTCCCAAAATCCCCGTTTTTCCCCCAAATCACCTCGGTCGGGCTGAAGCGCATGTGGTGGCAGATGATGTCGAACCGTTCCCCCGGTCGGAACCCGCGGACGCTCTCGGCGCGGAACGGGCCGGGATACCCCAAATCCCCAATTTCCCCAAATCCCCGTTTTTCCCCCCAAATCACCTTGGTCGGGCTGAAGCGCATGTGGTGGCAGATGATATCGAACTGTTCTCCGGGCCGGAACCCGCTGACCCCAAACCCCCCAAAAACCCCCTAAAAAATCCCCAAAAAATTACCCAATTTTCCTTTAATAAAATCGAAAAAATTACCAAAAAAAATATCCAATTTTCCCTAATAAAATCCCAATTTTTTCCCTAAAAATCACCAAAAAAATCCCATTTTTTTCCCCTAAAAATCACAAAAAAATCCCATTTTTTCCCCTAAAAACCCCCAAAAAATCCTATTTTTTCCCCTAAAACTCCCCCAAACCCCCCCTAAAAATCCCCAATTTTCCCAAAATCCCCGTTTTTCCCCCAAATCACCTCTGCCGGGCTGAAGCGCATGTGGTGGCAGATGATGTCGAACTGTTCTCCGGGCCAGAACCCGCTGACCCCAAACCCCCCAAAAACCCTCTAAAAAATCCCAAAAAATTTCCCAATTTTCCCTTAATAAAATCGAAAAAATTACCAAAAAAAATATCCAATTTTCCCTAATAAAATCCCAATTTTTTCCCTAAAAATCACCCAAAAAATCCCAATTTTTTCCCTAAAAATCACCAAAAAAATCCCATTTTTTCCCCTAAGAAGCCCCAAAAAATCCCATTTTTTTCCCTAAAAAGCCCAAAAAATTCCCCAATTTTTCCCCTAAAAATCCTCAATTTTCCCAAAATCCCCGTTTTTGGCCCCAAATCACCTCGGCCGGGCTGAAGCGCATGTGGTGGCAGATGATATCAAACCTCTCTCCCGGCCGGAACCCGCGGACGCTCTCGGCGCGGAACGGTTCCGGGTACCGGAACTGGTAGCGCTGGGGGAGGGCGAAGCGAAGCTGTCGCGACTCGCCGTATCGCGACAGGAGGTTCACGACGCTGCTGCCGCCCGTCTTGTGCGTCTTCAGGAACACGATGTGCGACACCGGCCGGCACGGAGCCGCCCTGCGGCGGGGGGACGGGGTCATGTCGCGATAGTGCGGCGGGGATCCGCGGGAATGCCCCCGAAATCGCGATATTTGACCCCAAAATCAGGGTGTTTGGCCCCGAAATCGCAATCTTTGACCCCAAAATTGGGGTGTTTATCCCCAAAATACCCCCGAAATTGCAGTTTGCCACGGAAATCGCGATGTTTAACCCCAAAATTGGACAAAATTGGGGTGTTTAACCCCAAAATCGTGATATTTGACCCCAAAATCACAATGTTTGACCCCAAAATCCCAGGATTTGCCCTCTAAATTCTGGTGTTTCACATCCCAATCGCGATATCGCACACGGATATCGCGATATTTGTCCTTTAACCCTGATCGCTCCTGAATAAATCCTGATATCCCCATAATAAATCCCGATATTTGCCCCAAATCCCGATATTTGCCCCAAATCCCAATATTTGCCCCAAATCCCGATATTTCCCCCCAATCCTCGGGGTGCAGGAGCAGCAGGTGCCAGTGGGGCCCTGCAGGGCGGGACGGGCTCGTGTCGTGATAGTGCGGCGGGGATCCCCCCGAAATCGCGATATTTCACCCCGAAATTGGGGTGTTTATCCTCAAAATCGCCATATTTACCCCCAAAATTGCAGGGTTTGACCCCGAAATCACAATGTTTGACCCCAAAATTGCCGTGTTTGACCCCAATATCGCAATATTTACCCCCAAAATTGCAGTGTTTGACCCCAAAATCGCGATGTTTAACCCCAAAATAGCGATGTTTGCCATGGAAATCGTGATGTTTGACCCTGAAATCGGGGTGTCTGACCTCGAAATCGCGATGTTTGACCCCGAAACTGCAGGGTTTGACCCCGAAATCGCGATATTTGGCCCCGAAATTGCAGTGTTTGACCCCAAAATTGGGGTGTTTGACCCCAAAATCGCGATGTTTGACCCTGAAATTGGGGTGTTTAACCCCAAAATTGCGATGTTTGCCACTGAAATCAGGGAATTTGACCCTAAAGTCACGATATTTGACCCCAAAATCTCGATGTTTGACCCCGAAATCGCGATATTTAGCCCCAAAATTGTAGTGTTTGACCCCAAAATCGCAATGTTTGACCCCAAAATCGTGATCTTTGACCCCAAAATTGCAGTGTTTGACCCCAAAATCGTCATGTTTAACCCCAAAATCACGATGTTTGACCCTGAAATCGTGGGGTTTAACCCCAAATTGGGATGTTCGACCCCAAAATCGCAATATCACCATTTTTGGGGTCCCACCTGAGGGATTTTTGGGGTCCCCCTGAGGGATTTTTGGGGTCCCCCTGAGGGATTTTTGGGGTCCCCCTGTGGGATTTTTGGGGTCCCCCCTGTGGGATTTTTGGGGTCCCCCATGAGGGATTTTTGGGGTCCCCATGTGGGATTTTTGGGGTCTCACCTGTCGGGTTTGGGGTCTCACCTGTGGGATTTTTGGGGTCCCCCTGAGGGATTTTTGGGGTCTCACCTGTGGGATTTTTGGGGTCCCACCTGTGGGATTTTTGGGGTCCCACCTGTGGGATTTTTGGGGTCCCCCTGAGGGATTTTTGGGGTCTCACCTGAGGGATTTTTGGGGTCTCACCTGAGGGATTTTGGGGTCCCCCCTGTGGGATTTTTGGGGTCTCACCTGTGGGATTTTTGGGGTCTCACCTGTGGGATTTTTGGGGTCCCCCTGTGGGATTTTTGGGGTCCCCCCTGTGGGATTTTTGGGGTCTCACCTGTCGGGTTTGGGGTCTCACCTGTGGGATTTTTGGGGTCCCCCCTGAGGGATTTTTGGGGTCCCACCTGAGGGATTTTTGGGGTCTCACCTGTGGGATTTTTGGGGTCCCACTGTGGGATTTTTGGGGTCCCCCATGTAAGATTTTTGGGGTCCCACCTGTGGGATTTTTGGGGTCCCCCCTGAGGGATTTTTGGGGTCCCCCTGAGGGATTTTGGGGTCTCACCTGTCGGGTTTGGGGTCTCACCTGAGGGATTTTTGGGGTCCCCCATGTGGGATTTTTGGGGTCCCACCTGAGGGATTTTTGGGGACTCACCTGTGGGATTTTTGGGGTCCCCCCTGTGGGATTTTTGGGTTCCCACCTGTGGGATTTTTGGGTTCCCACCTGTGGGATTTTTGGGGTCCCACCTGTGGGATTTTTGGGGTCCCACCTAAGGGATTTTTGGGGTCCCCCTGTGGGATTTTTGGGGTCTCACCTGTGGGATTTTTGGGGTCTCACCTGTGGGATTTTTAGGGTCCCCCTGTGGGGTTTTTGGGGTCTCACCTGAGGGATTTTTGGGGTCCCACCTGAGGGATTTTTGGGGTCCCCCTGAGGGATTTTTGGGGTCTCACCTGAGGGATTTTTGGGGTCCCCATGTGGGATTTTTGGGTTCCCCCTGAGGGATTTTTGGGGTCCCACTGTGGGATTTTTGGGGTCTCACCTGTGGGATTTTTGGGGTCTCACCTGTGGGATTTTTGGGGTCCCCCTGAGGGATTTTTGGGGTCTCACCTGAGGGATTTTGGGGTCTCACCTGTCGGGTTTGGGGTCCCGGGTGGGGCGCAGGGGCCCCCCCAGCAGCCCCAGGGCGAAGCTGAGGGTGACGAAGACCCCGAGGGCGGCTCCCAGGGGGGTCCCCCAGGATTTTGGGGTCCCCCAGAATTTTGGGATCCCACAGAATTTTGGGGTCCCGCAGCATTTTGGGGTCCCCGGGCGGGTCCGTCCCGGTGGCGCCTTCGGATTCATCCCGAGGGGGGAGGGGACGGCGGCCTGGGGGGGAGAGACGGGGTCACCCCAAAATCGGGAACGGGGACCCCAAATCCCGGTTCCTGACCCCAAATCCCCGTCCCGGATCCCAAATCCCGGTCCTGGATCCCAAATCCCGATCCTGGACCCCAAATCCCGGTCCTGGATCCCAAATCCCAGTCCTGGATCCCAAATCCCGGTCCTGGATCCCCAAATCCCAGTCCTGGATCCCAAATCCCGGTCCTGGATCCCAAATCCCGGTCCTGGACCCCAAATCCCAGTCCTGACCCCAAATCCCAGTCCCGGATCCCAAATCCCGGTCCTGGATCCCAAATCCCAGTCCCAGATCCCAAATCCCGGTCCTGGATCCCAAATCCCGGTCCTGGATCCCAAATCCCGGTCCTGACCCCAAATCCCAGTCCCAGATCCCAAATCCCGGTCCTGGATCCCAAATCCCGGTCCTGGATCCCAAATCCCGGTCCTGGATCCCAAATCCCGGTCCTGGATCCCAAATCCCGGTCCTGGATCCCAAATCCCGGTCCTGGACCCCAAATCCCCATCCTGACCCCAAATCCCGGTCCTGGATCCCAAATCCCAGTCCTGGATCCCAAATCCCAGTCCTGGATCCCAAATCCCGGTTCCTGACCCCAAATCCCAGTCCTGGATCCCAAATCCCCCTTTTCATGATCCCAAATCCCCCTTTCTCCGATCCCAAATCCCACTTTTCCCCTTTCCCCGATCCCAAATCCCCCTTTCCCCGATCCCAAATTCCCCATCCCCGATCCCAAATCCCCCTTTTCCCTTTTCCCCGATCCCAAATCCCATTTTTCCCACTTTCCCCGATCCCAAATCCCCCTTTCCCCGATCCCAAATCCCCTTTCCCCGATCCCAAATCCCCATTCCCGATCCCAAATCCCCCATTCCCGATCCCAAATCCCCCTTTTCCCCATCCCCGATCCCAAATCCCCCTTTTCCCGATCCCAAATCCCACTTTCCCCGATCCCAAATCCCTCTTTCCCCTTTCCCCGATCCCAAATCCCCCTTCCCCGATCCCAAATCCCTTTTTTCCCCATTCCCGATCCCAAATCCCCCTTTTCCCCATCCCAAATCCCACTTTTCCCTCTTTTCCCGATCCCAAATCCCATTTTTTCCCCCTTTCCCTCTCACCGCGGCCTCGCTCAGCTCCGCCGCATCCCGGGATCGGTCCCGGCGATCCCAAAGAAGATTCCCGAGATCCCAAAGAAAATTCCCGGCGGCCCCAAAGGCTCCCGGCGATCCCAAAGAAGATTCCCGGGATCCCAAAGGAGATTCCCGGCGGCGATCCCAAAATTCCCGAAGTTCCCGATCCTTCTCTTTCCGCCCCGCCAACTTTTCCCCTTTTGTCTCCGGCCCCGCCCCGGGACGGCCCCGCCGGGCGGGACCCGGAATGGGATTTGGGATTTGGGATTTGGGATTTGGGGTTTGGGATCGGGAACGGGAACGGGACCGGGAATGGGATTTGGGATTTGGGATTTGGGGTTTGGGGTTTGGGATTTGGGATTTGGGATTTGGGATTTGGGATTTGGGGTTTGAGATTTGGGATTTGGGGTTTGGGATTTGGGATCGGGAATGGGGTTTGGGATTTGGGATCGGGACCCGGAATGGGGTTTGGGATTTGGGGTTTGGGGTTTGGGGTTTGGGATTTGGGATTTGGGATTTGGGGTTTGGGATTTGGGATTTGGGGTTTGGGATTTGGGATCAGGACCGGGAATGGCCCCGGGGGGCGGAGTGGGACTGGGAATGGGATTTGGGATTTGGGATTTGGGATCGGGAACGGGACTGGGAATGGGAATGGGATTTGGGATTTGGGATCGGGAACGGGACCAGAAATGGGATTTGGGATCGGGAACGGGACCGGGAATGGGATTTGGGATGGGAATGGGATTTGGGATGGGAATGGGATTTGGGGCCAGGATTGGGATCGGGAACGAGATCCAACCCCCTCCAGCCCCTCCCAAACCCCGAATTCCCCACAGAATTCCCAAATTTTGGGGTTTTTAGGGACCCCCACTCCACAGAGAACCCCAATCCACAGGGGAACCCCCATCCCCCTGACCCCCACATCCCCCCCTGGCCCCTACAGCCCCCCCCGATCCCAAATTCCCGCCGGAATTCCCAAATTTTGGGGTTTTTTGGGAATTCCCCTCACGGGAAGCCACGCCCACTCCCCGCATAGCCCCGCCCACTTCACCGTTTGCCCCGCCCACTTTTCCCGCCCGCCCCGCCGTGCCACGTGACCGGTTTCGCGCGCGCGCCAGGCGCCATTTTGCTTTGGCGGGAAGCGAGGCGCGCGTGAGGCGGGGCCGGTCCGGCCGCGTCTTTTTTGAGGGAAAAATCGAAGTTTTGGGGCATTTTCAGCCCCGCAAAGGTGAGGGAGGGACAAGGGGCGTTGGCAGGTTGGGATTTGTGAGGGGAAAAGGTTCCCCCCACCCCTTAAATTGGGGTTTGGGGGGGTTTGAGAAGCCGAAATCTGCCTCTCTGTGGGATTTGTGAGGGAAAAGTTTCCCCCCACCCCTTAAATTGCGTTTGAGAAGCCAAAATCCGCCTCTCTGTGAGATTTGTGAGGGAAAAGTTTCCCCCACCCCTTAAATTGGGGTTTGGGGGGTTTGAGAAGCCCAAATCCGCCTCTCTGTGGGATTTGTGAGGGAAAAGTTTCCCCCACCCCTTAAATTGGGGTTTGGGGGGTTTGAGAAGCCCAAATCCGCCTCACTGTGGGATTTGTGAGGGAAAAGCTTCTCTCACCCCTTAAATTAGGGTTTGAGAAGCCCAAATCTCCCTCTTTGTGGGATTTGTGAGGGAAAAGCTTCTCCCGACCCCTTAAATTGGGGCTTGAGAAGCCGAAATCTCCCTCTCTGTGGGATTTGTGAGGGAAAAGCTTCCCCCCACTCCTTAATTTGGGGTTTGGGGGGTTTGAGAAGCCCAAATCCTCCTCTCTGTGGGATTTGTGAGGGAAAAGTTTCCCCCGACCCCTTAAATTGGGGTTTGGGGGGTTTGAGAAGCCCAAAACTCCCTCTTTGTAGGATTTGTGAGGGAAAAGCTTCTCCCCACCCCTTAAATTTGGCTTTGGGGGGTTTGAGAAGCCCAAATCCGCCTCTCTGTG
Source organism: Taeniopygia guttata (assembly GCF_003957565.2). NCBI lineage: Eukaryota > Metazoa > Chordata > Aves > Passeriformes > Estrildidae > Taeniopygia > Taeniopygia guttata. Next base: position 315,008 of record NC_054764.1, read on the forward strand.
GGATTTGTGAGGGAAAAGTTTCCCCCACTCCTTAAATTGGGGTTTGGGGGGGTTTGAGAAGCCCAAATCCACCTCTCTGTGGGATTTGTGAGGGAAAAGGTTCCCCCCACCCCTTAAATTGGGGTTTGGGGGGTTTGAGGTGCCCAAATCCACCTCTTTGTGGGATTTATGAGGGAAAAACTTCTCCCCACCCCTTAAATTGGGGTTTGAGAAGCCCAAATCCCCCTCTCTGTGGGATTTGTGAGGGGAAAAGCTTTCCCCCACCCCTTAAATTGGGGTTTGGGGAGGGGTTGAGAAGCCCAAATCTCCCTCTCTGTGGGATTTGTGAGGGAAAATGTTCCCCCCACCCCTTAAATTGGGGTTTGGGGTGTTTGAGAAGCCCAAATCCCCCTGTTTGTGGGATTTGTGAGGGAAAAGCTTCTTCCCACCCCTTAAATTGGGGTTTGGGGGGTGGTTGAGAAGCCCAAATCCACTTCTCTGTGGGATTTGTGAGGGAAAAGTTTCCCCCCACCCCTTAAATTGGGGTTTGGGGGGGTTGAGAAGCCCAAATCTCCCTCTCTGTGGGATTTGTGAGGGAAATGTTCCCCCCAACCCTTAAATTGGGGTTTGGGGGGTTTGAGAAGCCCAAATCTGCCTCTTTGTGGGATTTGTGAGGGAAAAAGTTTCCTCCCACCCCTTAAATTGGGGTTTGGGGGGTTGAGAAGCCCAAATCCACTTCTCTGTGGGATTTGTGAGGGAAAAGCTTCTCCCCACCCCTTAAATTGGGGTTTGGGGGGGTTTGAGAAGCCGAAATCTCCCTGTTTGTGGGATTTGTGAGGGAAAACTTTCCCCCCACCCCTTAAATTGGGGTTTGGGGGGTTTGAGAAGCCAAAATCTCCCTGTTTGTGGGATTTGTGAGGGAAAAGCTTCCCCCCACCCCTTAAATTGGTGTTTGGGGGGTTTGAGAAGCCGAAATTTCCCTCTTTGTGGGATTTGTGAGGGAAAACTTTCCCCCCACCCCTTAAATTGGGGTTTGGGGGGTTTGAGAAGCCCAAATCCGCCTCTTTGTGGGATTTGTGAGGGGAAAATCTTCCCCCCACCCCTTAAATTGGGGTCTAAGAGGTCCCTTGGTTTGATCCAGGGGCGTGTGGGGATTTTTTGGGGGGATTTTTCAGGGTTTTGGGGGGTCTGACCCCACAAAAGTGAGGAAGGGGCTTTATCCACCCCCTGAAATTGTGACCTGGTGGGATTTTTGAAGTTTTTATCTCTCATTTTTCCATTTTGAGGGAATTTAGGCTCCCTCTCCTTTTCCCGAGGGAATTTTGGGAATCCCACCCCTCATTTTTCCATTTTGAGGCAATTTTGGGAATACCACCCCTCACTTTTCCCCTTTTGGGGAATTTTGGGAATCCCACCCCTCATTTTCCCTTTTTGAGGGAATTTTGGGTATCCCACCCCTCATTTTTCCCTTTTTGAGGCAATTTTGGGAATCCCACCCCTCATTTTCCCTTTTTGAGACAATTTTGGGAATCCCACCCCTCATTTTCCCTTTTTGAGGGAACTTTGGGTTCCCTCTCCTTTTCCTGAGGGAATTTTGGGAATCCCATCCCTCATTTTCCCTTTTTGAGGGAATTTTGGGAATCCCACCCCTCATTTTTCCATTTTGAGGGAATTTGGGCTCCCTCTCCTTTTCCTGAGGGAATTTTGGGAATCCCACCCCTCATTTTTCCATTTTGAGGGAATTTTGGGCTCCCTCTCCTTTTCCCGAGGGAATTTTGGGAATCCCACCCCTCATTTTTCTATTTTGAGGGAATTTTGGGCTCCCTCTCCTTTTCCTGAGGGAATTTTGGGAATCCCACCCCTCATTTTTCCATTTTGAGGGAATTTTGAGAATCCCACCCCTCATTTTTCCATTTTGAGGGAATTTTGTGAATCCCACCCCTCATTTTTCTATTTTGAGGGAATTTTGGGTTCCCTTTCCTTTTCCTGAGGGAATTTTGGGGATCCCACCCCTCATTTTCCCTTTTTGAGGGAATTTTGGGAATCCCACCCCTCATTTTCCCATTTTGAGGGAATTTTGGGAATCCCACCCCTCACTTTTCTCCTTTTGAGGGAATTTTGGGAATCCCACCCCTCATTTTCCCTTTTTGAGGGAATTTTGTTCTCTCCTTTTCCTGAGGGAATTTCGGGAATCCCGCGCCCCATTCTCTCCTCTTGGGGGGTGTGTGGGTCACAGCCTGGAGAGACCCCTCCAGAATCCCCCTTTTTCCCCATTTTTCCCCACTTTTCCTTATTTTTCCCGTTTTTTCCCAGTTTCCCGGCCATGGCTCTCCGTCACTCCCCCCGGCTCCGAGCCTCGGGCTCCTCCCGCGGCTCCTCCAGCGGCGCTCCGGGATCGGGATCGGGATCGGGATCGGGATCGGCCCCTGGGAGCAGCTCCCCCGGCAGCCCGTGAGTTCCCGGGAATCCCAAACCCCTCCAGTCCCCCTTTCCCACTCATTCCCAAAAATTCCCCCATCCCAGCTCCTCTTATCCCGCTTTTTCCTAATTCTCGCTCAGTTTTCCTCAATTTTCCCCCACATTTTCACTGCTTTCCCCCATTTTTCCTCACATTTTCACTGCTTTCCCCCATTTTCCCACTTTATCCCACTTTATCCCCATTTTCCCCACTTTATCCCCATTTTCCCCACTTTATCCCCATTTTCCCCACTTTTATCCCCATTTCCCCACTTTATCCCCATTTCCCCCACTTTATCCCCATTTTCCCCACGTTATCTCCATTTTCCCACTTTATCTCCATTTTCCCCACTTTATCCCCATTTCCCCCATTTAATCCCCATTTTCCCCACTTTTATCCCCATTTTCCCCACTTTATCCCCATTTCCCTGTTTTTTCCCCATTTCCCCCAGTTTTCCCCTCATTTCCCCCTATTTTTCCCAATCCCAACGCTTTAAAATCCCATTTTCCTCAGTTTTCTCCCCATTTTCCTGTTTTCCCCATTTCCTCCATTTTTGCCCCATCCTGACCCTTTTTAATCCCGTTTTCCTCACTTTTCTTCTCATTTCCCCTCATTTTCTCCCATTTTTACCCATTTCCTCCATTTTTACCCCATCCCGACCCCTTTTAATCCCATTTTCCTCAGTTTTCTCCCCATTTTCTCCCATTTTTACCCATTTCCTCCATTTTTACCCCATCCTGACCCTTTTAAATCCCATTTTCCTCAGTTTTCTTCTCATTTCCCCCCATTTTCTCCCATTTTTACGCAATCCCAACCCTTTTTATCCCCATTTTCCCCATTTTTTTCCCCATTTTCTCCCCATTTTCCCCAGTTTTATCCCATTCCCCCCACCCCATCCACCTTTTCTCCCATCCCCTATTTTTCCCAATCCCGACCCTTTTAAATCCCATTTTCCTCAGTTTTCTCCCCATTTTCTCCTGTTTTTACCCATTTCCTCCATTTTTACCCCATCCCGACCCTTTTTAATCCCGTTTTCCTCACTTTTCTTCTCATTTCTCCCCTATTTTCTCCTGTTTTTCCCCATTTCCTCCATTTTTACCCCATCCCGACCCTTTTTAATCCCATTTTCCTCAGTTTTCTCCCCATTTTCTCCTGTTTTTCCCCATTTCCTCCATTTTTACCCCATCCCGACCCTTTTTAATCCCATTTTCCTCAGTTTTCTTCTCATTTCCCCCCCATTTTCTCCCATTTTTCCCCATTTCCTCCATTTGTACCCCATCCCAACCCCTTTTAATCCCAATTTCCTCAGTTTTCTCCTCATTCTCCCCCCATTTTCTCCCATTTTTATCCTATCCCAACCCTTTTTATCCCCATTCTCCCCAGTTTTATCCCATTCCCCCCACCCCATCCCCCCTTTTTCCCAGCTCAGCCCCAAAACTCCCGTTTTTCCCCCCAAAATCTGGGCAGGGAATTCCCGGAGGATTCCGACTCCGGCAGCGACTTCGAGCCGTCGCTGCGGCCCCGGAGCAAGCGGGGCCCGCCCCGAGGATCCCAAAGGAGCCGCGTAATTCCCAAAATCTCCTTTTTTTGGGGCTTTTCCGCCCCTTTTCCCCATTCCCGCTGCTTTTTCCCGATTTTCCCGGATTTTCCCCCGTTTCCCGCAGGCCCCGAAGCGCTCCCGCCTCTCCGGCAGCGACGGGAGGGACCCGGAGCCGAATTCCCTCTTCGAGGCCGTTTTTTCGGGAAAAGTGGCCACGGAGGTACCAAAAACTGGGAAAATCCCCAGAATTTTCAGGATTTCCCCAAAATTCCCTTTTCCCTTCTCAAATCTCCATTTTTTTCTCAAAATTCCCTTGTTTTTCCTCTCAGTTTTGTATTTTTTCATTGAAATATTGATTTTTTTTCTCCAAAATTTTCTTTTTTCCATCAAAATTTGTGCTTTTGACCCGATTTTCCCTGTAATTCCTGTTTCTCCCCTTGAAATTCCCGTTTTTTCCCCTGAAATCTCAATTTTCTCCTTGAAATTGCTTTCTACCTCTGAAATTCCCATTTTTCTCCTGAAATTCCCACTTTCCACCAATGTTAATTTTATTCCCCTGAATTTCTCCTTCGTGGGGTTTTCCCACAAAATTTTTTCCCCCCAAAATTTCCGTTTTCCCCTCCAAAATTCCTGTTTCTTCCCCCAAAATTCCATTTCTTCCCCCAAAATTCTATTTTTTCCACAAATTCCCATTATCCCCAAATTTCCTTTATCCCCCAAAAATTCCCATTTTTAACTCCAAACTTCCAAGTTTTTCCCCCCAAAATTCGTCTTTTCCCCCTCCAGAATTCCGGGTTTTCCCCCCCAAAATTCCCTATTTTTCCCCCTGAAAATTCCAAGTTTTCCCTCCAAAATTTCCATTTTCCCCCTCCAAAATTCCCATTTTTTCCTTTCAAAATTCCAGGTTTTCCCTCTAAAATTCCTGTTTTCCCTCTCCAAAATTCCATGTTTTTCTCCAAAATTCCCATTTTTCCCCCCCCAAAATTCTGTGTTCCCCCCAAAATTCCCATTTTACCCCTCCAAAAATTCCAGTTCTTTTCATCAAATTCCCATTTTTCCCCCAGAATTCCCATTTTTTCCCCTCAAAAATTTCAGGTTTTCCCCCAGAATTGCCAATTTTTCCTTACAGTATTTTGTTTTTTCCCCAAATTCCCGTTTTTTGCCCCGTTTTTCCCGGCCAGCCGCTGGTGGACGAGTGGCTGGAGCGGTACCGGCGGGACCGGGAGGGCGCCTTCCTGGAGCTGCTGAACTTCACCGTGCGCTCCTGCGGCTGCCGCGGTCAGGAACGGGCTGAAAAACCGGGAATTTGGGAAAAATGGGTGAAAAAATGGGAAAAATGGGAAAAACGGGGAAAAATGGGAAAAAACGGGAAAAATGGGGAAAAAACGGGAGGAAAATGGGTGAGTTCCTGGAGCTGCTGAACTTCACCGTGCGCTCCTGCGGCTGCCGCGGTCAGGAACGGGCTGAAAAACCGGGAATTCGGGAAAAATGAGGGAAAAAATGGGAAAAATGGGAAAAACGGGGAAAAATGGGAAAAAACGGGAAAAATGGGGAAAAAACGGGAGGAAAATGGGTGAGTTTCTGGAGCTGCTGAACTTCACCGTGCGCTCCTGCGGCTGCCGCGGTCAGAAACGGGCCGAAAAACCGGGAATTTGGGCAAAATGGGGAAAATGAGCAAAAAAATGGGAAAAAATAGTGAAAAATGGGAAAAAACGGGGGAAAATGAAAGAAAATGAGGAAAAACAGAGAGGAAATTGGGATGGGGAAAATGGGAGAAAAGCCCTGGAATGAAGGAAAATGGAGGAATCTGGGGCTGGGATTGGGGGAAATTGGGAAAAATGGGGAATTGGGATGGGGAAAATGGGGAATTCAGGGATCTGGGATGGGGAATTCAGGGATCTGGGATGGGAAAATGGGGAATTGAGGGATTTCGGATGAAGGAAAATAGAAATTCAGGGATTTGGGATGGGGAATTCAGGGATTTGGGCTGGGAAAATGGGAATTCAGGGATTTGGGATGAGGAATTCAGGGATTTGGGATGGGAAGATGAGGAATTCAGGGATTTGGGCTGGGAAAATGGGAATTCAGGGGTTTGGGCTGGGAAAATGGGGAATTCAGGGATTTGGGATGGGAAAATGGGGAATTGAGGGATTTGCGATGGGAAAATGGGGAATTGAGGAATTTGGGATGGGGAATTCTGGGATTTGGGATGGGAAAATGGGAATTCAGGGATTTGGGATGGGAAGATGAGGAATTCAGGGATTTGGGATGAGGCATTGAGGGATTGGGAATTCAGGGATTGGGAATTCAGGGATCTGGGATGAGGAATTGAGGGATTTGGGCTGGGAAAATGGGGAATTCAGGGATTTGGGATGGGAAGATGAGGAATTCAGGGATTTGGGATGGGGAATTCAGGGATTTGGGATGGGGAATTCAGGGATTTGGGCTGGGAAAAATGGGAATTCGGGGATTTGGGGCCGAGGGAAAAGCAGCTCCGGGAATTTGGGAATTCCAGGCGTGGTGACCCCGCAGATGTTCCGGGAGCTGCAGAATTCCGAGATCATCCGGAGGCTCACGGAGACCTTCCAGGAGGTACCCCCGGAATTCCAGGGATTGGGGCTTTTCCCGGGAATTGTTCCGCTTCCCCAGGGAATTCCGGGTGTTTTCCCTGGAATTCTGGGCCTTTTCCATGGAATTCTGGGCCTTTTCCCTGGAATTTTCTGGGTTCCCCATGGAATTCTGGGCGTTTTCTCAGGAATTCTGAGCCTTTTCCCCGGAATTCTGGGCCTTTTCCCTGGAATTTTCTGGGTTCCCCAAGGAATTCTGGGCCTTTTCCCTGGAATTCTGGGCGTTTTCCCTGGAATTCTGGGCCTTTTCCCTGGAATTCTGGGTGGTTTTCCTGGAATTTTTATATTTTCTCCAGATTTATTCGCAGGCTTCCCTGGAGTATCATCTATCCCTGGATTTTTTGAGTCTTTTTCCCTGGAATTTTGGGGTTTTTAGGACTCCCCAGAGTTCCCCTTCCCCAGGAATTCCCAACCCACCCGGTTCCGGGTTGATTTTTAGTGGATTTCTGGTGGCGTTTTAGTGGATTTTTGGTGCATTTCTGGTGGGTTGTTGATGGGTTTTTAGTAGATTTTTGGCGGGGTTTTGATGGATTTTTAGAGGTTTTTTTTGCGCATTTCTGATGGATTTTTAGTGGATTTTTGACGGATTTCTGATGGATTTTTGGTGCATTTCTGGTGGATTTTTGGTGGATTTCTGATGGTTTTTCAGTGTTTTTTTTCTTTATTTCTGTACATTTATTTCTATTTATTTACATTTATTTCCCCAGGACTCCCCACAGTGCCCTCTGTTCCGACACTCCCAGCCCTGGCGCCGGTTCTGGGTGGATTTTGGCTGGGTTTTGTTGTATTTCTGTACATTTATTTATATTTATTTTTATTTATTTACATTTATTTCCCCAGGACTCCCCACAGCGCCCCCTGTCCCGCCACTCTCAGACCTGGCGCCGGTTCTGCGTGAATTTTGGATGGATTTTCAGTGATTTTTGTTGTATTTATGTACATTAATTTGTATTTATATTTATTTATTTTTAGGACTCCCCTGAGTACCCGCCGCTCCCCGCCCTGGCGCCGGTTCTGGGTGGATTTTGGCTGGATTTCAGTGATTTTGGCTGTTGTTTCTGTACATTTCTGTACATATATTCACATTTATTTCTATTTATATTTATTTTTTCCCCACAATTCCCCGGAGTACCCTCTCTCCCGCCGCTCCCCACCCTGGCGCCGGTTCCGGGCGGATTTTGGCTGGAATTTCAGTGATTGTGGCTGTTGTTTCTGTACATTTCTGTACATTTCTGTACATTTCTATGTATTTATATTTATTTATCTTTAGAACTCCCCGGAGTACCCTCTCTCCCGCCGCTCCCCGCCCTGGCGCCGGTTCCGGGTGGATTTTGGCTGGAATTTCAGTGGTTGTGGCTGTTGTTTCTGTACATATATTTACATTTATTTACATTTATTTGTATTTATATCTATTTTATCCCCAGAACTCCCCGGAGTACCCCCTCTCCCGCCGCTCCCCGCCGTGGCGCCGGTTCTGGGTGGATTTTGGCTGGAATTTCAGTGGTTTTGGCTGTTGTTTCTGTACATTTCTGTACATTTCTGTACATTAATTATTATTTATTTGTATTTTTCCCCAGAACTCCCCGGAGTACCCGCTGTCCCGCCACTCCCAGCCCTGGCGCCGGTTCTGGGTGGATTTTGGCTGGATTTTCAGTGATTTTGGCTGTTGTTTCTGTACATTTCTGTACATTTCTGTACATTAATTATTATTTATTTGTATTTATCTTTAGAACTCCCCGGATTACCCCCTCTCCCGCCGCTCCCCGCCGTGGCGCCGGTTCTGGGTGGATTTTGGCTGGATTTTGTGTGATTTTGGCTGTTATTTCTGTACATTTCTGTACATATATTTACATTTATTTACATTTATTTGTATTTATTCCCAGAACTCCCCGGAGTACCCTCTCTCCCGCCACTCCCAGCCGTGGCGCCGGTTCCGGGTGGATTTTGGCTGGAATTTCAGTGGTTGTGGCTGTTGTTTCTGTACATATATTTACATTTATTTACATTAATTATTATTTATTTGTATTTTTCCCCAGAACTCCCCGGAATACCCCCTCTCCCGCCGCTCCCCGCCGTGGCGCCGGTTCTGGGCGGATTTTGGCTGGAATTTCAGTGGTTGTGGCTGTTGTTTCTGTACATTTCTGTACATTTCTGTACATATATTCACATTTATATCTATTTTTCCCCAGAACTCCCCGGAGTACCCTCTCTCCCGCCGCTCCCCGCCGTGGCGCCGGTTCTGGGTGGATTTTGGCTGGAATTTCAGCGATTGTGGCTGTTATTTCTGTACATTTCTGTACATTTATATGTATTTATATCTATTTTTCCCCAGAACTCCCCGGAGTACCCCCTGTCCCGCCGCTCCCCGCCGTGGCGCCGGTTCTGGGTGGATTTTGGCTGGAATTTCAGTGGTTGTGGCTGTTGTTTCTGTACATTTCTGTACATTTCTGTACATATATTTACATTTATATCTATTTTTTCCCCAGAACTCCCCGGATTACCCCCTCTCCCGCCGCTCCCAGGCCTGGCGCCGGTTCCGGGTGGATTTTGGCTGGAATTTCAGTGGTTGTGGCTGTTGTTTCTGTACATATATTTACATTAATTTGTATTTATATCTATTTTTTCCCCAGAACTCCCCGGAATACCCGCTGTCCCGCCGCTCCCCGCCCTGGCGCCGGTTCTGGGTGGATTTTGGCTGGAATTTCAGTGGTTTTGGCTGTTGTTTCTGTACATTTCTGTACATATATTTACATTTATATGTATTTATATTTATTTTTTCCCCAGAACTCCCCGGAGTACCCGCTGTCCCGCCGCTCCCCGCCGTGGCGCCGGTTCCGGGTGGATTTTGGCTGGAATTTCAGCGGTTGTGGCTGTTGTTTCTGTACATATATTTACATTTCTGTACATATATTCCCATTTATTTGTATTTTTCCCCAGAACTCCCCGGAGTACCCGCTGTCCCGCCGCTCCCCGCCGTGGCGCCGGTTCTGGGTGGATTTTGGCTGGATTTTGTGTGATTTTGGCTGTTGTTTCTGTACATTTCTGTACATTTCTGTACATATATTTACATTTATTTACATTTATATCTATTTTTCCCCAGAACTCCCCGGAGTACCCGCTGTCCCGCCGCTCCCCGCCCTGGCGCCGGTTCCGGGTGGATTTTGGCTGGAATTTCAGTGGTTGTGGCTGTTATTTCTGTACATATATTTACATTTCTGTACATTAATTTGTATTTATATCTATTTTTTCCCCAGAACTCCCCGGAGTACCCGCTGTCCCGCCGCTCCCCGCCGTGGCGCCGGTTCCGGGTGGATTTTGGCTGGAATTTCAGTGGTTTTGGCTGTTGTTTCTGTACATTTCTGTACATTTCTGTACATTTATATGTATTTATATTTATTTATCTTTAGAACTCCCCGGATTACCCCCTGTCCCGCCGCTCCCCGCCGTGGCGCCGGTTCCGTGCGGGCTTCTCGGAGCTGCTGGCGGCGCTGGTGCGGCGGGCGCGGCACCGGGAGCTGCGGGACGGGTTCCTGCTGGACTCGTGGCTGGCGTTCCTCACCGGCCTGGCCGACTCCCAGCTGCGCCCGCTGCGCCACACCGGCACCCTGGCAGGTGGGCTGATGGATTTTACCTCAGTTTCCATGGTTTTTCCTGATTTTCCATGATTTTCCCTGATTTTCCCTGATTTTTCCTGATTTTATCCTGACTTTTCCTGCTTTTCCCTGATTTTTCCTTGATTTTCCTGATTTTCCCTGATTTTCCCTGATTTTTCCCTGATTTTTTCTGATTTCCCCTGATTTTTCCTGATTATCCATGATTTTCCCCGATTTTCCCTGATTTTCCCTGATTTTCCCTGATTTTTCCTGCTTTGTCCTGATTTTTCATGCTTTGTCCTGATTTTTCCTGATTTTCCCGATTTTCCCTGATTTTTCTTGATTTTTCCTGCTTTTTTTCCTCATTTTCCTGCTGTTTTTCTCATTTTCTCCTGCTTTTCCTCCTTTTTTCCTCCTTTGTTCCTGCTTTTGACACTTTTTTCTTGCCATTCCTGTTTCTTTTCCTTCTTTTCTTTTTATTTTTTCTGCTTTTCCTGCTGTTTTCCCCATTTTCTACTGGTTTTCTGCTTTTTCTGCTTTTCCTGCTGCTTTTCCTGCTCTTTTCCTGCCTTTTTCCCCATTTTTCCAATTTTTTCAGTTTTTTTCAATTTTCCCCCCATTTTCTACTTTTCCCGCCCATTTTTTCCCAAAACCGGCCGTTTTTGCCCCATTTCGCAGCGCTGAAGCTGATGAGTGTGCTGGTGGGAATTTCCCTCATTTTCCCCTGTGTTTTCCCCGTTTTTTTCCCATTTTCCCCCGTATTTTCCCCATTTTCCCCCTGTTTTTCCCCATTTTTCCCCATTTTTTCCCATTTTTTCCCCGTTTTTCCCAAAACCGGCTGGTTTTGCCCCATTTCCCAGCGCTGAAGCTGATGAGCGCGCTGGTGGTAATTTCCCTCATTTTCCCCTGTTTTTTCCCCATTTTTTCCCCGCTTTTTCCCCATTTTCCCCCCTTTTTCCCCATTTTTCCCCCATTTTTTCCCATTTTTCCCCATTTTTTCACGTTTTCCCCGTTTTTTCCCAAAATCCCCCGTTTTTGCCCCGTTTCCAGCGCTGAAGCTGATGAGCGCGCTGGTGGGAATTTCCCTCATTTTCCACAATTTTCCCCTATTTTTCCCCCTGTTTTTTCCCCCCGTTTTCCCCTGTTTTTTTCTATTTTTTCCCATTTTTTCCCCGTTTTTTCCCATTTTTCCCCATTTTCACCAAAATCCCCCGTTTTTGCCCCGTTTCCAGCGCTGAAGCTGATGAGCGCGCTGGTGGGAATTTTCCTCATTTTCCCCTGTTTTTTCCCCGTTTTTTCCCCATTTTTCCCCCTTTTTTTCCCATTTTTTCCCATTTTATCACATTTTTTCCCCATTTTTTCCCAAAACCGGCCGTTTTTGCCCCATTTTCAGCGCTGAAGCTGATGAGCGCGCTGGTGGAGGTGGCGCTGGGCGTGGGGCAGCAGCAGGAGCTCTGCCAGCGGCAGCTGCAGGCGGAGGAGGCCAAGGAGCCGGAGCGGAGGGGCACGGAGCGGCTGGAGGCGCTGCAGGAGCGGCACCGCGAGGTGAAAAATGGGGCAAAAAACGGGGAAAACGGGAAAAAACTGAACAAAAACGTGAAAAAATGGGAAAAATCGGGATAAAAATGGGCCAAAACGGGGGAAAAACGGGGGAAAAGGGCACGGAGCCGGGGCGGAGGGGCACGGAGCGGCTGGAGGCGCTGCAGGAGCGGCACCACCAGGTCAGAAATGGGGCAAAAAACGGGGAAAACGGGAAAAAACGGGACAGAAATGTGAAAAAATGGGAAAAATCGGGATAAAAATGGGCCAAAACGGGGGAAAAACGGGGGAAAAGGGCAAGGAGCCGGGGCGGAGGGGCACGGAGCGGCTGGAGGCGCTGCAGGAGCGGCACCGCGAGGTGAAAAATGGGGCAAAAAACAGCAAAAACGGGAAAAAACGGGACAAAAATGCGAAAAAATGGGAAAAAATGGGAAAAAACGGGGGAAAAATGGGGAAAAACGGGGGAAAACGGGGGAAAAGGGCAAGGAGCCGGGGCGGAGGGGCACGGAGCGGCTGGAGGCGCTGCAGGAGCGGCACCGCGAGGCGAGAATTGGGGCAAAAAACGGGGAAAACGGGAAAAAACGGGACAAAAATGTGAAAAAACGGGAAAAATCGGGGAAAAAATGGGCCAAAACGGGGGAAAAACGGGGGAAAAATGGGGAAAAGGGCAAGGAGCCGGGGCGGAGGGGCACGGAGCTGCAGGAGCGGCACCACCAGGCGAGAAATGGGGCAAAAAACGGGGAAAATGGGGAAAAAACAGGACAAAAATGTGAAAAAATGGGAAAAATCAGAGAAAAAACGGAGGAAAACGGGCGAAAAACGGGGGAAAAGGGCAAGGAGCCGGGGCGGAGGGGCACGGAGCGGCTGGAGGCGCTGCAGGAGCGGCACCGCGAGGCGAGAAATGGGGCAAAAAATGGGGAAAATGGGAAAAAACTGAACAAAAATGTGAAAAAACGGGAAAAATCGGGGAAAAAATGGGCCAAAACGGGGGAAAAACGGGGGAAAAGGGCAAGGAGCCGGGGTGGAGGGGCACGGAGCGGCTGGAGGTGCTGCAGGAGCGGCACCGCGAGGTCAGAAATGGGGCAAAAAACGGGGAAAACGGGAAAAAACGGGACAAAAATGTGAAAAAACGGGGAAAATCGGGGAAAAAACAGAGAAAAAATGGGGAAAAACGGGGGAAAACGGGGGAAAAGGGCAAGGAGCCAGGACGGAGGGGCACGGAGCGGCTGGAGGCGCTGCAGGAGCGGCACCGCGAGGCGAGAATTGGGGCAAAAAACGGGGAAAATGGGAAAAAACGGGCAGAAATGTGAAAAAATGGGAAAAATCGGGGAAAAAACGGGGGGAAAAACGGGGGAAAACGGGGAAAAGGAAAAAACGGGGAAAAATGGGGAAAAACAGAGAAAAAATGGGGGAAAACAGAAAAAAAGGGGGAAAACTGGCAGAAAATGGGAAAAATGGGGGGAAATGGGTAAAACAGGGAAAAACTGGAGAAATGGGGGAAAAACAGGGAAAATGGGAATGGGAAAAAATGGGGGGGGAAATGGGAAAAACGGGAGAAAAACCAGGAAAATGGGGAAAAATGTGTAAGTTGGTGTTTTGGGTGGAAATTCAGGGATTTCAGGGTATTTTAGGTTAAAATTTGGGTATTTCGGGGGGTTTTCGGTGACAATTTGGAAATTTTAGGTGAAAATTCAGGAATTCTGGGGATTTTGAGGGCTCTTAAGTGAAATTTTGTGGGGATTTAGGTGAAAATTGGTGAATTTTGTGGGGATTTGGGGTGGAATTTTTGGGAGTTGAGGATTTATTGATATTTTGGTGGCGTTTTGAAAGAATTTTGCTGGAATTTGTGTGAAATTTTAGGTATTTTTGGGCTATTGAGTTGGAATTTGACTGGAATTTGGTGAATTTGGATGGATTTTGGGTGGAATTTGGTGAATTTGGATGGATTTTGGGTGGGATTTGGTGAATTTGTGTGGATTTTGGGTGGAATTTTTTGGGAATGTTGGGAATTTTGGGAATTGCAGCTGCAGGAGCAGCAGGAGGAGCTGGAGCTGCTGATGAACGGGATTTGGGTGGAATTTGGGTGAATTTGGTGAATTTTGATGGATTTTGGGTGGGAATTTGGTGAATTTGGATGGATTTTGGGTGGAATTTGGGTGGAATTTTTTGGGAATGTTTGGAATTTCGGGAATTGCAGCTGCAGGAGCAGCAGGAGGAGCTGGAGCTGCTGATGAACGGGATCTTCAAGGGCGTCTTCGTGCATCGCTACCGGTGAGGGAACGGCCCAATTCCGGGGGGAAAATCCCGGAAAATGGGAAAAACGGGGAGAAAATGGGGAGGAAACTGAAAAAATGGGGAGAAATGGGGAGAAAATGGCAGAGAAATGGGGAGAAAATGGGGAAAAAATGGGTAAAAATGGGGAGAAACGGGGAAAAATTGGGGAAAAACAGGGAGAAAATGGGGAGGAAATGGGGGAAAATGGGAAGGAAATGGTGAAAAACTGAGGGAAAATGGTAAAAAAGGAGAAAATGGGGGAGAAATGGGGAAAAACGGGGAGAAAATGGCGGAGAAACAGAGAAAATGGGGAAAAATGGGGAGAAACGGGGAAAAATTGGGGAAAAACAGGGAGGAAATGGGGGGAAATGGGGAAAAACTGAGGGAAAATGGGGAAAATTTGGGGGGATTTGGGTGGATTTTGAGGGATTTGGGTGGATTTTGAGGGATTTTGGTGGGAGTTTTTGGGATTTTGGTGGGAGTTTTTGGGATTTTGGTGGGATTTTTTTGGATTTTGGTGGATTTTTACTGGATTTTGGTGGGAATGTTTTGGATTTTTTTGGATTTCGGTAGGAATTTTTTTGATTTTGGGGGATTTGGGTGGATTTTTGGGATTTTTTAAATTTTTTTTTGTTTTGGTGGGATTTTTTTGGATTTTAGTGGGATTTGAGGGAGTTTTTTTTTTATTTTTGGGTTTTTTTTTTGTGATTTTGGGGACAGGGACGTGGTGCCCGAGATCCGCGGGATCTGCATGGAGGAGCTCGGGCTGTGGGTGAGGAAATTCCCGGGATCCTTCCTGACCGACAGCCACCTCAAGTACCTGGGCTGGACCCTGCACGACAAGGTGGGAAAAATGGGAAAAAATGGGAAAAAACAGTGAAAAAACGGGTAAAAACGGTGAAAAAATGGGAAAAAATGGAGAAAAAATGGGAAAATTCCGGTTATTTCCTCACCCACGGCCACCTCAAGTACCTGGGCTGGACCCTGCACGACAAGGTGGGGAAAAAATGGGGAAAAATGGGAAAAAATGGGGAAAAACGGTGAAAAAATGGAGAAAAAATGGGAAAAAATGGGAAAAAATCGAGAAAAAATGGGAAAATTCTGGTTATTTCCTCACCCACGGCCACCTCAAGTACCTGGGCTGGACCCTGCACGACAAGGTGGGGAAAATTCCCGGGAAAATGGGAAAAAACGGGAAAAAATGGGGAAAAACGGTGAAAAAATGGAGAAAAATGGTGAAAAAATGGAGAAAAAATGGGAAAAAATGTGAAAATTCCGGGTCCTTCCTGACCCACAGTCCCTCAGGTACCTGGGCTGGACCCTGCACGACAAGGTGGGGGAAAAAACGGGAAAAATGGGAAAAAACGGGGAAAAAATGGGGAAAAACGGTGAAAAAATGGGGAAAAACGGTGAAAAAATGGGGAAAAACGGTGAAAAAATGGAGAAAAAATGGTAAAAATGGGAGAATTCCGGGTCCTTCCTGACCGACAGCCCCTCAAGTACCTGGGCTGGACCCTGCACGACAAGGTGGGGAAAAATCCTGGAAAAATGGGAAAAAACGGGAAAAAACGGTGAAAAAATGGGAAAAAACGGTGAAAAAATGGAGAAAAAATGGGAAAAATGAGGAAAAAAAGGGAAAATTCCGGTTCCTTCCTGACCCACAGCCCCTCAAGTACCTGGGCTGGACCCTGCACGACAAGGTGGGAAAAAATCCCGGGAAAATGGGAAAAAAACGGGAAAAAAATGGGGAAAAAATGGGAAAAAACGGTGAAAAAATGAGGAAAAAATGTGAAAATTCCGGCTCCTTCCTCACCCACGGCCACCTCAAGTACCTGGGATGGACCCTGCACGACAAGGTGGGAAAAAACGGAAAAAACCGGTGAAAAACGGTGAAAAAATGGAGAAAAACGATGAAAAAATGGGAAAAAATGAGGAAAAAATGGGAAAAAAGGGAAAAAAACGGGGAAAAAATCACAGAAAAATGGAAAAAAAAAAGGAAAAAATCCGGGGAAAATGGGAAAAAATGGGAGAAATCCTGAATTCCTGATTCCTCTGGGGATTAAGGCCCCTGAACTCCCATTTTTTGGGATTTGAGCTCTGAATTCCCAATTTTTTGGGATTTGGGCCCCTGAATTCCTGTTTTTTTTTTAATTAGTTTTTTTTTTTTTTGGATCTGAGTCCATGAATTCCCGATTTTTTTTGGCGGGGGATTTTTGGCCCTGAATTCCCATTTCTTTGGGATTTTTTACCCTGAATTCCCATTTTTTAGGACTTTTGGCCCTGAATTCCCATTTTTTTGGGATTTTTGCCCTGAATTCCCATTTTTTTGCTATTTTTCCCCTGAAATCCTATTTTTTTTGTATTTTTGGCCCTGAATTCCCAGGGTTTTTTTTGGGATTTTTCCCCTGAATTCCCTTTTTTTTTTTGGGATTTTTCCCCTGAATTCCCTTTTTTTTTTGGGGATTTTTGCCCTGAATTCCCGTTTTTTTTGGGGATTTTTGCCCTGAATTCCCGTTTTTTTGTGATTTTGGCCCAGCACGGGGAGGTGCGGCTGCGCTGCGTCCGGGCCCTGCGGGGAATTTACGGAATTCCGGAGATGGCGCCGAACCTGGAGCTGTTCACTGAGAGGTTCAAGGTGGGGAAAATGGGGAAAAATGGGGGAAAATGGGAAAAACTGGGGGGGAATGGGAAAAGTGGGAGAAAAATTGGGGGGAAAATGGGGAGAAAATGGGGGGAAAAAAGGGAAAATTGGGGGAAACATTGGGAAAATGGGGAAAAATTTGGGGGAGAAATGGGGAAAAATAGGGAAAATTTGGGGAAAATGGGAAAAACTGGGGGGCGAAATGGAAAAATGGGGAAAATGGGGGGGAATGGGGGGAGGATGGGAAAAATGGGGGGAAATGGGGAAAAATAGGAAAAATTTGGGAAAAATTTGGGAAAAATGGGGAAAAATGGAAAGAATGGGGGAAAATGGGAAAAATGGGGAGGAATGGGGGGAAATGGGAGAATTGGGGGAAAAATAGGAAAAATTGGGGGGAAATGGGGAAAAATTGGGGGGAAATGGGGAAAATGGGGGGAAATAGGAAAAATTAGATGGGAAATGGGAAAAATGGGGGAAAAGTGAGGGAAAAATAGGGGAAATTGGGGGGAAATTGGAAAAATGGGAGAAATTGGGAAAAATGGGGGGGAGAATGGGAAAATTGGGGAAAATGGGAAAATGGGGGGGGGAATGGGGAAAGAATGGGGAAAAATGGGAAAATTTTGGGGGGAAATGGGAAAAAATGAGGAGAAAATGGGAAAATTGGGGGAAATGGGGAAAATGGGAAAATTTGGGGGAAAAGGGGAAAATTTGGGGGAAAATGGGAAAAATTAGGGAAATGGGGGAAAATGGGGGAAAAATAGGGAAAAGTGGGGGGAGATTGGGAATTTGGGAATTGTGAAATTGTTGGAATTTTGGGAATTTTGGGATTGCAGCCCAGGCTGGTGGCCATGGCCCAGGAGCTGTGGGGATTTTGGGAGTTTTTGGGTGTTTGGGATCTTTGGGAATGGTTGGATTTTTGGGGTTTTGGGGATTTTCGGGATTTTTGGGATTTTTGGGGATGTTGGAATTCCGGGAATTCCGGGAATTTCGGGATGGCAGCCCCGGCTGGTGGCCATGGCCCAGGACAAGGAGCCCGAGGTGGCGCTGGAGGCGCTGAAGCTGCTGACGGAGCTGGACAGGTAAAAACCGGGAATTCCGGAATTTGGGAATTTGGGAATTTGGGAAATTGGGCGGGAATTTGGGAATTTGGGAATGGTTTGGGAATGGTTCGGGAATCTGGGATTGGGAAATTGGGATTTGGGATGGAAAATTCAGGATTTGCAGAGGAGAATTGTGGATTTGGGGATTGGGATTGGAAAATTTGGGATTTGGGGATTTGGGAATTTGAGATTGGGGATTTGGGGGAGAGAAATTGGGAATTTGGGGATTTGGGAATTTGGGATGGAAAATTCAGGATTTGGGGGTGGGGATTGTGGATTTGAGGATTTGGGATTGGAAAATTGGGGATTTGGGGAATTAGAGATTGGGAATTTGGAATTGGGGATTTTGGGAGGGGAAAATTGGGAATTTGGGGATTTGGGAATTTGGGATTTGGGAATTTGGGATTTGGGAATTTGGGTTGGAAAATTCAGGATTTGGGGGGGAAATTGTGGATTTGAGGATTTGGGATTGGAAAATTGGGGATTTGGGGAATTTGAGATTGGGAATTTGGAATTGGGGATTTTGGGGGGGAAAATTGGGAATTTGGGGATTTGGGGGGGAATTAGGATTTGGGGATTTGGGAATTTCGGATGAGAAAAATTGGGATTGGGAATTCGGGGATTTGTGGGGCAGAAATTTGGGATTGGGGAGGGGGAAATTGGGAATTTGGGATGGAAAAATCGGGATTTGTGGGGGGGAATTTTGGATTTGGGAATTTGGGGATTTGGATGAGGGAAACAGGGGAGGGAGTTTGGGATTTGGGATGAGAGAAATTGGGAATTTGGGATTGGGGAATTTGGGGAATTGGGATTGAGAGTTTGGGGTGGGAAATTGGGATTTTGGAGGGGGGAATTTGGGATTTGGGATCAGGAATTTGGGATTTGGGATTTGGGAACAGGAATTTGGGATTTGGGATCAGGAATTTGGGATTTGGGAATCTGGGATGAGGGAAATTTGGGATTTGGGATCAGGAATTTGGGATTTGGGATCAGGAATTTGGGATTTGGGATCAGGAATTTGGGATTTGGGATCAGGAATTTGGGATTTGGGAACAGGAATTTGGGATTTGGGATGAGGGAAATTTGGGAATCTGGGATGAGGGAAATTTGGGATTTGGGATCAGGAATTCGGGATTTGGGATCAGGAATTTGGGATTTGGGATCAGGAATTCGGGATTTGGGATCAGGAATTTGGGATTTGGGATCAGGAATTTGGGATTTGGGGGCTCCTGGGGGATCCCAAAATTCCCCAGGATCCAGCAGAGCTCCTGGTGGGGAATTTTGGGGATTCTGGGGGGGTTTTTGGGAGGATTTTTGGGAATTTTGGAGCATCCCAAAATTCCAGGGGATTTTCTGGAGCTCAGGGAGGGAATTTGGGAGGGAATTTCTGGGAATTAAAAATTTGTTTTTCCCATTAAAAATGAGGGAATTTGGGTGTGGCCCTGGAAGAGCCAAATTCCCGTGGCTTCATCCCAAATTCTGAGCTCAGAATTTCGGGAATTTGGAGCCCCAGGAATTCCAGGAACTGGGAAAAATGGGAAGGAGGGGCCGGAGTGGGGCTGGGGAGCCCCAAATTCCCCCAAAATCCGGGAATTTGGGGCTGGGAAATTTGGGAATGTGGGTTCAGGAGTCCCAAATTCCCAAAATCTCTGGAAATTCCTGGGAATCTGGGGAAAATCTTGGTGGAAAAGGGGAAAAATTGGGAATTTGGTGTCCAGGAGTCCCAAAAAATCCCAAATTTCTGGGAATTCCTGCTGGAAAAGGGGTTGGGAATGGGGAAAAATCGGGAATTTCAGGTCCAGGAGTGCCCAAATTCCCGGA
Organism: Taeniopygia guttata; assembly: GCF_003957565.2. Lineage (NCBI taxonomy): Eukaryota > Metazoa > Chordata > Aves > Passeriformes > Estrildidae > Taeniopygia > Taeniopygia guttata. The sequence goes on from NC_054764.1 coordinate 334,580, forward strand.
TTTTTTTGGGAATTTGGGGGTGGGGGAATTGTGGACTCAGGAGTCCCAGAATTCCCAGATTTCCTGGGAATTCTCTGGAATTTGGGGGAAATCCTGGTGGAAAAGGGGTTGGGAATGGGGGAATATTGGGAATATTGGGAATTTTTGTCCAAAAGTGCCAGAATTTTTTGTTTTTGTTTTTTTTTTTTTTTGAATTTGGGAATTCTGGAGTGGGAAAAGTGGGAATTGGGGACTCAGGAGTCCCAGAATTCCCAAAATCCCTGGGAATTCCTGGGAATCTGGGGGAATGAGGGAAAATTGGGAATTTGGGGTCTGGGAGTGCCCAAAATCCCAGATTTTTTGGGAATTTTGGAGTGGGAAAAGTGGGAACTGGGGATTTAGGAGTCCCAGAATTCCTGGAATTCCTGGAATTCCCAGGAACCTGGAGGAACCTGGAAGAAAAGGGGTTGGGAAGGGGAAAAAATTGGGAATTTCGGGTCTGGGGCTGCCCAAAATCCCGGATTTTTTTTTTAATTTTGGGGTAGGAAAAGTGGGAATTGGGGATCCAGGGGTCCCAGAATTCCCAGATTTCCTGGAATTCCCGGAATTCCCAGGAACCTGAAGGAACCTGGAGGAAGAGGGGTTGGGAAGGGGAAAAAATTGGGAATTTCAGGTCTGGGGCTGCCCAAAATCCCGGATTTTTTTTGAATTTTGGAGTGGGAAAAGAGGGAATTGGGGATCCAGGGGTCCCAGAATTCCCAAATCCGTGGGAATTCCGGGAATTCCAGGAGCATGGAGGAGGCGCTGTCCCCCGAGGATTGCCGGAGCGTTTTCCCCGTGGTTTTCGTCTCCAGCCGCGCCCTCGCCTCGGCTGCCGGGACATTCCTCTTCCAGAGGTGGGAATCCCGAATTCTGACCGAAATCCCGGAATTCCCGCCCGAAATTCCGGAATTCCCGCCTGAAATCCCAAAATTCCCACCCGAAATCCCAAAATTCCTGCCCAAAACCCCGGAATTCCCTCTCAAAACCCAAACATTTCTGTCCAAAATTCCAGAATTCCTGCCCGAAATCCCAGAATTCCCACCCAAAATTCCTGCCCAAAATCTGGGAATTCCTTCTCAAAAATCTAGGAATTCCCACCCGAAATTCCAAAATTCCTGCCCCAAATCCCGGAATTCCCGCTCAAAACCCAAAAATTTCTGCCCAAAATTCCACAATTCCCACCCAAAATCCCAAAATTCCTGCCCAAAATCTAGGAATTCCTTCTCAAAATCTGGGAATTCCCGCCCAAAATTCCAGAATTCCCACCTGAAATCCCGGAATTCCTGCTCAAAACCCAAAAATTTCTGCCCAAAATTCCAGAATTCCCGCCCGAAATCCCAGAATTCCTGCCCAAAATCTAGGAATTCCGTCACAAAATCTGGGAATTCCCACCTGAAATCCCAGAATTCCTGCCCAAAATCCCAGAATTCCTGTTCAAAACCCAAAAATTCCTGCCCAAAATTCCAGAATTCCTGCCCGAAATCCCAGAATTTCCACCCAAAATCCCAAAATTCCTGCCCAAAATCTAGGACTTCCGTCTCCAAATCTGGGAATTCCCACCCAAAATTCCAGAATTCCCGGCTGAAATCCCGGAATTCCTGCCCAAAACCCCGGAATTCCTGTTCAAAACCCCGGAATTCCTGCTCAAACCCCAAAAATTCCTGCCCAAAATCCCAGAATTCCCACCCCAAATCCCAAAATTCCTGCCCAAAAATCTAGGAATTCCATCTCAAAATCTGGGAATTCACACCCAAAATTCCAGAATTCCCGGCTGAAATCCCAAAATTCCTGCCCAAAATCCTGTAATTCCTGCTCAAACCCCAAAAATTCCTGCCCAAAATCTAGGAATTCCGTCTCAAAATCTGGGAATTCTCACCCAAAATCCCAGAATTCCTAAGCAAAATGCCAGAATTCCCTCCCGAAACCTGGGAATTCCTGCTTGAAATCCTGGAATTCCTGTTAAAAAACTGGGAATTCCCACCCGAAACCCCAAATCTCTGGCCCCAAATCTGGGAATTCCTGCTCAAAATTCCAAAATTCCTCTCTAAAATCCCAAAATTCCTGCCCGAAATCCAGGAATTCCCACCTGAAATCCCAGAATTCCCGCCTGAAATCCCACAATTTTGGCCCAAAATCCCAAAATTCCTGCTCAAAATCTGGGAATTCCAACTCCAAATCCTCGGAATCCCAAGCCCAAAATCCTGGGAATTCCAGCCCCAAACTTTGGGAATTCCAGCCCCAAACTCTGGGAATTCCAGTCCCGAATTTTGGGAATTCCAGCCCCGAACTTTGGGAATCCCAACCCCCCCATTCCCAAAGGAATTTTCTGGGAATCGGCTCCGGGCCCCTCCCGGCAGCTGCAATTTCCTCATCCCAAATTTTCTCATCCCAGAATTTCTCCTCCCAGAATTTCTTCATCCCAGATTTTTCTCCTCCCTGAATTTCTCCTCCCAGAATTTCCTCATCCCAAATTTCCTCATCCCAAATTTTCTCCTCCCGGCCCTTCCCAATCCCTCGGGAGCGGGGGGAGGGGGGAGGCCTCGTTTTTCCCAAATTTCCTCCTCCCATCCCTGTTTTTTCCCCTTTTTTCCCATTTTTCCCCATTTTCCCCCCCCCATCCCTGTTTTTTTCCCTTTTTTTTCCTTTTTTTCCCATTTTCCCCCCTCCCATCCCCGTTTTTTCCCCATTTTTTCCATTTTCCCCCCTCCCATCCCTGTGTTTTTCCTTTTTTTCCCCTTTTTTCCCATTTCCCCACCCCATCCCTGTTTTTTTCCTTTTTTTCCCATTTTACCCCCTCCCATCCCTGTTTTTTTCCTTCTTGTTCCCAAATTTCCTCCTCCCATCCCTGTTTTTTCCCTTTTTTTCCCATTTTTTCCCATTTTTTCCCATTTTTTCCAATTTCCCCCCCTCCCATCCCTGTTTTTTCCCTTTTTTCCTTGTTTTCTCCCCATTCTCCCTGTTTTTCCCATTTTTCCCAATTTTCCCCATTATCCCCTCGTTCTCTCCCATTTTCCCTCATTTTCCCCATTTTTTCTTTGTTTTCTTCCCATTTCCCCCATTCTCTCCCTGTTTTTTCCCATCCTCTCCCAATTTTTCCTGGTTTTTCCTGGGTTTTTTTCTCAATTTTTCCTGTTTTTTCCTGTTTTTTTCCCTATTTTTCCTGTTTTTTCCTGGTTTTTTTCCCCAATTTTTACTGGTTTTTCCTGGGTTTTTTTCCCAATTTTTCCTGTTTTTTCCTGTTATTTTTCCCATTTTTTCCTGTTTTTTTCCTGTTTTTTTCCCCAATTTTTCCTGGTTTTTCCTGGGTTTTTTTTCCCCAATTTTTCCTGTTTTTTTCCTGTTTTTTTTCCTGTTTTTTTTTTCCCAATTTTGCCTGTTTTTTCCTGGGTTTTTTTCCCCAATTTTTCCTGTTTTTTCTTGTTTTTTCCCCCAATTTTTCCTGTATTTTCCTGTTTTTTCTGGGTTTCTTCCCCAATTTTTCCCGTTTTTCCCGTTTTTCCCGTTTTTCGGCCCGTTTCAGGCTGTTGGATCCCGGCCGCTTCGGGGACGGCGCCGGCGACAACCGAAACTTCCTGCGGCGCCTGGCCGGATTCTTCCTGCACAGCCGGGTGGGAATTCCGGGAATTCCGGGAAAATCGGGAATTCCGGGGGGAAATTCAGGGAATTTGGGAGGAAATTCGGAGGTTTTGGGGGGAAATTTGGGAATTTTGGGGCAAAATTTGGGGATTTTGGGGGATCCAACCGGAGCTTCCTGTGGCGCCTGGCCGGATTCTTCCTGCACAGCCGGGTGGGAATTCCGGGAAAATGAGGAATTCCGGGAAAATCGGGAATTCCGGGGGAAAATTCAGGGAATTTAGGAGGAAATTTGGGGGTTTTGGGGGGAAATTTGGGGATTTTGGGGGGAAATTTGGGGATTTTGGGGAATCCCACCGGAGCTTCCTGCGGCGCCTGGCCGGATTCTTCCTGCACAGCCGGGTGGGAATTCCGGGAATTCCGGGAAAAATGGGAATTCCGGGGGGAAATTCAGGGAATCTGGGGGGGAAATTTGGGGATTTTGGGGGGAAATTTGGGGATTTTGGGGGGAAATTGAGAGGGAAATTTGGGAATATTTGGGGGGACTGGAAGGGAACTTTGGGATTTGGGGGATTTGGGGAGTTTGGGAGGAAATTTGGGGATTTTGAAGAGAAATTTTGGAGTTTCGGGGAATTTTGAAGAGAATTTGGGGGGAAATTTGGCGATTTTGGGATGAATTTCTGGGAATTCCGGGAATTTGATCCCGAATTTCCCGCAGCTGCACGAGCACACGGCGTAGCCGGGGGGGGGCTGAGGGGATTTTTGGGGGAATTTTGGGGTTTTTTGATGGAATTTTCATGGAATCTTTTGGGAATTCTGGAATCTTTTGGGGATTCCGGTTTTTTTGGGAATTCCAGGATTTTTATCCCAAATTTCCGCAGCTGCACGAGCACGCGGCGTACCTGGTGGATTCCCTGTGGGATTTTTGGGGTTTTTGAGGGAATTTTGGGCACATTTTGGTGGAATTTTTTGGGGTTTTTTTTTGGGGAATTTGGGGGATTTTTGGGAATTCTGTTTTTTTTGGGAATTCCCGGATTTTTATCCCAAATTTTCCCGAATTTCTCCCCAGCTGCACGAGCACGCGGCGTACCTGGTGGATTCCCTGTGGGATTTTGGGGGTTTTTGAGGGGATTTTGGGCACATTTTGATGGAATTTTTTGGGGGTTTTTGTGGGGAATTTGAGGGTTTTTTTGGGAATTCCGGTTTTTTGGGAATTCCAGGAATTTTATCCCAAATTTTCCCAAATTTCCCCACAGCTGCACGAGCACGCGGCGTACCTGGTGGATTCCCTGTGGGATTTTGGGGTTTTTGAGGGAATTTTGGGCACATTTTCGTGGAATTTTTGGGGGTTTTTTTGGGGGGAATTTGGGGGATTCTTGGGAATTCCGTTTTTTTTGGGAATTCCGGGAATTTTATCCCAGATTTCTCCCCAGCTGCACGAGCACGCGGCGTACCTGGTGGATTCCCTGTGGGATTTTGGGGTTTTTGAGGGAATTTTGGGCACATTTTGGTGGAATTTTTTGGGGTTTTTTTGGGGGGAATTCTGGGGATTTTTGGGAATTCCGGGATTTTTATCCCAAATTTCTCCCCAGCTGCACGAGCACGCGGCGTACCTGGTGGATTCCCTGTGGGATTTTTGGGGGTTTTGAGGGAATTTTGGGCACATTTTGGTGGAATTTTTTGGGGTTTTTTTGGGGGAATTCTGGGGATTTTTGGGAATTCCGTTTTTTTTGGGAATTCCAGGATTTTTATCCCAAATTTTCCGAATTTCCCGCAGCTGCACGAGCACGCGGCGTACCTGGTGGATTCCCTGTGGGATTTTGGGGTTTTTGAGGGGATTTTGGGCACATTTTGGTGGAATTTTTTGGGATTTTTTGGGGGGAATTTCAGGGATTTTTGGGAATTCTGTTTTTTTTGGGAATTCCGGGAATTTTATCCCAAATTTTATCCCAAATTTCCGCAGCTGCACGAGCACGCGGCGTACCTGGTGGATTCCCTGTGGGACTGCGCCGGGAGCCGCCTGCGGGACTGGGAGGCAACGACGGCGCTGCTGCTGCAAACTGGGACCAGTATGGAACTGGGATGGACTGGGAGGGACTGGGAATGGGACTGGGGGGGACTGGGACGGACTGGGAGGGACTGGGAGGGACTGGGAATGGGACTGGGAGAGACTGGGATGGACTGGGATGGACTGGGAGGGACTGGGAGGGACTGGGAGGGACTGGGAGGGACTGGGACAAACTGGGATAAACTGGGAGGGAACTGGGAGGGACTTGGATGGAGTGGGATAAACTGGGAATGGGACTGGGATAAACTGGGAGGGACTGGGAGGGACTGGGAGGGACTGGGAGGGGCTGGGAGGGAACTGGGAGGGAACTGGGAATGGACTGGGATAAACTGGGGGGGACTGGGAGGGACTGGGATAAACTGGGAGGGAACTGGGAGGGACTGGGAGGGACTGGGACAGACTGGGAGGGACTGGGAGGGACTGGGAATGGGACTGGGAGAGACTGGGATGGACTGGGAGGGACTGGGGGAACTGGGAGGGACTGGGAGGAACTGGGAGGGAACTGGGAGGGACTGGGAGGGAACTGGGAGGGGACTGGGAGGGACTGGGAGGGACTGGGGGGGACTGGGATGGACTGGGAGGGAACTGGGATGGAGTGGGGGGAACTGGGAGGGACTGGGAGGGACTGGGAGGGAACTGGGAGGGACTGGGATAAACTGGGACAAACTGGGATAAACTGGGATAAACTGGGAGGGACTGGGAGGGACTGGGAGGGAACTGGGACAGACTGGGATGGACTGGGAGGGACTGGGAATGGGACTGGGGTAACTGGGAGGGACTGGGATGGACTGGGATAAACTGGGAGGGACTGGGAGGGACTGGGATAAACTGGGAGGGACTGGGATAAACTGGGAGGGACTGGGACGGACTGGGAGGGGACTGGGAGGGACTGGGAGGGACTGAGAATGAACTGGGAGGAACTGGGACAAACTGGGATAAACTGGGAGGGACTGGGAGCACTGGGAATGGGACTGGGAGGGAACTGGGATAAACTGGGAGGGACTGGGAGGGACTGGGAGGGACTGGGAGGGACTGGGATGGGACTGGGAGAGACTGGGAGCACTGGGAATGGGACTGGGAGGGACTGGGATAAACTGGGATAAACTGGGAATGGGACTGGGAGGGACTGGGATGGACTGGGAATGGGATTGGGATGGACTGGCAGGGAACTGGGAGGAACTGGGAGGGACTGGGAGGGACTGGGATAAACTGGGAGGGACTGGGGTAAACTGGGATGGACTGGGAGGGAACTGGGAGGGACTGGGATAAACTGGGATAAACTGAGAATGGGAATGGGATGGACTGGGAGGGACTGGGAGGGAACTGGGATAAACTGGGAATGGGACTGGGATGGACTGGGAGGGACTGGGAGGGAACTGGGATAAACTGGGATGGACTGGGACAAACTGGGATAAACTGGGAATGGGACTGGGAGGGACTGGGAGGGGTCCATAGTGGTTTATACTGGTCCAGACTGGTCCAGACTGGTCTCTCCATTCCCACTCCAAACTGGATTTTTTAGCTGCAAACTGGTCTGTACTGGTTTGTACTGGTTTCTGTCGCTCTGTACTGGTCCATACTGGTTTTTATACTGGTTTATACTGGTTTATACTGGTTTAAACTGGTTTTTACTGGTTTCCAGCCCTGCCCTTCCAGGAGGAGCAGGCTCTGGTGCAGATCCTGAGCTCCAGCGCTCACTGGGTTATACTGGGTTATACTGGGTTATACTGGGTTATACTGGGATATACTGGGTTATACTGGGATATACTGGTCTGTACTGGTTTTTATACTGGTTTATACTGGTTTATACTGGTTTATACTGGTTTTTACTGGTTTCCAGCCCTGCCATTCCAGGAGGAGCAGGCTCTGGTGCAGATCCTGAGCTCCAGCGCTCACTGGGTTATACTGGGTTATACTGGGTTACACTGGGTTATACTGGGTTATACTGGTCTGTACTGGGTTATACTGGTCCGTACTGGTTTATACTGGTTTATACTGGTTTAAACTGGTCTGTACTGGTTTGCAGCCCTGCCCTTCCAGGAGGAGCAGGCTCTGGTGCAGATCCTGAGCTCCAGCGCTCACTGGGTTATACTGGGTTATACTGGGTTATACTGGGTTATACTGGGTTATACTGGTTTATACTGGTTTAAACTGGTCTGTACTGGTTTCCAGCCCTGCCCTTCCAGGAGGAGCAGGCCCTGGTGCAGATCCTGAGCTCCAGCGCTCACTGGGTTATACTGGGTTATACTGGGATATACTGGGTTATACTGGGATATACTGGGTTATACTGGGTTATACTGGTCTGTACTGGTTTTTATACTGGTTTATACTGGTTTAAACTGGTTTTTACTGGTTTCCAGCCCTGCCATTCCAGGAGGAGCAGGCTCTGGTGCAGATCCTGAGCTCCAGCGCTCACTGGGTTATACTGGGTTATACTGGGTTATACTGGGTTATACTGGTCTGTACTGGTTTATATAGTGGTTTATACTGGTTTTATACTGGTTTTTACTGGTTTTTACTGGTTTCCAGCCCTGCCATTCCAGGAGGAGCAGGCTCTGGTGCAGATCCTGAGCTCCAGCGCTCACTGGGTTATACTGGGATATACTGGGTTATACTGGGAGATACTGGTCTGTACTGGTTTTTATACTGGTTTATACTGGTTTTTACTGGTTTTTACTGGTTTAAACTGGTTTTTACTGGTTTCCAGCCCTGCCCTTCCAGGAGGAGCAGGCTCTGGTGCAGATCCTGAGCTCCAGCGCTCACTGGGTTATACTGGGTTATACTGGGTTATACTGGGATATACTGGTTTCTGTCACTCTGTACTGGTTTATACTGGTTTTTACTGGTTTATACTGGTTTATACTGGTTTTTACTGGTTTCCAGCCCTGCCATTCCAGGAGGAGCAGGCTCTGGTGCAGATCCTGAGCTCCAGCGCTCACTGGGTTATACTGGGATATACTGGGATATACTGGGTTATACTGGTCTGTACTGGTCTGTACTGGTCTATACTGGTTTATACTGGTTTAAACTGGTTTAAACTGGTTTGTACTGGTTTCCAGCCCTGCCCTTCCAGGAGGAGCAGGCTCTGGTGCAGATCCTGAGCTCCAGCGCTCACTGGGTTATACTGGGTTATACTGGGTTATACTGGGTTATACTGGTCTGTACTGGTCTATACTGGTTTTTACTGGTTTTTACTGGTTTTTACTGGTTTCCAGCCCTGCCCTTCAGCGAGGAGCAGGCTCTGGTGCAGATCCTGAGCTCCAGCGCGCTCCGGCTCTGTCAGGGACAGCCCCCGGTGGGGCGCGGCCCCGCCCCCAAGGTGAAAATTCGGGAATTTTCCGGAATTCCGGGGACAGTTACGGGGATTTCGGGGAATTTAGGGGAAATTCCGGGGAAATTCCAGGGGAAATTCTGGGGATTTGGGGGAATTTAGGGAAAATTCCAGGGATTTTGGGAATTTAGGGGAAATTCTGGGGATTTCAGGGAGTTCTGGGGAAAATTCCAGGGATTTTGGGAATTTAGGGAAAATTCCAGGGAAATTCCAGGAGAAATTCTGGGGATTTTGGGGGAAATTCCAGGTAAAGTTCAGGAATCTCTGGAATTTTGGGAATTCTGGGAATTCTGAGGTTTTTACGGGTAAGGAATACCAGGAATTTTGGGAATTTTGGGATTTTGGTGCTCAGGAACCCCTGGAATTTGGGGAATTTTGGAAATTCTGGGGTTTTTCGGGGTCAAGTCCCCGGGAATTGGGGGAATTTTGGCAATCCTGGGGATTTTAGGGGTAAGGAACCCCTGGAATTTGGGGAATTTTGGGAATTCCGTGTTTTTGGGGTTCAGGAACCCCAGGAATTTTGGGAATTTGGGGAATTCTGGGGATTTTAGGGGTAAAGAACCCTGGGAATTTTGGGAATTTTGGGATTTCGGTGTTCAGGAACACCTGGAATTTTGGGAATTCCGGGGTTTGGGGTTCAGGAACCCCTGGAATTTGGGGAATTCTGGGATTTTGGGGTCAGGAACCCCCGGAACATCAGGAATTCCGTGAATTCCCATCCCGTTTTCCCATTTTTCCCCCAGGTGTCGGCGCGGGAGCGGCGGGAGCAGCGCGAGGAGCGCGCGCGGCTCAGCCGGAGCCTCATCCCGCTGCTGCCACAGCTCCTGGAGAAGGTCAGCAATCCCGGGAATTCCGGAATTTGGGAATTCCGGACAGACGGAACATCGGGATTTGGGATTCTGGGGATTTCTTGGGAATTTGGAGCGATTGGAGCCGATTTTTTCCTGTTTTTCCCCAGAATTCCTGCGTGTTTTCCCCTGAAATTCTAATTTTTCCTCCCAAATTCCCATTTTTTTCCTCTAAAATTCCTGGTTTTCCCAAACTTCACGTTTTTTTTCCTTTAATTCTCATTTTTCCCATCCTAATCTCAATAAATTTCCTTCCAATCCTTGTCTTTTCCCTAAAATTCCTTATTTTGCCTAAAATTGCCATTTTCCCTCCCCAAATCCCCTTTTTCCCATGGGAAAACCCCCGGAATTCCCAATTTTCCCCCGTAATTCCCAATTTCCCCCCAAATTCCCGATTTCCCCCCAAATTCCCTATTTTCCCCCCAAAATCCCCATTTTCCCCCCCAAATTCCCGATTTCCCCCCAATTCCCAATTTTCCCCCCAAATTCCCGATTTCCCCCCAAATTCCCGGTTTCCCCCCAAATTCCCCATTTTTGCCCCCTAAATCCCCATTTTTACCCCCAAATTCCCGATTTCCCCCCAAATTCCCGATTTCCCCGGCATTCCCAGTTTTCGGCGGAGCCCGAGGCGGTGGCGGCGCTGCTGGAGCTGCTGGAGCACCTGGAGCTGGGAATGTTCCGCACCGAGCGCCTGGACAAGGTACCGACCAGTATAAACCAGTATAAACCAGTACGGACCAGTAACGGCCCCCTGGGGCCCTCCCAGTCCATCCCAGTTTATCCCAGTCCCATTCCCAGTCCCATTCCCAGTGCTCCCAGTCCCTCCCAGTCCCTCCCAGTCCCTCCCAGTCCCCCCCAGTTCATCCCAGTCCATCCCAGTTTATCCCAGTCCCAATCCCAGTGCTCCCAGTCCCTCCCAGTCCCTCCCAGTCCCTCCCAGTCCCTCCCAGTCCCATTCCCAGTTTACCCAGTTTACCCAGTTTGTCCCAATCCCATTCCCAGTTTATCCCAGTCCATCCCAGTTACCCCGGTGTCATTCCCAGTGCCTGGAGGCGGTTTTGGGGCGGATCCAGGAGGTTTTTGGGAAGCATTCCCGCCCTTTTCCGGCTCTCTCGGTGCTCCCAGTCCCATTCCCAGTTACCCCAATCCCATTCCCAGTTTATCCCAGTCCATCCCAGTTTACCCAGTGTCGTTCCCAGTGCCTGGAGGCGGTTTTGGGGCGGATCCAGGAGGTTTTTGGGAAGCATTCCCGCCCTTTTCCCGCTCTCTCGGTGCTCCCAGTCCCTCCCAGTCCCTCCCAGTTTGTTCCAATCCCATTCCCAGTTTACCCAGTTTGTCCCAATCCCGTTCCCAGTGCCTGGAGGCGGTTTTGGGGCGGATCCAGGAGGTTTTTGGGAAGCATTCCCGCCCTTTTCCCGCTCTCTCGGTGCTCCCAGTCCCATTCCCAGTTTATCCCAGTCCCATTCCCAGTTACCCCAATCCCATTCCCAGTTTATCCCAGTCCATCCCAGTTTGTTCCCATCCCGTTCCCAGTGCCTGGAGGCGGTTTTGGGGCGGATCCAGGAGGTTTTTGGGAAGCATTCCCGCCCTTTCCCGGCTCTCTCGGCCGCCTCGCGGGCGCTGCGGGCGCTGTGCCACCCCCGGCTGTCCCTGCACGGCCTCGGGGACATCGCCCGGAGCCGCCTGGGGGACACCCTCGGGGACAGGTGCCACCGCCTGGTGACACACCTGCTCCAGGTGAGACATTTGGGGACATTTGGGGGTGTTTGGGGACATTTGGGGTGTTTGGGGACATCGCCCGGAGCCGCCTGGGGGACACCCTGGGGGACAGGTGCCACCGCCTGGTCACACACCTGCTCCAGGTGAGATGTTTGGGGACATTTGGGGTGTTTGGGGTCATTTTGGGGAGATTTGGGGACATTTGGGGACATTTGGGGACAGCCTCGGGGACATTTGGGGTGTTTGGGGACAGCCTTGGGGACATTTGGGGACATTTGGGGACAGCCTCGGGGACATTTGGGGACATTTGGGGTGTTTGGGGACATTTGGGGACATTTGGGGACAGCCTGGGGGACAGGTGCCACCGCCTGGTGACACACCTGCTCCAGGTGAGACATTGGGGACATTTCAGGGTGTTTGGGGACATTTGGGGACATTTGGGGACATTTGCGGACATTTGGGGACACCCTCAGGGACAGGTGCCACCTGCTCGTCACACACCTGATCCAGGTGAGACATTTAGGGGTGTTTGGGGACATTTGGGGACACCCTCGGGGACAGGTGCCACCGCCTGGTCACACACCTGCTGCAGGTGGGACATTTGGGGTGTTTGGGGACATTTGGGGACATTTGGGGACATTTGGGGACAGCCTGGGGGACAGGTGCCACCGCCTGGTGACACACCTGCTGCAGGTGAGACATTTGGGGACATTTGGGGGTGTTTGGGGACATTTGGGGACATTTGGGGACACCCTGGGGGACAGGTGCCACCGCCTGGTGACACACCTGATCCAGGTGAGACGTTTGGGGACATTTGGGGGTGTTTGGGGACATTTGGGGACAGCCTGGGGGACAGGTGCCACCTGCTCGTCACACACCTGCTGCAGGTGAGACACCTGGGGACATTTGGGGACATTTGGGGGTGTTTGGGGACATTTGGGGTGTTTGGGGACATTTGGGGACAGCCTGGGGGACAGGTGCCACCACCTGGTCACACACCTGCTCCAGGTGCGACATTTGGGGTCATTTCAGGGTGTTTGGGGACATTGGGGGACATTTGGGGACATTTGGGGACAGTCCGGGGGACAGGTGCCACCTGCTCGTCACACACCTGCTCCAGGTGAGACATTTGGGGACATTTGGGGGCATTTGGGGACACCCTGGGGGACAGGTGCCACCGCCTGGTGACACACCTGCTCCAGGTGAGACTTTGGGGACATTTCGGGGTGTTTGGGGACATTTGGGGACATTTGGGGACATCGCCCGGAGCCGCCTGGGGGACACCCTCGGGGACAGGTGCCACCACCTGGTGACACACCTGATCCAGGTGAGACACCTGGGGACATTTGGGGACATTTGGGGACATTTGGGGACACCCTCGGGGACAGGTGCCACCTGCTCGTCACACACCTGCTCCAGGTGAGACATTTGGGGACATTTGGGGACATTTGGGGACATTTGGGGACATTTGGGGACATTTGGGGACATTTGGGGGACATTTGGGGACATTTGGGGACATTTGGTGACATTTTTCCCCCCAGGCCGTGTCCCCGGATGAGGAGGACATTTGGGGGGACATTTGGGGACATTTGGGGGGACATTTGGGGACATTTGGGGACACTTGGGGACATTTTCCCCCCAGGCCGTGTCCCCGGACGAGGAGGACATTTGGGGACTGGCGGCCACCCTGACCCGGCTCTCGGTGCTCTTCAGGTGACATTGGGGACATTTGGGGACATTTGGGGACACCTGGGGGGTTTGGGGACATTGGGGGGATTTGGGGGGTGTGGGACAAGGGTGAGGGGTGGCCCCAAATGTCCCCAAAGCCCTAAATGTCCCCAAATGTCCCCAAATTCCCCCGATGTCCCCAATGTCCCCCCAATGTCCCCAATGTCCCCAGTGTCCCCAATGTCCCCAATGTCCCCCCAATGTCCCAAATGTCCCCAATGTCCCCAATGTCCCCAATGTCCCCAATGTCCCCAAACCCCCCTGGTGTCCCCAATGTCCCCAATGTCCCCAATGTCCCCAATCCCCCCAATGTCCCCAAATCCCCCCAAACCCCCCAATGTCCCCAATGTCCCCAATGTCCCCAATGTCCCCAATGTCCCCAATGTCCCCCCAATGTCCCCAATGTCCCCAATGTCCCCAATGTCCCCAATGTCCCCCAATGTCCCCAATCCCCCCAATGTCCCCAATGTCCCCCCAATGTCCCCAATGTCCCCAATGTCCCCCAATGTCCCCAATGTCCCCAATGTCCCCAATGTCCCCAATGTCCCCAATGTCCCCCAATGTCCCCAATGTCCCCAAATCCCCCAATCCCCCCAATGTCCCCAATCCCCCCAATGTCCCCAATGCCCCCAATGCCCCCAATGTCCCCAATGTCCCCAATGTCCCCAATGTCCCCAATGCCCCCAATGTCCCCAATGTCCCCAATGTCCCCAATGTCCCCAATGTCCCCAATGTCCCCCCCACTGTCCCCAATGTCCCCAATGTCCCCAATGTCCCCAATGTCCCCAAATGTCCCCAATGTCCCCAATGTCCCCAGTGTCCCCAATGTCCCCAATGTCCCCCCACTGTCCCCACTGTCCCCAATGTCCCCACTGTCCCCAATGCCCCCAATGTCCCCAATGTCCCCAATGCCCCCAATGTCCCCAATATCCCCAATGTCCCCAATGTCCCCCCAATGTCCCCAATGTCCCCAATGTCCCCAATGTCCCCAATGTCCCCAAATGTCCCCAATGTCCCCCCAATGTCCCCAATGTCCCCAATGTCCCCAATGTCCCCAATGTCCCCAATCCCCCAATGTCCCCCCAATGTCCCCAATGTCCCCAATGTCCCCAATGTCCCCAATGTCCCCGATGTCCCCAATCCCCCAATGTCCCCAATGTCCCCAATGTCCCAATGTCCCCCCAATGTCCCCGGTGTCCCCAATGTCCCCCAATGTCCCCAATGTCCCCAATGTCCCCCGATGTCCCCAATGTCCCCAATGTCCCCAATGTCCCCAATGTTCCCCCAATCCCCCCAATGTCCCCAATGTCCCCAATGTCCCCAATGTCCCAATGTCCCCGATGTCCCCAATGTCCCCAATGTCCCCAATCCCCCCAATGTCCCCAATCCCCCCAATGTCCCTGATGTCCCCCCAACCCCCCCAATGTCCCCAATGTCCCCAATGTCCCAAATGTCCCCAATGTCCCCCAATGTCCCCAACCCCCCCCAATGTCCCCAATGTCCCCAATGTCCCCAATCCCCCCAATGTCCCCAATGTCCCCGATGTCCCCAATGTCCCCAATGTCCCCCCAATGTCCCCAATGTCCCCAATGTCCCCAATGTCCCAATGTCCCCAATGTCCCCAATGTCCCCAATGTCCCCCCAGTGTCCCCCAATGTCCCCAATGTCCCCAATCCCCCCAATGTCCCCAATGTCCCCAATGTCCCCAATGTCCCCACAGTGACCATGACCTGACCCCCTGGGGGCTTTTCGGGCCCCTTTCGGAGCTCCTGAGGCGCCGCCTCGGGAACGGGGACGGAGACAACAGCGTGCCAGCACAGGTGGGGACACACCTGGGCACACCTGGGGACACCTGGGCACAGCTGAGACACACCTGGGCACACCTGGGGACAGCTGGACACACCTGGGGACACCTGGGGACAGCTGGGCACACCTGGGGACACCTGGGCACACCTGGGGACAGCTGGGGGCAGCTGGGACACACCTGGGCACACCTGGGGGCACCTGGGCACACCTGGGCACAGCTGGGACACACCTGGGGGCACCTGGACACACCTGGGCACAGCTGGGGACACCTGGGACACACCTGGGGACACTTTGAGCACACCTGGGCCCACCTGGGGACACTTGGGGACACCTGGGGACACCTGGGATACACCTAGGACACACCTGGGGACAGTTGGGGACACCTGGGACACACCTGGGCACACCTGAGGACACCTGGACACAGCTGGGGGCACCTGAGACACACCTGGGCACACCTGGGGACATGTGGGACACACCTGGGCACAGCTGGGGACAGCTGGGATACACCTGGGCACACCTGGACACACCTGGACACAGCTGGGACACACCTGGGGACACCTGGGGACACCTGGGGACAGCTGGGATACACCTGGGACACCTGGGACACACCTGAGACACACCTGGGACAGCTGGGGACACCTGGGACACACCTGGGATACACCTGGGACACACCTGGGATACACCTGGGACACCTGGGACACACCTGGGGACACCTGGGACACACCTGGGGACACTTTGGGCACATTTGGGGCCATTTTTTGGCCATTTCTGGAAATTTTGGTCACATTTGGGGCATTTTGGGGCCATTTTTGGACATTTTGGTGACATTTGGGGCCATTTTGGGACATTCTGTTCACTTTTGGTCCCATTTGTGGCATGTTTGGGGCATTTTGGTCACATTTGATGCCACTTGGGTCACCTTTTGGCCATTTTTTGCCATTTTGGTGCCATTTTGGTGACATTTGGTGACACTTGGGTCACCTTTTGGCCATTTTGGTCACATTTGGTGACACTTGTGTCACCTTTTGGCCATTTTTGGCCATTTTGATGACGTTTGATGCCACTTGGGTCACTTTTGGGGCTGTTTTAGGACAGTTTGGTCACTTTTGGTCCCATCTGGGGTGGGTTTTTTACCATTTTTGGACATTTTGCTGACACTTGGGTCACTTTTTGGCCATTTTTGGCCATTTTGGTGCCGTTTGGTGACATTTTGGTGACATTTTGGTGCCATTTGGTGGCCGTGTCCCCCCAGGTGGTGATCCCGGCCATCTCCTGCCTCTTCTTCCACTTCTTCTGGGAACTCTCCCGAGTTCCCGACTCCGGAGCCTCCCCGGTGAGGAATTCCCAAAAAAAAACCCAAATTCCCCAAAAAAACCCCCCCAAAATTCCCAAAAAAACCCACCCAAATTCCCCAAAAAAACCCCCAAATTCCCAAAAAAAACCCCCAAATTCCCAAAAAAAACCCCCAAATTCCCAAAAAAACCCCCCCAAATTCCAAAAAATAAACCCCCCCAAATTCCCCAAAATAAACCCCCAAATTCAAAAAAAAACCCCAAATTCCCAAATCCTCCTCATTCCCCCCCAAAATCTCCCTGGATTCCCCCCTGAATTCACCAAAATTCCCTCAATCCACGCCAAATCCCTGAAATTCCCAAATTTCCACCCAAATTCCCGATTTTCCCCCCCAAAATTCCTGATTTCCCCCCAAATTCCTGATTTTCCTCCCCAAATTCTCGATTTTCCTCCCCAAAATCTCGATTTTCCCCCGGAATTCCCAAATTCCCCCCAAATTCCTGATTTCCCCCCAGAATTCCCGATTTTCCTCACGGAATTCCTGATTTTCCACCCAAAATTCCCGAATTTCCACCCAAAATTCCCAAATTTCCGCCCCAAATTCCCGAAATTCCCATTTTTCCAGGAGGATCTGCGGGATCTTCGCTCCCGGGCTCTCCTGCTGCTCTCCCTGTGCTCCCAAATCCCCTAAAACCCCCCAAAAAACTCCCCAAAACCCCCAAATTCCCGAATTTCTGCCCCAAATCCCCAAATTTTCACCTAAAATTCCCAAATTTCCACCCCAAATTCCCGGAATTCCCATTTTTCCAGGAGGATTTGCGGGACCTGCGCTCCCGGGCTCTCCTGCTGCTCTCCCTGTGCCCCCAAATCCCCTAAAACCCCCCAAAATCCCAAAAATACCCCCCAAATCCCCAAATTTCCACCCCAAATTCCCAAATTTCCGCCCCAAATTCCCGGAATTCCCATTTTTCCAGGCGGATCTGCGGGATCTGCGCTCCCGGGCTCTCCTGCTGCTCTCCCTGTGCTCCCAAATCCCCTAAACCCCCCAAATCCCACCCCAAATTCCCAATTTTTCTCCCCAAATCCCCAAATTTTCCCCCAAAATTCCCAAATTTCCTCCCAAATTCCCGGAATTCCCATTTTTCCAGGCGGATTTGCGGGACCTGCGCTCCCGGGCTCTCCTGCTGCTCTCCCTGTGCCAGAGCTGCCTCTCGGAGCCGGAGCCGGAGCTGCGCGAGAAGGTTCCGGAACATTCCCGGAATTTCATTGGTTGGGACTGGGGGGGGGACGACTGGAACATCCCAGAATTCCAGAACATTCCAATAATTTTGGGGCCCGGAACATTCCAGAATTCTGGAACATTCCAAGAATTTTGGGGTCCGGAACATTCCGGAATTCTGGAACATTCCAAGAATTTTGGGGTTCAGAACATTACGGAATTCTGGAAAATTCCAAGAATTTGGGGTTCTGGAACATTCCTGGGATGATTCCGGAACATTCCAGCGTTGTTTGGGGTCCGGAACGTTCCAGAATCCTGGAACATTCCAAGAATTTGGGGTTCTGAATGTTCCGGAATTCTGGAATATTCCAAGAATTTGGGGTTCTGGAACATTCTGGAATTCTGGAACATTCCATGGGTTGGGGTTCAGGAACATTCCTGGGATGAGTCCGGAAGATTCCAGGGGGATTTTGGGGTTCTGGAACATTCCGGGGGGATTTTGGGGTTCCCGGGATGTGTTTGGGGTCTGGAATCCCCACAAATAATACCCAAAAAATCTCCAAAATTTTCCCAAAAAATTAAAAAAAACCTCCGCTCCAAAATTGCCAAAACATCCCCGAAAATTGCCAAAAAACCCCAAAACCTTGAAAAGTTCCTAAAAAAACTCCCAAAAAATTTGAAATAAATCCTCAAAAAATGCCAAAAAGATCCCAAAAAATCTCCAAAAAAATCCAAAAATTCCCCAAAAAATGCCAAAAAAAACCCCAAAAAAATCCCAAAAATGCAAAAATAAATCCCTCAAAAATCCCAAATAAATCCCTGCTGCTCCTGGGCCCGGGGCTGCCCCAAATCCCCAAATAATTCCCAAATAATTCCCAAATAATTCCCATTTTTCCCTCAGGCCCTGCAGGTTCTGCTGGAATTGCTGCTGCTCCTGGTCCCGGGGCTGCCCCAAATCCCCAAATTCCCAAATAATTCCCAAATAATTCCCAAATAATTCCCATTTTTCCCTCAGGCCCTGCAGGTTCTGCTGGAATTGCTGCTGCTCCTGGGCCCGGGGCTGCCCCAAATTCCCAAATAATTCCCAAATAATTCCCAAAGAATTCCCAAATAATTCCCATTTTTCCCTCAGGCCCTGCAGGTTCTGCTGGAGTTGCTGCTGCTCCTGGGCCCGGGGCTGCCCCAAATCCCCAAATAATTCCCAAAGAATTCCCAAAGAATTCCCATTTTTCCCTCAGGCCCTGCAGGTTCTGCTGGAATTGCTGCTGCTCCTGGGCCCGGGGCTGCCCCAAATCCCAAATAATTCCCAAATAATTCCCAAATAATTCCCATTTTTCCCTCAGGCCCTGCAGGTTCTGCTGGAATTGCTGCTGCTCCTGGGCCTGGGGCTGCCCCAAATCCCCAAATTCCCAAAGAATTCCCAAATAATTCCCATTTTTCCCTCAGGCCCTGCAGGTTCTGCTGGAATTGCTGCTGCTCCTGGGCCCGGGGCTGCCCCAAATTCCCAAATCCCCAAATAATTCCCAAATAATTCCCAAATAATTCCCATTTTTCCCTCAGGCCCTGCAGGTTCTGCTGGAATTGCTGCTGCTCCTGGGCCCGGGGCTGCCCCAAATCCCCAAATAATTCCCAAATAATTCCCAAAGAATTCCCATTTTTCCCTCAGGCCCTGCAGGTTCTGCTGGAATTGCTGCTGCTCCTGGGCCCGGGGCTGCCCCAAATCCCCAAATAATTCCCAAATAATTCCCAAAGAATTCCCATTTTTCCCTCAGGCCCTGCAGGTTCTGCTGGAATTGCTGCTGCTCCTGGGCCCGGGGCTGCCCCACGCGCGGCTCCGGCTCAGGGCGGAGGCGGCGCTGGAGGCTCAGGTGGGGCTGGCGCTGCTCGACACCGTCTTCCTGCCCCGGGAGGACAACGAGACACAAGGTGAGACATGGGAATTGTTTGGGATTTTTGGGAAGTTTTTGGGATTTTTTCTGTTTTTTTTTTTTTATTTTTTTCTGATTTTTTCTGAATTTTTTCCGATTTTTTCTTAATTTTTTCAGATTCTTTTCCTTATTTTTTCTGATTTTTTTTCTGATTTTTTTCTAATTTTTTTCGTATTTTTCTCGGATTTTTTTGTGAATTTTTTTCTGAATTTTTTTGGAATTTTTTGGGATGTTTTCGGATTTTTTTCCTGATTTTTTCTGATTTTTTTGGAATTTTTTTGGATTTTTTCAGATTTTTTCTGAATTTTTTCGAAATTTTTTTCAGATGTTTTCAGAATTTTTTTTTTTTTATTTTTTCTGATTTTTTTCTGATTTTTTTCTGAATTTTTTCTGATTTTTTTCTGAATTGTTTTGGATTTTTTTCGGATTTTTTTCGGATTTTTTTCAGATTTTTCTTTAATTTTTTCAGGTTTTTTTCAGATTTTTCCCTGATTTTTTGCTGGTTTTTTCACAGATTTATGGCGACTTTTTTATGACTTATTTAAATTTTATTCTCGGTTTTTACTGAAATTTTTTCTAGGATTTTTTGGGATTTTTTCCGGTTTTTGGGTGTTTTGCAGCTGCCCCGGAGGCGCAGGTGGGGCTGGCGCTGCTCGACACCGTCTTCCTCACCCGGGACGGCAACGAAAATCCAGGTGAGAGGCGGGAATTGTTTGGGATTTTTTGGGAATTTTTTGGGATTTTTTTCTGAATTTTTTCGGATTTTTTCTGAATTTTTTTTGATTTTTTTCAGATTTTTTTCTGAATTTTTTCTGATTTTTTTAGAATTTTTTCTGAATTTTTTCGGATTTTTTCGTGATTTTTTCTGAATTTTTTTCGGATTTTTTCTGATTTTTTTTCGGATTTTTTCCTGATTTTTTCTGAATTTTTTTCATGATTTTTTCTGAATTTTTTCGGATTTTTTCCTGATTTTTTCCGAATTTTTTTCTGATTTTTTCTGAGTTTTTTCAGATTTTTTTCCCCTGATTTTTTTCTGATTTTTTTCTGATTTTTTCTGAATTTTTTCGGATTTTTTCTGAATTTTTTCGGATTTTTTCTGAATTTTTTCGGATTTTTTTCTAGATTTTTTTTCCTGAATTTTTTCAGATTTTTTTCCTAATTTTTTCTGAAATTTTTGTAATTTTTTTTGATTTTTTCTGATTTTTTGGAATTTTTTTTTATTTTTTTCCTATTTTTTCCCGATTTTTTTCTGAATTTTTTGCTGTTTTTTCACAGATTTATGGCGACTTTTTTGTAATTTATTTGGATTTTATTATTGCTTTTTACTGAATTTTTTTCTGGGATTTATTGGGATTTTTGGGGGAATTTTGGGGTTTTCGGGAGTTCTGCCACCTCCTCCTGCCCCGGGGGCCTCTGGGACCCCCAAATTCCCCAAATTCCCGGGATCCCAAAACCCCACAATCCCAAATCCCCAAAATTCCGTCATCCAAGATCCCAAAAATCCCCAGAACTCCCAAAATTCCATGATCCAAGATCCCAAAAATCCCCAAAATTGTCCCAAAATTCCACAACTTCTGAGTGTCAAATTTGGTGATTTCTGTGACCTTTTCCAGCCTTTCCTGCCCCGAAATTCCCGTTTTTCCTCAACCCAGTGACGCCAAACCCCCCAAATTCCCATTCCGGGCATTCCCTAAATTCTGTAAATTCCCGGAATTCCCAGATTTTCCCTTTTTTTCCCCATTTCAGACTCCCCGGAGTCGCTGCAGCGGCGCCGTTCGCTGCTGGCCGCGTTCTGCCGCCTCCTCCTGCTCCGGGGGGTTCTGGGACCCCCTAATTCCCAAAATTCCCATTCTGGGAATTCCTGACATTCCCTAAATTCCCGGAATTCCCAAAATTCCCAAAATTCCGTGATCCAAGATCCCAAAAATCCCCAAAATTCTCCCAAAATTCCACAACTTCTGAGTGTCAAATTCGGTGATCTCGGAGACCTTTTCCTTTCTTTCCTGCCCCAAAATTCCCATTTTTCCTCAACCCAGTGACCCCAAACCCCCCAAATTCCCTAAATTCCCATTCCCAACATTCCCAACATTCCCAACATTCCTGGAATTCCAGGAATTCCCAGATTTTCCCGGAATTCCCGTTTCAGCCTCCCCGGAGTCGCTGCAGCGGCGCCGTTCGCTGCTGGCCGCGTTCTGCCGCCTCCTCCTGCTCCGGGGGGTTCTGGGACCCCCAGATTCCCCAAATTCCCATTCCCGGAATTCCCGGAATTCCCGGAATTCCCGTTTTTTCCCCCCACAGACCCCCCGGAGTCGCTGCAGCGGCGCCGCGCTCTGTTGGCCGCGTTCTGCCGCCTCCTCCTGCGGGGGGCGCTGCCGCTGCGCGCCGCCACCGACCTCTTCAAACACTACGCTAAGGTCACACGGAATGCCGGGAATAGACGGGAATTCTCTGGGAATTCGGGAATTCAGGAATGTTGGGGTTATCTGGGAAATCTGGGAATTATCCAGGAATTCTGGGATTATCCAGGGATTTGGGAATTCGGGGGTTATCCAGGGTTATTCAGGAATTCTGGGGTTATCTGGGGTTATCCGGGAATTTGGGAATGCTGGGGTTATCTGGGAAATCCAGGAATTATCTGGGAATTATCTGGGAATTATCCAGAAATTCTGGGGTTATCCGGGAATTCCACGGTTATACAGGGATTTGGGAACGCCAGGAATTTTGGGAATTATCCGGGAATTCTGGGGTTATCTGGGGATTTGGGAATGCTGGGTATTCTGGGGTTATCCAGGAATTCAGGAATGCTGGGAATTCCAGGAATTCAGGAATTCTGATGGCTGCCGTTCCCTTTTTCCTGGGAATTTTGGGAATTTTTGGCTCCAGGCATTTGGGATTTGGGGAATTTTTGGCTCTGGGCATTGGGGAATTTTGGGAATTCTGATCACCGCCGTTCTTTTTTTCCTGGGAATTTTTGTCTCTGGGCGTTGGGGAATTTCAGGAATTTCGGGAATTCGGGAATTCTGACGCTGCCGTTCCCATTTTCCCAGTTTCCCGGGATTTTCGGGAATTCGGGAATTCTGACGCTGCCGTTCCCATTTTCCCAGTTTTCCGGGGATTTCGGGGACATCCTGCGGGAGACGCTGCGCGAGACGCGACAACGCGACGGCGCCGAGTGGGCGCGGACGCTGCTGCTCAGCCTGCAGCAGGTGCGGAATTCCGGGAAAATCCGGGAAAATCCGGGAATTCCGGGAAAATCCGGAAAAATCTGGGGCTTTTTGGGGGGATTTTCAGCCTTTTTAAGGCGTTTTTTGAGTTTTTTAAATGGATTTTTAGGGGTTTCTTTAAAATTATTTCAGGGTTTTCCAAGAGGTTTCCCATGACCAGGAGAGATTTTTTTAGGAATTCTGGGGATTTTTGGGAATTCTGGGGGAAATCGGGAATTCCGGGAGAAATTTGGGGCTTTTTGGGGGGATTTTCAGCCTTTTTAAAGGCGTTTTTTGGGTTTTTTAAATGGATTTTTAGGGTTTTTTTTTTTTTATTATTTCAGGGGTTTTTGGGGTTTTCCATGAGCAGGAGAGATTTTTTTTTGAATTCTGAGGATTTTTTGGGAATTCTGGGGGAATTTGGGGGATTCTGGGAGGAATTTGGGGCTTTTTTGGGGGGATTTTCGGCCTTTTTTAAAGGGTTTTTTGGGAGGTTTTGGGGGATGTTTTTGGAATTTTGGGGGGATTTTTTGGGAAGTTTTGGGGATTCTTTTGGGATTTTTTTTGGGGGGGAATTTTGGAAGGTTTTTTGGGAACTTTTTGGGATTTTTTTGGTGGGGGGAGGGGTTTTTTTTAGGAATTTTTTTTCTTGTGGATTTCAGGGAATTTTTGTTGATGTTGGGGAATTTTTTGTGGATTTTGGGGAATTTTTTAATGGGAATTTTTTGTGGATTTTGGGGAATCGTGGATTTTGAGGAATTTTTGTTTGATTTTAAGGAATTTTTGTTGGATTTCGGGGAATTTTTGTTGGATTTTGGGGAATTTCTGTTGGATTTTGGGGAATTTTTGGTGGAATATTTTTAGAATTTTTTTGTGGATTTTGGGGAATTTTTTGTAGATTTTGGGGAATTTTTTATGGCAATTTTTGTTGGATTTTTGGGGTATTTTTGTTGGATTTTGAGGAATTTCTGTTGGATTTTGGGGAATTTTTGTTGGATTTTGAGGAATTTTTGGTGGATTTCGGGGTATTTTTGGATTTTGGGGAATTTTTGGTGGAATATTTTTAGAATTTTTTGTGGATTTTGGGGAATTTTTTATAGGAATATTTTGTTGGATTTTGAGGAATTTTTGTTGGATTTTGAGGAATTTTTGTTGGATTTTGGGGTATTTTTGTTGGATTTGGGGGTATTTTTGTTGGATTTCGGGGTATTTTAGTTGAATTTCGGGTTACATTTGTGAATTTTGGACTTTTCCCGTTATTTTTCCCAGCTTTTCACGGAGCTGCTGCTGCAGGAGGGCCCCGCGCTGCGGCGGCTCCCGGAATTCCAGGAAATTCGGGATCTGGGCCGGCGCCTCTCCCTCTTCTTCAGCCTCCGGCACCTGCGGCACCGGCGGCCGCTGCTGCAGCTCCACAGGTTGGGGGGAAAAAGCGGGAATTCGGGAAAATCACGGAATGAATAGCCAAAAAACGGGAATTCGGGAAAAGCCCGGGATTCTGCCACGGGGATTTAGGGAAATCCCGGAGGGAATGGCCAAAAAACGGGAATTCGGGAAAATCACGGAGGGAATGGCCAAAAAACGGGAATTCGGGAAAATCACGGAATGAATAGCCAAAAAATGGGAATTCGGGAAAATCCCGGAGGGAATGGCCAAAATAACGGGAATTTGGGGAAATCCCAGAATTCTGCCACGGGGATTTGGGGCTGGGACAGAGGGAATGGGTGAAAAAAAATGGGAATTTGGGAAAATCCCGGAATTCCGGGATGGGGATTTGGGGATAAAAGGGGCTGGGAGAGAGGGAATGGCCAAAAAATGGGAATTTGGGGAAATTCTGGAATTCTGGGATGGGGATTTGGGGATGGGACAGAGGGAATGGCCAAAAAACGGGAATTCGGGAAAATCACGGAGGGAATGGCCAAAAAATGGGAATTCGGGAAAATCCCGGAATTCCGGGATGGGGATTTGGGGCTGGGAAAGAGGGAATGGGTGAAAATCCGGGAATTTGGGCAAATCCCGGAATTCTGCCACGGGGATTTGGGGCTGGGAGAGGGAATGGCCAAAAAACGGGAATTTCGGGAAATCCTGGAATTCTGGGCGATTTCGGGGTGCTTTTGTTGGATTTTGGGGTGACTTGGGTGGATTTGGGGGTGGATTTGGGCTATTTTGGAGTGCTTTTGTTGTATTTTGGGTGGATTTGGGATATTTTGGGGTGACTTTGGGCTATTTTGGGTGCTGTTGCTGTATTTTTGGGTGGATTTGGGCTATTTTGGGGTGACTTTGCTGTATTTTGGGGTTACTTTGATGTATTTTGAGGTGACTTTGGGATATTTCGGGGTGCTTCTGTTGCATTTTGGGGTTACTTTGATGGATTTTGGGTGGATTTGGGCTATTTCAGGGTGACTTTGGGCTATTTTGGGGTGCCTTTGGGCTATTTTGGGGTGCCTTTGGGCTATTTTGGGTGCTGTTGCTGTATTTTGGGGTGACTTTGCTGGATTTTGGGGTGACTTTGGTGTATTTTGGGGCTCCCCAGCGAGGGGATCACGTTCTCGCTGCTGCCGCCGCCGCGTCTGGGCGCCGTTCCCGGAATTCCGGCGGGATTCCCGCTGAATTTGCCCTTCCTGGAGGTGCTCAGCGAGTTCTCGGCGCGGCTGCAGCGCCCCGACCGCGCACACCTGTGAGGAAACGGATTTGGGGGGTTTGGGGGGATTTGGGGGGTTTGGGGGGATTTTGGGGGGTTTGGGGGGATTCGGGGGATTTTGGGACATTCTGGGGGAAATTTGGGGGGAATTTGGGGAATTCGGGGGGGATTCGGGGGATTTCGAGAATTTGGGGGGAATTGGGGGGGATTTGGGGGGGAAGCTTGGGGATTTCGGGCATTTGGGGGGATTTGGGGGGAATTCAGGGGGATTTCGGGGGATTTGGGGGAGATTCGGGGGAAATCTGGGGAATTCAGGGGGAAATTTGGGACATTCTTGGGGGAAATTTGGGGGGAATTTGGGGGATTTGGGGGGATTCCAGGAATTCGGGGGTTCGGGATTTCGGGTGCATTTCAGGAATTCGGGGGATTTGGGGGCAATTCGGGGGGGATTCGGGGGATTTGGGGAGGAATTTGGGGGGAATATGGGGGAAATTTGGGGGGATTCAGGAATTTGGGGGATTTTGGGAGCAGTTGGGAATTTGGGGAATTCGGGGAGATTCGGGGCAATTTGAGGGGGATTCGGGGGGTTTGGGGGGGATTTGGGGGGAATTTGGGAATTTGGGGGGAATTTGAGGGGATTTGGGGGAATTTTGGGGGGGATTCAGGGGATTTGGGGAATTTGGGGGATTTCAGGAATTCAGGGGAATTTGGGGGGAACTTTGGGGAATTTGGGGGGAATTTTGGAGATTAGGGGGAATTCGGGACATTCTGGGGGAAATTTGGGGGGAATATGGGGGAAATTTGGGGAATTCGGGGGGAATTTGGGGGGAATTTGGGGAATATGGTGGGAATTTGGGGAAAACGTGGGAAATTCAGGGAATTTGGGGAACTTTGGGGAATTCAGGGAATTTGGGGGGAATTTGGGCTGAAATCTAAATTTGGGGCTGATTTTTGGTTGAATATTCTGAATTTTGGGCTGATTTTTGGGTCAATAATCTGAATTTCGGGCTGATTTTTGGGTCAATAATTTGATTTTTGGGTGAATAATCTGAATTTCGGGGTAATTTTTGGGTCAATAATCTGTATTTTGCCCATTCCCTCCGTTCCAGGCTGTCCCTGCTGGAGCGGCGCTGGCGCGAGCTGGGCCTGGGCCCCGATTTTGGGGCGGATTTGGGGGATTTTGGGGCGGATTTGGGGGATTTTGGGGCTCCCCTGCTCTGCTACCGCCGCTCCCTCAGCGCCGCGCCGGGACCCGCCCGCGCCAGGAGAGCCCCGAGGAGCAACGAGAGGCAGCAGAGAGGTGGAAATCGGGAATTTGGGAAAATCCGGGGAAAATTCGGGATTTGGGGGGAAAAATCCCAATTCTGGGATAAAAAATGTGATTTTGGGGGAAAAAAATCCAGTTTTGGGAAGAAAAATCTGAATTTTGGGGGAAAAAATCCAGTTTTGGGACAAAAGATGTGAGTTTTGGGGGAAAAAATCCAGTTTTGGGACAAAAAACTGTGAATTTTGGGACAAAAAAATGTGAATTTTGGGACAAAAAATGTGAATGTTGGGGGAAAATTCTATTAGTGGGGGAAAAGATCTGAATTTTGGGGGAAACAAGTTCATCTTTAGGGGAAAAAATCTCAATTTTGGGAGAAAAAATGTGGATTTTTGGGGAAAGTCTATTAGTGGGGGGAAAAGATCTGAATTTTAGGAGAAAAAAGCCAATTTTAGGAGGATAATCTGAATTTTGGGGGGGAATTCAGAATTCTGGGGGAAAATCTGGAATTTTGGGGGAAAAAATCCAGTTGTGGGAAGAAAAATCTGAATTTGGGGAGGGAATCCGATTTTGGGGGGAAAATCTGAATTTTGGGGGGAAATCTTCATTTTGGGAGGAAAAATCTGAGTTTGGGGGAAAAAAGTCCAATTTTAGGAAGAAAAATCTGGATTTTGGGGGGAAAAAATCTGAATTTTGGGGGGAAAAAATCTGAATTTTGGGGTGGAAAATAGGAATTTTGGGGGGGAAAAATCTGGTAAAAACCTGGAATTTTGGTAAAAATTGTAATTTTTGGTAGAAACCTCTGGGAATTTGGTGTAAAAAGCTGAAATTTGGTTAAAATGTGAATTTCCAGCCCCCAGCTCCAGCCCGTGGCCGCCCACCCCCACCCTGACCTCGACCGCGCTCCGGGGGGGCCCCCAAAAACGCCGCCCCTCCCCCACCCTGCCCAGGTCAGAGCCCCTCCCCCACCCTGCCCAGGTCAGAGCCCCTCCCCCACCCCAAACACACCCCAAAATTTGGGGGGAATCCCCAAAAAAAACCTCAAAAAAAATTGGGGGAAAATCCCCCCAAAAAAACCAAATTTTGGGGGGAAATGCCCAAAAAACACCAAATTTTGGGGGAAAATCTCCCCCCAAAAAACCTCCAAAATTTTGGGGGAAAATACCCAAAAAACCTCCAAAATTTTGGGAGGAAATCCCTCCAAAAAAAACCCCAAAATTTTGGGAGAAAATCCAAAAAAAACCCCAAATTTTTGGGGGGAAATTACAATAAAAAACCCCAAAAATTATGGGACAAAATCCCCACAAAACACGCCAAATTTTTGGGGGAAATCACAAAAAAAACCCCAAATCTTTGGGGAAATCCCCGAAAAAAACCCAAAATTTTGGGGGAACATACAAAAAACCCCAAAATTTTGGGAGAAAAGCCCCCAAAACCCGCAAATTTTGGGTGAAAATCCCAAAAAACCCCAAATTTTGATTTTTTTTTTCCGCCTACAGCAGCGAATCCAAAAGGAGTTGGGAGTCCCGGTGAGGGAATTTGGGAATTTTGGGGGAAATTTCCGAGATTTTGGGGATTTTGGGGGGAAATATTGGGAATTTGGGGGGAATTTTTGGGGAATTCGGGGTGATTCAGGGGAGGAATTTTGGGATTTTTTGGGGATTTTGGTGGAAAATTTGGGAGATTTTGGGGGGAATTGGGAGGGATTTGGGGAATTTTGGGGGGAATTTTGGGAAATTTGGGACTTTTGAGGAGGAGTTTGGGAAATTTTGGGGAGATTTGGGGATTTTTGGAGGTTCCTGGCAGGGAAATTTGGGGGGTTTTGGTGGGATTTGGGATTTTTTGGGGGATTTGGGATTTTGGGGAGTTGAGGATGAAATTTGAGATTTTTGGGGGTTCCTGGGAGAGATTTGGGGTAAATTTGGGGGATTTTGGGGGCAGGGATGGAATTTTGGGGGAATTTTGGGGATTTTTGGGTTTTCCCCCCCAGCCTGAGCCTGATGGAGGAAGAGGAGGAGGAGGAAGAGGAAGAGCAGAGCCCGAACACCCCCAGGGTGAGACCCCAAAAAGCCCCAAAACTCCCAGAATTTGGGGGGAAAAACCCAAAATTTGGGACTAAAAAAAAAACCCCAAAATCTTGGGGGAAAAAACCCCAAAATTTTGTGGAAAAACCCCAAATTTTGGGGAAAAAACACCCAAAATTTTGTGGGAAAAACCCCAAAACTTTAACAAAAAACCCGCAAAATTTTGGGAATAAAACCCCAAACAACCCAAAATTTTGGGAAATCAGAAAATTCTGGAGGAAAACCCTAAAATTTTGGGGAAAAAGTCCAAATTTTGGGAATTTCTCTGTAAAAACTTTGGGAATTCCTCCCCAGACCCCCCTGGAGCCGCCCCGGGACCTTTTTGGCTCCTCCAGCCTCGAGTTCCAGGTGAGATTTTGGGGAAATTTGGGGATATTTTGGGATTTTTGGGGATTTTTGGGGTTTCCCAAAACTTTCACTCCAAAATTCGGCCCCTCCCCTGTTAAAAATGAACATTTTTGGGTGAATTTTGGGCATTTTTGGGGCTTTTCACCCCCAGAGCCTTTGTGAGGATGAAACCCCAAAATTTCCCTTTTTTTTTTTTTTTTTGCCATTTTTGGGTTTTTTTACCCCAAATTTGTGTCCCCGCAATTAAAAAAATCCCAAATTTCTGATGGTTTTGGGCATTTTTGGGGAGATTTTGGGAATTTTTCGGGATTATCCCAAATATTTTGGGGTTTTTCCTCCCTCTCTTCTCTTTCCAGACTTTCTGAAGACGAAATTCCGAATTTCGCTCCGAGTTTTTTTCCCGTTTTTTGGTGTTTTCACCCCAAAATTCTCATTTTTATCCCAGTTCAAACCCCAAATTTGAGATTTTCGAGCCCTTTTTTTGGGAATTTTGGGATTTTTCCCAAATATTTTGGGGTTCCCACCCCTTTTATCTCCTCCAGGTTTTCCCAGGGTGGAATTCCCAAATTCCCACTCGTTTTCCCAATTTTGGGGGTTTTCACCCCAAAATCCAGTTACAAATTGAGCGGTTTTAGAGGTTTTTTTGGGAATTTTTAGGATTTCTCCCAAATTTTTGGGGCTCCCCAACCCTTTCCCTCATTCCAGATTTTCTGGGAACGGAATTCCCAAAATTCCCACTTGGCTTTTTCCCCTTTTTTGCCGTTTTTGCCCCAAAATTCCCCCAATAAAAACCTGCAGCAACTCCTTCGTTTCTGGGCTCTTTATTTGGGAATTTCACGGGAATTTCTCTGGAATTTCCTGGAATTTCTCTGGAATTCCGGGATTTTCCCTGGAATCCCTCTGTCAGAGTTGCAGGACGTAGTGCCGGCTGTGGAATTCTCCGGAATTCCGTGATTTTCCATGGAATTCTCTGGAATCCCTTCCGTCAGAGGCGCAGGACGTAGTGGCGGCTGCGGAATTCTCTGGAATTCTCTCCGGAATTCCATGATTTCTCTGGAATTCCGGCTCACAGTCTCAGGACGTAGTGGTGGCTGTGGAATTGTCTGGAATTCCGGGATTTTCCATGGATTTTCCATGGAATTCTGTCACAGCCTCAGTACGTAGTGTCGGCTGGAGCTGTGATATCTGACCCGTGATTTTCCATGGATTTTCCATGGATTTTCTGGGATTTTCCGTGTCACAATCTCAGGACATAGTGGCGGATGTGGAACTCTCCGGAATTCCGTGATTTTCCATGGATTTTCCGTGATTTTCCCAGGAATTCCATGCTCACAACCTCAGTACATAGTGCTGGCTGGAGCTGTGGTACCGGACCCGGTATTTCCCATGGAATTCCCATGGATTTTCCGGGATTTTCCATGGAATTCTTGGCTCACAGTCTGAGGACATAGTGTTGGCTGCAGCTGCGGTACCGGACCCGTGATTTCCCATGGATTTCCTGTGATTTCCCATGGAATTCCCTGGAATTCCCTCTGTCAGAGCCGCAGGACATAGTGTTGGCTGCAGCTGCGGTACCAGACCCGGGATTTCCCATGGATTTCCCATGGATTTCCCATGGAATTCCCGGGATTTTCCATGCTCACAGTCTCAGTACGTAGTTTCGGCTGTGGAACTCTCTGGAATTCCGGGATTTTCCCATGGATTTTCTGGGATTTTCCCTGGAATTCCGTCACAATCTCAGTACATAGTGTTGGCTGCAGCTCCGGTACCTGACCTGGGATTTCCCATGGAATTCCTGGGATTTTCCATGGAATTCTCAGCTCACAATCTCAGTACATAGTGTTGGCTGCAGCTGCGGTACCGGACCCGTGATTTTCCATGGAATTCCGGGATTTTCCGGGATTTTTCATGCTCACAGTCTCAGTACGTAGTTTCGGCTGTGGAACTCTCTGGAATTCCGGGATTTTCCCTGGAATTCTGTCACAATCTCAGTACATAGTGTTCGCTGCAGCTCCGGTACCAGACCCGTGATTTCCCATGGAATTCCGGGATTTTCCATGGAATTCTGTCACAGCCGCAGTACATAGTGTTGGCTGCAGCTCCGGTACCTGACCTGTGATTTTCCATGGAATTTTCTGGGAATTCTGTGCTCAAAGCCGCAGTACATAGTGTTCACTGCAGCTGCGGTACCGGACCCATCGCGGCGCCGTCCCCGGGAGGAGCCGCAGGAACCGAACGCGGAGCCCCGAGCACGAGAGCCCCGGCAGCTCGAAGGAGGCGTGGGCAGGACCCAGCTCCAGGCGCCACGCCCGGCCCAGCGACGGCAAATCCAGCTGGGAAAAATTCCAGGGGAATTTGGGAATTTTAGGGGATTTTTGGGAATTTTTTGGGAATTTTTTCAGGGAGTTTGGGCGATTTTTCGGTGATTTTTGGCCATTTTTTGTTGATTTTTCAGTGATTTTTGGCGATTTATTCTGACTTTTTCAGGGATATTTGGGAATATTTTTCATTTTTGGGGGATTTTTGGGAGATATTTAGGGATTTGGGGAATTTTTTGCAATTTTTTGGCGATTTCCCAGGAATTTTTGGCAATT
Organism: Taeniopygia guttata; assembly: GCF_003957565.2. Lineage (NCBI taxonomy): Eukaryota > Metazoa > Chordata > Aves > Passeriformes > Estrildidae > Taeniopygia > Taeniopygia guttata. The sequence goes on from NC_054764.1 coordinate 366,245, forward strand.
TTTCAGCAATTTTTGCAATTTTTTTTGGGAATTTCTTCAGGGAGTTTTGGTGATTTTTCTGGGATTTATTGTGACTTTTTTGAGGGTTTTTGGGAATATTTTACAGATTTGGGGAATTTTTAGGAGATATTTGGGGATTTGGGGAATTTTTGGGATTTTTTTGGGCAATTTTCCAGCAATTTCTGGGCTTTTTGCAGCTTATTCAGCAATTTTTGGGGATTTTTTTAATGGCTACTTTTGGGGATTTTTCCCAGATTTTTGGGACTTTATTGGGATGTTTTGGCCATTTCTGGGGAGTGTTGGGGGATATTTGTGGAGTTTATGGGAATTTTTGGGGTATTTGGGCATTTTTGGGGCTGTTTTGGGGTTTTTGGCAGCTCGAAGGAGGCGTGGGCAGGACCCAGCTCCAGGCGCCAGGCACGGCCCAGAGACGGCAAATCCAGCTGGGAAAAAAATTCCAGGGGAATTCGGGAATTTCAGGGGGTTTTTGGGGCTGTTTTGGGGTTTTTGGGGCTGTTTTGGGGTTTTTGGCAGCTCGAAGGAGGCGTGGGCAGGGCCCAGCTCCAAACGCCACGCCCGGCCCAGCGACGGCAAATCCAGCTGGGAAAAATTAGGGAGAATTTGGGAATTTCAGGGGATTTTTGGGAATTTTTTGGGAATTTTTTTGGTGTTTTTTGGTGATTTTTTGTTGATTTTTCGGTGATTTTTGGTGATTTTTTGTTGATTTTTCAGTGATATTTGGCAATTTATTCTGACTTTTTCAAGGGTTTTTGGGAATATTTTAGAAATTTTGGGAATTTTTGGGAGCTATTTGGGGATTTGGGGAATTTTTGGGAACTTTTTCAGGGAGTTCTGTCGATTTTTTGGTGATTTTTGGCGATTTTTCAGCAATTTTTGAGGATTTCTGGGGGATTTTCTGTGTCTTTCTTTAGGATTTGTTGTGATTTTTTTTGGGAAATTTTTGGGACTATTTTTGAATTTTTGGGAATTTTTGGAGGGGATTTTTGGGGTATTTGGGCATTTTTGGGGCTGTTTTGGGGTTTTTGGCAGCTCGAAGGAGGCGTGGGCGGGACCCAGCTCCAAACGCCAGGCACGGCCCAGAGACGGGAAATCCAGCTGGGAAAAAATATGGGAGAATTTGGGAATTTCAGGGGATTTTTGGGAATTTTTGGGAATTTTTTCGGGGAGTTTTGGTGATTTTTTGGCGATTTTTCGGTGATTTTTGGTGATTTTTTGTTGATTTTTCATTGATTTTTGGCAATTTATTGTGATTTTTTCGGGAATATTTGGGAATATTTTTCATTTTTGGGGAATTTTTGGGATATATTTGGGAATTTGGGGAATTTTTGGGATTTTTTGAGGATTTTTTTGGGTGATTTTCCAGTGATTTCTGGGGTTTTTTGCAGCTTATTCAGCAATTTTTGGGGATTTTTTTAATGGCTTCTTTGGGGCATTTTTCCCAGATTTTTGGGACTTTATTGGGATGTTTTGGCCATTTCTGGGGAGTGTTGGGGGATATTTTTGGAGTTTTTGGGAATTTTTGGGGTATTTGGGCATTTTTGGGGCTGTTTTTGGGTTTTTGGGGGTATTTGGGGTTTTTGGGGCTGTTTTGGGGTTTTTGGGGCTGTTTTGGGGTTTTTGGCAGCTCGAAGGAGGCGTGGGCAGGACCCAGCTCCAGGCGCCACGCACGGCCCAGGGACGGCAAATCCAGCTGGGAAAAATTAGGGAGAATTTGGGAATTTCAGGGGATTTTTGGGAATTTTTTCAGGGAGTTTTGGCGATTTTTCAGTGATTTTTGGCGATTTTTAGGGGGTTTTTGGCCATTTTTTGGGGATTTATTGTGATTTTTTGGGGGATTTTTGGGAATATTTTTCATTTTTGGGGAATTTTTCAGAGGGGTTTGGGGAATTTTTTGGAATTTTTTTACGATTTTCCAGGAATTATTGGCGATTTTTCAGCAGTTCTTGGGGATTTCTGGGGGATTTTCTGTGTCTCCTTTGGGATTTGTTGTGATTTTTTTTGAGAATTTTTGGGACTATTTTTCATTTTCTGGAAATTTTTGGGAGGTATTTGAGCGATTTTTTTGACTATTTTTGGGATTTATTGTGATTTTTTGGGGTGGGGGATTTTTGGGATTATTTTTCATTTTTGGGATTATTTTGGTGATATTTTTAGGGGTTTTGGGTGATTTTTCAGCGATTTTTTTGTGCTTTTTGGATAATTTTTCAGTGATTTTTTGGGGGATTTTTTAGTGATTTTTTTGGAATTTTTGGGGATTTTTTGGGGTGGTTTTGGGGGGGAATTATTGGGAATTTTTTGGGGTGGTTTTGGGGGATTTTGGGGTGGAATTCTTGGGATTTTTGTGGGGTGGTTTTGGGGGATTTTGGGAGGGGATATTGAGGGAATTGTTGGTAATTTTTTGGGGTGGTTTTGGGGAATTTTGGGATTTTTTTGCGAGCCTACCTTGAAGAGGGCCGAGAGCTGGGAGCCGCCCTGGATTTTGGGAATTTTGGGGGAATTTTGGGGGATTTTGGGAGTTTTTTGGGACTGTACCTTGAAGAGGGCCGAGAGCTGGGAGCCGCCCTGGATTTTGGGAATTTTGGGGGGATTTTGGGGGATTTTGGGAGTTTTTTGGGACCGTACCTTGAACAGAGCGGAGAGCTGGGAGCCGCCCTGGATTTTGGGAATTTTGGGGGGATTTTGGGGGATTTTGGGAGTTTTTTGGGACCGTACCTTGAACAGAGCGGAGAGCTGGGAGCCGCCCTGGATTTTGGGAATTTTGGGGGGATTTTGGGGAATTTTGGGGGTTTTTTGGGACCCCACCTTGAAGAGAGCCGAGAGCTGGGAGCCGCCCTGGATTTTGGGAATTTTTTGGGGGATTTTTGGGGGAATTTTGGGGGATTTTGGGACCCTACCTTGAACAGAGCCGAGAGCTGGGAGCCGCCCTGGATTTTGGGAATTTCCCAGCGGATGCTCCGGGAGCCCAAATCCAACTCGGCCGATTGGTCGGGGCTGCTCAGCTCCTGCGAGAGGCTGGGAACGAATTCCCCAAATCCCAAAATTCCACCCAGATCCCAAAAAATTCCACCCCAAATCCCAAAATTCCCCTAGATCCCAAAATCCCCCCCCAGAGTCCAAAATTTCACCCAAAATCCCAAAATTCCACCCAAAATCCCAAAAAATTCCACCCCAAATCCCAAAATTCCTGCCCCAAATCCCAAAATCCTCCCAGAGCCCAAAAATCCCAAAAAATTGCAGCCCAAAATTCCACCCCAATCCCAAAATTCCACCCCGGATCTCAAAATTTGGGATTCCAACCCAAAATTCCACCCCAGAGCCCAAAATTCCACCCAAAATCCCCAAAAAATTCCAGCCCAAAATTTCCCCCCCAGATCCCAAAATTCCCCCCCCCCGATTCCAACAGTCCACCCCAAAATCCCCAAATTCCACCCCGGATCTCAAAATTCAGGATTCCAACCCAAACTTCCACCCCAGAGCCCAAAAAATCCGCTTCAAATTCCCTGAAAATTCCACCCCCAATCCTGAAATTCCACCCCAGATCCCAAAATCCCTCCCAAGCCCAAAATTCCACCCAAAATCCCCAAAAATTCCAGCCCAAAATTCCAACCCAGATCCCAAAATTCCACCCCCCCAGATTCCAAAATTCCACACCCTAGAGCCCAAAATTCCACCCCAAAATTCCCAAAATCCCCAAAGATTCCCAAAATTTCATCCAAATCCCTAAAAATCCTTGGATTTTGCCCCAAAATCCAGATTTTATTCCCAAAATCTGGGATTCAATCCCAAAACTCCCACAAATCCCAAAATGCCCCAAAAAAATCCACCAAAATTCCTCCAGAATTCCCCAAAATTCCCCCAAAATTCCCTCCAATTCCACCCAAAATTTGGGATTCGCCCCCAGAATCCCAAAATTCCCCAAAAATTCCCCAAATTCCGCGTCCCCACCTGGAGACGCCTTTGGGCACCGGGAGCTGCAGGCAGACGTTGATGGCTTGGCTGGAATTTTTTGGGGGAAAATTTGGGGATTTTGGGAAAATTTGGGAATTTCGGGAGTCCCAGGCGGCTGAAAATTCCAGGATTGTCCCAAAAATTCCCAAATTCTCCCCAAATTTCACCTTTTAGGGGGGAGGTCGCAGCGGAGCTTCAAATAAAGGTGGATCCTGGAGGAGGAAAAGGCAAAAATTGGGAAAAATTCCTGGAAATTCCAAAAAAATTCGGGGATTTCCTCAGGGGAAAAAATCCCCCAAAATTCCCAAAAAATTCCCCAGAAATTCCTGGAAAATTCACAACAATTCCCAAAAAGTCACCAAAATATTCCCGAAAATTAAAAAAAAAAATTCCCAAAAAAGTCCCCAAAAAATCGCCAAAAAATTAAAAAAAATTCCTGAAAAATTCCTGAAAGATTCACAAAAATTCCTGAAAATATTACCAAAAATTCCCCCAAAAAAATTCACCATAAAATTCGCAAAAATTCACCAAAAAATTACCGAAAATTCCCAAAAAAATCGCCAAAAAAATCCCAAAAAAATTCCTGAAAAATTCACAAAAAATTCACAAAAATTCCTGAAAAAATTACAAAAAATTCCCCCCCCAAAAAATCACCATAAAACCCCAAAAATTCCCGAAATTCCCCAAAATTCCGGAGTTCAGGGTACCTGTTGGGGGGCTGCGCGCGGGCGGTGGGGAAGAGGCGGAACGGGAGCGGCGCCGGGATCTCGTCCTGCACCTGGTACTGCATCAGCGTCATCTGCACCAAAATTCCCAAAAATTCCTGAATTCCCGACAATTCCCGACGTTCCCAAAAATCCCCAAAGCCACCGGCCGATGCAGCCCCCAAAAATCCCTTTTTTTCCCCCAAAAAATCCCATTTTTCCCCCAAAAATCCCATTTCTGCCCCTAAAAATCCCTTTCCCCCCCAAAAGAAACCCCAAAAATCCCATTTTTCCCCCCAAAAAAACCCCAAAACTCCCATTTTTCCAAAAAAAATCCCATTTTTCCCCAAAAAAACCCTAAACTCCCACTTTTCCCAAAAAAATCCCATCCCCCCCCAAAAAACCCCCAAAACTCCAATTTTTCCCAAAAAAATCCCATTTTCCCCTCCAAAAAAACCCTAAACTCCCATTTTCCCAAAAAAATCTCATTTTCCCCCTAAAAAACACCAAACTCCCATTTTCCCCAAAAAAATCCCATTTTTCCCCCCCCAAAAAAAAACCCTCCAAAATCCCATTTTCCCCCCAAAATTCCCATTTTTCCCCTTAAAAAATCCCCAAAAAATCCCATTTTCCCCATAAAAAACCTCACAAAATTCCCATTTTCCCCCCAAAAATCCCCATTTCCCCGATTCCCCCGAATTCCCCCCAAATTCCCGTTTTCCCGTTCCGGGACCTCTCCGGGCTCGGGCCGCAGGCTGAGGACGCGTCCGGAGCCGAACTCGGCCAGGCTGACGCTGCTGTGGAAGCTGCACTCGTCCACCCGCACCGGCGTGCCGTACCCTGGAACGCCCAAATCCCGGGAATTCCCGAAAATTCCCGAGAATTCCCGGAAAATTCCCGAAAATTCCGGGCGGGTTGGGGCGTTTAAAGTGGCGTTTTGGGGGAAAAAAGGGAAAAAAATGGAATTTCTGAGGAATAAAAAAGGGTTAAAAGTGCACTCGTCCACCCGCACCGGCGTGCCGTACCCTGGAACGCCCAAATCCCGGGAATTCCGGAGAATTCCCGAAAATCCCGGAAAATTCCCGAGGGTTCGGGGCGGGTTTGGGGCGTTTAAAGTGGCGTTTTGGGGGAAAAAAGGGGGAGGAATGGGAAAAAATTGAATTTTTGAGGAATAAAAAAGGGTTAAAAGTGCACTCGTCCACCCGCACCGGCGTGCCGTACCCTGGCAATGCCCAAATCCCGGGAATTCCTGAAAATTCCAGAAAATTCCCGAAAATTCCCGAGGGTTCGGGCGCGTTTGGGGCGTTTAAAGTCGGGTTTTGGGGGAAAAAAGGGAAAAAAAAGGAATTTCTGAGGAATAAAAAAGGGTTAAAAGTGCACTCGTCCACCCGCACCGGCGTGCCGTACCCTGGAATGCCCAAATCCCGGGAATTCCCGAAAATTCCGGAGAATTCCAGAAAATTCCCGAAAATCCCCGAGAGTTCCGGGCGGGTTGGGGTGTTTAAAGTGGCGTTTTGGGGGAAAAAAGGGGCGAAACGGGAAAAAAATGGAATTTTTGAGGAATAAAAAAGGGTTAAAAGTTGATGGGAAGGAGAAAGTTTGGGAATTTTTTGGGAAAATTTGGGAATTCTGGAAAATTCTGGGCGGGCTGAGGGGTGTTTGGGGTGTTGAAAGTGGGTTTTTAGGGGAAAAAATGGGAATTTTGTGAAAATTGGTGGGATTTTTTTGTGGATTTTGGGAGAAATTTGGGGGAAATTTGGGAGGAATTAAAGGGAATTTTGTGAGGTAAAAGGGTCCTGGAAGGGAAAAGAGGTGGATTTGGGCCGATTTGGGGATTTTTGGGGGGAATTTTGGGGGGATTTTTTTGGGTTTTGGGGATTTTTGGGGTGATTTTGGGATTTTGGGGAAGATTTTGGGGTTTTCAGGAATTTTGGGAATTTTGGGGTGGGTCTCACCCCTCAGCTCCGATTTTCCCACACAAAATTCCTCCGTGAGGCCGATCCGCAGCTCTGGGGGGAGCAAAGAGGGGTCAGGGACCCCAAAACCACCCGGGACCCCCCAAAAATCCACCCGGGACCCTCCCCAAATTTTTGGGACCCCCCCAAACCCCCAGGACCCCAAAATTCCCTCAAAATCCCCCAAATTCCCTTTTCCCGCCCTTTTTTCCCCTTCCAGGACCCTTTTCCCCTCATGAAATTTCCTTTAATTCTCCCAAAATTCCCCCAAATCCCCTCAAAATTCCCCCAGAATTTTTGGGACTGTCCAGAATCATTCCAGGACCCCCAAAACCCTCCAAAACCCCACAAAATTCCCCCAAAATTCCCCAAAATTCCCTCAAAATCCCTCAAATTCCCTTTTCCCGCCCTTTTTTCCCCTTCCAGGACCCTTTCCCCCTCACAAAATTCCCTTTAAGTCTCTCTAAATCCCCCAAAATTTCGGGTTTTTTCCCTCACAAAATTGCATTTTCCCCCAAAAATTTCAAATTTTCCTCCCCAAAACCTAAAACTTCTTTTGTTCTCCCCAAACCCCCAAATTTTTCCCCCAAACCCCAAAATTTCCATATTTCACCTCCCAAAATTCTGATTTTTCCCTCCCAAAATCAGATTCTTCCCCCCCAATTTCAATTTGCGCCCCCAATTTTCGATTTTTCTGCCCCCAAAACCCTAAAACTTTTTTCTCCCCAAACCCCCCATAATTTGGATTTTTCCCCAAAATCTGCATTTTTTCCCTCCCAAAATTCGGATTTTCCCACCAAAATGACAATTTTTTCCTCCCAAAATTTCAATTTCCCCCCCCAAATTTCGATCTCCCCTCCCAAAAATGTGGATTATTTTCCCCCAAAATCTCGATTTTTTTGCCCCCCGAAATGTGGATTTTCACCCCAAATTTTCAATTTTTCCCCCAAAATGTGGATTTTTCCCCAAAATCTCGATTTTCTCCCCAAAATCAGGATTTTCCCGGTTGCTGTTACCGGTGCCGGGGGGCAGGAAGGACTTGAGGCGGATCTCGCCCTGCACCTCGACCTTCAGGGGGGAGCCCTGCCCCAAAAACCCAAATTTTGGCGTTTTTTGGGGCAGAAACCCCAAATTCGGGGATTTTGGGGATATTTTGGGGGTTTTTTTGGGTTTTTTGGGCTCACGTTGGCGGCGATGACGACTGAGAGTCGCTCGAGGACGTCCACGAAGAGCTCGGGCCTGGGCGGCTGCCGAGAGATTTGGGGAGATTTGGGATTTTTGGGGGTTTTGGGGGGATTTTTGGGGATTTTATTCAGAATTTTTGGGGTTTTTTTTTTTTTAATTTTTGGGGATTTTTTTGTGGATTTTTAAAAAATTTTCTGGGGATATTTTTGGAATTTTTAGGGATTTTTTGGAGTTTTTTTGTGAATTTAAAAAAAAATTTCTGGGGATTTTTTCAAATTTTTAGGGATTTTTGGGGGATTTTTTTTGGGGGGAATTATGTGGAGATTTTTTTGGGTTTTTTGGGGGGAATTTTTTTGAGATTTTTTTGGGACTCTTTTGAGACTTTTGTGGAAATTTTGGGATTTTGGGGGGAGTGTTTTGGGGGATTCTTTTCTGGAATTTTGGGGGATTATTTGGGAATTTTTGGGGGCATTTTTCTTCATTTTTTTGGGATTTTTTTTTTAGTATTTTGGGGAATTTTTTGGGATATTTTGGGGATTTTTAGGGGGGATTTTTTTGGGGGAGGGGATTTTTTTGGTGGGGGGGTTTTGGTCATTTTTAGCAGATTTTTCTGGGGTTTTTTGGGTGATTTTGGGAATTTTGGTCTGGAATTTCGGGAATTTTGGTCCGGAATTTTGGGAATGTTGGGAATTTTGGGAATTTTGTCTCCCACCTGGTCCCCCCGGGCGGGGGGAAGGGGTCTGGCGGCCGCCGCCCCCGGCGCCACTCGGCTCTGCTGCGTCTCCGCCCCGAACTGCAACAAAACACCAAAAATCCGGGAATTCCCCGGAATTCCGGCACTTTCCCGGGAATTCGGGGAATTTTGGGGAATTTGGGAACGCACCAGCCCCACGGAGCCCAAATCCAGGAGGCTGAAGGGTTTGGGCACCTCCGGCTCCGACTGCACCAGACTCCGCAGGACCTCGGGGGTCGTCGTCTGGATGTGCCCGAAATCCTGGAATTTGGGGAAAATCCGGGAATTTGGGGGGAAATCTGGGAGTTTGGGGGGAAATCCTGGAATTTGGGGGGAAATCCTGGAGTTTGGGGGGAAATCCGGGAGTTTGGGGTGAAATCCTGGAATTTGGGGGGGAAATCCTGGAATTTGGGGGGAAATCCTGGAGTTTGGGGCAAAAATCCTGGAATTTGGGGGGAAATCTGGGAATTCGGGGGGAAATCCGGGAGTTTGGGGGGAAATCTGGGAATTTGGGGGGAAATCCGGGAGTTTGGGGGGAAATCCGGGAATTTGGGGGGAAATCTGGGAATTTGGGGGGAAATCCGGGAGTTTGGGGGGAAATTGGGAATTTGGGGGGAAATCCGGGAGTTTGGGGGGAAATTGGGAATTTGGGGGGAAATCCAGTAATCTGGAGGGAAAATCCTGGAATTTGGGGGGAAATCTGGAAAACTGGGGGGAAATTAAGGAATTTGGGGGGAAATGCTGGAATTTGGGGGGAAATCTGGGAATTTGGGGAGGGAAATCCTGGAATTTGGGGGGAAATCCTGGAATTTGGGGGAAAATCCTGAAATTTGGGGGATTTTTTGGGAGATTTTGAGGGATTTGGGGGGGTCCAAAAGGCCCAAAATGGCCCCAGGACCCCCCAGGTTGGCCCCAAAGGGGCTCCCCAGTAACTCCCAGTTCATCCCAGTGCCTCCCAGTTTATCCCAAACCCCCTCCCAGTCCCTCCCAGTTCCCCCCAGTGCCCCCCAGTCCCTCCCAGTGCTCCCAGTTACCACCAGTTCCTCCAGCAGCTCCCCGACCAGCGCCAGGTTCATTCCCAGACTTTTCTCGCTCAGGGGGCCGCAGAAATCCCGGAGCAGCGTCACCAGCCTGGGACCCAAAATCCCTGAATTTCAGCCCAAAACCCAGCCCAAACGCTCCCAAAAATCCCAGCAAGAATTCCCAAAAATCCCAGAAAGAATTCCCAAAAATCCCAGGAAAAATCCCCAAAAAACCCAGGAAAAAAATCCCCAAAATCCCGGAAAAAACCCCAAAAAACCCTGGAAAAAATTCCCAAAAATCCCAGAAAAATTCCCAAAAACCCCCAGGAAAACATTCCCAAAAATCCCAGAAAAAAAAACCCCAAAAACCCTGGAAAAAAATTCCAAAAAATCCCAGAAAAATTCCCAACAATCCCGGAAAAAGAAATCCCCAAAACCCCAGGGAAAATTCCCAAAAATCCCAGGAAAAAATCCCAAAAACCCCCAGGAAAAAATTCCCAAAAATCGCAGAAAAAAACCCCACAAACCCCGGAAAAAAATCCCAAAAATCCCAGAAAAACCCAAAAATCCTGGAAAAAAATTTTAAAAAATCCCAGAAAAATTCCCAACAATCCCGGAAAAAGAAATCCCAAAAACCCCAGAAAAAGTTCCCAAAAATCCCGGGAAAAAAAATCCCAAAAACCCCGGAAAAAGTTCCCAAAAGTCCTGGAAAAAAATTCCCAAAAATCCCAGAAAAAATTTTTGAAAACCCCCAGGGAAAGTTCCCAACAATCTCGGAAAAAAAAATCCCTAAAAATGAAGGAAAAAAATCTCTTTAAAATCCCTAAAAATGAAGCAAAAAAATCACTTAAAAATCCCCAAAAATGAAAAAAAAAATCTCTTAAAAATCCCTAAAAATGGAGAAAAAAAAATCTTAAAAATCCCTAAAAATGAAGAAAAAAAATCTCTTAAAAATCCCTAAAAATGAAGAAAAAAAAATCACTTAAAAATCCCTAAAAATGAAGAAAAAAAATCTCTTAAAAATCCCTAAAAATGAAGAAAAAAAAAATCTTAAAAATCCCTAAAAATGAAGAAAAAAAATCTCTTAAAAATCCCTAAAAATGAAGATAAAATCTCTTAAAAATCCCTGAAAAATCCCCAAAAAATCCCAAAAAACGCCCCAAAAATCCCCCAAAAATTCCCAAAAAATCCCCCAATTTTCCCAAGCTCCCGGAATTGTCGGAATTTTGGGATTTACCTGTTGAGGAACTCGATGATGGTGAAGGGGGAGGCGTCGCCCTCGGTGCTGGCCCCGAAGAAAAGCCCCCCGTGCCTGACGTGGGCGAAGTGGAGCCCCCCGAGGCTCTGGGGACACAAAACTGCTCAAAAAAACCCAAATTCCACCCCAAAAACCTCAAATCCTGAAAATTCCCCCAAAAAATCCACCCCAAATGCTGAGAATTCCCATAAAAATCCAATGGAATGCCACAAAAATCCACCCCAAAAACACTTCCAGGATATCTGAATTCCACCCAAAAAATCCCTCAATTTCTCCCCAAAATCCCCCCAAAATCCCCTCTCAGTACCTCCCCCAAATCCCCCCCCAAAATGCCTCCAGGACATCCCAAATCCCCCCAAAAAATCCTCAAAACCCCCAAAATCCCCCAATTTCTCCCAAAATCCCCCTCAGAACCCCAAAAAAATTCCCTCAAAATCCCCCTCAGAACCCCTCAAATTCTCCCCAAAATCCCCCCAAAAACGCCCCAAATCCCCCCAAAACCCCGCCAGGATCATCCAAATCCCCTCAGAACCCCCAAAAAATCCTCAAAACCCCCCAAATCCCCCAATTTCTTCCCAAAATCCCCCTCAGAACCCCATAAAATTCCCTCAAAACCCCCCTCAGAACCCCTCAACATTCGCCCCAAATCCGCCTCAGAACGCCCCAAAATCCCCCCGAAACCGCCCCAAAATCCCCCTGAAAACGCCCCAAATCCCCCCAAAACCCCGCCAGGATCACCCAAATCCCCTCAGGACCCCCAAAAAATCCACAAAACCCCCAAATTCCCCCAATTTCTCCCCAAATCCCCCTCAGAACCCCACAAAATTCCCTCAAAATCCCCCTCAGAGCCCCCCAACATTCTCCCCAAATCCCCCTCAGAACGCCCCAAAATCCCCCCGAAACCGCCCCAAAATCCCCCTGAAAACGCCCCAAATCCCCCCAAAACCCCGTCAGGATCATCCAAATCCCCTCAGGACCCCCAAAAAATCCTCAAACCCCCAAATTCCCCCAAATTTTCCCAAAATCCCCCTCAGAACCCCATTAAATTCCCTCAAAATCCCCCTCAGAACCCCCCAAAATTCTCCCCAAATCCCCCCGAAAATGCCCCAAATCCCCCCCAAAACCCCACCAGGATCACCCAAATCCCCTCAGGACCCCCAAAAAATCCTCAAAACCCCCCAAATCCCCCAATTTCTCCCAAAATCCCCCAATTTCTCCCCAAATCCCCTCAGAACTCCCCAAAGTCCCCCTCAGAACCCCTCTAAATTGCCCCCAAAATTCCCCTCAGAACGCCCCCAAATCACCCTGAAAACGCCCCAAAATTCACCAAAATCCCCCAAAAACTCCGCCGAGCTCTTCCAGGACCCAAAAATCCCCAAATCTTCAAATTTCTCCCCAAATCCCCTCAGAACTGCCTAAAATCCTCCTCAAAAAGCCCCAAATCCCCCTCAGAACCCCTCAAAATTCTCCCCAAATCCCCCTCAGAACGCCTCAAAATCGCCCCTAAATCCCCCCGAAAACGCCCCAAAATGGCCCAAAATCCCCCAAATTTCTCCCCCCAGGCCGGGCCGGGCCGGGATTTGCCCAAAATCCGCCGTTTTTGGCCCAAACTGACCTGGAAGGGCGGGGGCTGCTCCACCCCATGGCGGAAAAACTCCGGGACGGGAACGGGGGAGCCCCCCCGGACTGAGGGGGGGGTTAAGGAAATTTGGGGGAAATTTGGGGGGATTTGGGGGAAATTTGGGGGGATTTGGGGGTCTGAAGGAAATTTGGGGGAAATCCGGGGGGATTTGGGGGTCTCAAGGAAATTTGGGGGGATTTGGGGGTCTCATGGAAATTTGGGGGGATTTGGGGGTCTCAAGGAAATTTGGGGGAAATCTGGGGGGATTTGGGGGTCCCGGGGGGGATTTAGGGGGTCCTGGGAGGGTTTAGAGGGTTCCGAAGGGGTTTTGGGGTGGATTTTGGGGTCCCGAGGTGAATTTTGGGGGGATTTGGGGCTGTTTTGGGGTGATTTTGGGGGGATTTGGGGCTGTTTTGGGGGATACAGTCCCGGTGGATCAGGAGATCCCCCTTGGAGCTGAGGATGAAGAGCTGCGAAAGCATCTGAGGGGGGGAGGAGGAAAAACGGGGATCAGAGACCCCAAATTCCCCAAAATCCCCCCAAATCCCCCCAAAATCCCCCAAATCCCCCAAACTGAGCCCCCACCCCCAAATCTGAACCCGCCAAAAACGGAGCCTCCCTCAAAGCCGAGCCCCCCAAACCCCTGAGCCCCCCCCCAGACCCCCGAGCCCCCCAACCCCTCCCCGTCCCCCAAAAATCCCCTCAGGACCCCCCAAAAAACCCCAAATTCCCCCCAAAAAAGCGACGCGGCCCCTTTAAGAGGGGGCGTGGCCAACCCCCCCCCGGACCCCCGAACCTCCGCGCCGCTTCCCGCCGCCGCCGCGCGCAAAGCCCCGCCCACCGTGGGCGTGGCCTCGCCGCGCGTGCACCCCGCTGCGCCTTCCTATTGGCTGATCTGCCCGCGCCTCCGCGCGTCCTCTGTCGTGATTGGGCGGCGCCGCCGTCGCGCGGAGGGCGGCCGCTGCGTTTCGATTGGCCGCGCGGCCGTCACGTGGGCGCGGAGTTTTCGCGCCACTCGCCGTGAGGGGAAGGCGGTGGCGGGAAAAGGGCGGGAGCGGCTGTGAGGGGAAATCGCGATCCTGAGGGGAAATCCTGATCCTGAGGGGAAATCGCGATCGTGAGGGGAAATCGCGATCCTGAGGGGAAATCGCGATCGTGAGGGGAAATCGCGACCCTGAGGGGAAATCGCGATCCTGAGGGGAAATCCTGATCCTGAGGGGAAATCGCGATCCTGAGGGGAAATCGCGGCCGTGAGGGGAAATCGCGATCCTGAGGGGAAATCGCGATCCTGAGGGGAAATCGCGATCCTGAGGGGAAATCGCGATCCTGAGGGGAATATCGCGACAGAGACCCGCGACAGCAGCGGCCGCGCCATGGCCCCGCGCGACTACGACAGCGAGAAAGGTTTGGGGCCAGCGGGGGGCGCGGGGGCTGCGTTATTGACGCGTTATCGACCCATTATTGACCCGTTATTGACCCGTTATTGACCCATTATTGACCCATTATTGACCCGTTCTTGGGACTCCCCCCGACTCGCTCCGTTTTCCCCTCAGAGAAGGCGAAGCGCTTCTTTCAGGAGTTTTACCGGGATGGACCCGACGGCCGCAAGGAGTTCCCGTACCGGGAGCAGCTGGTGAGGGCGGCACCCCCAAATTTACCCGAAATCGCCTCAAATCCCCTCAGGTTTCACCCCGAACCCCCCAAATTCTGCTGAATTCCCTCCCAGCCCCACAAATCCCACCCCAAACCCCTTCCCACCCACCCCAAATCTCCCCAAACCCCCACAAATTGTCATAAACTCCTTTTCACCGCCCCAAATGCCCCCTAAATCCCCCAAATCCTCCCCAAATTCCTTCCAGCCTCCCACAAATCCTCCCCAAAATCCCCATTTTCACATCAAAATCCCCATTTTCAAATCAAAATCCCCATTTTCATCCCGAAATCCCCATTTTCATCCCAACACCCCCATTCTCACATCAAAATCCCCATTTCCACCCCCAAACCCCCTTTTAACCCCCAAACTCCCAATTTTCCCCCCAAACTCCCCCATTTCCCCCCCAAACTCCCCGTTTTTCCCCCCAAACTCCCCATTTCCCCCCAAACTCCCCATTTTCACCCAAATCCCCGTTTTTCCCCCCAAACTCCCCATTTCCCCCCCAAACTCCCCATTTTCCCCCCAAACTCCCCGTTTTCCCCCCAAACCCCCATTTTTCCCCCAAAAACCCCATTTTTCACCTCAAATTCCCCCTTTTCCCACCCAAACTCCCCATTTTCCCCCCAAACTCCCCATTTCCCCCCAAACTCCCCATTTTCACCCAAATCCCCGTTTTTCCCCCCAAACTCCCCATTTCCCCCCCAAACTCCCCATTTTTCCCCCCAAACTCCCCGTTTTCCCCCCAAACCCCCATTTTTCCCCCCAAAACCCCATTTTTCACCTCAAATTCCCCCTTTTCCCACCCAAACTCCCCATTTTCCCCCCAAACTCCCCATTTTCCCCCCAAACTCCCCATTTCCCCCCCAAAGTCCCTATTTTTCCCCCCAAACTCCCCCTTTTCCCACCCAAACTCCCCCATTTCCCCCCCAAACTCCCCGTTTTTCCCCCCAAACTCCCCCTTTTCCCCCCAAACTCCCCCATTTCCCCCCAAACTCCCCATTTCCCCCCAAACTCCCCATTTCCCCCCCTAAATTCCCTTTTTCCCCCAAACTCCCCATTTTCCCCCCAAACTCCCCATTTTCCCCCCAAACTCCCCTTTTCCCCCCCCAAACTCTTCATTTTCCCCCAAATCCTTGTTTTTCCCCCAAACTCCCCATTTTTCCCCCCAAACCCCCATTTTTCACCCCAAACTCCCCATTTTCACCCAAACTCCCATTTTTCACCCCAAAACCGCATTTCAGCACCAAATTTCCCATTTTCACTCCCCAGATTTCCCATTTTCCCCCCAAACTCCTGTTTTTCCCCCCAAACCATCCTTTTTTCCCCCCAGAATCCCCATTTTCACCACAAAATCCCATTTTTCACTCCCCAAACCCCTTTCCCCCCCCAACCCCCATTTTTCACCCAAATCCCCCTTTTCCCCCCAAACTCCCCTTTCCCCCCCCAAACTCCCCATTTTTCTCCCCTTTCCCCCCCCCAAACCCCCTTTTTCCCCCCCAAACCCCTGTTTTTCACCCCAAGCCATCCTTTTTTCCCCCCAGAATCCCCATTTTCACCGCAAAATCCCATTTTTCACTCTCCAAACCCCTTTTCCCCCCCAAACTCCCCCTTTTCCCCCAAAATCCCCGTTTTCCCGCCCAAACTCCCCATTTTTCTCCCTTTTTCCCCCCAAACTCCCCCTTTTTTCACCCAAACTCCCCATTTTCCCCCCAAACCCCGTTTTCCCCCAAATCCCCTATTTCCCCCCAAACCCCCATTTTCACCAAAATCCCCGTTTTTCCCCCCAAACCCCGTTTTCCCCCAAACCCCGTTTTTCCCCCAAACTCCTGTTTTTCCCCCAAACCCCATTTTCCCCAAATCCCGGTTTTTCCCCCCAAACCCCGCAGGCGCTGCTGGCCCGGCGGGAGCGGGTGGCCCTGTGGGTGGCTCTGGACGACGTGGCCGAGGACGAGCCCGAGCTGGCCGAGGCCGTGGTGGAGAACGTCCGGCGCTACGGCCGCGTCTTCTCGGACGCCGTGCACGAGCTGCTGCCCCAGTTCGGCTCTGCTGAGGTCAGGGACCCCAAATTTGGGGATTTTGGGGTTTTTTGGGGGGTCTTTGGGGGGTTTTGGGGGTCTTTAGGGGTTTTTGGGGTGTTTTAGGGTCATAGGGGTCATAGGGGTCAGTGTCCGGCGCTACGGCCGCGTCTTCTCGGACGCCGTGCACGAGCTGCTGCCCCACTTCGGCTCTGCCGAGGTCAGGGACCCCCAAATTTGGGGGTTTTTGGGGAAATTTTTGGGGATTTTTAGGTGATTTTTGGGGTTTTCGGGGGTCTTTAGGGGTTTTTGGGGGGTTTTAGGGTCATAGGGGTCAGTGTCCGGCGCTCCGGCCGCGTCTTCTCGGACGCCGTGCACGAGCTGCTGCCACAGTTCGGCTCTGCCGAGGTCAGGGACCCCAAATTTGGGGATTTTTGGGGAAATTTTTGGGGATTTTTAGGTGATTTTTGGGGTTTTCGGGGGTCTTTAGGGGTTTTTGGGGGGTTTTAGGGTCATAGGGGTCAGTGTCCGGCGCTACGGCCGCGTCTTCTCGGACGCCGTGCACGAGCTGCTGCCCCAGTTTGGGTCTGCTGAGGTCAGGGACCCCAAATTTGGGGATTTTGGGTTTTTTTTGGGAAAATCTGGGGCTTCTGTGGGGTCTTTAGGGGTTTTAGGGGGGTTTAGGGTCATAGGGGTCAATGGGGGACAACGTCCGGCACTCCAGCCACGTCTTCTCGGACGCTGCCCAGGAGCTGCTGCCCCACTTTGGGTCTGCTGAGGTCAGGGAACCCCAAATTTGGGGATTTTGGGGAAATTTTGGGGGGTTTTTAGGAGATTTTAGGGGTTTTGGGGGGGTCTTTAGGGGTTCCCCCCTGAGCCCCCTCCCCAAATTTCCCCTTCCAGGCCGCCCCCCGGGACCCCCTGGACGTGTACCTGGAGCATTTTGGGGTGGTTTTGGGTGGGATTTTTTGGTAATTTTGGGTGGAATTTTGGGATAATTTTTGGTGAGGGGTCCCCCAGTTCCCCCCTGAGCCCCCTCCCCAAATTTCCCCCCCCAGGCCGCCCCCCGGGACCCCCTGGACGTGTACCTGGAGCGTTTTGGGGTGGTTTTGGGGCGTTTTTGGGTGGGATTTTAGTTGTTTTGAAGGGGATTTTTTGGTAATTTTGGGTGGAATTTTGGGGTATTTTTTGGTGAGGGGTCCCCCAGTTCCCCCCTGAGCCCCCTCCCCAAATTTCCCCCCTTCCAGGCCGCCCCCCGGGACCCCCTGGACGTGTACCTGGAGCATTTTGGGGTGGTTTTGGGGCGTTTTTGGGTGGGATTTCGTGGTAATTTAGAATCAAAATTTGGGACAATTTTTGGTGAGGGGTCCCCCAGTTCCCCCCTGAGCCCCCTCCCCAAATTTGCCCCCCACAGGCCGCCCCCCGGGACCCCCTGGACGTGTACCTGGAGCATTTTGGGGTGGTTTTGGGGCATTTTTCAGTGGAATTTTAGTTGTTTTGAAGGGGATTTTGGGTGGAATTTTGGGATATTTTTGGTGAGGGGTCCCCCAGCCCCCTCCTGAGCCCCCTCCCCAAATTTCCCCCCCCAGGCCGCCCCCCGGGACCCCCTGGACGTGTACCTGGAGCATTTTGGGGTGGTTTTGGGGCGTTTTTGGGTGGGATTTCGTGGTAATTTAGAATCAAAATTTGGGATATTTCTTGGTGAGGGGTCCCCCAGTTCCCCCCCGAGCCCCCTCCCCAAATTTCCCCCCACAGGCCGCCCCCCGGGACCCCCTGGACGTGTACCTGGAGCATTTTGGGGGGTTTTGGGGCATTTTTCAGTGGGATTTTAGTTATTTTGAAGGGGATTTTTTGGTAATTTTGGGTGGAATTTTGGGATATTTTTGGTGAGGGGTCCCCCAGTTCCCCCCTGAGCCCCCTCCCCAAATTTGCCCCCCACAGGCCGCCCCCCGGGACCCCCTGGACGTGTACCTGGAGCATCGGCTGCTGCTGGAGCAGCGGGGCCGGGCCGGGGGCGCCCCCCGGACCCCCCAAAATCAGTACCCCCCTGAGCTGCTGCGGCGCTTGTGAGTCTGGGCAGGGCCCTGGGGACCCCAGACCCAATTCCTGGGCACCCCAAAATCCCAAACCCCCCCAGATCCCCTTTTCCTTCATTTTTTCCCCAAATTTCTCTCATTTTCCCTCCCTTTCACTCCCCAATTTTTCCTCATTTCTTCCCCAATTCTCCCCCATTTTCCCCCCTACAAACCCCATTTTTTACCCCAAACACCCATTTTTTACCCCAAATCTCCCATTTTTTACTCCAAACTCTCATTTTCTCTTCTCACAATTCCCATTTTTCCCAAAATCTCCATTTCTTGCCCCAAAGCAAGCTATATTTCCATGCCCCCTCCTGCTCCAAGCCGCTGTCCCCACAGGAGCCCCTACAAACCCCGTTTTTCCCCCTCCAAACCCCATTTGCCCCCAGAATTCCGTGTTTTTTCTCCGATTAACCGATTTTTTTTCTGTTTTTTCCCAAAATGGCCATTTTTCGCCCCAAAGCGAGCTGTATTTCCGCGCCCCGTCCTGCTCCAAGCCGCTGTCCCCACGGGGACATTTTTCCCTCTCCAAACCCCATTTTTCCCACACAATTCCATTTTTTTTCCCCGATTAACCCCATTTTTTCTGTTTTTTCCCAAAATCTCCGTTTTTCGCCCCAAAGCGAGCTGTATTTCCGCGCCCCCTCCTGCTCCAAGCCGCTGTCCCCACAGGAGCCCCTACAAACCCCATTTCCCCCCACATTTCCAGATTTTTTCCCCCATTAACCCCATTTTTTCTGTTTTTTCCCAAAATGGCCGTTTTTCGCCCCAAAGCGAGCTGTATTTCCGCGCCCCGTCCTGCTCCAAGCCGCTGTCCCCACAGGGACATTTTTCCCCCTCCAAACCCCATTTTTCCCCCACAATTCCAGATTTTTTCCCCTTTAAACCCCATTTTTTCTTTTTTTTCCCAAAATCGCCGTTTTTCGCCCCAAAGTGAGCTGTATTTCCGCGCCCCGTCCTGCTCCAAGCCGCTGTCCCCACAGGAACCCTACAAACCCCATTTCTCCCCCTCCAAACCCCATTTTTCCCCCACAATTCCGGGTTTTTTCCCCCGATTAACCGATTTTTTTTCTGTTTTTTCCCAAAATCGCCGTTTTTCTCCCCAAAGCGAGCTGTATTTCCGCGCCCCGTCCTGCTCCAAGCCTCTGTCCCCGCGGGAGCTGCGCGCCGGCAGCATCGGGGCCCTGGTGACCGTGCAGGGGATCGTCACCAGGGCCAGCGAGGTGCGGCCGCTGCTGCGCGTGGCCACCTACAGCTGCGACCAGTGCGGCGCCGAGACCTACCAGCCGGTACTGGGAGGGACTGGGACAAACTGGGAGTGGGTTTGGGGGGATTTGGGGCGGTTTTGGGGGGATTTGGGGCAGTTTCAGGGGGTTTGGGGGCAGTTCTGGGAGCTCAGTGCCACCTACAGCTGCGACCAGTGCGGCGCCGAGACCTACCAGCCGGTACTGGGAGGGACTGGGATATACTGGGATATACTGGGACAAACTGGGAGTGGGTTTGGGGGGATTTGGGGCAGTTTCAGGGGGATTTGGGGCAGTTTCAGGGGGTTTGGGGACAGTTCTGGGGGCTCAGTGCCACCTACAGCTGCGACCAGTGCGGCGCCGAGACCTACCAGCCGGTACTGGGACGGACTGGGATGGACTGGGACATACTGGGAGGGACTGGGAATGGGTTCGGGGGAATTTGGGGCGGTTTTGGGGGGATTTGGGGCAGTTTCAGGGGGATTTGGGGCAGTTTCAGGGGGTTTGGGGACAGTTCTGGGCAATCAGTGCCACCTACAGCTGCGACCAGTGCGGCACCGAGACCTACCAGCCGGTACTGGGACGGACTGGGATATACTGGGATGTACTGGGATATACTGGGATATACTGGGAGTGGGTTTGGGGGGGATTTGGGGTGGTTTTGGGGGGATTTGGGGCAGTTTCAGGGGGTTTGGGGACAGTTCTGGGGGCTCAGTGCCACCTACAGCTGCGACCAGTGCGGCGCCGAGACCTACCAGCCGGTACTGGGACAAACTGGGATATACTGGGATGGACTGGGATATACTGGGAGTGGGTTTGGGGGGATTTGGGGCGGTTTTGGGGGGATTTGGGGCAGTTTCAGGGGGTTTGGGGACAGTTCTGGGCTCTCAGTGCCACCTACAGCTGCGACCAGTGCGGCGCCGAGACCTACCAGCCGGTACTGGGACGGACTGGGATATACTGGGAGGGACTGGGATGGACTGGGAGTGGGTTTGGGGGGATTTGGGGCAGTTCTGGGGGGATTTGGGGCAGTTCTGGGGGGATTTGGGGCAGTTTCAGGGGGTTTGGGGACAGTTCTGGGGGCTCAGTGCCACCTACAGCTGCGACCAGTGCGGCGCCGAGACCTACCAGCCGGTACTGGGACATACTGGGATATACTGGGATATACTGGGATATACTGGGAGTGGGTTTGGGGGGATTTGGGGCAGTTCTGGGGGGATTTGGGGCAGTTTCAGGGGGTTTGGGGCAGTTTCAGGGGGATTTGGGGCAGTTTCAGGGGGTTTGGGGACAGTTCTGGGAGCTCAGTGCCACCTACAGCTGCGACCAGTGCGGCGCCGAGACCTACCAGCCGGTACTGGGACAAACTGGGAGGGACTGGGATGGACTGGGATGGACTGGGAGTGGGTTTGGGGGGATTTGGGGCAGTTTCAGGGGGATTTGGGGCAGTTTCAGGGGGTTTGGGGACAGTTCTGGGGTCTCAGTGCCACCTACAGCTGCGACCAGTGCGGCGCCGAGACCTACCAGCCAGTACTGGGACGGACTGGGATGGACTGGGATATACTGGGAGTGGGTTTGGGGCGGTTTTGGGGCAGTTTCAGGGGGTTTGGGGACAGTTCTGGGGTCTCAGTGCCACCTACAGCTGCGACCAGTGCGGCGCCGAGACCTACCAGCCGGTACTGGGACAAACTGGGAGGGACTGGGATGGACTGGGATATACTGGGAGTGGATTTGGGGCGGTTCTGGGGGGATTTGGGGGGATTTGGGGCAGTTTCAGGGGGTTTGGGGACAGTTCTGGGGGCTCAGTGCCACCTACAGCTGCGACCAGTGCGGCGCCGAGACCTACCAGCCGGTACTGGGACATACTGGGATGGACTGGGACAAACTGGGAGGGACTGGGAGTGGGTTTGGGGGGATTTGGGGCGGTTTTGGGGCAGTTTCAGGGGGATTTGGGGCAGTTTCAGGGGGTTTGGGGGCAGTTCTGGGGGCTCAGTGCCACCTACAGCTGCGACCAGTGCGGCGCCGAGACCTACCAGCCGGTACTGGGACAAACTGGGATATACTGGGAGGGACTGGGATGGACTGGGAGTGGGTTTGGGGGGATTTGGGGCAGTTCTGGGGGGATTTGGGGCAGTTTCAGGGGGTTTGGGGACAGTTCTGGGGGCTCAGTGCCACCTACAGCTGCGACCAGTGCGGCGCCGAGACCTACCAGCCGGTACTGGGACGGACTGGGACAAACTGGGAGGGACTGGGATGGACTGGGATGGACTGGGATATACTGGGAGGGACTGGGAGTGGGTTTGGGGGGATTTGGGGCAGTTTCAGGAGGTTTGGGGACAGTTCTGGGGGCTCAGTGCCACCTACAGCTGCGACCAGTGCGGCGCCGAGACCTACCAGCCGGTACTGGGATGGACTGGGATGGACTGGGATGGACTGGGATATACTGGGATGGACTGGGAGGGACTGGGAGTGGGTTTGGGGGGGTTTGGGGCAGTTTTGGGGCAGTTCTGGGGGGATTTGGGGCAGTTTTGGGGCAGTTTCAGGGGGTTTGGGGACAGTTCTGGGGGCTCAGTGCCACCTACAGCTGCGACCAGTGCGGCGCCGAGACCTACCAGCCGGTACTGGGATGGACTGGGACGAACTGGGAGGGACTGGGACGGACTGGGAGGGTTTTTTATGGAATATTTGAGGTTTTGGGGCAGTTTCAGGTGGATTTTTGGGGGAATTCTCTGAGTTTTTGGGGTCTCTCCCCTCACAGATCGATGGCAGCCTTTTCTAGAGGAACTTCTGGGGGTCTTGGGGGGTAGTTTTAGGGTCTTTGGGAAATTTTTGGGGTTCAGGTGGATTTTTGGGGTTTGGGTGGGATTTTTTGGGGGGATTGTTTGACTTTTTGGGGTTTTTTCCCCTCACAGATCGAAGGCGCCATTTTCCCACCTATTCCAGGGGCACTTCTGGGGATCTCGGGTGGAAATTTTGTGATCTTGGGTAGATTTTTTGGGATTCAGGTGGATTTTGGGGGTTCGGGTGGAATTTTTTTGGGGATTCTTTGAGTTTTTGGGGTCTCTCCCCTCACAGATCGAAGACGCCATTTTCCCACCTATTCCAGGGGCTCTTCTGGGGGTCTCAGTGGAAAATATTTTGGATTTTGTGTGGATTTTTTGGGGTTCAGGTGCATTTCTTTGGGTTCAGGTGGAATTTTTGGGGTTCAGGTGGGATTTTTTTGGGTTCGGGTGGGATTTTTTGGGGGGATTGTTTGACTTTTTGGGGTTTTTTCCCCTCACAGATCGAGGGCCCGACCTTCACGCCGCTGCTGCTGTGCCCGAGCCGGGAGTGCCAAACCAACCGCTCGGGGGGACGGCTCTACCTGCAGAGCCGCGGCTCCAAATTCACCAAATTCCAGGAGCTGCGCATCCAGGAGCACGTGAGTCAGGGGGGATCCCC
The DNA here is from genome assembly GCF_003957565.2 of Taeniopygia guttata. Taxonomy (NCBI): domain Eukaryota; kingdom Metazoa; phylum Chordata; class Aves; order Passeriformes; family Estrildidae; genus Taeniopygia; species Taeniopygia guttata. The sequence goes on from NC_054764.1 coordinate 389,121, forward strand.
AGAAAACCCCAAAATCCCAAAAATTCCCTCAGGAAACGCCAAAATCCCCTCAGAAATGGCTCCAAAATGGCGCCCGGGGGCTGCAAAATGGCGCCCGGGGGCTGGGAATTGGCTCCAGATCCACCAAATTCTGGGAATTTTGGATTCAGGAGCTCCTGAGTCAGGGGGGATCCCCGAATTCCTGACAGAACACCCCAAAATCCCAAAAAATCCCCTCAGGAAACGCTAAAATCCCCTCAGAAATGGCTCCAAAATGGCGCCTGGGGGCTGCAAAATGGCGGCCGGGGTCTTAAAATTGGCTCCAAATCCACCAAATTCTGGGAATTGTGGATTCAGGAGCTCCTGAGTGAGGGGGGATCCCCGAATTCCTGACAGAAAACCCCAGAATCCCAAAAAATCCCCTCAGGAAATGCCAAAATCCCCTCAGAAATGGCTCCAAAATGGCGCCTGCGGGTTGCAAAATGGCGGCCAGGGCCTTAAAATTGGCTCCAAATCCACCAAATTCTGGGAATTGTGGATTCAGGAGCTCCTGAGTGAGGGGGGATCCCCGAATTCCTGACAGAAAACCCCAAAATCCCAAAAAATCCCCTCAGGAAACTCCAAAATCCCCTCAGAAATGGCTCCAAAATGGCGCCTGGGGGCTGCAAAATGGCAGCCAGGGTCTTTAAAATGGACTCCAGGCTTTTAAAGTTGGCTCCAAATCCACCAAATTCTGGAATTTTGGATTCAGGAGCTCCTGAGTGAGGGGGAATCCCCGAATTCCTGACAGGAAACCCCAAAATCCCAAAAAATCCCCTCAGGAAACACCAAAATCTCCTCAGAAATGGCTCCAAAATGGCGGGTGGGGCCTGCAAAATGGACTCCAGGGTTTTAAAGCTGGTTCCAAATCCACCAAATTCTGGAATTTTGGATTCAGGAGCTCCTGAATCAGGGAGGATCCCCGAATTCCTGACAGAAAACCCCAAAATCCCGACAGAAAACCCCAAAATCCCCAAAAAAATCCCCTCAGGAAATTCAAGAATTGCCTCAGAAACGGCTCCAAAATGGCGCCCAGGGGCTGCAAAATGGACTCCAGGGTTTTAAAGCTGGCTCCAAATCCACCAAAATCTGGGAATTTTGAATCCAGGAGCTTGTGGATAACGGGGGATCCCAAAATCCCCTCAGGAAACTCCAAAATCCTCCCAAATTCCCTCAAAATCGGATTAAAAATGGCGGCCGGGGCGTTCAAGATGGCGGCGGGGCCCCTCAGGCGGGCGCGGGTGGGTGCGAGCGGTCCCAAAACGGGGGGAAACGGCCCCAAAAACCCCGTCTGGGCTCAGGTGTGTGACGGGTGCCCCTGTGCCCGCAGTCGGACCAGGTGCCCGTGGGTCACCTGCCGCGCTCGCTGTCGCTGCACCTGAGCGGCGCCAACACGCGCCAGGCCCAGCCCGGCGACCACGTCCGCGTCACCGGCGCCTTCCTGCCCCTGCTGCGGCCCGGCTTCCGGCAGGTGACACAGGTGAGTGCGCCCAAAATGTACCTGGGTACACCCAAAACACACCTGAGACCCCAAAAACCTCACCTGGGCACGCCCAAAACTCACCTGGGCACACCCAGAGCTCCCCTTCCTGCCCCTGCTGCGGCCCGGCTTCCAGCAGGTGACACAGGTGAGTGCACCCAAAATGTACCTGGCACACCTAAAATGTACCTGGCACACCCAAAATGTACCTGGGCACACCCAAAACTCACCTGAGACCCCAAAAACCTCACCTGGGCACACCCAGAGCTCCCCTTCCTGCCCCTGCTGCGGCCCGGCTTCCAGCAGGTGACACAGGTGAGCGCACCTGGGCACGCCCAGAACGCACCTGAGACCCCAAAAACCTCACCTGGGCACGCCCAAAACACACCTGGGAACGCCCAAAATACACTTGGGAACATCCAAAACTCACCTGGGCACATCTGGGGGTGGAATTTGCCCCCAGAATTCCCATTTTTGTCCCCAAATCCCCATTTTTTACCCCAAAAACCATGGATTCCTGTCAGAGACCTTCCTGGAGGGGCATCACCTCCTTCAGCCTCACCAAAAATCCCCATTTTTCCCCCAAAATTCCTGTTTTCCCCAAAAATTCCTGGTTTTCCCCCCAAAATTCCCATTTTTCTTCCCAAGTCCTGTTTTTTTTCCCAAAATCCTGGTTTTTTGCCCCAAACCAGGGCCTGCTGTCCGAGGCCTTCCTGGAGGGGTGTCACCTCCTCCAGCCTCACCAAAAATCTCCATTTTCTCCCCCTAAATTCCTGGTTTTCCCCCAAAATTCCTGTTTTTTCCCCCAAAATTCCTGTTTTTTTTTTTCCAAATCCCTGGTTTTTACCCAAAATCGCGGTTTTTCGCCCCAAACCAGGGCCTGCTGTCCGAGACCTTCCTGGAGGGGCACCACCTCCTCCAGCCTCACGAAAAATCCCCATTTTTCCCCCAAAATTCCTGGTTTTTTCCCCAAAATTCCCGTTTTTTTTTTCCAAATCCCTGGTTTTTACCCAAAATCGCGGTTTTTCGCCCCAAACCAGGGCCTGCTGTCAGAGACCTTCCTGGAGGGGCACCACCTGTCTCCAGCCTCACCAAAAATCCCCATTTTTCCCCCCAAATTCCTGTTTTTTCCCTCAAAATTCCCATTTTTTTTCCCCAAATTCCCATTTTTTTTCCCAAAATCCTGGTTTTTCGCCCCAAACCAGGGCCTGCTGTCCGAGACCTTCCTGGAGGGGCACCACCTGGCCAAGGTGAACAAGAGTGAGGAGGAGGAGGGGGAGGGAGCGGAGCTGAGCCCCGAGGAGCTGCAGGAGATCACGGGCACAGGTGAGATCTGGGGCCAAAAACCGGGATTTTGGGCAAAAAACGGGATTTGGGAAAAAATGGGGGGGTTTGGGCAAAAAAAATGGGGATTTTGGGCAAAAAATGGGGATTTTGGGCAAAAAATGGGGATTTTTGGGAGGGAAATCAGGATTTTGGGACAAAAATGGGGATTTTTAGAGGGCAGAAAGAGAATTTTAAGGCAAAATATGGAGAATTTTGGGGGGAAAGGGGATTTTGGAGGAAAAAGATGTGGATTTTTAAAGGAAAAATGGGATTTTTTTTTTTTTTTTTTATGGAAAAAAGGTGGATTTGGGGAAAAGGGGGAATTGGGGAATTTCTTTTGGTCATTCCAGTTGATTTTCAGGCAATTTCAGCCAATTTTGGGAATTCTGGGGCAATTCCAGCCGATTTTGGGGCCATTTGAGCCATTTTTGGGGTTCCTGAGCTGATTTTGGGGTCGTTTGAGCCGATTTTGGGGTCCCTGAGCAGATTTTGGGGCCGTTTGAGCCGATTTTGGGGTCCCTGAGCAGATTTTGGGGCCGTTTGAGCCGATTTTGGGGTTCCTGAGCAGATTTTGGGGCCGTTTGAGCCATTTTTGGGGTCCCTGAGCAGATTTTGGGGCCGTTTGAGCAGATTTTGGGGTTCCTGACCCCGGAATTCCCGATTTTCCCGTTCCAGGGGAGGATTTTTACGGGAAGCTGGCGGCCTCCCCTTGGCAATTCTGGCCAATTTTGGGGCCATTTGAGCCATTTTTGGGGTCCCTGAGCCGATTTTGGGTCCGTTTGAGCTGTTTTTGGGGCCGTTTGAGCCGATTTTGGGGCCGTTTGAGCCAATTTTGGGGCCGTTTGAGCAGATTTTGGAGCCATTTGAGCCATTTTTGGGGTCCCTGAGCAGATTTTGGGGCCATTTGAGCCATTTTTGGGGTCCCTGAGCAGATTTTGGGGCCGTTTGAGCCGATTTTGGGGCCGTTTGAGCCAATTTTGGGGCCGTTTGAGCAGATTTTGGAGCCATTTGAGCCATTTTTGGGGTCCCTGAGCAGATTTTGGGGCCATTTGAGCCATTTTTGGGGTCCCTGAGCAGATTTTGGGGCTGTTTGAGCAGATTTTGGGGTCCCTGAGCAGATTTTGGGTCCATTTGAGCCATTTTTGGGGTCCCTGAGCAGATTTTGGGGCCATTTGAGCCGATTTTGGGGCTGTTTGAACCATTTTTGGGGTCCCTGAGCAGATTTTGGGTCCGTTTGAGCAGATTTTGGGTCCGTTTGAGCAGATTTTGGGGCCGTTTGAGCCGATTTTGGGGCCGTTTGAGCAGATTTTGGGGCCGTTTGAGCAGATTTTGGGGTCCCTGAGCAGATTTTGGGGTATTTAGAGCCGATTTTGGGGTTCCTGACCCCGGAATTCCCGATTTTTCCCGTTCCAGGTGAGGATTTCTACGGGAAGCTGGCGGCCTCCATCGCCCCCGAGATCTTCGGGCACGAGGACGTGAAGAAGTCGCTGCTGCTGCTGCTGGTGGGCGGCGTGGAGAGGAGCCCCCGCGGGATGCGCATCCGGGGTGAGCGGAACCCGGGAAAAACACGGGAATATCCCGGGAAAAACACGGGAAAAACACGGGAATATCACGGGGAAAACATGGGAATATCACGGGAATATCACGGGGAAAACATGGGAAAAACACGGGAAAAACACAGGAAAAACATGGGAATATCCTGGGGAAAACACGGGAATATCCTGGGAAAAACACGGGAATATCACGGGAAAACACGGGAATATCCTGGGAAAAACACGGGAAAAACACGGGAATATCACGGGGAAAACACGGGAATATCACGGGAATATCAGGGGGAAATCCAGGGAAAAACACGGCAATATCATGGGAAATATCCTGGGGAAATCACGAGGAAATCCGGGGAAAATCACGGGAAATATCCCAGAAAAATCATGGGGAAAGCACGGGGAAATCCTGGGAAATGTCCCGGGAAAATCACAGGAAATATCCCAGAAAAATCATGGGGAAATCATGGGAGTATCAGGGGGGAAAACACGGGAAAAGCATGGCGAAACTCACAGGAAAATCATGGGGAAAATCCTGGGAAAAGCACAGGGAAATCATAGGAAAAGCAGGGGAAAATAATGGGAAAAGCATGGGGAAATTTGGGAAAAGCACAGGAAATATCCTGGAAAAAGCTCAGGAAAATCACATGAAAGTCCAGAGGAAATATCAGGGAAATCCTGGGAAAATCAGGGGGAAGAAATCCTGGAAAAAGCAGGGGAAAATCCTGGGGAGATCACAGGGAAATCCAGGGAAATATGGAAAAGCGTGGGAAAAGTACAGGAAAATCTTGGGAAACATCCCAGAAAAAAATCCTGGGAAAAGCACAGGAAAATCCTGGGAAATCTTGTTTCCTGTTTTCTCCCTTTTCCCCCCTTTTTCCTCTTTTCCCAAATCTGTGGGGTTTTTCCCTAAATCTGGGGATTTTTGCCCTAAATTTGTTTTTTTTCCACTAGATCTGGATTTTCCCCCTTTTTTTCTCCTAAATTTGTTTTCTTTTGCCCTAAATCTAGGTTGGTTTTGGTTTTTTTCCCTAAATTTGTTTTTTTTTCCCCAGGGAACATCAACATCTGCCTGATGGGGGACCCGGGCGTGGCCAAGTCGCAGCTGCTGACGTACATCGACCGCCTGGCGCCGCGCAGTGCGTGCTTCCTCCCGCTCCTCCTCCTCCCCTTCTCCTCCTAATTTCCTTCCTCCTCCTCCTTTCCTTCCTTCCTCCTCCTACTCCTCCTCCTTTCCTTCCTTCCTCCTCCTCCTCCTCCTCCTCCTCCTCCTCCTCCTCCTCCTCCTCCTCCTCATCCTTTTCTTCCTCCTCTCCTTCCTCCTCCTCCTCCTCCTCCTCCTCCCCCTCCTCCTCCTCTCCTTCCTCCTCCTTCTCCTTTTCTTCCTCCTCCTCCTCCTCCTCCTCCTCCTCCTCCTCCTCCTCCCCCTCCTCCTCCTCTCCTTCCTCCTCCTTCTCCTTTCCTTCCTCCTCCTCCTCCTCCTCCTCCTCCTCCTCCTCCCCCTCCTCCTCCTCTCCTTCCTCCTCCTTCTCCTTTCCTTCCTCCTCCTCCTCCTCCTCCTCCTCCTTTCCTTCCTTCCTTCCTCCTCCTCCTCCTCCTCCTCCTCCTTTCCTTCCTTCCTTCCTCCTCCTCCTCCTCCTCCTCCTCCTCCCATTTCATGCCCATTTTTCCCATTTTTTACCAATTTTTCCTGTTTTTTCCCCCAACCCAGGCCAGTACCCAATGGGGTGTGGCTCCTTGGGCGTGGGGCTGATGGTGGCCATGTCCATTTTCACCCATTTTATGCCCATTTTTACCCATTTTCACCCATTTTATGCCCATTTTTACCCATTTTCACCCATTTTATGCCCATTTTCACCCATTTTTACCCATTTCATGCCCATTTTATGCCCATTTTTACCCACTTTATGCCCATTTTTCCCCATTTTCACCCATTTTTTCCCCATTTTTCCCCAGGCCAGTACACGACGGGCCGCGGCTCCTCGGGCGTGGGGCTGACGGCGGCCGTGCTGCGCGACCCATTTTTAACCATTTCATACCCATTTTCCCCCATTGTACGCCCATTTTTTCCCCATTTTTTCCCCGTTTTTACCCATTTTCCCCCCGTTTCTCCCCAAACCAGGCCAGTACACGACGGGGCGCGGCTCCTCGGGCGTGGGGCTGACGGCGGCCGTGCTGCGCGACCCATTTTTAACCATTTCATGCCCATTTTACACCCATTTTTCCCCATTATTTCCCCATTTTTACCTATTTTATATAAATTTTTACCATTTTTTCCCGTTTTTTCCCCAATCCAGGCCAGTACACGACAGGCCGCGGCTCCTCGGGCGTGGGGCTGACGGCGGCCGTGCTGCGCGACCCATTTTTAACCATTTCATGCCCATTTTTTACCCATTTTTCCCCATTATTTCCCCATTTTTACCCATTTTTGCCCATTTTCACTCATTTTTTCCCTGTTTCTCCCCAAACCAGGCCAGTACACGACGGGGCGCAGCTCCTCCGGCGTGGGGCTGACGGCGGCCGTGCTGCGCGACCCATTTTTAACCATTTCATACCCATTTTTACCCATTTTATGCCTATTTTCACCCCATTTTTACCCATTTTTCCCCGTTTTTGCCCATTTTCACTCATTTTTTCCCCATTTTTCCCTGTTTCTCCCCAAACCAGGCCAGTACACGACGGGGCGCGGCTCCTCCGGCGTGGGGCTGACGGCGGCCGTGCTGCGCGACCCATTTTTAACCATTTCATGCCCATTTTCCCCCATTGTACACCCATTTCATGCCCATTTTTAACCATTTTTTCCCCATTTTACCCCATTTTCTCCCCAAACCAGGCCAGTACACGACGGGCCGCGGCTCCTCGGGCGTGGGGCTGACGGCGGCCGTGCTGCGCGACCCATTTTTAACCATTTCATGCCCATTTTTTCCCTGTTTTTAACCATTTCATGCCCATTTTTTCCCAGTTTATATAAATTTTCCCCATTTTCACTCATTTTTTCCCCAGGCCAGTACACCACAGGCCGCGGCTCCTCGGGCGTGGGGCTGACGGCGGCCGTGCTGCGCGACCCATTTTTAACCATTTCATACCCATTTTTTCCCAGTTTATATAATTTTTTCCCATTTTTTCCCATTTTTTCCCCATTTTCCCAGGCCAGTACACCACAGGCCGCGGCTCGTCTGGCGTGGGGCTGACGGCGGCCGTGCTGCGCGACCCATTTTTAACCATTTCATGCCCATTTTCCCCCATTGTACACCCATTTCATGCCCATTTTTAACCATTTTTTCCCCGTTTTTACCCATTTTTTCCCCAAACCAGGCCAGTACACGACGGGCCGCGGCTCCTCGGGCGTGGGGCTGACGGCGGCCGTGCTGCGCGACCCGCAGAGCGGCGAGCTGGCGCTGGAGGGCGGCGCGCTGGTGCTGGCCGACCGCGGCGTGTGCTGCATCGACGAGTTCGACAAGATGGCGGAGGGGGAGCGCGTGGCGCTGCACGAGGCGCTGGAGCAGCAGAGCGTGGCCGTGGCCAAGGCGGGCGTGGTGGCGTCGCTCAACGCGCGCTGCGCCGTGCTGGCCGCCGCCAACCCCGCGCTCGGCCGCTACGACCCGCGGCGCAGCCTGGAGCACAACCTGCAGCTGCCGGCCGCGCTGCTCTCGCGCTTCGACCTGCTCTGGCTGCTGCAGGACCGGCCCCAGCGCGACCGCGACCTGCGGTGGGCGCCAAGGGGGGTTGGGGTCAATGGAAGAGGCTTGGGGTCAATGGGAGAGCCTTGGGGTTGAGTTTGGAACCAATGGGAGGGGTTTGGGGTCAGTGGGAGAGTCTTTGGGTCGGGTTTGGGGGCAGTGGGAGGGTCTTGGGGTTAGTGGGAGAGTCTTGGGGTCAATGGAAGGGGTTGAGGTTGGGTTTGGGGTCAAGGGGAGAGATTGGGGTTGGGTTTGGGGTCAATGGGAGAGTCTTGCGGTCAATGGGAGGGGTTGGGGGTCAATGGGAGAGTCTTGGGGTCAATGGGAGGGTCTTGGGGTCAGTGGGAGGGGTTTGGGGTCAGTGGGAGGGGTTTGGGGTCAGTGGAAGAGGCTTTGGGTCAGTGGGAGGGGTTTGGGGTGGGTTTGGGGTCAATGGGAGGGGTTTGGGGTTCATTTTGGGGTCAATGGGAGGGCTTGGAGTCAATGGGAGAGTCTTGGGTCAATGGGTTGGGTTTGGGGTCAGTGGGAGGGGTTTTGGGTTGAGTTTGGGTCAATGGAAGAGTCTTGGGGTTCATTTTGGGGTCAATGGAAGAGGCTTTGTGTTGGGTTTGGGGCCAATGGGAGGGGCTTGGGTCAATGGGAGGGGTTGGGGTTCATTTTGGGGTTAATGGGAGGGGTTTGGGGTCAGTGGGAGGGGTTTGGGGTCAATGGGAGGGGTTGGGGTCAATGGGAAGGGTTTGGGGGCAGTGGGAGAGTCTTTGGGCCAATGGGAAGGGTTTTGGTTGGGTTTGGGGTCAGTGTAAGAGTCTTGGGGTCAATGGGAGGGGTTTTGGTTGAGTTTGGAATCAATGGGAGAGTCTTGGGGTCAATAGAAGAGGCTTTGGGTTGGGTTTGGGGTCAGTGGGAGGGGTTGGTTTGGGTTTGGGGTCAATAGGAGGGGTCAGCGGGAGGGTCTTGGGGTCAGTTGGGGAGTCTTGGGGTCAATGGAAGAGTTTTGGGGTCAATGGGAGGGTTCGGGGTTGGGTTTGGGTCAATGGGAGAGTCTTTGGGTCAATGGATGAGGTTTGGGCTCAGTGGAAGGGGTTTGGGGTCAATGGAAGAGTTTTGGGTTGAGTTTGGGGTCAATGGAGGAGTCTTTGGGTTGGGTTGGGTTGGGTTGGGTTTGGTTGGAGAGAGCCCCAGAATTGCCGATTTTCCTCCCAAATTTCCCAAAATCGCTGTTTTTTGCCCCGATCCAGCCTGGCCCAGCACATCACCCGCCCCAAACCCACTGGGATGGACTGGGCCAAACTGGGACGAACTGGGACAAACTGGGACGGACTGGGAAGAACTGGGATGAACTGGGATGGGTCCCCCAATTGCCAAAATTCGTGAATTTCCCAAAATCGCCGTTTTTTGCCCCATTCCAGGCTGGTCCAGCACATCACCCGCCCCAAACCCACTGGGAATGTCCTGGGCCAAACTGGGATGGACTGGGACAAACTGGGACAAACTGGGATGAACTGGGATGGGTCCCCCAATTGCCAAAATCCGTGAATTTCCCAAAATCGCTGTTTTTTGCCCCGATCCAGGCTGGCCCAGCACATCACGTACGTGCACCAGCACTGCCGGGAGCCCCCGAGCGCCTTCCGGCCCCTGGACATGAAACTCATGAGGTGGGTGCCACCAAAATACACTGTTTTAGCCCCAAAATTCACATTTTCCACCACAAAATCCACTTCTTTAGCCCCAAAATCCACATTTTAGCCCCAAAATCCACATTCTTAGCCCCAAAATTCGCCTTTTTAGCCCCAAAATTCGCCTTTTTATCCACAAAGTTCACCTTTTTCACCCTGAATTTCACCTTTATCACCCCAAAATTCACCTTTCCCTTCCCCGATTCTGCATTTTTAATCCCCAGATTTCACCTTTTCCTCCCCAAATTCCATATTTCTTCCTGAAAACTCAACTTTCCACCCCAAATTTCACCTTTTTCACCCCAAAATTCACCCTTTTGTCCCCAAATTCACTTTTTTATCCCCAAATTCATCTTTTTATCCCCAAATTCACCTTTATGACCCCAAAATTCATCTTTTCACCCTAAATTTCACCCTTTTATCCCCAAATTCACATTTTTCATCTCAAAATTCACCTTTTTACCCCAAAATTCCCCTTTTCCACCCCAAAATTCACCTTTTTAACCCCAAAACTCACCTTTTCACCCCAAATTTCAGCTTTTTCACCCCAAATTTCACCTTTTCCTCCCCAAATTTTGCCGTTTTCTCCCGTGACCTCCTCAGTTCCCCCCCAGAATTCCATTTTCCCAAAATCCCAGTTTTTCCCCTCTTTTCAGTCTCTCACTAATTTAACTTTCCCCAATTTTCCCAAAACCCCGTTTTTTACCCCAAACCAGTCTCTCACTAATTTAACTTTCCCCAATTTTCCCAAAATCCCATTTTTTCCCCCCAAACCAGTCTCTCACTAATTTAACTCTCCCCGATTTTCCCAAAATCCCGTTTTTTTCGCCCCAAACCAGTCTCTCACTAATTTAACTTTCCCCGATTTTCCCAAAATCCTGTTTTTTTGCCCCAAACCAGTCTCTCAATAATTTCAATGTTCCCAAAATCGGTGTTTTTCCCCCCAAACCAGTCTCTCACTAATCTGAATCCCCCCAATTTTCCCAAAACCCCATTTTTTTGCCCCGAACCAGTCTCTCACTAATCTGAATCCCCCCAATTTTCCCAAAACCCCGTTTTTTTACCCCAAACCCATCTCTCACTAATTTAACTCTCCCCGATTTTCCCAAAACCCCGTTTTTTCCCCCCAAACCAATCTCTCACTAATTTAACTTTCCCCAATTTTCCCAAAATCCCGGTTTTTCGCCCCATTCAGGCGGTACCTGTGCGCGTGCCGGCGGCGCTGCCCGCGGCTGCCCGAGGCGCTCGGCGAGTTCCTGACGGCCGCGTACGTGGAGCTGCGGCGGGAGCGCGGCCGCGGCCTCTACACCTCTGCCAGGACCCTGCTGGCCGTGCTGCGCCTGTCCACCGCCCTGGTAATGACCTCTGACCCCGAGTGACCATCACTGACCAGCACTGACCCCCAGTGACCATCACTGACCATCAGTGTCCCCGTGGTCAGGGGTCATTTACACCCCTGCCAGGACCCTGCTGGCCGTGCTCAGGCTGTCCACTGCCCTGGTAATGACCCTGAGTGACCTCTGACCCCGAGTGACCATCACTGACCCCGAGTGACCAGCACTGACCAGCACTGACCATCACTGACCATCACTGACCGGCACTGACTGACCCTGTCCCCGTGGCTCAGGGGTTATTTACACCCCTGCCAGGACCCTGCTGGCCGTGCTCAGGCTGTCCACTGCCCTGGTAATGACCCTGAGTGACCCCCAGTGACCTCTGACCCCGAGTGACCAGCACTGACCCCCAGTGACCATCACTGACCAGCACTGACCATCAGTGTCCCCGTGGCTCAGGGGTTATTTACACCCCTGCCAGGACCCTGCTGGCCGTGCTCAGGCTGTCCACTGCCCTGGTAATGACCTCTGACCCCGAGTGACCATCACTGACCCCCACTGATCATCACTGACCATCAGTGTCCCCGTGGCTCAGGGGTTATTTACACCTCTGCCAGGACCCTGCTGGCCGTGCTGCGCCTGTCCACCGCCCTGGTAATGACCTCTGACCCCGAGTGACCATCACTGACCATCACTGACCATCACTGACCATCACTGACCGGCACTGACTGACCCTGTCCCCGTGGCTCAGGGGTTATTTACACCCCTGCCAGGACCCTGCTGGCCGTGCTGCGCCTGTCCACTGCCCTGGTAATGACCCCCAGTGACCTCTGACCCCGAGTGACCATCCCTGACCCCGAGTGACCATCCCTGACCATCACTGACCGGCACTGACTGACCCTGTCCCCGTGGCTCAGGGGTTATTTACACCCCTGCCAGGACCCTGCTGGCCGTGCTGCGCCTGTCCACTGCCCTGGTAATGACCTCTGACCCCGAGTGACCAGCACTGACCATCACTGACCATCACTGACCCCCACTGACCAGCACTGACCGGCACTGACCAGCACTGACCAGCACTGACCATCACTGACCATCAGTGTCCCCATCCTTCAGGGGTCATTTACACCCCTGCCAGGACCCTGCTGGCCGTGCTCCGGCTGTCCACTGCCCTGGTAATGACCTCTGACCCCGAGTGACCAGCACTGACCATCACTGACCCCCACTGACCAGCACTGACCATCAGTGTCCCTGTGGCTCAGGGGTTATTTACACCCCTGCCAGGACCCTGCTGGCCGTGCTCAGGCTGTCCACCGCCCTGGTAATGACCTCTGACCCCCAGTGACCATCACTGACCCCGAGTGACCATCACTGACCCCGAGTGACCATCACTGACCAGCACTGACCAGCACTGACTGACCCTGTCCCCGTGGCTCAGGGGTTATTTACACCCCTGCCAGGACCCTGCTGGCCGTGCTCAGGCTGTCCACTGCTCTGGTAATGACCTCTGACCCCAAGTGACCATCACTGACCCTGAGTGACCCCGAGTGACCCCCACTGACCCCGAGTGACCCCACTGACCCTCCCGGGCTTTGCTGCCCTGGGGCTGTTTATGCACCTGCCAGGACCTTGCTGGGCCAAACCAGCCCCAAATGGACCCAAAAAAGGCTCCAAATCTGCCCCAAATTAACACAAAATCACCCCAAAATCGGCCCAAATGACCCCAAATTAACGCAAAATTGACCCAAAAAAAGGCTCCAAATGACCCCAAATTAACGCAAAATCACCCCAAAATCGGCCCAAATGACCCCAAATTAACACAAAATCAGCCCAAAATTTGGGGGCATTTTGGGGCTGATTTTGGGGTTTTTGGGGACAGGATTATGGGGTATTTTGGGGCAGAATTTTGGGGTGATTTTGGTGGTTTTGGGGCAGGATTTTGAGCTGATTTTGGGCTGATTTTGGGACAGAATTTGGGGTGAATTTGGCTGGTTTTGGGGCAGGATTTTGGGGTGATTTGGGGGAGGATTTTGGGGTGAATTTGGCCGTATTTGGGGCAGGATTTTGGGGTGATTTTGGGCAGGATTTTGGGGTGATTTTGGTGTATTTGTGGCAGAATTTGGGGCAGGATTTTGGGCTGAATTTGGCCGGTTTGGGGCAGGATTTTAGGCTGATTTTGGGCTGATTTTGGGCCGGTTTTGGTGTGAATTTGGCCGTTTTTGGGACAGAATTTGGGCTGATTTGGGGCAGGATTTTGGGGTGAATTTGGCTGTTTTGGGGCAGGATTTTGGGCTGATTTTGGGCTGATTTTGGGGTGAATTTGGCCGATTTTGGGCTGATTTGGGCCGATTTTGGGGTGAATTTGGCCGATTTTGGGGCAGGATTTTAGGCTGATTTTGGGGTGATTTGGGCAGGATTTTGGGCTGATTTGGGGGTGAATTTGGCCAATTTTGGGGCAGGATTTTGGGGTGAATTTGGGGCAGGATTTTGGGCTGAATTTGGGGCAGGATTTTGGTGTGAATGTGTCCGATTTTGGGGTGAATTTGTCCGATTTTGGGGTGAATTTGGCCGTTTTTGGCGCAGGCGCGGCTGCGTCTCGGGGCGGTGGTGGAGAAGGACGACGTCACTGAGGCGCTGCGGCTGCTCGAGGCCGCGAGAGACTCACTGCGGGGCGACTCCGAGCCCGTTCCGAGGTAAAAACACCCGATTTTGGGCAAAAACACGGGATTTTGGGAAAAAACGGGAATTTGGGGGAAAAACGGGAATTTTGGGCGTGTTTGGGTTACCAGGGTTGGGGGAATTTGGGGTTTTTTGGGGAATATTTGGGATTTTCGGGACCCCAGGACTCCCTCCGGGGCGACCCCGAGCCCGTTCTGAGGTGAAAACACCCGATTTTGGGAAAAAACGGGAATTTGGGGACAAAAACCAGGAATTTTGGGTGTGTTTGGGTTACTGGGACTGGGGGGAATTTGGGGTTTTTTGGGGAATATTTGGGTTAAATCCCGGCGGATTTGGGGAAATCTTTTGAGTTTTTTGGGGTTAAATCTCAATGGATTTGGGTTTTTTTTGGGGTAAATCCCGGTGGATTTGGGGAATTTCTCGGGGTTTTTTTGGGTTAAATCTCAGCGGATTCGGGGAATTTTTTGGGTTAAATCTTTGTGGTTTTGGGGAATTTTTTGGTGTAAATATTGGCGGATTTGGGGAATTTTTTGGGTTGAGTCTCAGCAGATTTGGGTTATTTTTTGGGTTAAATCTCAGGGGATTTGGGGAAATTTCCGGGGTATTTTGGGTTAAATCTTGGCGGATTTGGGTAATTTTTTGGGTTAAATATTGACGGATTTGGGTAATTTTTTGGTGTAAATCCCAGCGGAGTTGGGTAATTTTTCGGGTTAAATCCCAGCGGATTTGTGTAATTTTTTGGGTTAAATCCTGGCAGATTTGGTTAATTTTTTGCTGCAAACCCCGTCAGACCCGTGTTAATTCCCCATTTTTCCCCGTGTTTGTTCCCCCAGGTGCCCGCGGCCGTCGGAGGCGATTTTCGGGGTCCTGCGGGAGCTGGGGGGGCCCGGGGGGCGCTCGGTGCCCCTCCCCCACGCGCTGGAGGTGCTGGGGGCGCGCGGCTTCACCCCCGCCCAGGTCAGCGCCGCCCTGGCCGAGTACGAGGGGCTGGACGTGCTGCAGGTGAATCCCGCCAGGACACGCGTCACCTTCGTCTGAAAAACACAAAAAATACCCCAAAAAATCCGTGAGTTTGGGCAAAACTGCGAAAACCCCGCAAAAATCACACAAAAAATGGCCAAACTACCCCCAAAAAACGGCCAAAATTCCCCAAAAATCCCGAATTTTGGGGGCTGGACGTGCTGCAGGTGAACCCAGGGAGGACACGCATCACCTTCGTCTGAAAAACACAAAAATACCCCAAAAAATAAGTGAGTTTGGGCAAAACCGCGAAAATCCAAAAAAAACGGCAAAACCCCCGCAAAAAACGGCCAAAATACCACAAAAATCCCGTATTTTGGGGGCTGGACGTGCTGCAGGTCAACCCAGGGAGGACACGCATCACCTTCGTCTGAAAATACCTAAATCAACCCAAAATATCCGGGAGTTTGGGCAAAACAGCGAAAATTCCATAAAAAACGGCGAAAATACCACAAAAAAATGGCCAAAATCCCCCCCAAAACGGCCAAAATCCTGAATTTTGGGGGCTGGACGTGCTGCAGGTGAACCCAGGGAGGACCCGCATCACCTTCGTCTGAAAATACCAAAATCAACCCAAAAAATCCGGGAGTTTGGGCAAAAGGGGGAAAATTCCGCAAAAAAGGCAAAAATCCCACAAAAAATGGCCGAAATTCCCCAAAAAAATGCCCAAAATCCCGAATTTTTGGGGGTTAAAGTTGCTGCAGGTGAGCCCAAAGCTCATCTGGTATCCCAGAATTCCAGAGAAAAGCCCCAAAATTCAGGGAAAAATGGGAAAATTGCCCCAAAAATTTCCCTGGAAGCCCAAAAATCAAAGCAGGGACCCCAAAATCCCCCCCAGGTTTTTATTTTTGTGCTTTTTTTGTAGCAATAAATGGATTTTTATCAATAAAAAAGTTTAAATTTCTCCATTTTGGGTCGTTTCTTTGTTCTCCCTCCTCTCAGAACCCCCCCTAACCCAAAAAGCCCCAAAAATCCCATTTTCCACCCCAAAAATTCCCATTTTCCACCGAGAAATCCCAAATTCCAGAGGGGGAATCCCAAATAATTCCCGGAGTTTCCTCCATAAAAACCCTTAAAAAAAAAAACCTCCTAAAAATCAGATTTCTCCATCTCAAACTCCACTTTTTTCACCCAAAAACCCCCGAATTTGGGACCCCCCCAAATTCCAGAATTTTCCATCGGGATCCCCCCAAATTCCGGAATTTTCCCAAATTTTTGGGGTTCCCAAAGCCCAAAAAAGACTCAAAACCCCCAAATTTCCTCTTTTAAATCCAATTTTATTGCCCGAAGTTCCCCTAAAATTCCAGGATGGTTTTTGGGGTGAATTGGGGCATTTTTGGGGCAGTTTTTGGGACATTTTTTGGGGTGATTTGGGGCAGTTTTGGGGCATTTCAGGGTGGTTTTTGATGCATTTTTTGGGGCGATTTGGGGCAGTTTTTGGGGCAGTTTTGGGGCTGTTTTTGGGGCATTTCAGGGCAGTTTTTGGGACATTTTTTGGGGTGATTTGAGGCAGGTTTTTGGGAGTTCAGGGTGGTTTTTGGGGCGATTCGGGGTTGTTTTTGGGGCAGTTTTTGGGGCGATTTGGGGCAGGTTTTGGGGCTGTTTTTGGGGTGATTTGGGGATGGTTTTGGGGCAGTTTTTGGGGTAATTTCAGGTGATTTTGGGGTCTCTAGAAGAAGAGGCCGCGCATGCGGCGGCCGATGCCCTGGCGGTCGTAGAGGACGTTGAGTTTGTTTTTGGGACATTTTTTGGGGCAGTTTTGGGGCAGTTTTTGGGGCTGTTTTTGGGGCATTTCAGGGCTGTTTTTGGGGCAGTTTTTGGGGTAATTTTGGGCAGTTTTGGGGTCTCTAGAAGAAGAGGCCGCGCATGCGGCGGCCGATGCCCTGGCGGTCGTAGAGGACGTTGAGTTTGTTTTTGGGGCAGTTTTGGGGCTGGTTTTGGGGCTGTTTTTGGTGCTGTTTTGGGGCCATTTCAGGGCGGTTTTTGGGGTGATTTCAGGCGATTTTGGGGTCTCTAGAAGAAGAGGCCGCGCATGCGGCGGCCGATGCCCTGGCGGTCGTAGAGGACGTTGAATTTGTTGACGAACTGGTTCATGGTGTTGCAGGTCTTGGTGATGGTGCCCAGATACGCCATCAGCCCCACGTCGTTGCATTGCTGGGGGAAAAAACGGCAAATTTGGGAAAATTCAGGAATTTTCGGGAATTCCCCCAAAAATCCCCAAAGTTTCGGGGCCTCCCGGGGAGGTTTTGGGGCCTGGGGAACCCCCGGGAATTCCTGAGGGCGGAAAAGGGGAAATTTTGGGGGTCTCGGGGGGGTTTGGGGGCTCCTTCCCAAAAATTGGGGGATTTTGGGGATGTTCCCAAAAAATCCCAGAGGCTTTGGGGCTTTCTGGGTGTTTTTGGGGCCTGGGAAATCCGGGAAACGCCCCCAAAAATTGCTGAGGGTGGAAAAGGGGAAATTTTGGGGGATTTGGGTGCGTTTGGGGTTGATTTTGGGGTGGTTTTTGGGGAGGATTTTGGGGTGGACTTTGAGGATTTTGGGGTGGACCTGGGGCAGATTTTGGGGATTTTGGGGTGGATTTGGGGCAGATTTTAGGGAGGATTTTGGGGTGGGTTTGGGGCAGATTTCGGGGATTTTGGGGTGGATTTGGGATGGGTTTTGGGATAGATTTAGGGGATGGATTTGGGGCAGATTCTGGGGTGGATTTGGGGCAGGTTTGGGGCAGATTTTGGGGAGGATTTTGGGGATTTTAAGGAGGATTTTGGGCAGATTTTGGGGAGTATTTTGGGGTGGGTTGGGGGCAGATTTTGGGGTGGATTTGGGGGATTTTGGGGAGGATTTTGGGCAGATTTTGGGGTGGATCTGGGGGATTTTGGGGAGGATTTTGGGGAGGATTTTGGGCCGGGTTCGGGGCAGATTTTGGGGTGGGTCTGGGGGATTTTGGGGCAGATTTTGGGGTGGATTTGGGGGATTTTGGGGCCCTCACGTCGTAGAAGTCGGTTTTGAACTTGTCGGTGCTGAGCACGGGCAGGCAGTGGCACAGGGCGCACGCCTCCCGCAGGATCTCGTGGTTGAACGGAACCTCCCCTAAAAAAAAACAAAATTTTGGGGCCCAAAACCCCAAAATTTGGGCTCAGACACACCTCAAAACCAGAGACAACAAAAAACCCCAAAATTCTCCCAAAAAACCCCAACCCCCTCCCCCCAGACAGCTCCAAACACCCCAAAATCTCCTCAGGACTCCCCCAAAGATTCCCCCAAAATTTGAGGTCAAGGAAACCCCAAAAAACCCAAATTTGGGGGAAGGGACCCCAAAAATGGACCAAGACCCCCCCAGGAGTCCCCAAAATTGGGATTAGGAACCCAAAATTGGGGTAAGGGCCCTCAAAATGACCCCAAACCCACCGAAAATCCATAAAAAAAACCTCAAAAATGGATCAGGAGTCCCAAAAAAACCCAAAATTTGGGGTCAGGGAGTCAAAAATCCCCCCAGGACCCCCCAAAACCAATCCAGGACCCCCTGAGCCCCCCAGGGCCCTCCCAGAGACTCCAAAGCCCCGAAAAAATCTGGGAAAAAACTCAGAATTTGGGGGAAATCCCTGAAATTTGGGAGAAAACCTTCAAATGTGGGGAAAAACCCCAAAAACGAAAGAAAAACGCTGCAAAAAATTAATGGAAACCCCCAGAAAATGCAGAAAAAAACAAAACAAAAAAAAAATTGGGAATATCCCTGGAATTTGGGATAAATCTTTCAAAATTTGGTATAAAAGACTGGAATTCAGGAAAAACCCCCAAAAAAATTCAGAAAAATTTGAAAATTAATTTAAAAATTAATAAATACAAGGGAAAAAAACCCCAAATTTTGCTAAAAATGCCCTGAAAATTCAGGGAAAAAATCCTAAAAATTCCGTTGCTCTGCAGAGACCCCAGACCCCCCCGAGTTTTGGGAAAAGCCCCAAAATTTGGGTTTTTGGCCCCGGTGCTCACCGGCCTCGGCGGCGCGGACGTACTCGAGGATGAGGCGGACGCGGCTGTGCAGCATCTTGATGGCGCTGTGCTGGGCAATCAGGTGCTCCGCCACTTTTCGGGGAAAATTTGGGGGTTTTTGGGGCTTTTTGGGGGGTTTGGGGATGGCAGAAACCCCCCCAAGAGTCCAGCAGGGAAAAGAAAAAAAATCGCCACGAAAAAAGCCCCAAATCCTCCCCCAAACCCCCAAAATCCTCCTCAAAAAGCCCAAAATCCACCCCAAAAATCCTCCCCAAAATCCAGAAATCCACCCCCAAAATCCTCCCCAAAATGCCCTCAAGAAACCCCAAATCCACCCCAAAAATCCTCCCCAAAAAACTCCAAATCCATCCCAAAAATCTCCCCCCAAAATCTCATCAGAAAACCCCAAATACACCCAAAAATCCCCAAATCCCCCCAAAACCCCCAAATTTTCCCCACCCCAAAATCCCCAAACCCCCCCAGGGCTGTGCTGGGCAATCAGGTGCTCCGCCGCTTTTTGGGGAAAATTTGGGGGTTTTCGGGGCTTTTTGGGGGGTTTGGGGATGGCAGAAACCCCCCAAAGAGTCCAGCAGGAAAAAGCCCCAAATCCACCCAAAAATCCTCCCCAAAAACTCCAAAATCCTCCTCAAAATCCCCAAATCCACCCTAAAAATCCTCCCCAAAATGCCCTCAAAAAGCCCCAAATCCACCCCAAAAAATCCTCCCCAAAATGCCCACAAGAAATCCCAAATCCACCCAAAAAATCCCCCCCAAAAATCCTCCCCAAAATCCACCCCAAAAATCCTCCCCAAAATGCCCTCAAGAAACTCCAAATCCTCCCAAAAACCCCAAAATCCTCCTCAAAAAGCCCCAAATCCACCCCAAAAAATCCTCCCCAAAATGCCCACAAGAAAACCCAAATCCACCCCAAAAATCCCCCCCCAAAACCCCCAAAAATCCCCAAATCCCCCCAAAAATCCTCCCCAAAATGCCCTCAAAAAAAACCCCAAATCCACCCCAAAAATCCCCCCCCAAAATCCCATCAGGTTTTGGGGTGAAATCCGGGGGTTTTTGGGGTGAAATCCAGGGGTTTTTGAGATGAAATCCAGGGTGATTTTTGGGGTGAAATCCGGGGGTTTTTGGGGTGAAATCCGGGGGTTTTTGGGGCTGTTTCAATGGGGTTTTTGGGCTATTTTTGGCGGAATTTCGGGTTTTCCCGCAGCAGATTTTTGGGGTTTTTTTGTGCTGCAGCTCAGCCCGTTCCAGGGTGGATTTTGGGGTGAAACCCGGGGTGATTTTTGGGGTGAAATCCGGGGGTTTTGGGGATGAAATCCAGGGTGATTTTTGGAGTGAAATCCGGGGTGATTTTTGGGATGAAATCCGGGGGTTTTTGGAGTGAAATCCGGGGTGATTTTTGGGGTGAAATCCGGGGGTTTTGGGGCTGTTTCAATGGGGTTTTCGGGGTATTTTTGGCGGAAATTTGGATTTTCCCGCGGCAGATTTTTGGGGTGTTTTTGTCAGCCCGTTCCTGGGCTGGATTTTGGGGTGAAACCCGGGGATTTTGGGGCTGTTTCAATGGGGGTTTTGGGCTATTTTTGGCGGAATTTCGGGTTTTCCCGCGGCGGATTTTTGGGGTGTTTTTGTCAGCCCGTTCCTGGGTGGATTTTGGGGTGAAACCCGGGGATTTTGGGGCTGTTTCAATGGGGTTTTTGGGGCTGTTTCAATGGGGATTTTGGGGCTGTTTCAATGGGGTTTTTGGGCTATTTTTGGCAGAATTTTGGGTTTTCCCGCTGCGGATTTTTGGGGTGTTTTTGTCAGCCCGTTCCTGGGTGGATTTTGGGGTGAAATCCCGGGATTTTGGGGCTCACCCGTGCTGTTCTCCCCTCCGCCCGTGGCCGTCATCCTGGCCACGTGGTCCACGCCGATCCTCTCGGCCTCCTCGGTGGCGAGCGTGTACGGCAGCTCGGCAAAGAGCATGGTGGCCTGGGTGCCAGAACGGCCCAAAATGGCCCGAAATTACCCCAAAACGGTCCCGAAACTGCCCCAAAATTACCCCAAAACGGTCCCGAAAACTGCCCCAAAATTACCCCAAAATGCTCACAAAAATTACCCCAAAATGGCCCCAAAACTGGCCCAAAATTACCCCAAAATGGTCCCAAAAATTGCCCCAAAATTAGCCCAAAATGGTCCCAAAAATTGCCCCAAAACTAGCCCAACATTGGCCCAAAACAGCCCCAAAATTACCCCAAAATGCACCCAAAACTGGCCCAAAATTACCCCAAAATGCTCCCCAAAATTGCCCCAAAACTAGCCCAACACTGGCCCAAGACAGCCCCAAAACAGCCCCAAAATTAACCCAAAATGCTCCCAAAACAGCCCCAAAACAGCCCCAAAATGGTCCCAAAAATTGCCCCAAAACTAGCCCAACACTGGCCCAAAACAGCCCCAAAACAGCCCCAAAAACGGCTGCAAAACTGACCCAAATTTGTCAGAAAAGTGCCCCAAAATTGTCCAACAACGGCCCCAAAATTGTCCGAAAACGGCCCCAGAATTGGCCCGAATTTGTCCCAAAATTACCCCAAGATTGGCTAAAAACAGCCCCAAAACTGTCCCAAAATTATCCCAAAACTGGCCCAAAATTGCCCTGAAATTGTCCCAAAACAATGGCCCCAAAACTGGCCCAATTTTGTCCCAAAATTGCCCCAAGATTGGCCAAAAATGGCCCCAAAATTGGCCCAAAATTATCCCAAAATGGTCACAAAATTGGCCCAAAATATCCCCAAAATGGTCCCCAAATTGTCCCAATTCGGCTCCAAAATTGGCTCAAAATTGGCCCAAAACAGCCCCAAAACTCAACCAGATTTCCCCAACACCCCCAAATTTCATCAAATTTCCCTCACATTTCCCCAAATCCCCCCGAATTTCCCCAAAATCCCCCCAAAATTGCCCAAAACCCCCTGAAGTCCCCCCAGTTTCCCAAAACTCCCCCAGAATCCCCCAAATTTCACCAAAATCCCCGAAAAATCCCCCAAATTTTCCCCAAATCCCCTGAAATTTCCCCAAACTCCCCCAGAATTCCCCAAATTTCACCAAAATCCCCCAATTTTCCCAAATCCCCTGAAATTCCCCCAAACTCCCCCAGAATTCCCCAAATTTCACCAAAATCCCCGAAAAATCCCCCAATTTTCCCCAAATCCCCTGAAATTTCCCCAAACTCCCCCAGAATTCCCCAAAGTCCCCAAAATGCCCCAATTTTCCCCAAACTCCCCCAGAATCCCCCAATTTCCCCAAAACGCCCCGATTTTCCCCAAACTGACCTCGCCGTTGATGATGTCGATGACGGACTCGAAGACGCTCACGGGGAGCTGAGGGGGGGGAGGGGTCAGCCCCAATTTTGGGGGTCCCAGAAATTCAGGAAACCCCAAAAATGGGGATTTTTCCCTCATTTTGGGGTGTTTTTCCCAAATTTGGGGGTTTTTGCCCCAAACTCACGTCGGTGTGCTTGGTCATGGGGTTGAGCTTCAGGAACAGGGGGCTCTCGATGATCTCACACACCTGGGGGAAAATTCACATTTTTGGGGTGAAACCCACCCAAAAAAATCCCAAAATGTTCCCAAATTCCGGTGGGGAGCCTCGAAGTGTTCCCCAAAATTGAGAAAAAGGCAAAATTCCAACGGAAACGGGGAAAAAATGGGGGGAAATGGGGAAAATGTCGCTCCAAGGGGACTGAAATAGCCCAAAATGTCCCAAAAGTGCAGAAAGGAACCCAAAATCCCATCAGGAGCCCCCAAAAATCAGATCAGGAACCCAAAATCCTCAAAAATCCCCAAAAGAGCCAAAAATTCCCTCAAATCCTTCCCAAGGCCCCCCAAATTCCCCAAAATTTCCTCAAATTTCCTCAAATCCCCCAAAATCCCCTCAATTCACCAAAATCCCTTCAAATGCCCCCAAAAATTCCCCAAATCCCCTCAAATCCCCCAAAATTCTCCCAAATCTCCCCAAAATCCCCTCAATTCTCCTCAGTTCTCCCAAAATCTCCCAAAATTCCCCAAACCCCCCAAAATCCATCTCAGGACTCTAAAACCCCCCAAAATCCCCTCAATTCTCCCCAAAATTCTCCCAAAATCCCCCAAAATCCCCTCAATTCCCCCCAAAATTCTCCCAAAATCCCCTCAACCCCCCAAAATTATCCAAAATCCCCCAAATCCCCTCAATTCCCCCCAAAATTCTCCCAAAATCCCCTCAATTCCCCCCAAAATTCTCCCAAAATTCCCCAAAATCCCCTCAACCCCCCCAAAATTATCCAAAATCCCCCAAATTCCCCTCAATTCCCCCAACATTCTCCAAAATCCCCCCAACCCCCCAAAATCCCCCGAAATCCCCCCAAACTCCCCAGACCTGTTTGTGCACGTGGATGTCGGCGGGCTCGGGGGGCCCCCCCGTCGTGTACCACCCCAAAAACTCCAGGTCCTTGAACACCTGCTTGACTTTTGGGGCGAAAAACACGGATTTGGGACCCCCCGGCAGCCAGGAACCCCAAACTCCAACAGGAGACCCAAAATCACCTCAAATTGCCTCAAAATCCCCCCAGGAACCCCAAAATTCCACAAGGAGACCCAAAATGCCCCAAAAGCACCTCAAAATCCCACCAGGAACCCCCACATTCCACCAGGAGCCCCAAAATCACCTCAAAATCCCCCCAGGAACCCCAAAATTCCACAAAATCACCTCAAAATCCCCCCAGGAACCCCAACATTCCACCAGGAGACCCAAAATCCCCAAAAATCACCTCAAATCACCTCAAAATCCCACCCAGGAACCCCAAAATTCCATCAGGAAACCCAAAATCCCCCCAAATTCCCTCAAATCACCTCAAAATCCCCCCAGGAACCCCAAAATTCCCCAAAATCACCTCAAATCACCACAAAATCCATGCAGGAGTCCCAAAATTCCCTAAATCACCTCAAAATCCCCCCCAGGAACCCCAAAATTCCCTCAAATCACCTCAAAATCACTCGGGAGCCCCAAAACGCCTCAAATCCTCTCTGGAAGCCCAACATTCCTTCAGGATCCCCAAAATCCCCACAAAACCCCCCAAAATCAACTCAAAACCCCAAAACCCTTGGAATTTTCCCAAAATCCCCGGAATTTCCCCCAAAATCCCCTCTCACACTGCTCCTCCTTGGTGTAGTAGTACTCCTTGTCCACGAGCAGCACTCCCAAAATCCCCTCGAAACTCCCCAAAATCAACTGAAAACCCTCCAAAACTCCCCAAAATCCCCGGAATTTTCCCAAAACCCCTCAGAATTTTCCCAAAACCGCCGGAATTTCCCCCAAAATCCCTTCTCACACTGCTGCTCCTTGGTGTAGCAATACTCCTCGTCCACGAGCAGCGCTCCCAAAATCCCCTTGAAACCCCCACAGAATCCCCTCGAAACCCCCCAAAATCCCCGGAATTTTCCCAAAAATCCCCAGAATTTTCCCAAAAACCCCAGAATTTTCCCAAAATCCCCGGAATTTGCCCCAAAACGCTCACACTGCTCCTCCTTGGTGTAGCAATACTCCTTGTCCACGAGCAGTGCTCCCAAAATCCCCTCAAAACCCTCCCAAATGCCCCCAAAGTGCCCACAAAACCCCCCAAATCTCTTCAAAATTCCCCCAAATCCCCAGAATTTTCCCAAAACCCCCAGAATTTCCCCCAAAATCCCCTCTCACACTGCTCCTCCTTGGTGTAGCAGCGCTCCTTGTCCATGAGCAGCACTCCCAAAATCCCCTTGAAACTCCCCCAAATCTCATTGAAACCCCCCCAAAATCCCCGGAATTTTCCCAAAACCCCCGGAATTTTCCCAAAAATCCCCAGAATTTTCCCAAAATCCCCAGAATTCGCCCCAAAGCGCTCACACTGCTCCTCCTTGGTGTAGTAGTACTCCTTGTCCACGAGCAGCGCTCCCAAAATCCTCTCAAAACTCTCCCAAAACTCCCCAAAATCAACTCAAAACACCACAAAATCCCCTCAAATTCCCCAAAAACCCCCAGAATTTTCCCAAAATCCCGGGAATTTGCCCCAAAACGCTCACACTGCTCCTCCTTGGTGTAGTAGTACTCCTTGTCCACGAGCAGGGCGGGCCCGGCGCCGTGAGCCAGGAGCTCGAAGGAGTTCATCACCTCGATGTTCCGGCCCTCCTGCCGCCCGATCAGCGCCCCGATCACTGCGGTTTGGGGCGAATTCAGCCGATTTTGGGCAATTTGGGGTTTTGGGGGTTTTTTTACGGGGGAATTTGGGGTTTTTGGGGCCATTCGGGGCAGATTTTGGGGTTCATCACCTCGATGTTCCGGCCCTCCTGCCGCCCGATCAGCGCCCCGATCACTGCGGTTTGGGGCGAATTCAGCCGATTTTGGGCAATTTGGGAAATTTGGGGTTTTTAGGGGGGAATTTGGGGTTTTTGGGGCCATTCGGGGCAGATTTTGGGGTTCATCACCTCGATGTTCCGGCCCTCCTGCCGCCCGATCAGCGCCCCGATCACTGCGGTTTGGGGTGAATTCAGCCGATTTTGGGCAATTTTGGGCAATTTGGGGTTTTTAGGGGGGTTTTGGGGGTTTTTGGGGGGGAATTTGGGGGTTTTGGGGGCCATTCGGGGCAGATTTTGGGGTTCATCACCTCGATGTTCCGGCCCTCCTGCCGCCCGATCAGCGCCCCGATCACTGCGGTTTGGGGCGAATTTGGGGGATTTTGGGCAATTTGGGAAATTTGGGGGTTTTTAGGGGGGAATTTGGGGGTTTTTGGGGCCATTCGGGGCAGATTTTGGGGTTCATCACCTCGATGTTCCGGCCCTCCTGCCGCCCGATCAGCGCCCCGATCACTGCAGTTTGGGGTGAATTTGGGGGATTTTAGAGGGTTTTGGGGTGGATTTGGGGCAGAATTTGGGTTTTTTGGGGCACATTTGGGGCAGAATTTGGGTTTTTTCGGGCACGTTTGGGAGAAAATTTGGGGTTTTTTGGGGCAGAATTTGGAGTTTTTGGGGCAGTGTTTGGGGCAGTATCTGGGGTTTTTTTGCGGCAGAATTGGGGTCAGAATTTGGGGTTTTTTTGTGTCAGAATTTGGGGTTGTTTGTGTCAGAATTTGGGGTTGTTTGTGTCAGAATTTGGGGTTGTTTGTGTCAGAATTTGGGTTTTTTGGGGCAGTGTTTGGGGCAGTGTTCGGGTTTTTTTTTTGTGGCAGAATTTGGGTCAGAATTTGGGGTTTTTTTGTGTCAGAATCGGGGTTTTTGTGTCAGAATTGGTGTTTCTTGTGTCAGAATTGTGGTTTTGGGGTCAGAATTGTGTTTTTTGTCTCAGAATTTGGGGGTTTTTGTCTCAGAATTGGGGTTTTTTTGGGGCAGTGTTTGGGGTTTTTTTTTCAGCAGATTCTGAGGTCAGAAATTGGGGTTTTTTGTGTCAGAATTGGGGTTTTTTGGGGCAGTATTTGGGGTTTTTTTTTGCAGCAGATTTTGGGTCAGAATTTGGGTTTTTTTGTGTCAGAATTGTGGTTTTGTGTCAGAATTGTGTTTTTTGTGTCAGAATTGTGTTTTTTTGTGTCAGAATTCGGGTTTTTTTGGGGCAGTGTTTGGGTTTTTTTTTTCCAGCAGATTTTGGGTCAGAATTTGGGTTTTTTGTGTCAGAATTGGTGTTTTTTGTGTCAGAATTGGTTTTTTTTGTGTCAGAATTCGGGGTTTTTTGGGGCAGTGTTTGGGGCAGTATTTGGGGTTTTTTTTGCAGCAGAATTTGTGTCAAAATTGGGTTTTTTTGGGGGTCAGAATTGGGTTTTTTGTGTCAGAATCAAGGTTTTTGTGTCAGAATTGTGTTCTTTGTGTCAGAATTCGGGTTTTTTGTGTAAGAATTGGTGTTTTTTGTGCCAGAATTGTGGTTTTTGTGTCAGAATTGGGGTTTTTTGTGTCAGAATTGGGATTTTTTGGGGTCAGAATTGTGTTTTTTGTGTCAGAATTGGGGTTTTTTTGGGGCAGTGTTTGGGGTTTTTCTTGCAGCAGATTTTGGGTCAGAATTTGGGGTTTTTTGTGCCAGAATCGGGGATTTTGGAGCCCGTACCCACCCTGGCCGTTGCGTCCCTCCTGGGAGCGCAGGCGGATCCAGTGGTCCGAGATGTTGAGGATGACCAGCGGGTGCAGAGCCACGGCCACGCTGCCGGTCACTCCTCCGGCCATCACCTGTGGCGTGCCTGCGGAAAGCCGGGAATTCTGAGGGAAATTCAGGAATTTCGGGAATTCTGGGGGGGTTTGGAGGGAATTCTGAGGGAAATTCGGGAATTCTGAGGGGAAATTCGGGAATTTCAGGAATTCCAGGGCCACGGCCACGCTGCCGGTCACTCCTCCGGCCATCACCTGCGGCGTGCCTGCGGGAATTCCGGAATTCTGAGGGGAAATTTGGGGATTTCGGGGGAGATTTGGGAATTCTGGGGGGGTTTGGAGGGAATTCTGGGGGGAAATTTGGGAATTTTGGGGGGAATTCAGGAATTCTGGGGGGTTTGGAGGGAATTCTGAGGGGAAATTCGGGAATTCTGGGGGGAAATTTGGGAAATTCAGGAATTCCAGGGCCACGGCCACGCTGCCGGTCACTCCTCCGGCCATCACCTGCGGCGTGCCTGCGGGAATTCGGGAATTCTGAGGGAAATTTGGGAATTCTGGGGGAAATTCGGGAATTCTGGGGGGGTTTGGAGGGAATTCTGAGGGAAATTTGGGGATTTTGGGGGAAATTTGGGAATTCCGGGGGGAAATTCGGGAATTCTGGGGGGAATTCAGGAATTCTGAGGGAAATTTGGGAATTTTGGGGGGAATTCGGGAATTCTGGGGGGAATTCGGGAATTCTGGGGGGAAATTCGGGAATTTTGCAATTTGGAGGGAATTACCAATGCTCTGGGGCCATTTCCAGGGTTTTTCAGGTCATTCCCAGGATTTGGGGGCCATTCCTGGTAATTTGGGGCCATTCCTGTTAATTTTGGGGCCATTCCTGAAGTTTTGGGGCATTCCTGGTAATTCTGGGGCCATTCCCGGGATTTTGGGGTTAATTCCTGGGATTTTGGGGACATCCCCAGGGATTTTGGGGTTAATTCCTGGGATTTTGGGGCCATTCCCGGTAATTTGGGGCTATTCCCGGTAATTTTAGGGCCATTCCCGGGGGATTGGGGACTTTCCCTGTGTTTTTTCCCCTCACGATCTCGATTTTTTCCCCTCCCGGTGCCATCCCCGGTCCCCGTTATTCCTGGGGCCATTCCCGGGATTTTGGGGTTAATTCCTGGGATTCTGGTGCCATTCCCGGTAATTTGGGGCTATTCCCAGTAATTTTAGGGCCATTCCCAGGGGTTTTGGGACTTTCCCTGAATTTTTCCCCCTCACGATCTCGCCCCTCCCGGTGCCGTTGCCGGTGCCATTCCCGGTAACCCCCCCCGCCGCTCCCGGCGCCCCGGCCGTTACCTGCCCCATCCACCTCCATGCCGCCGTTGCTCCCGCCGCTGTTCCCGGTGCCGTTCCCGGTCCCGGTCCCGTTCCCGGTTCCCATCCCGGGGCCCCCCCCGCCTCCTCCTCCCGCCGCCGCCGCCATCTTGGCGCCCTCACGGGGCATGCGCCATCAGCTGGGGGGCGGGGCTTGGCCACGGCGCGTTGTGATTGGACAACGCTATGAGAGGGCGGGGCTTCCTCGAGCCGGGGCTGTGAGGCGAAGTTTTGATTGGAGGTGATCCAAGGGGCGGGGTTTAAAAAGGGCGGGATGTGAGAGCGGAGTTCTGATTGGTCAATGCTTGAGGGGTGTCCCCCAAAAAGGGGCGTGTCCCCCCAAAAAAGGGGGTGTCCCCCAAAAAAGGGGCGTGTCCCCCCAAAAAAGAGTGTCCCCCAAAAAAGGGGGTGTCCCCAAAAAAGGGGCGTGTCCCCCCAAAAAAGGGGGTGCCCCGGTAAAAGGCACCGCTGGGATTCGAACCTAGGATCTCCTGGTTACTAGACAGTCGCTTTAACCAAATAAACCCCTAAAAATCGCCGGTTTTCACACAAAATTCGGGTGGTTTTTTTCCCAAAATTAGGGTTTTTTTCCTCAAAATTCAGGGGTTCCCCACAAATGGAGTGTCCCTGATTAAATGAGGGGGTGTCCCCCCAAAAAAGAGGTTGCGGGGACAAAAGGCACCGCTGGGATTCGAACCGAGGATCTCCTGGTTAATTTAACCAAATAAGCCCCTAAAAATGGAAGTTTTTCACCCAAAATTCGGGGTTTTTCGTCCAAATCCGAGTTTTATCTTCTTAATAGAGAGGTGACCGTTAAACTGGGGGTGTGCCCCCAAAAAAAGGGGGTGCGGGGACAAAAGTCACCGCTGGGATTCGAACCCAGGATCTCCTGTTTACTAGGCAGGCGCTTTAACCAACTAAGCCCCAAAAAATCGCGGTTTTTGCCCAAAATTCGGGGTTTTATCCCCAAAATCGTGGTTTTTCAGCCCAAACGGATTGCCCCCATTAAACTGGGGGTGTCCCCCCCAAAAAAGGGGGTGCGGGGACAAAAGGCACCGCTGGGATTCGAACCCAGGATCTCCTGTTTACTAGACAGGCGCTTTAACCAACTAAGCCACGGCGCCGCCTGCCCCGCTCGCGCCGCCGGCTCCTTCCCGCGCCTGCAGCGCGCATGCGCGGGGGCGGCGGCGAGGGGGGGTTGGGGGGATTTTGGGGGAGTTTTTGGGGAATTTTGGGGGGATTTTTTTGGGATTTTGGGGGGGATTTTTGGGGTGGTTTTGGGGGGATTTTAGGGGGATTTTCTGGGGGGGGTTTGGGTGGGATAAAGGGGGATTTTGGCGGAATTTTGGGGTGGTTTTGGGGGGATTTTTGGGGTGATTTTGGGGGGATTTTGGGGGGATTTTTAGGAGATTTTAGGTGGGATAAAGAAGGATTTGGGGGGAATTTTTGGGGGGGATTTTGGGGTGATTGTGGGAGGATTTTGGGGGGATTTTGGGGGGACTTTGGGGGGATTTTTGGGGTGATTTTGGGGTGTTTTTGGGGGGGTTTTGGGGTGATTTTGGGGGGATTTTTAGGAGATTTTAGGTGGGATAAAGGGGGATTTTAGGGGCATTTTTTGGTGGATTTTAGGTGGGATAAAGGGGGATTTTGGGGGGATTTTGGAGGGATTTTGGGGTGATTTGGGGGAGATTTTGGGGTGGCTTTGGGGTGGTTTTGGGGGGGATTTTGGGGGGATTTTGGGGTGGTTTTGGGGCTGAATTTTGGGGAAATTTTGTTGTGATTTTGTTGTGATTCTGGGGGGATTTTGAGGGGGATTTTTGGAGGGATTTTTGGGGGATTTTGATAATTTTGGGGCGGATTTTTGGGGGTGTTTTGGTGATTTTTGGGGGGGGGGTCCCGAGTGACCCTTGGGGGGTGGGGGAGGGGCGTCCCCCCCCCCAACGGTCGCCATAGCAACGGGGGGGTGGGGGGGGGGATGCCGTTGCCGCGGTTGCCATGGCAACGTTTGGGGGTGGGGGGGGATCCCGCCTTTCCCCTCCCCCACCCCGGGGTCACCCCCAAGGACGGGGGGGGGGGAGGGGATGGGGGGGGGAGGGGCGGGGTCGGCTCGTGCCGCCCCTCCCCCCCCACCCGACGCCACACGTGACGCGGCGGTGACGTCACGGGCCCCCCCTCCCCAAAAAAAAGGCGCGTGGGATCGCCGGGGTGGGGGAGGGGCGGGGGGGGCGATGCCGCAGGGTGAATCATCGGGGGGGGAGGGGCGGGGGGGCGGGGGGCCCGCGTGAGGTCCCGGGGACCCTATGGGGCCCTATAGAGCCCTATGGAACCCTATAGAACTCTATAGAGCCCTATGGGGCCCTATAGAGCCCTATGGAACCCTATGGAGCCCTATAGAGCCCTATAGAACCCTATAGAGCCCTATAGATACCCCCGGACCCTATGGAGCCTAGGGAACCCTATAGATCCCTATGGAACCCTATAGACACCCCCAGTCCCTATGGAGCCTATGGAGCCCTATAGACACCCCCGGACCCTATGGAGCCTATGGGGCCCCATAGATACACCCAGACCCTATAGAGCCCTATAGACACACCCGGACCCTACAAAACCCTATGGGGCCCTATAGACACACACGGACCCTATGGAGCCCTATGGGGCCCTATAGATCCCTATGGAACCCTATAGACACCCCCAGTCCCTATGGAGCCTATGGAGCCCTATAGGTCCCTATAGACACCCCCGGACCCTATAGATCCCTATGGAGCCCGATAGACACCCTCAGACCCTATGGAGCCTATGGGGCCCTATAGATCCCTATAGAGCCCTATAGACACACCCGGACCCTATAGAACCCTATGGGACCCTATAGACACCCCCGGACCCTATGGAGCCTATGGGGCCCTATAGAGCCCTATGGAACCCTATGGAGCCTATGGGGCCCTATAGATCCCTATGGAACCCTATAGACACCCCCGGACCCTATAGAGCCCTATAGACACCCCCAGACCCTATGGAGCCTATGGGGCCCTATAGATCCCTATGGAACCCTATAGAACCCTATAGACATACCCAGACCCTATAGAACCCTATGGAGCCCTATAGACACCCCCGGACCCTATGGGGCCCTATAGATACCCCTAGACCCTATAGAGCCCTATAGACACCCCCGGACCCTATGGGGCCCTATAGACACACCCGGACCCTATGGAGCCTATGGGGCCCTATAGATCCCTATGGAACCCTATAGACACACCCAGACCCTATAGAACCCTATAGAGCCCTATAGACACCCCCGGACCCTATGGAGCCTATGGGGCCCTATAGAGCCCTATGGAACCCTATAGAACCCTATAGGCACCCCCGGACCCTATGGAGCCCTATGGGGCCCTATAGATCCCTATGGAACCCTATAGACACATCCGGACCCTATAGAACCCTATGGAGCCCTATAGGCACACCCGGACCCTATAGAACCCTATAGACACCCCCAGACCCTATAGAACCCTATAGACACCCCCGGACCCTATGGGGCCCTATAGATACCCCCAGACCCTATAGAAGCCTATAGACACCCCCAGACCCTATAGAGCCCTACGGGACCCCATAGAGCCCTGTAGGACCTTATAGAGCAACCCGGACCCTATAGAGCCCTATAGGGCCCAATGGAGCCCCCCGGACCCTATAGAGCCCCATAGAGCCCTATAGACACCCCCAGACCCTATAGAACCTTATGGAGCCCTATAGACACACCCGGACCCTATGGAGTCCTATGGGGCCCTATAGAGCCCCATAGGTCCCTATAGACACCCCTGGAACCTATAGAGCCCTACAGGACCCTATAGAGCCCCATAGCCCCCACAGCCCCTATAGCCCCTATAGCCCCTATAGCCCCTATAGCCCCCACACCTCCCACAGCCCCTATAGCCCCCACAGCCCCCATAGCCCCCACAGCCCCTATAGCCCCCACAGCCCCCATACCCCCTATAGCCCCCACAGCCCCTATAGCCCCTATAGCCCCCACAGCCCCTATAGCCCCTATAGCCCCTATAGCCCCCACAGCCCCTATAGCCCCTATAGCCCCTATAGCCCCCACAGCCCCTATAGCCCCTATAGCCCCCATAGCCCCCACAGCCCCTATAGCCCCTATAGCCCCCACAGCCCCTATAGCCCCCACAGCCCCTATAGCCCCCACAGCCCCCATAGCCCCTATAGCCCCTATAGCCTCTATAGCCCCTATAGCCCCCACACCCCCTATAGCCCCTATAGCCCCCACAGCCCCCACAGCCCCCACAGCCCCCACAGCCCTTATAGCCCCCATAGCCCCTATAGCCCCTATGGCCCCTATAGCCCCTATAGCCCCTATAGCCCCTATAGCCCCCACAGCCCCCACAGCCCCTATAGCCCCTATAGCCCCTATAGCCCCCATAGCCCCTATAGCCCCCACAGCCCCCACAGCCCCCATAGCCCCTATAGCCCCTATAGCCCCTATAGCCCCCACAGCCCCTATAGCCCCTATAGCCCCTATAGCCCCCACAGCCCCTATAGCCCCTATAGCCCCCATAGCCCCTATAGCCCCTATACCCCCACAGCCCCCACAGACCCCACACCCCCTATAGCCCCTATAGCCCCCACAGCCCCTATAGCCCCCACAGCCCCTATAGCCCCCACACCCCCTATAGCCCCCATACCCCCCCCTCTGGCCCAGCCCCCCCCGCTCCATCCGGGCCCCCCCGCCCCTCCCCCCCCGCAGCTGCATTGGTGACTCACCCCGGCCGCAGTGCCGGGGGGGGCACCTATGGGGGCTATAGGGGCCGCGGGCACCTACCGGGGCCTATAGGGACCCACAGGGTGAGGCACGGGGCCCTATGGATGTATAGAGACCCATAGGAACCCATAGGGGCGGCTATAGGGGCCTGCGGGCACTCGTGGGGTCACAGGGAGCCACGGGGACCTATAGGGACCTATTGAGAGCTATGGGGAGCTATAGGGACCCACAGGGAGAGGCACGGGCACCTATGGATGCACAGGGACCCATAGGGGCAGCTATAGGGGCCTGCAGGCACCCACGGGCCCATGGGGAGCTACAGGGACATATGGAGATGTATAGGGATGTATAGAACATGAATGGGGACATATAGAATGTGTAGGAGGATGTAGAACGTGTGTAGGGACATATAGGATGTGTACAGGGATGTATGGAATGTGTACAGGGATGTATAGAACGCGTATGAAGACATATGTAACACGTAGGGGGACATATAGAACATGTATGGGGACATATAAAATGTTTGTGGGGATGTCTAAAACGTGTATGGGGACGTATAGAACATGTACAGGGACATATAGAATGTGCATGGGGATGTATAGAACATGTGTAGGGGTATGTAGAGCATGTATAGGGATATATAGAACATATATGGGGACATATAGAACATGTACAGCGGCATATAGAACGTGTATGGGACATATAGAATGTGTACAGGGACATACATATAGTACGTGTAAGGGGACATATAGAACATGTATGGGATGTATAGAATATGTACAGGGACGTCTAGAGTGTGTATGGGGATTTATAGAATGTATATAGGGACGTATAGAATGGGTATGGGGACATATAGAACATGTACAGGGGTGTATAGAACGTGTACAGGGACGTATAGAAGGTGCAAAGGACATATAGAACACGTATGGGGGCGTGGAAGCAACGCAGCCCCTATAGGAGCACCTATAGATGGGTGCGGCGCCTATAGACGGACGGACGGACGGACACCGGGCGGGGTGTAGGGGCTGCGCAGGGATCTGGAGGGGTCTATAGGGAATCCATAGGGGTGTGTAGGGGCCTAGAGGGGTGTAGGGGGCCTCCGTGCGTGTCACAGCCCCCCCGAAATTCACTGCCCCCGCCCCATTGACCTCCATTCATCCCCCCCAGACCCATTCATGCCCCACCCCATTAATCCCCAGCCCCAATTTACCCCCATTCATCCACCCCAGACCCATTCATGCACTGCCCCATTCATTCCCCCAACCCCATTCATTCACTCCAGCCCCATTCATCCCCCCCAGCCCCATTGACCCCCATTCATCCATCCCCCAGACCCATTCATGCCCCACCCCATTCATTCACTCCAGCCCCATTCATCCCCCCCCAGCCCCATTGACCCCCATTCATCCCCCCCAGACCCATTCATGCCCCACCCCATTCACCCCCTGCCCCATTCACCCCCATTCATCCCCCCAGCCCCATTCATGCCCTGCCCCATTCATTCACTTCAGCCCCATTCATCCCCAGCCCCAATTTACCCCCATTCATCCCCCCCCCCGCCCCATTCACCCCATTCATCCCCCCAGACCCATTCATGCCCTGCCCCATTCATTCACGCCCAGCCCCATTATCCCACCCATTCACCCCCTGCCCCATTCACCCCCAGCCCCAATTTACCCCCATTCATTCACCTCCAGCCCCATTCATGCCCTGCCCCATTCATCCCCATTCACCCCCAGCCCCAATTTACCCCCATTCATCCCCCCCAGACCCATTCATCCCCCCACCCCATTCACTCCCCACCCCATTCATCCCCCCACCCCATTCATCCCCCCCCACCCCATTCACCCCCCCAGCCCCGCCCCACCCCCCCTCCCCCTCCCATTCATCCCCCGCTGTTCATTCATCCCTCCGCGGCGGGTCTCTCTGCGCATGCTCCTTTCCCCCCCCCCCCCACGACCCCACCCCTTTTTTCCCGGGCCCGGCCGGATTTTATGAATGGGCCATTGACGTCATCGGAGACCCCCCACGTGGGGCCGCGCGCGTATAAAGGGGGCGGAGCGGCGCTGTCCGCGGTGCTGAAGGGCGAAACGACGCCGCGACCACCGCGACCCCCCCCCGAATTTCCCCTTCTCACCGCGACCCCTCCCTTCACCTCAACCCCTCCCCCCCCTCCCTTTCGCGACCCCCCCCTCCCCCCACCCTCCTCACCGGGATCAACCCCCCCCCGCCCCCGCTTCGAGCCCCCTCCCCCACCCTTATCAAGACCCCCCCCCTTATTTTTGGCATCCCCCCACACCGAGCGCCGCCCCCTCCCCAGGCTGGAAAAGGGGGGGGGGATCCCCCGGAACAGCCGAGACCCCCCCGGAGCCGGTAAGAGCCGCCCCTCCCCCATTGGGATTTGGGGGGGGGGGAGGGGGGGATTGGGTGGGGTCCCCCCTCCCCCCACCCCCACCTCCACCCCCACCCCCACCCCCACCCCCCATGGGGGGTTTTTTGGGGGGTTTTTTGGGGGGTTTTTTTGGGGGGTTTGAGAGTGCGAGGAGCGCGTGGGCGCGGGGGGAGGGGGGGATGGGCACGCGTGGGTGCGATGCCGGAGGGGGGGATGGGTGGGGGATGGGCGTGGGTGTGGCCGTGGGGGTTCCCGGGGGTGGGGGAGGGGAGGGGGAGTGGGAAGGGGTGGGGGAGGGGGGGGCGCTCACGTGCGGGTGGGCGCGCGGGCGCGTGAGCGGGCGTGTTCACACGTGTGTGTCTGTGCGTGTTCACACGTGTGTCTGTGTGTGATCCAGGTGTGTTCACACCCATCTGTGTCCGTGCGTGTTCTGAGCGTGAGTGTGCGTGATCCAGGTGTGTTCACACCTGTGTATGTTCCAGGCATGTTCACACATGTGTGTGCGTGTGATCCAGGTGTGTTCACACCCGTCTGTGTGTTCACACGTGTGTGTGTGCGTGTTCCAGGTGTGCTCACACCTGTGCGTCGGTGCCATCCAGGTGTGTTCACACCTGTGTATGTCCCAGGCATGTTCACACGTGTGTGTTTTCCAGGCGTTCTCACACCTGTGTGTGTCCACACGCGTGTGTGCCATCCAGGTGTGCTCACACCCGTGAAGTTCCATGTGTGTTCTGTGTGCACACACCTGTCAGTGCGTGTTCACACCTATCCGTGTGTCTGCACACGTGTCCGTGTGTGTGTTCACACCTGTGCATGTGTTCTGTGTGTGTCACTGTGTGTCACCCTCTGTGTGTCACCGTGTGTGTGTCACCCCATGCGTGTCACCCTGTGTGTGTCACCGTGAGTGTTTGTGTGTTCCCCCGGTGTTCACACCTGTGTGTGTGTTTTGTGTGTGTGAGTGTGTGTCACCCCGTGTGTGTCACCCTGTGGGTGTCACCGTGTGTCACCGTGTGTCACCCTCTGTGTGTCACCCCGTGTGTGTCACCCTGAGTGTGTCACCGTGCGTTCACCAGGTGTTCACACCTGTGTGTGTGTGTGTTCTGTGTGTGTCACCTGGGAATGTGTCACCCTCTGTGTGTGTCACCCTGTGTGTCACCATGATGCGTCACGCTGTGTCACTGTGTGTTACCCCGTGTGTGTCACCCTCTGTGTGTCACCCTGTGTGTGTCACCATGAGTTCCCCAGATGTTCACACCTGTGTGTGTGTTTTGTGTGTGTGTGTGTGTGTGACTGTGTGTCACCCTCTGTTTGTCACCGTGTGTCACCCTGTGTGTGTCACTGTGTGTCACCCCATGTGTGTCACCCTGAGTGTGTCACCGTGTGTGTGTCACCGTGTGTCACCGTGTGTCACCCTCTGTGTGTCACCCCGTGTGTGTCACCCTGTGTGTGTCACCGTGTGTCACCGCGAGTGTGTGTGTGTGTGTTCCACAGGTGTTCACACCTGTGTGCTCACACCTGGGGGGATCCTTGGGGGTGACAGAGGCGACATGGGGGGGTGTCCTGGGGGTCCCAGAGGGTCCTGGGGTGTCCTGGAGGGTCCCAGGGGGTCCCTGAGGTGTCCTGGGGTGTCCTGGGGGGTCCTGTGGAGGCCCAGGGGGTCTCTGGGTGTGTCCTGTGGGGTCCCTGGGAGTCCTTGAGGGGGTCCCTGGGGGTGTCCTGGGGTGTCCTGTGGGGTCCCAGGGGGTCTCTGGGGGTGTCCTATGGGGTCCCAGGGGGTCTCTGGGGGTGTCCTATGGGGTCCCAGGGGGTCCCTGGGGTGTCCTGGGGGGTGTCCTGGGCTGTCCCGGGGGGTGTCTTGGGGGTCCTGGGGTGTCTTGGGGTGTCCTGGGGATGTCCTGAGGTGGTCCTGGGGTGTCCTGGAGGGTATCCAGGGGGTCCCAGGGGGTCCCTGGGGTGGTCCTGGGGGGTCTCAGGCGGTCCCTGAGGTGTCCTGGGGCACCCCCAGAGATGGGGTCGATGACAAAACCACCAACACATTTGCGACAGGGTCGGGGTCTCCACCCCCACCCCCACCACGGGTTGGGGGGGACAACCCCACCGAGAAGGGACCCCCAAATCGAGGTGGTCACCCCTATATTTCCCCACCCCCCAAATTTCTTCCAGGCGCCATGACGGCCCCACCGCGCCCATTGCGCAGCGCCGCCCTCCTGCTCTCCATCACCCTCCTGGTGCAGAGCCGCCCCCAACCCACCCCACAACCCCCCCGGAGCAGCCCCCAGACCCCTCCTCACCCCCTCTCCAAGCGCTCCCCACCACCACCACCACCACCAGCGGGAGGTCACCATCAGTCGCAGGTGTTGAAGGAACTGGAAGAACTGGGGCGGCTCCGCGCCGAAGCCAAACGGGACCGGCAGCGGGACCGGGAGCGGGAGCGGGAGTCGGGCTGGGCCAGCTCGCGGCAGCTGCGGCAGCAGCAGAGTTTGGAGCACCGGCTGCTGGAGAGGCGCTACCAGGAACTGGCCGAGAGCCGGCGGCAGGCCCAGGCCGCGCGGAAAGCGGCGGCCGAAGAAGAGCGTTTGGCCGATTTGGCGTCGGATCTGCTGCTCCGGTACCTCCTGCGCGGCCCCGGCGCCGGCGTGGCAGAGGATAAGCGATCCGAGGAGGAGGAGGAGGAGGAGGAGGTGGAGGAAGGGTTCGGGGAGAACGGCAAGGATGGGTTCGGTCTCGGTGGGGAGGTCAACGGTGAGATCGGCGGCTACAAGGGGAAGGAGAGGTTTGGGATCGGTGATGAGATCAGCGATGAGCTCAACGATGAACTCAACGATGACCTTGGTGGCCACCAAACCTACAACAGCAAGGACCGGTTTGACCTTGGTAATGACCTCAACGATGACCTTGGTGGCCACCCAACCTACAAGACCAAGGACAGGTTCAACCTCGGTAATGACCTTGGCAATGACCTCAACGATGACCTTGGTGGCCACCAGACCTACAAGACCAAGGACAGATTCAACCTTGGCAATGACCTCAACGATGACCTCGGTGGCCACCAAACCTACAAGGCCAAGGACCGGTTCGGCCTCAGAAATGACCTCAACGATGACCTCGATGGCTACAAGACCAAGGACAGATTTGGCCTCAGAAATGACCTCAACGATGACCTCGATGGCTACAAGGCCAAGGACAGATTCGACCTCTCCAACGACCTCGCCGGCTACAAGGGCGGCTACGACGCCAACGACGCCAACGAGGTCTTCAAGGTCAACCGCCGCTTCAAGGTCAAACCCGGCACCAACGAAGACTTGAAGGCCAACGATGGTGACAACTTCAAGATCAGGGGCGGCTTCGACAACGCCGCCGACGACCTCAACGGCAACGGCGGCTTGGAGGACAACGAGATCCTCCCGGCGCGCGGCCACCGGATGCCGGCGCGGGGTAACCGGATCGCGGCGGCGGAGGAGGAAGAAGATGAAGAAGAAGAGGCGACCACCGGCGATTCGGAGGAGGTGTCGCCGCAGGATCCGGCCGAGGTGGACGAGCTGGACCCCGGCACCATCGACCAGCTGATCGAGCTGTCCAGCCGGCTGCACCTGCCGGCCGATGACGTGGTGGACATCATCCACGACGTGGAGCAGAAGCGCAAGGAGGAGGCCGGGCTGGGCTTGGCCATGGCCGGTATGGGCGTGGTGGCCGTGGAGCCACCACCGAAACTCGGCCGACCCCCCAAATCGCGGCTCCGACCCCCACCGGAGCCGATCCCGGCGAGGACTTTCCTGCCGGTCCCACCCCGGCGCCCCCCGCCCCCGCTGAGGGACCGCCAGGTGGAGAAATATCTGGAGAGGGTTTTGGGGAGCCCCCCCCGGGGGTAGCCGTGACCCCAAAATCCCCCGATCCCACCCCAAAAAAACCCCCCCTCCCCCATGCTCGGGTGTGTTGTCCCCTCCCCCGTCCGGGGTGGTCCCAGTGCCACCAGTTGGGTTCTCCCAGTTGTCCCAGTTCCCATTGTGGAGTCCCCACCCCCCCACCCCCGTCCTGTCCTGGAACTGGTTCCAGTTCCCCTCCCCCCCTTCTCCCAGTTAATCCCAGTTCTGCCCAGTCCTGGCTCCGGTTTCCCACTGTTCGGCCCCAGTTCTGACCAGTTCCTCCCAGTCCCTCCCAGTTTATCCCAGTTCCAGCCCCAGTCCTTCCCAGTCTCTCCCAGTCCCTCCCAGTCCCTCCCAGTCCATCCCAGTTTATCCCAGTTTGTCCCAGTCCATCCCAGTCCATCCCAGTTCCCTCCCAGTTCCCTCCCAGTCCCCCCCAGTTCCCTCCCAGTTCCCTCCCAGTTCCCTCCCAGTCCATCCCAGTCCCTCCCAGTCCCATTCCCAGTCCCTCCCATTTCCCCCCAGTCCCTCCCAGTTTATCCCAGTCCATCCCAGTTTATCCCAGTTTGTCCCAGTCCCTCCCAGTCCCCCCCCAGTCCATCCCAGTTCCCCCCAGTCCCTCCCAGTTCCCCCCCAGTCCTCCCCAGTCCCTCCCAGTTTATCCCAGTCCCTCCCAGTCCCCCCCCAGTTCCTCCCAGTTCCCCCCCAGTCCCTCCCAGTCCATCCCAGTTCCCCTTTAACTCCTCCCAGTCCCTCCCAGTCCCTTCCCAGTTTATCCCAGTCCATCCCAGTTCACTCCCAGTTTATCCCAGTCCATCCCAGTCCCTCCCAGTCCCTCCCAGTCCATCCCAGTTCCCTCCCAGTCCCTCCCAGTCCCTCCCAGTTCCCTCCCAGTCCATCCCAGTTCCCTCCCAGTCCCTCCCAGTCCCTCCCAGTTCCCTCCCAGTTTATCCCAGTCCCTCCCAGTTCCCCGCGGGGGGGTTGCCTGTAAATAACCCCCCAATCACGAATTTTGCTAACGAATAAAAGCGACTATTTTAGTACGAGTTATTCCCGTTTTTTGGGGGGTGGGGGGGGGGGAAATTTGGGGGACCCCCCCAGGGTAAAACAGCCCCACAAGGGGTCAAAGCAACCCCAAAAAGTGAAAAAATTACCCCAAAAAGTGAAAAAATGACCCCAAAATGAGAATAAATGAAAAATAATCCCCAAAAAAGGATAAAACAATTCCCAAAAGGATAAAATAATCCCAAAAAATGGATAAAATCCCTCGAAAAAGGATAAAATAATCCCCAAAAGGGATAAAATTATCCCTAAAAAAAGAGAAAATAACCCAAAAAATGATAAAATAACCCAAAAGAAGAGAAAATAACCCAAAAAAAGATAAAATAACCCAAAAAAACCAGAAAATAACTCATAAAAGAGAAAATAACCCAAAAAAAAGAGAAAATAACCCAAAAAAAGAGAAAATAACCCCAAAAAATCACCAAACTCACCTCGAGTCTCCACAGATTTTATTCCAAATTTTTTTTTTTTGGGGGGGGAGACCGTGACCCCATAATTGAGAGGGGGGGGGTCCCTAAAAATTTGGGGGGGGTCCCCAAAAAATTTTGGGGGAATAAATTCCAAGAATCCCCCTCCCCCAACCCCCAAAAAAAGCAGCTGTGGGAAATTTGGGGGGGGGGGGAACCCCCAAATTTGGATCCCAACCCCCTCCAAAAAAATTTGGGCAACCCCCCCCCCCAAAAAATTTGGGGACCCCCCCAAAAAATTTGGGGACCCCCCCCCAAAAAATGTGGGGACCCCCCCTTATAGATATATTTACAATTTGGGGGGGTCACAGGGGGGTGTCCCCTCCCCCCCCCAGGCTGGGATTGGTCCCATGGGGCTGTGGGGGGGGTCCCCAAAATTTTGGGGGGGAGGGGAGCCAAAAATTTTAGGGGGGGGTCCCCAAAAATTGGGGTGGGGGGGGCTACGCCAGCCCCATTTCCTCCAGGACGCTGCGGGGGGATTCGTCCTCCTGTGGGGGGAAAGAAGGGGTTAAAATTTGGGGGAAAAAAAACAAAATTTGGGGGGAAAAGGGGGGAAAAAACCCAAAATTTGGGGGGAGGGAACGGGGGGAACTAAATCCTACAATTTGGGGGGGAAAATACCCAAAAAATTGTAGGGGAAGGGTGGGAATGAACCCTAAAATTTGGGGGGAAAGAGGGAAATGAACCCCAAAATTTGGGGGGCAAAAAACCCCAAAAATTGGAGGGGAAAGGGGGGAAAACCCCAAAATTTTGGGAGGAAAAAAACCCAACAATTGGAGGGGAAAGGGGGGAACTAAATCCTAAAATTTGGGGGGGAAAGGGGGGAAAAAACCCAAAATTTGGGCGGGAAAAGGGGGGAACTAAATACTAAAATTTGGGGGGGAAAATGGGGGGATGAACCCCAAAATTTGGGGGGGAAAGGGGGGAAGTAAATCCTAAAATTTGCGGGGGAAAGGGAAGGTGAACCCCAAAATCTGGGGGGGAAAGTGGGGGAAAAAACCCAAAATTTGGGGGGGGAAAGGGGGGAACTAAATTCTAAAATTTGGGGGGAAAAGAGGGGGGGTGAACCCTAAAATTTGGGGGGCAAAAAAACCCAAAATTTGGGGGGGAAAGGTGGGAATGAACCCCCAAATTTGGGGGGGAAAGGGGGAACTAAATCCTAAAATTTGGGGGAGAAAGAGTGGAAAAAACCCAAAATTTGGGGGGCAAAAAACCCCAAAAATTGTAGGGGAAAGGGGGGGAATGAACCCTAAAATTTGGGGGGGAAAGGGGGAAAAACCCACAATTTGGGGGGAAAAAGGGGGGATGAACCCCAAAATTTGGGGGAAAGGAATCCCCCATGGATTTTTGGGATCCCACTAAGAACCTCCATGGATTTTTGGGGTCTCCATGACCCCATGGATGGTCCATGAAGGATTTTTGGGGTGTCCATGACCCTACAACCCAAAAACCCCAAGAATTTTTGGGATCCCACCAAAAACCTCCATGGATTTTTGGGATCCCACCAAGAACCTCCATGGATTTTGGGGTCTCCACGACCCCATGGATGGTCCATGAAGGATTTTTGGGGTCTCCATGACCCACCAAGAACTTTCGTGGATTTTTGGGGTCTCCATGACCCCACGGATGGTCCATGAAGGATTTTTGGGGCCACCATGACCCTACAACCCAAAAACCCCATGAACTTTTGGGACCCACCAAGAACCTCCAGGAATTTTTTGGATCCCACCAAGAACCTCCATGAACTTTTGGGACCCACCAAGAACCTTCGTGGATTTTTGGGACCCACCAAGAACCTTCGTGGATTTTTGGGGTCTCCATGACCCTACAACCCAAAAACTCCAGGAACTTTTGGGACCCACCAAGAACCTCCATGGATTTATGGGGCCACCAAGACCCTACAAGGTCCCCCCAGGATTTTGGGGTGTCCCCACCCCCTCCCGGTGGATTTTTGGGAATTTTTGGGGTGTCCTCACCTCCTGCAGCAGGTCCGCCTGCTCGATGGCCTTGAGGACGCTCTTCTTGGAGGTGTCCTGGATCTCGCCGCCCATCACGAACTCGTCCAGGATGAAGTAGGCCTTCTCGAAGTTGAAGATGATGTCCAGCTCGCACACCTGCCCGGGAGGTCACCGCTGCCTTGGGGACACCCCGGGGACACCCCCGGTGTGGGGACGTTCGGCTCACGGGGGTGGAAGTGGCCGGAGGGGACATCGGGTGGCCCTGGTGGCCCTGAGGGGCTCCTGGAGAACTTTGGGGTGGCCCTGGTGACCCTGAGGGGTTCCTGGAGAACTTTGGGGTGGCCCTGGTGACCCTGTGATGACCCTGAAACGTTTCTGGTGTCCCCGAGGTGTCTCTGATGACCCCAGGATGTCCTTGAGATGTCTCTGAGGTGACCCCAGGATGTTCTTGAGGTGTTCCTGATGTCCCCGAGGTGTCCCTGACCACCTCGGGCTGTCCCTGAGGTGTCCCTGATGACCCTGAGGTGTCCCTGGTGACCCTGGGATGTCCCTGAGATGTCTCTGAGGTGACCCCAGGATGTTCTTGAGGTGTTCCTGATGTCCCCGAGGTGTCCCTGACCACCTCGGGCTGTCCCTGAGGTGTCCCTGATGACCCTGAGGTGTCCCTGGTGACCCTGGGATGTCCCTGAGATGTCTCTGAGGTGACCCCAGGATGTCCTTGAGGTGTCCCTGATGTCCCCGAGGTGTCCCTGACCACCTCGGGCTGTCCCCGCGGTGTCCCTGATGACCCTGAGGTGTCCCTGAGGTGTCCCTGATGACCCTGAGGTGTCCCTGGTGACCCTGAGGTGTCTCTGAGGTGTCCCTGATGACCCTGAGGTGTCCCTGGTGACCCCGGGATG
The DNA here is from genome assembly GCF_003957565.2 of Taeniopygia guttata. Lineage (NCBI taxonomy): Eukaryota > Metazoa > Chordata > Aves > Passeriformes > Estrildidae > Taeniopygia > Taeniopygia guttata. The sequence continues at coordinate 432,750 of NC_054764.1, forward strand.
TCCCTGAGATGTCCCTGATGACCCCGGGTGTCCCCAAGGTGTCCCTGGTGACCCTGGGATGTCCCTGAGGTGTCCCTGATGTCCTTGAGATGTTTCTGATGTCCCCGAGGTGTCCCTGGTGTGTCCCTGATGTCCTTGAGATGACCCCAGGATGTCCTTGAGGTGTTCCTGATGTCCCTGTGGTGTCCCTGACCACCCCGGGCTGTCCCTGAGGTGTCCCTGATGACCCCAGGCTGTCCCTAGTGACCCTGGGATGTCCCCGAGGTGTCCCTGATGACCCCAGGATGTCCCTGAGATGTCTCTGAGGTGATCTCAGGATGTTCTTGAGGTGTTCCTGATGTCCCCGTGGTGTCCCTGGCCACCCCGGCATGTCCCTGGTGACCCTGGGATGTCCCTGGTGACCCTGGGATGTCCCTGGTGTCCCTGGGATGTCCCTGGTGTCCCTGGGATGTCCCCGCGGTGTCCCCCGGCCGCGTCCCCACTCACGCTGCCGAAGTACTTGTCCAGCAGCTCCACGTAGCGGTGGATGAGCTCCAGCGTGATCAGCTCGTTGTCCTGGCCCTCGATGGCGCAGCAGAAGTAGAGGCTGGCGTACCTGGGGGACAACGGCCAGATGGGGACATCCCCGTGGCCACCAAATCCCACCGGGGCACCCAACCATGGTCAATCCAACCATGGTTAACCCAACCATGGTCATCCCAACCATGGTTAACCCATCATGGTCAATTCATGAAGATCAACCCAACCATGGTCAACCCAACCATTGTTAACCCATCATGGTCAATCCATCATGGTCAACTTATGAAGATCAACTCAACCATGGTCAACCCAACCATGGTCAACCCAACCATGGTTAACCCATCATGGTCAACTCATGAAGATCAACCCAACCATGGTCAACCCAACCATGGTCAACCCATCATGGTCAACTCATGAAGATCAACCCAACCATGGTCAATCCAACCATGGTTAACCCATCATGGTCAACTCATGAAGATCAACCCAACCATGGTCAATCCAACCATGGTTAACCCAACCATGGTTAACCCATCATGGTCAACTCATGAAGATCAACCAAACCATGGTCAACCCATCATGGTCAATCCAACCATGGTCAACCCATCATGGTCAACTCATGAAGATCAACCAAACCATGGTCAACCCATCATGGTCAACCCATGAAGATCAACCCAACCATGGATAACACAACCATGGTCAACACAACCATGATCAACCCATCATGGTCAACTCATCATGGTCAACCCAACCACGGTCAACCCATCACAGTTACCTCATGAAGATCAACCCATCATGGTCAATGCAACCATGATCAACTCATGAAGGTCAACCCAACCATGGTCAATCCAACCATGGTCAACCCATCATGGTCAACCCAACCATGGTCAATCCAACCATGGTCAACCCATCATGGCCAACCCAAGCATGACCAACCCATCATGGTCAATCCAACCATGGTCAACTCATCATGGTCAACCCATCATGGCCAACCTAAGCATGACCAACCCATCATGGTCAATCCAACCATGGTCAACTCATCATGGTCAACCCATCATGGTCAATCCAACCATGGTCAATTCAACCATGGTTAACTCATCATGGTCAACTCATGAAGATCAACCCAACCATGGTCAATCCAACCGTGGTCAACCCAACCATGGTCAATCCAACCATTGTTAACCCATCATGGTCAACTCATGATGATCAACCCAACCATGGTTAACCCATCATGGTCAACCCAACCATGGTCAACCCATCATGACCAACCCATCATGGTCAACCCATCATGGCCAACCCATCATGGTCAACCCAACCATGGTCAACTCATCATGGTCAACCCATCATGACCAACCCAACCATGGTCAATCCAACCATGGCCAACCCAACCATGGCCAGCCCAACCATGGCCAGCCCAACCATGGTCAACTCATCATGGTCAACCCATTATGGCAACCCAAGCATGACCAATCCATCATGGTCAATCCAACCATGGTCAACCCATCATGGTCAACCCATCATGGCCAACCCAACCATGGTCAACTCATCATGGTCAACCCATCATGGCCAACCCATCATGGTCAATCCAACCATGGTCAGCCCATCACGACCAACCCAAGCATGACCAACCCGCCATTTTGGCTCAGAAAATCGCCTTTTTTTTTTGGCCAAAACCCCTTTTTTGGACACAAAGTCGCTTTTTCTTCAACTCTTTTTTTTTTGACGACCCGAACTCAATTTTTGGGATTTTTTTGGGGGGTTTTACCTCTTGTAGACCACCTTGAGGTCCCTCCACTCGAGGAAGGAGCACATTTTGGGTTTCCTGGCCAGCACCACCTGCATCAGCTCCCGCACCATCTTCTTCTTGTCCTTGTCGGCCGTGGCCAAGTACCACTTCTGCAGCCTCAGTTTCCCTTGGCGGCTGAACAGCAGCATGAACCGCATCTGGGGGGGTGGGGGTCACTGGGAGGGACTGGGATGGACTGGGAGGGGCTTTGGGGGGGATTTTGGGGAGTTTTGGGGGATTTGGGGGAGTTTTGCGGAGATTTGGGGAATTTGGGGGAAGTTTTGAGGCAGATTTGAGGTGGTTTTGGTGGGATTTTGGGGGTTTTGGGGTCACTGGGAGGGGTTTGGGGAGGATTTTAAGAGATTTTTGTGGGGATTTGGGGAGATTTTAGGGAATTTGGGGGGATTTAGGGGAATTTTGGGGGATTTTGGGGGGATTTAGGGGAATTTTGGGGGGGATTTTGGGGGATTTTGGGGGGGATTTTGGGGAGGTTTGGGGTCACTGGGAGGGAATGGGAGTGACTGGGAGGGGGTTTGGGGAGGATTTCAAGGGATTTTGGGGGGATTTGGGGGGATTTTGGGGGGATTTGGGGAGTTTTTGGGGGATTTTGGGGAGTTTTGGGGGAATTTTGGGGGGATTTAGGGGAATTTTGGGGGGGATTTATGGGAAGTTTTGGGGTCACTGGGAGGGAATGGGAGCGACTGGGAGGGGGTTTGGGGAGGATTTCAAGGGATTTTGGGGAGGGATTTGGGGAGTTTTTGGGGGATTTTGGGGGAATTTTGGGGGGATTTAGGGGAATTTTGGGGGGATTTAGGGGAATTTTGGGGAGTTTTGGGGTCGGGACCAGGGGATTTCTCAGCCTCAGTTTCCCTTGGCGGCTGAACAGCAGCATGAACCGCATCTGGGGGGGTGGGGGTCACTGGGGGCACTGGGATGGACTGGGATGGACTGGGAGGGGCTTTGGGGGGGATTTTGGGGGATTTGGGGGAGTTTTGGGGAGGTTTTGGGGGATTTCGAGGAGTTTTGGGTGAACTTTGAGTGGAATTTTGGGGGGATTCGGGGTGGTTTTGGGGGGATTTGGGGAGATTTTGGGGGATTTTGGGGAGGTTTTGGGGGATTTGGGGGAGTTTTGGGTGGTTTTGGGGGATTTGGGGGAGTTTTGCGGAGATTTGGGGAATTTGGGGGAAGTTTTGAGGCAGATTTGAGGTGGTTTTGGTGGGATTTTGGGGGTTTTGGGGTCACTGGGAGGGGGTTTGGGGAGGATTTTAAGAGATTTTTGGGGGGATTTGGGGAGATTTTGGGGGATTTTGGGGGGATTTAGGGGAATTTTGGGGGGGATTTTGGGGGATGTGGGGGAATTTTGGGGGGGATTTTGGGGAGTTTTGGGGTCACTGGGAAGGAATGGTGCGACTGGGAGGGGGTTTGGGGAGGATTTCAAGGGATTTTGGGGGGATTTGGGGGGATTTTGGGGGATTTTGGGGGAATTTTGGGGAATTTTGGGGGGATTTAGGGGAATTATGGGGGGGATTTTGGGGGATGTGGGGGAATTTTGGGGGGGATTTTGGGGAGTTTTGAGGTCACTGGGAGGGAATGGGAGCGACTGGGAGGGGGTTTGGGGAGGATTTCAAGGGATTTTGGGGGATTTGGGGAGATTTTGGGGGATTTTGGGGAATGTGGGGGAATTTTGGGGAATTTGGGGGAGGATTTTAAGGGATTTGGGGGAATTTTGGGGTAAATCGAGTGGGATTTGGGGTGGTTCTGGGGGGGATTTGAGGGAATTTTGCGGGGAGTTTGGGGGGGATTTGGGGGAGTTTTGGGGAGATTTGGGGAATTTGGGGGAAGTTTTGAGGGGATTTGGGGTGGTTTTGGGGGAATTTTGGAGGATTTTGTGGATTTTGGGGGAGTTTTGGGAGATTTGGGGTCACTGGGAGCACTGGGAGGGGGTTTGGGGAGGATTTTGGGTCTGGGGATGGATTTTGGGTCTGGGATGGATTTTTTGAGAGATTTTAGGGTTTGGGGCTGGATTTGGGGTCTGGGGATGGATTTTGGGGGGGGATTGGGGCAATTTGGGTCTGGGGATGGATTTTTGGAGATATTTTGGGGGGCTTTGGGGTCTGGGGATGAATTTTGGGGAGATTTTGGGGGATTTTAAGGCCTGGAAAAGGATTTTGGGGAGATTTTGGGTCTGGGTATGGATTTTGGGGTCTGGGGATGGATTTTTTGAGAGATTTTGGGGGATTTTAGGGGATATTTGGGGTTTGGGGATGGATTTGGGGGGAATTTGGGGTCTGGGGATGGATTTTGGGTGATTTTGGGAAGATTTTGGGTCTGGGGATGGATTTTGGTGTCTGGGGATGGATTTTTTGAGATATTTTGGGGTTTGGGGCTGGATTTTGGGGTTTGGGGCTGGATTTTGGGGAGATTTTGGGTCTGGGGATGGATTTTTTGAGAGATTTTGGGGGATTTTAGGGAATTTTAGGGTTTGGGGATGGGCTTTGGAGGAATTTTGGGTCTGGGGATGGATTTTGGGTGATTTTGGGAAGATTTTGGGTCTGGGGATCGATTTTGGGGTCTGGGGATGGATTTTTTGAGAGATTTTGGGGTATTTTAGGGGATTTTAGGGTTTGGGGATGGATTTTGGGAAGATTTTGGGTCTGGGGATGGATTTTGGGTGATTATGGGAAGATTTGGGGTCTGGGGATGGATTTTGGGTGATTTTGGGAAGATTTTGGGTCTGGGGATGGATTTTTTGAGAGATTTTGGGGGATTTTAGGGGATTTTGGGGTTTGGGGATGGATTTTGGGGAAATTTCGGGGGATTTGGGGGGGGTGGGGGAGGGGTCACGTAGGAACGGCCCCACCCGGTGGGAACCCCCGGGGTCACGTGCTCAGAGGTCAAAGGTCACCCCCGAGGTCACGACCACCCCCCCAAATTCACGCCTCACGTGACCGCCCCTCCCCAACCACGTGACCGCCGCGCCCCCCGCTCACCATGGCGCCGTGTCCCGGGGGAGAAGCCGCGGCCGGGGCCGGGACCGGGGGCCGGGGAGGGTCGGGGGGGGTCCGGGAGGGGGTCCCGGAGGGGTCCCGGGGGTCGGGGGGGGTCGGACGGGGCCGCTCCGCGCCTCCGGCAGCGCCGCGCCGGGCCCGCCGCTTCCGGGTGTGACGTCAGCGCGCATGCGCCGGGCCGCGGCGTGTCGCCATGGTAACGGGAAAAGGGGCGTGGTCTGGGGAGAGGTTACCGCTGAGTGGGCGGAGCGTTTCCATAGCAACGGGGAAAGGGGCGGGGCTTGTCGCTAAGGTAACGGGGGCGCTTCCCGCCAAGGGGGGGTTGCCATGGTAACGGGGGAGGGGCGTGGCCTAGCGCCGAGGGGCGGGGCTGTTGCCTCGGCAACGGTTGCTATGGGGACGTTGCTATGGCAACGGAGGGGGATTTGGGGGGAAAAAAGGAGAATTTGGGGTCCTGGGGATGGAGGTGACCATTGGGACATGGTGGTGACCACAGCCCCGGGACAAAGTGACCCCATGATGGGTTTTGGGGTGACCCCCGATATATTAAAACTCTCCCCAATAAATTACAGCTCCCCCCGACCCCTCCGGACCCCAATTTTGGTGTGCTCCAATTTTGGGGTGACCCATTTTTGGGTGACCTTGGTTTGGGGTGTCCCAATTTTGGGGTATCCCATTTTTTGGGTGCTCCAAGTTTGGGAGTCCCCCATTTTTGGGATGTTCCCTTTTTGGGCATCCCAATTTTTGGGTGTCCCAATTTCGGGGTATCCCAATTTCGGGGTATCCCCATTTTGGGGTATCCTATTTTGGGGTTTCCCAATTTTGGGGTATCCCATTTTGGTGGTATCCCATATTTAGGGTTGTCCCAATTTTCGGGTGTCCCAGTTTTGGGGTACCCCAATTTCAGGGTATCCCAATTTCGGGGTATCCCCATTTTGGGGTATCCCCATTTTGGGGTATCCCATTTTTGGGGTATCTCAATTTTGGGATATCCGATTTTTAGGGTATCTCAATTTTGGGTTATTCCCATTTTTGGGGTATTCCCATTTTGGGCTGTCCCAAATTTTGGGGTGTCCCCATTTTTGGGGTGCCCCCGGGGCGCTCAGGGATCCATCACCTGCCCCACAAAGAGGACGGCGCCTGTGGGGGGAGAAAGGGGTCAGAGACACCCCCAGACCCAAATCTGTGGGGCAGAGACCCCGAAAACCCCCAAAATTCCCCAAATCCCCAAATATCTCCTGTCCCCTGTCCCACATCCTGATGGGATCAGAGCGCGACCTTGGACACACCTGGACAATCCCATGGAGACACCAGGACGTGCCCTGAGGAACCTCCTGAACCTCGCGGGAGTGCCACCGGGTGACAAAGGACACCTGGCGTCCCTTGTCACCACACGTGCCGGGAAAGGGCGGTGGCACCCGTCACGGCGCATTCCTGGCGCCCGCGGTGTCGCTTTCGCTTCTCCACCTCCTTTTATTGCGACCAAAGGTCTTCTCCAGGTGTCCTCGTTGTCCCCAGTCGCGCTCCGCCCGCGCTCGGGGACGGATCCTCGCGTCCATCGCTGTCCCCAACTCCGGTGACGCGCGGCCATGGGGCGGCTGTGGGGCGGCCCGGCCGCGCTCTGCGTCTGCGTCCTGCTGGTCCTCACAGGTGGGAGATGGTGGCACTGGGGCGCGTCACCCACCCGTGGTGGCATTGGGATGTGTCATCCACTCGTGGTGGCATTAGGACATGTCCCCACCCATGGTGGCATTGGGTTGTGTCACCCATGGTGGCGCTGGGACATGTTCCCCACCCATGGTGACATTGGGATGTGTCACCCACCCATGATGGCACTGGGATGTGTCACCCGTGGTGGCACTGGGATGTGTCCCCACCCATGGTGACACTGGGACATGTTCCCCACCCATGGTGGCGCTGGGATGTGTCACCCACCCATGGTGGCACTGGGATGTGTCACCCATAGTGGCACTGGGACATGTTCCCCACCCGTGGTGGTGCTGGGACATGTCCCCACCCATGGTGACATTGGGATGTGTCACCCATAGTGGCGTTGGGATGTGTCCCCACCCATGGTGACATTGGGATGTGTCACCCACCCATGGTGGCACTGGGATGTGTCACCCATGGTGGCACTGGGATGTGTCATCCACCCATGGTGGCACTGGGGCATGTTCCCCACCCGTGGTGGCATTGGGATGTGTCACCCGTGGTGGCGCTGGGATGTGTCACCCATGGTGGCACTGGGACACGTCACCCATGGTGGCGTTGGGACATGTTCCCCACCCATGGTGGCACTGGGATGTGTCCCCACCCATGGTGGCACTGGGATGTGTCATCCACCCATGGTGGCACTGGGATGTGTCCCCACCCATGGTGGCACTGGGATGTGTCATCCACCCATGGTGGCACTGGGATGTGTCACCCGTGGTGGCATTGGGATGTGTCCCCACCCATGGTGGCGCTGGGATGTGTCACCCATGGTGGCGTTGGGACATGTCCCCACCCATGATGGCACTGGGATGTGTCACCCATGGTGGCGCTGGGACATGTTCCCCACCCATGGTGGCACTGGATGTGTCACCCATGGTGGCACTGGGATGTGTCACCCACCCATGGTGGCGCTGGGACACGTCACCCACCCGTGGTGGTGCTGGGATGTGTCACCCACCCATGGTGGCATTGGGATGTGTCACCCATGGTGGCATTGGGATGTGTCCCCACCCATGGTGGCACTGGGATGTGTCACCCATGATGGCACTGGGATGTGTCACCCATGGTGGCACTGGGATGTGTCACCCACCCATGGTGGCGCTGGGATGTGTCACTCACCCATGGTGGCACTGGGACATGTTCCCCACCCATGGTGGCACTGGGATGTGTCACCCACCCATGGTGGCCCTGGGACATGTTCCCCACCCATGGTGGCACTGGGATGTGTCACCCATGGTGGCATTGGGACATGTTCCCCACCCATGGTGGCACTGGGATGTGTCACCCATGGTGGCATTGGGACATGTTCCCCACCCATGGTGGCATTGGGATGTGTCACCCATGGTGGCATTGGGACATGTTCCCCACCCATGGTGGCATTGGGATGTGTCACCCATGGTGGCATTGGGTTGTGTCACCCATAGTGGCGCTGGGACATGTTCCCCACCCATGGTGGCACTGGGACACGTCACCCATGGTGACGCTGGGACATGTCCCCACCCATGGTGACGCTGGGACATGTCCCCACCCATGGTGGCACTGGGATGTGTCATCCATGGTGGCATTGGGACATGTCCCCACCCATGGTGGCACTGAGATGTGTCACCCATGGTGGCACTGGGGTGCGTCACCCACCCATGGTGGCACTGGGACACGTCACCCATGGTGGTATTGGGACATGTTCCCCACCCATGGTGGCGCTGGGACATGTCCCCACCCTAGGTGGCACTGGGGCGCGTCACCCACCCGTGGTGGCACTGGGACATGTCCCCACCCATGGTGGCGCTGGGACATGTCCCCACCCATGGTGGCGCTGGGACATGTTCCCCACCCATGGTGGGAGGGCTCCAGAACCACGAGTGGGGATGTTGTGGATGGGGGTCTTTGGAGGTCCAGGGGTCTTTGGGGAGTTCAGGGGTCTTTGGAGGTCCAGGGGTCTTTGGGGGGTCCAGGGGTCTTTGGGGGAACCCAACTGGTGGGTTCAGGATCCAGTTGGGGTCTTGGGAGTGTCTTTGGAGAACCAAAGGTTGGGGGGATGTTGTGGATGGGGGTCCTTGGAGGTCCAGGGGTCCTTGGAGGTCCAGGGGTCTTTGGGGGTCCAGGGGTGTCTGAGGGGGGTCAATGGATCTTTGGGGTCAGGGGGTGTTGGGATCCCACTGGGGGGTCTTGGGAGCCAACGGGGAATCCTTGGGGCATCTTTGAAGAACCAAAGTTGGGTTTTTGGGGGGTGTTGGTCTGTGGTGGCCGAGGGTCTTGGGGTGTCCAGGGGTCTTTGGGGTGGATCCAGGGGTCTTTGGGAGAGGTCAATGGATCTTTGGGGTCACGGGGTGGTGGGATCCCACTGGGGGGTCTTGGGGGTGCTTGGGACATTTTTGGAGAACGAAGGGTGGGGCGTTGGGAAGCGTTGCTCTGTTGTGGGTGGAGGTCTTGGAGGGGGTCCAGGTGTCTCTGGGGTGGGTCCGTGTGTCCTTGGGGCTCTGCAGGATTTGGGGGTCCGTGGGGTTTGGGAGATGTTGGTGAGGTCGGACTGGGCAAGTCCTACACATGTAGGAGATGGTGGGATGGCCACCACAAAGGGCGTGGTTGTGTTGTCCAGGGGTGACCGGGGACACCATTTCTCCAGCTGGCGCTGATCCAGCAGACGGGAGCAGCACCGTGACGACGAGCTTCAGCGACTCAACCACCTTGACTTCCACCAGCCCACCAACCCACTCCACCACCACGGCAACGCTGTCCAGAACCAAGGCAACCCCACCCACCACCAGCAGCTCGACTGAGTCCTCCACCACCTCAACCACGACCACCACACCAACCCCATCCACCACCACCACCACCACCAGCAGCTCGCCTGGGTCCTCCAGCACCTCACCCACCTCAACCACCACCATCTCAACCCCATCCAGCACCACCAGCAGCTCGACTGAGTCCTCCACCACTACCACACCAACCCCATCCACCACCACCACCACCACCAGCAGCTCAACTGAGTCCTCCACCACCTCACCCACCTCAACTGTCACCACCACCTCAACCCTGTCCACCACCACCACCAGCACCAGCAGTTCAACTGCGTCCTCCAGCACCTCACCCACCTCAACTACCACTACCACACCAACCCTGTTGACCACCACCACCAGCACCAGTTCAACTGGGTCCTCCACCACCTCACCCACCTCAACTGTCACCACCACATCAACCCCATCCACCACCAGCAGCTCGACTGAGTCCTCCACCACCTCAACCACTACCACCACACCAATCCCGTCCACCACCACCACCACCAGCAGCAGCTCAGCTGGGTCCTCCACCACGTCACCCACCTCGACTGCCACCACCACACCAACCCAGTCCACCACCACCACCACCAGCAGCTCCACTGCGTCCTCCACCACCTCACCCACCTCGACCACCACCACCACACCAACCCTGTCCACCACCACCACCACCACCAGCAGCTCGCCTGGGTCCTCCAGCACCTCACCCACCTCAACTGTCACCACCACCTCAACCCCATCCACCACCAGCAGCTCAACTGAGTCCTCCACCACCTCAACCACGACCACCACACCAATCCCGTCCACGACCACCACCACCAGCAGCAGCTCAGCTGGGTCCTCCACCACATCACCCACCTCGACTGCCACCACCACACCAACCCCATCCACCACCACCACCACCACCAGCAGTTCAACTGGGTCCTCCACCACCTCACCCACCTCAGGGACCCCCACCCAGTCAACTCCATCCACCACCTCCAGCAGCTCAGCTGCGTCCTCCACCACCTCATCAACTTCGACTGCCACCACCCCATCAATCCTGTCCACCACCACCACCACCACCAGCAGCTCAGCTGGGTCCTCCACCACCTCTCCCACCTCGACTGCCACCACCACATCATCCCCATCCACCACCACCACCACCAGCAGCAGCTCCACTGTGTCCTCCAGCACCTCACCCACCTCGACTGACGCCACCACCTCAACTCCGTCCACCACCATGTTAACCCCGTCCTCCACCACCACCACTACCATCAGCAGCTCCACTGTGTCCTCCACCACCTCACCAACTTCAACTGCTACCAGCACATCATCCCTGTCCACCACCACCACCACCTCCACCAGTTCAACTGAGTCCTCCACCACCTCACCCACCTCAACTGTCACCACCACCTCAACCCCATCCACCACCAGCAGCTTGACTACGTCCTCCAGCACCTCACCCACCTCGACCACCACCACCACACCAACCCTGTCCACCACCACCACCACCAGCAGCAGTTCAACGGTGTCCTCCACCACCTCACCCACCTCAACTGTCACCACCACCACCTCCACCCCATCCACCACCCCGTCATCCCTGTCCACCACCACCACCACCACCACCACCAGTTCAACTGGGTCCTCCACCACCTCACCAACCTCGACTGCCACCACTGTGTCAAACCCGTCCAGCACCACCTCCATCCTGTCCACCTCCACGTCATCCCCATCCACGACCACCACCACCATCAGCTCAACTGCATCCTCCAGCACCTCACCCGCCTCAGCCACCACCACCTCAACCCCGTCCAGCACCACGTCATCCCTGTCCACCACCACATCATCCCCATCCACCACCACCACCAGCAGCAGCTTCACGGTGTCCTCCAGCACCTCACCAACTTCGACTGCCACCACCACATCAACGCTGTCCATGACCACGCCAACCCCGTCCACCACCAGCAGCAGATCGACTGTGTCCTCCAGCACCTCACCCAACGCAGCCACCACCACACCAACCCCATCCTCCACCACGAGCAGCAGCTCGACAATGTCCTCCAGCTCCTCACCCACCTCAACTGCAACCACCACGTCAACCCTGTTCACCACCACATCAAACCCATCCAGCACCACCACCACCAGCAGCAGCTCTACTGCATCCTCCAGCACCTCACTCACCTCAGCGACCCGCACCCAGTCAACTCCATCCACCACCACCAGCGCCTCCACTGTGTCCTCCAGTACCTCGCCAACTTCGACTGCCACCACCACGTCAACCCCATCCAGCAGTAGCTCAACGGTTTCATCTGGTACCTCACCCAGCTCGACTGTCACCACCACACCAACCGTGTCCACCACCTCCACCACCACATCCAGTTCAACTTTGTCCTCCAGCACCTCACCAGCCTCAACTGTCACCACCACACCGACACTGTCCAGCACCACCACCAGCAGCTCCACTGCATCCTCCAGCTCCTCACCCACCTCGACTGCCGCCACCACGTCAACTCCGTCCACCACCACAGGAATCCACTCCAGCACCACGTCTAGCCCGTCCAGCACCATGTCTACCCTGTCCACCACTACACCAACCCAGTCCAGCACCACATCAACGCCCTCCAGCACCACGGGAACCCACTCCAGCATCACGTCATCCCCATCCACCACCACGTCAACCCTGTCCACCACCACAGGAACCCCGTCAACCACGACAGCAACCCAGACCAGCATCACATCAACGTCTTCCACCACCACGGCAACCCCGTCCACCACCAGCAGTAGCACAACGGTTTCATCTGGCACCTCACCAACTTCGACTCTCACCACCACACCAACCCTGTCCACCACCACCACCAGTTCAACTGGGTCCTCCAGCACCTCACCCACCTCGACTGCCACCACCACACCAACCCCGTCCTCCACCACCACCAGCAGCACCAGCAGCTCGACTGCGTCCTCCACCACCTCACCCACCTCGACTGCCACCACCACGTCATCCCTGTCCACCACCACACCAACCCTCCCCACCACCACCTCCACCACCAGTTCAACTGGGTCGTCCAGCACCTCACCCACCTCAGCCTCCACCACCCAGTCAACCCCATCCACCACCACCAGCAGCTCCACTGTGTCCTCGAGCACCTCACCCACCACAACTGCCACCACCACGTCAAGCCCGTTGACCACCACCAGCAGCAGCTCCACTACGTCCTCCACCACCTCACCAACTTCGACTGCCACCACCACAGCAACCCTGTCCACGACCACATCAACCCCGTCCACCACCAGCAGCAGCTCGACGGTGTCCTCCAGCACCTCACCCACTTCGACTTCCATCACCACGTCAACCCAGTCCAGCACCACCGCAACCCAGTCCAGCATCACATCAACGCCTTCCACCACCACGTCATCCCTGTCCACCACCAGCACCAGCAGCTCGACTGTGTCCACCACCACCTCACCCACCTCAACTGTCACCATCACGTCATCCCTGTCCACCACCACACCAACCCTCCCCACCACCACCTCTACCAGCAGTTCAACTGGGTCCTCCAGCACCTCTCCCACCTCAACTGCCACCACCTCAACACCATCCAGCACCACCAGCAGCTCCACTGTGTCCTCCAGCACCTCACCCACCACAACTGCCACCACCACATCAAGCCCGTTCACCACCAGCAGCTCCGCTACATCCTCCAGCACCTCACCAACTTCGACTGCCACCACCACGGCAACCCCGTCCAGCACCAGCAGTAGCTCAACGGTTTCATCTGGCACCTCTCCCACCTCGACTGTCACCACCACACCAACCCCGTCCACCACCACCAGCAGCAGCTCCACTGTGTCCTCCAGCACCTCACCAACTTCGACTGCCACCACCACGTCAACCCTGTCCACCACCACCCCTACCAGCAGCAGCTCGACCGGGTCCTCCAGCACCTCTCCCACCTCAACTGTCACCACCACACCAACCCTATCCACCACCACCACCAGTTCAACTGTGCCCTCCAGCACCTCACCAGCCTCAACTGTCACCACCACACCGACACTGTCCAGCACCACCAGCAGCAGCTCGACTGCATCCTCCAGCACTTCACCCACCTCGACTGCCACCACCACACCAACCCCATCCACCACCACATCATCCCCATCCACCATCACCACCAGCAGCAGCTCCACGGTGTCCTCCACCACCTCACCAACTTCAACTGCTACCACCACATCATCCCTGTCCACCACCACGGCAATCCCGTCCACCACCAGCAGCAGCTCAACGGTGTCCTCCAGCACCTCACCCACCTCGACTGCCACCACCACGTCATCCCTGTCCACCACCACCTCAACCCCATCCACCACCACCAGCAGCAGCTCAACGGTGTCCTCCGGCACCTCACCCACCTCGACTGCCATCACCACACCAACCCTGTCCACCACCACCACCACCAGTTCAACTGGGTCCTCCAGCACCTCACCCACCTCAGTCACCACCACCTCAACCCCATCCAGCACCACCAGCAGCTCCACTGTGTCCTCGAGCACCTCACCCACTACAACTGCCACCACCACGTCAACCCCGTTCACCACCACCAGCAGCTCCACTACGTCCTCCAGCACCTCACCAACTTCGACTGCCACCACCACAGCAACCCTGTCCACGACCACATCATCCCCATCCACCACCACCACTACCAGCAGCAGCTCGACTGGGTCCTCCATCACCTCACCCACCTCAACTGCCACCACCCAGTCAACCACATCCCCCACCAGCAGCAGCTCAACTGCATCCTCCAGTACCTCACCAACTTCTACTGCCACTACCACGTCATCCCTGTCCACCACCACCACCACCACCTCCAGCAGCTCCACTGTGTCCACCACCACCTCTCCCACCTCGACTGCCACCACCACACCAACCCCGTCCACCACCAGCAGCAGCAGCTCAACTGCATCCTCCAGCACCTCATCCACCTCAGCGACGCCCACCACATCAACTCCATCCACCACCACCAGCAGCAGCTCCACGGTGCCCTCCAGCACCTCTCCCACCTCAACCACCACCACCCAGTCAACGCCATCCACCACCACCGCCACCAGCTCAACTGCGTCCTCCAACACCTCACCAACCTCGACTGCTACCACCACGTCAACCCTCTCCACCACCACCACCACCACCACCAGCAGCTCAACTGTGTCCTCCAGCACCTCACCAACTTCGACTGCCACCACATCATCCCTGTCCACCACCACCTCAACCCCATCCACCACCACACCAACCCCGTCCACCACCAGCAGCAGCAGCTCAACTGTGTCCTCCAGCACCTCATCCACCTCAGCGACCCCCACCACGTCAACTCCATCCACCACCACCAGCAGCAGCTCCACTGCATCCTCGGGCACCTCACCCACCTCAACCACCACCACTCAATCAACCCCATCCACCACCACCACCAGCAGCTCCACTGTGTCCTCCAGCACCTCACCAACCTCGACTCCTACAACCACGTCAACCCTGTCCACCACCACCAGCAGCTCCACTGTGTCCTCGGGCACCTCACCCACCTCAACCACCACCACTCAATCAACCCCATCCACCACCACCACCAGCAGCTCAACTGGGTTCTCCAGCACCTCACCAACTTCTACTGCCACCACCACCTCAACCCCATCCAGCAGCACCACCACCACCACCAGCAGCAGCTCGACTGCATCCTCCAGCACCTCACCAACCTCGACTCCTACCACCACGTCAACCCTGTCCACCACCACCAGCAGCTCAACTGCGTCCTCCACCACCTCTCCCACCTTGACTGCCACCACCACATTAACCCCATCCACCACCACCACCTCCACCACCAGCAGCTCCACTGTGTCCTCCAGCACCTCACCAACTTCGACTGCCACCACCACATCATCCCTGTCCACCACCACCACCACCAGCAGCTCCAGTGTGTCCTCCAGCACATCACCAACTTTGACTGCCACCACCACGTTAACCCCGCCTACCACCACCACCATCAGCAGCAGCTTGACTGTGTCTCCTACCACCTCACCCACCTCTACTCCCACTACCACATCAACCCTGTCCACTACCACCAGCAGCAGTTCGACTGTGTCCTCCAGCACCTCTCCCACCTCAACTGCCACCACCACACCAACCCCATCCACCACCACATCATCCCCATCCACCACCACCAGCAGCAGCTCCACTGCGTCCTCAGGCACCTCACCCACCACAACTGCCACCACCACATCATTGCCATCCACCACCACCTCAACCCCATCTACCACCAGCAGCAGCTCGACTGTGTCCACCACCACCTCACCCACCTCGACTGCCACCACCACCTCAACCCCGTCCACCACCACATCTACCCTGTCCACCACCACCTCAACCCCATCTACCACCAGCAGCAACTCGACTTTGTCCACCACCACCTCATCCACCTCTACTGTCACCACCACCTCAACCCCATCCACCACCTCCTCACCCACCTCTACTCCCACCACCACCTCAACCCTGTCCACCACCACCTCAACGCCATCTACCACCTCATCAACCTCATCCACCACCACATCAATGCCGTCCACCACCACATCAACCCCATCCACCACCACCTCAACCCCGTCCACCACCACCTCAACCCCGTCCACCACCACCTCAACCCCATCCACCACCACCTCAACCCCGTCCACCACCACCTCAACCCCGTCCACCACCACCTCAACCCCATCCACCACCACCTCAACCCCATCCACCACCACCTCAACCCCATCCACCACCACCTCAACCCCATCCACCACAACCTCAACAACCTCAACCACCTCGACTGCCACCCCCATCCAAACAACCACAACCACCACGACCACAACCACAACCACTACCACCACCACCACCATGACAACCACAGTCACCAGTCCAGGTGAGTTTTGCTCCTTGGTGTCCCTCCACAGCCATGTCCCTTCTCTCCGTGTTCTCCTCGGCATTGTCCAGGTGGCTTTTGGTGTTTCTCCAGGCCGTGTCACAGTTCCCGTGTCCTTGGTTCCCTCTCCCAGGTCAGTGCCAGAATGGTGGCACGTGGGAAGATGGCAAGTGCCTGTGTCCCGATGGCTTCCAAGGGGACTTCTGCGAGGAGGTCATCTGCCAAAACGGGGGCACCTTTGCCAACGGCGTCTGCCAGTGCCCCCCCAATTTCCAAGGAGACAGGTGCCAGACCGCCAAGGACGTCGTGGAGATCCAAAATGGTAGGGAACCATCCCAAGGTGCCATGGGGTGGCCACCAGACCCGGACATGGGCTGAGGTCACCTCTGAGGGGTCAGCCAGGGGTTGGGGTGAGGGTGTGACCTGGGAATGGGACCACCAGGGAGGGACTGACCCCAAGATGAGGTTGGGTCACCACGGATGGACCAACCAAGAAATGAGACCGACCTGGGTTTGGGGTCGCCATGGAGGGACCAAGCTGGTCCCCTGACCAAGGTCACCAGGGGTGGGGTGGGGACATCCAGGTCTCTTCCTTATGGGTCTACTCTGCTTGGCCAAGTGACGATGAACGCGACGGTGGAGATGACGGCCAAAGTCGACAACAGGAACTTCAGTGAAGATCTCAAAAATCCATCCTCAGATGCCTACAAGGAGTTTAACGATACGTTCCAGAAGCAGGTCAGGGCTCAGCAGTGCCGGGGGTGACCTTGGGGACAGCCCCTTGAGGGGGTTCTGTGGACCACGACGGGGTCCTGGATCTCCCCAGGCTTCTCTTTGTCTTCCAGATGTCGATGCTTTATGGGCATATCGAGGGCTACAAAGGTGTGATAATCAAAGAGCTGCGGTGAGTCTCCACCGGTGGCCAGGTGGGTCCTGACCATCTCCAGAGCTCCAGTGGGGTGGTTTGGGGTGAAGGAACCCATGGGGGTCAGTTTGAGGTGATTCCCTTCATGTTTGGAGCATCCACATCCCTCCAAGCCGTGTAGTGTCCATGGAGTTCCTCCAGGACAGTCCAGACTGTGGTGTCCCTCCACACTGGGCATTCCATACTGGTCCCAGTTTGGTCCAGAACCAAGCACCGCCCCTTCTCCTCACAGCTCAGGCAGCATCGTGGTGGACTATGACGTCATCCTGGAGCTCCCCGCCAGCTCCAAGGTCAACGAGACGGTGAAGAGCATCTCCGAGAACCTCGTCACTGCCATCCAAAACCACGGCTGTGACGAGAACTGCACAGGGGACGACTGTGAGTGACCCCAGGGGTCACCCCACCAGCACCGGCTCCTCTCTGGGGCTGGCTTGGCTTTGGGGTGGCCCACCAGCATCTCCTCTCTCCATGCCAGGTGTCTGCTTCAACAGCAACTTCACCGTTGTCCACAAAGTTGAGGTGCAAGAGGTGGAAGAACGTAAGTTTGGGTGTTTGGGTGTCTCCAACGGGGTGTTTGGGTGTCTCCAACCCCTCTGGAGAACCCCAAAACCTGAGGTCTGCGTCTCCACCCTCAGGTGTGTGCGACACCTACATCCAGGAGGAGTTCAGAGTCTTCTACACGCCGTACCTGACCAAGGTCGGCGTCATCTGCATCACCCGCTGCGACTCGCGCCACGCCGACCCGCTGCCCTGCGTCCATGGCAGATGTTCCGTCAGCCGGGAGGGGCCGCAGTGCGAGTAAGGACCCGCCCCCCACAAATGGGTGGTCCCCCCCAAACGCCATGGCTCTCACCCTCATCATCGCCATGGTCCACCCACCATCATGACCCCCGTGATGACCCCATAACTGTGACCACCCCATGATCCTCATGGTCATCCTCATCTTCCATGATTGCTGTGATGACCTCACAATTGATCACCCCGTTCCCATGACCACCCCCAGTGCCATGACCCCCATAAGCCCCCATGACAACCCCACCACCATGACCACCATGACCATGACAACCTCACAACCATGACCACCGTGACAATGGTGACCCCACCACCATGACCACCATGACCATGACAACCCCACCACCATGACCACCATGACAATGGTGACCCCACCACCATGACCACCATGACCATGACAATCCCACCACCATGACCACCATGACCATGACAACCTCACAACCATGACCACCATGACAATGGTGACCCCACCACCATGACCACCATGACCATCATGGCTATGACCACCATGACCACCATGACCCCCGTGAGCCCCATGACCATGACAACCACACCACCATGACCACTATGACCTTGACAACCCCACCACCATGACCACTATGACCACCATGACCATGACAACCCCACCACCGTGACCACCATAACCATCATGGCTATGACCACCATGACCACCATGACCATGACAACCCCACCACCATGACCACCATGATCTCCATGACCATGACAACCCCACCACCATGACCACCATAACCATCATGGCCATGACCACCATGACCACCATGACCATGGTGACCCCACCACCACGACCACCATGATCCCCATGACCGTGACAACCCCACCACCATGACCACCATGACCATTCCCACCAGGTGCTCGGACCAGGTCGCCTTCTGGTACCAGGACAACGCCTGCAGCTCCCGCATCAGCAAGGTTGGGGTGTCCGTGGGCGTTCCGGTGGCCGTCCTGGTCCTGGTCAGCACCATCTTCACCATCCTCCTGCTGAGATCTCGGAGGCAGAAGGATCAGTACAGGTAGATGCGTCACCTTGGGGTGGGCTGGGTGGTCCCGTGGGGGTCCCGAGTCTCATCCCTGTGGGTCCCACCACGCAGGAAGAAGCTGAAGTCCCGCTCGGAGATGTACACCAGCGATGACGGGAACTGGGACGGATCTCAAGGCTTTGCCATGGGCAACCTGGCGGCCACCTGGGAAGGTAACGGGCGCGGAGGTGGGGATGGGCGTGGGGATGGGTTGGAGGTCGCTGTGGCACCCAGGGGTCCATGGCACCTCTTCTTCCACCCCACAGACATGGAGACCCCCAACACCAGCTACATCAACCTGGAGAACGTGGACACCTCGAGGACGGTGGGTGACACATCCCCAGGAGCCTGATGTTGTCCTCTTTCCCCACACCACCATCATCATCCTCCTCTCTCCTTCCTCCCCAGATACACATCCAGAGACCGACCATAGTCCCCTGAGCGAAGCCACCTGAGAACCAGCGGAGACAGGACACGGGGCCACCAGGATGTGGAGGAGGGGACACATGGACAGGAGAGCGATGAGAATCAGGAGATCCACCATCCCCTTCCTCACCACGCAGATGTTTGCACACAGAATTATTTATAATTAAACAAATCCTTAGCTTCATTGTCACCTGTCCAGTTCTTCTTGGGGACACGAGGTGGCTCCAGGACAGGACCGGGCCTGGGCTGGGGACAAGACGCGAGTCCAAAAGGAAACATCTAAATCGGGAAAGGAAAATATTGGGAGTGAGGTAATTATTGACCTTTGGAATTTGTCATGATTGGGTTTGGAACTGCCCTTGGGACACCCCGGCCTCACCTGGTGACGGGTGTGGAAGAAAATGTCCTTGTCACCAGTTCTGGAATGAAACGTCACCCTGGAGGTTCCTCCACACCTCCTTCCCACGGGGACAAAGGGCTCGGAGATGGAGGGTGGGGCAGCTGTGGTGGCTCAAGGAGCAGAGGACTTTGAGGAGGTCCCATGGTGGCACCACCCTTGGTTGTGGGGGACATTGAGGGGGTCTCAAGGTGGCACCACCCACGGGTGGAGGTGACATAGATGGTCTCAAGGTGGCACCACCCATGGTTGTTGGGTGGATATTGAGGAGGTCCCAAGGTGACACCACCCACGGTTGTTGGGTGGATATTGAGGAGGTCCCATGGTGGTACCACCCTTGGTTGTTGGGGACATTGAGGATTTCTGAATGTGGCACCACTCGTGGTTGTGGGGGACATTGAGGGGGTCTCAAGGTGGCACCACCCATGAGTGGAGGGGACATTGAGGAGGTCCCAGTGTGATACCACCCACGGGTGGAGGAGACATTGATGGTCTGAAGGTGGTACCACCCTTGGTTGTGGGGGACTTTGAGGGGGTCCCATGGTGGCACCACCCTTGGTTGTGGGGGACATTGAGGGGGGTCTCAAGCTGGTTCCACCCATGAGTGGAGGGGACATTGAGGAGGTCCCAGTGTGATACCACCCTTGGTTGTGGGGGACATTGAGGGGGTCCCATGGTGGCACCACCCACGGGTGGAGGTGACATTGATGGTCTCAAGGTGGTACCACCCTTGGTTGTGGGGGACTTTGAGGGGGTCCCAAGGTGGCATCACCCTTGGTTGTGGGGGACATTGAGGAGGTCCCAGGGTGACACCACCCATGGTTGTTGGGGGGATATTGAGGAGGTCCCATGGTGGTACCACCCTTGGTTGTGGGGGACATTGAGGAGGTCCCATGGTGGCACCACCCTTGGTTGTTGGGGACATTGAGGGTTTCTGAAGGTGGCACCACTCTTGGTTGTGGGGGACATTGAGGGGGTCCCAAGGTGGACAATGGACCACCACAACCACGCTCCCCACCACCACTATGACCACACCCTCACCACTTTGACCACCAGGACTTCTCCCACCACCATGACCCCCATGAACCCCATGACCACCATGACCCCACCACCCCCACAACCAACTCCACCACCTTCTCCCACATCACGGACGGGGCAGGAGGACACGTCATGTTGGAACTTGGCCCTCAGCCAGTTCCCGCCCCACCCTTCCCTGGCTAAAATCAACATTTTTATGCCTTTCTTGGCAGCCGTGGCCGGGAACGGGGACAAAGTCCCAACTGCCTGAAGGTGCGGCCAGGTGTGGCCCAAACACACCTGCCAGGTGCCGGAATGTGGTGGGAGTGTCCCCTGTTGGAGTACGGGGGGGTCCCAGGGGGGTGTGGGGGTGCCACCACCAAAAATATCTCCAAAAGGTGCCTGGAGATGTTTGTCCCCTCCCCAAGCTGTCACCGAGGTTGTCCCAGTACAAACCAGTAACACCAGAGATGTTTGAGGGACTTCATTGAGAAGGAGAGGGTCCAGCCTCGTTTTTGGGGTGGGGGGGTCCTCACCCTTGAATTTGGGGAGGGAGGGAGGTGGGGACACGGCCTTGGAGATGGGGACATGACCTTGGAGGTGGGGACATGACCTTGGAGGTGGGGACATGACCTTGGAGATGGGGACATGGCCTTGGAGATGGGGACATGACCTTGGAGATGGGGACATGGTCTTGGAGATGGGGACATGACCTTGGAGGTGGGGACATGATCTTGGAGATGGGGACATGGCCTTGGAGGTCGGGACATGACCCTGGAGGTGGGGACATGACCTTGGAGATGGGGACATGACCTTTCAGGTGGGGACATGACCTTGGAGGTGGGGACATGGCCTTGGAGGTGGGGACATGACCTTGGAGGTGGGGACATGACCTTGGAGGTGGGGACATGGCCTTGGAGGTGGGGACATGACCTCGGAGGTGGGGACATGACCTTGGAGGTGAGGACATGACCTTGGAGATGGGGACATGGCCTTGGAGGTGGGGACATGATCTTGGAGGTGGGGACATGGCCTTGGAGGTGGGGACATGACCTTGGAGGTGGGGACATGACCTTGGAGATGGGGACATGACCTTGGAGGTGGGGACATGGCCTTGGAGGTGGGGACATGACCTTGGAGATGGGGACATGACCTTGGAGATGGGGACATGGCCTTTCAGGTGGGGACATGACCTTGGAGATGGGGACATGACTTTGGAGATGGGGACATGACCTTGGAGGTGGGGACATGACCCTGGAGGTGGAGACATGACCTTGGAGGTGGGGACATGACCTTGGAGATGGGGACATGGCCTTGGAGGTGGGGACATGACCTTGGAGATGGGGACATGGCCTTGGAGGTGGGGACATGACCTTGGAGATGGGGACATGACCCTGGAGGTGGGGACATGTCCTTGGAGATGGGGACATGGCCTTGGAGATGGGGACATGACCTTGGAGATGGGGACATGACCTTGGAGGTGGGGACATGACCTTGGAGGTGGGGACATGACCTTGGAGGTGGGGACATGACCTTGGAGATGGGGACATGGCCTTGGAGATGGGGACATGACCTTGGAGATGGGGACATGGTCTTGGAGATGGGGACATGACCTTGGAGGTGGGGACATGATCTTGGAGATGGGGACATGGCCTTGGAGGTCGGGACATGACCCTGGAGGTGGGGACATGACCTTGGAGATGGGGACATGACCTTTCAGGTGGGGACATGACCTTGGAGGTGGGGACATGGCCTTGGAGGTGGGGACATGACCTTGGAGGTGGGGACATGACCTTGGAGGTGGGGACATGGCCTTGGAGGTGGGGACATGACCTCGGAGGTGGGGACATGACCTTGGAGGTGAGGACATGACCTTGGAGATGGGGACATGGCCTTGGAGGTGGGGACATGACCTTGGAGGTGGGGACATGGCCTTGGAGGTGGGGACATGACCTTGGAGGTGGGGACATGACCTTGGAGATGGGGACATGACCTTGGAGGTGGGGACATGGCCTTGGAGGTGGGGACATGACCTTGGAGATGGGGACATGACCTTGGAGATGGGGACATGGCCTTGGAGGTGGAGACATGACCTTGGAGATGGGGACATGACCTTGGAGATGGGGACATGACCTTGGAGATGGGGACATGACCTTGGAGATGGGGACATGACCTTGGAGATGGGGACATGGCCTTTCAGGTGGGGACATGACCTTGGAGATGGGGACATGACTTTGGAGATGGGGACATGACCTTGGAGGTGGGGACATGACCCTGGAGGTGGAGACATGACCTTGGAGGTGGGGACATGACCTTGGAGATGGGGACATGGCCTTGGAGGTGGGGACATGACCTTGGAGATGGGGACATGGCCTTGGAGGTGGGGACATGACCTTGGAGATGGGGACATGACCCTGGAGGTGGGGACATGTCCTTGGAGATGGGGACATGGCCTTGGAGATGGGGACATGGCCTTGGAGATGGGGACATGACCTTGGAGATGGGGACATGGTCTTTCAGGTGGGGACATGACCTTGGAGATGGGGACATGACCTTTCAGGTGGGGACATGACCTTGGAGGTGGGGACATGACCTTGGAGGTGGGGACATGACCTTGGAGGTGGGGACATGACCTTTCAGGTGGGGACATGACCTTTCAGGTGGGGTCAGGACCCAAAAGTGCTGCTGGAGGTGAGGTCCCCACGTCCTAAAAATGGGGTCATGACCTAAAAGTTCTCACAGGAAGAGGATGAGGGACAGGGGAAGAGGATGAAGATGAGGGAGGGGGTCAAGGTGACACCCAGGAGAAGGTCCAGGTTGTCCTGCAGTGCTCGGGGGGGACCTTGTTCCATGGGGTTGGTGATGGGGATGATGGTGATGATGTTGGTGATGATGGTGATGATCTTGATGTTGTTCATGTTGATGATGATGATGTTGATGTCAATGTCTATGTCAATGACAATGATGGTGAAGTTCTGGTGGTGGAAATCACCACCCCACCATGTCTCAGAGCTGCGTGATGAACTTCTGCGGCCGTGGGATTTGGATCTGTTGGCCACCAGAGAAGATCCAGGGGAAAAGAGGTGTCAGGAACATCTGGGATGTCCCCACTGCCCTGGTCCAGCCATGGCAGGAGGACAGGAGGAACTCACCGGCACCGACGTGTCCACGGCCTCAAGGTGGACTGGATGGTCATCCTTGAGCTGGGCACCTGTGGGACAGGAGGGCTCAGTGGTGGTGCTTGGGGTGGAGATGGTGGGCACAAACCAACCCCACCAGAGACCCCCCACCCACTCCATGCCCACCTTGGTTCCGGAGGGTGAAGTTTCCTTGAGGGCTCCACTCCTCGCTGATGTTCTGGTACCAATTCTCCATCATCTTCTGCTCAGCCCTGGGGATGGGTCAGGGGGTGCGGGGTGTCACCATCAGCAGGTCCATCCCTGCCTGGACCTCCCCAGCTCCTCCACACCTCCAAAAAGGACCAAGGTTCCCCCCACAACCCTCAGGACCTCATTGAGGATGAGGAACATCTTGGAAACCAACAACCCAACGAGTTGTCCCACCCCAGGGTGACCCCCCAAAACTGTCCCCTCTCACGTGTTAAGGGACCCAGATCTCCGAGCTCGGAAGAGGAAGATGGAGAGGAGGATGACCACGGTGACCAGGATGGCCACGGCCAAGCCCAGGCCCATGGCCAGTTTGCTGACCCGTGATGTGCAGCGGTCATCTTGGTACCAGTACAGGTGGGTCTCGTCGCAGCTGGTGGGGTGGGACAAGGGGAGGTCAACCCAAAGCTGGGACCCCCCAGAAGAAATTCCTCCCACCCCAACCTCATTTCTGCAGCCTCAAGCCCTGCTTGAAGCAAGACTCCTCTCCACCTCGGGGCTTTAACCCTGGAGATGGTCATGGAGATCCATCAGAAGGTTTGGGTCCATGCAGAGGAAGACCCTACACCAACCTCAATGACTTTTGACCTCTTGTTCTGCAGAGAAAACCTCAGAGGTGGGCCTGGAGTTACACCAGAAGGGTTGGATCCATTTTGGACCAAAACCCTGCTCCAGCTCTGATGATTCTTGACCCATTTCCATGCACAAAGGAGCTTGGAAAGGATTCTGAAGATCCACCAGAAGGTTGGATCCATGTGGACCAAGAATCCATTCAGGAAACAGCTTGGACATGACCATGGAGATCCACCATGTGGACCAAGACCCTGCTCCAACCCTGATGATTCTTGACCCATTTCCATGCAGGAAACAGCTTGGACATGACCATGGAGATCCACCATGTGGACCCTGCTCCAACCCTGATGCTTCTTGACTCATTTCCATGCAGGAAACATCTTGGACGTCACCATGGAGATCCACCATGTGGACCAAGACCCTGCTCCAACCCTGATGCTTCTTGACCCATTTCCATGCAGGAACCAGCTTGGACGTCACCATGGAGATCCACCACATGGACCAAGACCCTGCTCCAACCCTGATGCTTCTTGACCCATTTCCATGAAGGAAACAACTTGGATGTCACCATGGAGATCCACCATGTGGACCAAGACCCTGCTCCAACCCTGATGCTTCTTGACCCATTTCCATGCAGGAAACAGCTTGGACGTCACCATGGAGATCCACCACATGGACCAAGACCCTGCTCCAACCCTGATGCTTCTTGACCCATTTCCATGAAGGAAACAACTTGGATGTCACCATGGAGATCCACCATGTGGACCAAGACCCTGCTCCAACCCTGATGCTTCTTGACCCATTTCCATGCAGGAAACAGCTTGGACGTCACCATGGAGATCCACCACATGGACCAAGACCCTGCTCCAACCCTGATGCTTCTTGACCCATTTCCATGAAGGAAACAACTTGGATGTCACCATGGAGATCCACCATGTGGACCAAGACCTTGCTCCAACCCTGATGATTCTTGACCCATTTCCATGAAGGAAACATCTTGGACATGACCATGGAGGTCCACCTGAAGGTTTGGATCCATGTGGAACAGCTTTGGAGGAGGAGGACGAATTTCCTTCAGCCCTTACAAGCACTGAGGACCTCTGCGGGTGATGTGACACGTCCCACGGTTGCAGTCGATGGTGCTGGTGGTGTCCGGCGTGCAGTTGGACATGCAGGACAACCCGGAGCTCGTCAGGTTGGGGAAGAAGAATTCCTGGTAGCCCTCGGGCGCTTGGCTCCAGCAGTAGGCTGGAGAGGGGACAGAGGTCACCTGGAGGAACTCTGGAGACCCCAGACCCACATGGACCCTCCCCACCCACTCACCATCTCCATCGAATTCCAGCACAGTGCTGGAGATGTTCACCTCGGAGGAGTTGAAGCACATGTCACCTGTAGGAGAGGTCAAACCGGTGGTGGGGACAGCCCCACAACCCCTCTCTGGGGTGTCCAAGGTGGTGGGAAGGTGCCCACCACCCCATGGACGGCCCTGGTTGTTCCCAGCCCCGCGGTGGGAAGGTGACAAGGTACCGTTGGTGCAGTTGAACTGCGGTGCCGCCACCTTGATCTTCTCCCGCACTTTGGCCGTGATGTTCTGGAGTTTCTCCTGGCTCTGGGAGGTCACCATCAGGGACACGATGATGCTGTGATCCACCACGACGCTGCCAGAACTGGACAGGAACGTCACCATCCCATGGATCCAAACAAACTTTTCCCATGGAATGACCCCAAAATCTCCATCCTGGTGACCCAGAGCTCACCTGAGATGGTTCACCTTGATGCCCTTGTACCCCTCGATGCTGGAGTAGACCACGTCCATCTGGAAGAGAAGGTGTCTCCAGGTGGGATGGTTGGGTTCTTCTTCTCATCCTCCTGGATCTCCCTCATTTTGGGGGTTCCCCCACCCAAATCCATCCCAGTAGACCCGGAGAACATCACACAAGAACTTGGAGAAGTTCTTGGAGAACTTGGGATGCATCTGAATCCCAGGTGGGGTCTCGTGTCCCTTTACCTGCTCAGTGAAGTCCTGGACAAACTCGATGTAGGCACGTGAGCTGGAGTTCTTAAGGTCCTCGGTGAAGTCCCGGTTGGTGACGCGCAGCATCAGCTGCACCGTCCCGTTGGTCTCTGGTGATGTCCAAAACCAGGCCATGAAGGAGGTGGGGCAGAGAGACCTTCCCAGGCAGGTGGGACCCATAAATCTCCTCCCAGGTCCCGTGAATTTGGGGGTTGTTGTGAAGGAACCAGGAGAAACATCTTCCACCCATCAGAAGACACCATCAGTGGCCCCACTGGGTTATCCCAGCAAGGACTTGGCCATGTCCCATCTCCCAAAGGTCCCACCTGGTCCTCCCAGGTGGATCCTGATCCTGCTGATGGTTTGGAGTGGGGTCATCCCCCACATCCCAAAATTTCCAGGTGGGAATCTCAGGTAGATCCTGCAGCTCCCTCACCCTCAGCGGGCAGGACCTGGTGGGGAACCACCACCTCTTCCCAAAGTTTTGGGTCCTGAGAGACTCTGACACCCCCACGGAGGAGGTTCTTTGGGATATGGTCACACCTGGAGAACATCTCCAGATCTTCCTCACCCCATCAGCTCTTACCCCAGCGTTGGATACATCCCAAAAAAAAGACGGAATTCCTACCGGCCTTGGTTTCGATGGTGTGGCTGATGTCATCGCAGATGTCCCCGGTGAAGCCGAGGGGACACTGGCAGTGGCCGTTGACCCAGGTGCCACCATTGCTGCAGGTCCCTGGAAGGAGAGGAGGTGGAAAAGGAACCGGAAGGGACATGGAGACGGGGCAGGGAGGAAGGAGGGGTGGGAAGTACCTGGAGCGGTGGTGGTGGTGATGGTGGTGGTGGTGGTGGTGGTCATCGGTGTGGGAGTGGTGGTGGTGGTGGTTGTACTGTTGGAGGTGGTGGTCATACGGGTGTTGGTGGTGGTCCCAGGTGTGGTGGTGTTGGTCACACGGGTGGTGGTGGTGGTCCTATGGGTGGTGGTGGTGGTCACAGGGGTGGTGGTGTTGGTCCTAGGGGTGATAGTGGTGGTCCCAGAGGTGGTGGTGGTTGTCCTAGGGGTGGTGGTGGTGGTCCCAGAGGTGGTGGTGGTTGTCCTAGGGGTGGTGGTGGTGGTCACAGGGGTGGTGGTGGTGGTGGTCCTAGGGGTGGTGGTGGTTGTCCTAGGGGTGGCAGTGGTCAAAGGGGTGGTGGTAGTGGTCCAAGGGTTGGTAGAGTTGGTCCCAGGTGTGGTGGTGGTGGTCCCAGGGGTGATAGTGGTGGTCCCAGAGGTGGTGGTGGTGGTCCCAGAGGTGGTGGTGTTGGTCACACGGGTGGTGGTGTTGGTCCCAGGGGTGATAGTGGTGGTCCCAGAGGTGGTGGTGGTTGTCCTAGGGGTGATAGTGGTGGTCCCAGAGGTGATGGTGGTGGTCATAGGGGTGGTGGTGGTGGTCCCAGGGATGGTGATGTTGGCCACAGCTGTGGTAGTGTTGGTCTCAGGGGTGATGGTGGTGGTCCCAGAGGTGGTGGTGGTTGTCCCAGGAGTGGCAGTGGACACAGATGTCGTGGTGGTGGTCCCAGGGGTGGTGGTGATCCCAAGTGTGGTGGGATTGATCCCAGGGATGGTGATGTTGGTCTCAGGTGTGGTGGAGTTGGTCCCAGGGGTGATGGTGGAGGTCCCAGGGGTGGTGGTGGCGGTCCCAGAGGTTGTGGTGGTGGTCTCAGAGGTGGTGATGGTGGTCCCAGGGATGGTGATGTTGGTCCCAGGGGTTATGGTGGTCACAGGAGTGGTGGTGTTGATCACAGGTGTGATGGGGTTGGTCCCAAGGGTGGTGGTGGTCCCAGGGGTGGTGGTGGTCCCAGGGGTTATGGTGATCCCAAGTGTGGTGGGATTGATCTCAGGTATGGTGATGTTGGTCTCAGGTGTGGTGATGTTGGTCCCAGGGATGGTGGTGTTGGTCACAGGAGTGGTGGGGTTGGTCCCAGGTGTGGTGGAGTTGGTCTCAGGGGTGATGGAGTTGGTCTCAGGGGTGGTGATGTCGGTCCCAGGGGTGATGGTGGTGGTCTCAGGGGTGCTGGTGGTCTCAGGGGTGATGGAGTTGGTCTCAGGGGTGGTGATGTCGGTCCCAGGGGTGCTGGTGGTCTCAGGTGTGGTGGTGGTGACCTCAGGACTGGTGGTGATCTCAGGGATGGTAGCAGTGGTCTCAGGGATGGTGGTGACCTCAGGGATGCTGGTGGTGACCTCAGGGATGCTGGTGGTGACCTCAGGGATGATGCTGGTGACCTCAGGACTGGTGGTGGTCTCAGGACTGGTGGTCCCAGGGGTCGTGGTGGTCTCAGGGAAGGTGGAGGTGGTTCCAGAGGAGTTGTCAGTCTCAGGATTGGTGGTCTCAGGACTGGTGGTGACCTCAGGACTGGTGGTGGTGATCTCAGGGATGGTCATCCTAGGGAATGTCGTGGTGGAGTCATGGGTTGTGGTGGCCTCAGGGAACGTTGATGTCTCAGGGGTGGTGTTTGCCCCAGGGGTTCTGGTGGTCCCAGGGAAGGTGGGGGTGGTCCCAGAGGGGGTGGTGGTCTCAGGACTGGTGGTTTCAGGGGTCGTGGTGGTCCCAGGGAAGGTGGTGGTGGTCCCAGAGGGGGTGGTGGTCTCAGGATTGGTGGTTTCAGGGAAGGTCATGGTGGTGCCAGGGGTTGTGGTTGTCTCCAGGATGGTGGTGGTGACCTCAGGGATGGTGGTGACCTCAGGGATGATGCTGGTGGTCTCAGGACTGGTGGTGGTCTCAGGGATGGTGGTCCCAGGGGTTCTGGTGGTCTCAGGGAAGGTGGAGGTGGTTCCAGAGGAGTTGTCAGTCTCAGGATTGGTGGTCTCAGGGATGGTGCTGGCCTCAGGAAACGTTGTTCCCTCAGGGGTGGTGTTTGTCCCAGGGATGGTTATGGTGGTCTCAGGGGTGGTGGAAATGGTCTCAATGCTGGTGGCCATCCATGGGTCAGTGGTGGCCTCCGGACTGGTGGTCTCAGGGATGGTGGTGGTGCTGTCATGGGGGGTTGTGGTGGTGTCAGGCGTGGTAGGAATGGTCTCAAGGCTGGTGGTCATCCATGGGTCCCTGGTGGTGGTCAATGGGTCACTGGTGCTCTCAGGGGTGGTGATCTCACGGGTGATGGTCTCAGGGGTGCTGATCTCCAGGATGGTGACCTTAGGAGTGGTGGTCCCAGGGGTGGTGGTCTCAGGTGTGGTCGCATTTCCAGATGTCCTCGTTGCTCCCATGGTTCCACCGGTGCTGGTTCCTGCTCAAAAAATGGAAGAACCTTATCTGAGGTGGCTTTGTCGTGTCCTGAACTCGCTCCTCCTGCGTCCAGGTGCTCTTTTGGACCTCCTCAACACCTCTTGGATGGGTTTGGATCCAGCTGAGCCCACCTGGAGCAGTTGGGACCTTCTGGAACATTCCCCCGACGCCACAACTCCTCAATTTTGGGAACATCCATCATCTCCCTCCTCTTCCTCCTCCTCCTCCTCACCCTGAGGGTGTCCCGCTCCTTCACTCCCACATGTCCTCACCTGTCCAGGTGAGTCCCCACCCAAGCTGAGACAACTCCAGAGCCATGAGGACACCTGAGAATTTCCTCAAATCGACATTTTCCTCCTTAAAAATTCCCTTCTGAGAAATTTTATATTTTCGGAAACAAAACCCCGAATGAACAAAAATAACTAAAAAAATAAAATCCACTTAAAACTCCCTCAAAAAAAGGAAAAATAATTAAAAATTCTTCTGGATGTTTCTGCAATCTGCATTTTTCCATCTTGGTGGTTCCTCCTTGAGGTTCTCCAGCTGCGGCCGCTTTGATGAGCCGCCCTGGGGTAATTAACGCGGCCTCTTAATGAAGATTCGCGGAATTAACGTTCCCCAACCGCTGGGACTGGTGGGGGTGAGGAGGAGGAGGAGGAGGAGGAGGAGGAGGAAGGTGGGGATGATGGAGGAGGTTGGAAGGGGAGAAGAAACCCATTCTCATGGACCCCAGACCCATTTCCAGGGACCCCTGACCCATTTCCATGGACCTCTGACCCATCTCCATGGACCCCTGACCCACCTCCATGGACCCCTGACCCATTTCCAGAGACCCCAACTCACTCCCATGGACCCCTGACCCATTCCATGGACCCCTGACCCATTTCTATGGACCCCTGACCCATTTCCATGGACCCCTGACCCACTCCCATGGACCCCTGACCCATTTCCATAGACCCCAACTCACTCCCATGGACCCCTGACCCATCCCCAGGGACCCCTGACCCATTTCATGGACCCCTGACCCATTTCCAGAGACCCCTGACCCATTTCCAGAGACCCCTGACCCATTTCCATGGACCCCTGACCCACCTCCAGGGACCCCTGACCCATTTCCATGGACCCCTGACCCATCTCCATGGACCCCTGACCCATTTCCAGAGACCCCTGACCCATCCCCATGGACCTCTGACCCATCCCCAGGGACCCCTGACCCATTTCATGGACACCTGACCCATTTCCAGAGACCCCTGACCCATCTCCAGAGACCCCTGACCCATTTCCAGAGACCCCTGACCCATTCCCATGGACCCCTGACCCATTCCATGGACCCCTGACCCATTTCCAGAGACCCCAACTCATTCCCAGAGACCCCTGACCCATTTCCATAGACCCCAACTCATTCCCAGGGACCCCTGACCCATTCCCAGTGACCCCTGACCCATTTCCAGTGACCACTGACTCATCTTCAGGGACCCCTGACCTATTTCCATGAACTCTTGACCCATTTCCAGGGACCCCTGACCCATTTCCAGGGACCCCCGACCCATTTCCCATTCACCCCACAGTGGGATGAGACCCCGGAGAGGGAAATTTTATCCAGGGAATGGAGGAGATGGGGGTGAACCCACCTTTCCCCGGGGGATTCTCCGCTGAAAATCCCAAGAGGAGACAACACCACCTCCCATCCCACCTTTTTTTCCCCCAGAATAATCCCAAAAAATTCCTTTTCTGGCCCAACTCACTTGTTTTTCCTTCGGGAATGAAGAGGAGGAGGAAAAAATGGAGATAAAAGATGGAAACTTTCATTTTCCCCATGGCGGCTCCTCCACCGGCACCATGCCAGAGCCGGAACGCGCTTGGAGCCGGCGGTGACGCGGGAAGAAGAGATGGGAAAGGAACCTTTGACCCCGGAGCTGGGAAGGGACCAAACCTCCCACCCTCGTCGGTGACGCAGCCATGGAGTGGCCAAAGCTCTTCCAGGACCATCAGGAACCCCGTGGAGACCCCCTGGGTCATGGTTGGGTCATGGCTGGGTCATGGTTGGGTCATCATCGTTCACCACTGAGCATCAACAACCAAACCCCACCCCAAGAAGAGACTCGGGTGGTCAAAACCAACATCCCAAACCCTTCCAAAATCCCCATGAGGGAAATTGGGGACCCCCTGGAGACCCCCCACCCCTCAGGACCAACCCCAAACTCTTTGGCCGCCCTTTTCTTGCTTTTCCAGCCGCTCCCGCGCAGCCGGCGGGTGGTGACGGCGCTTTTTCCACCCAGAAAACAAACATCTCTTTTTTTCCAGAGCTCTGGGAGCGGTGGGAAGGGTGGGAATTGGAATTTTGGGGTGGCAGGAGGTCAGATTTTATTGGATTAGGGGGTTCCGCCCCGCCGGTGTTTGGCAAAGGGGCGTTTTGTGGGATTTGTTCCTTCTCCGGTGGCGGTTGGGTCCTTGTGCGTTGGTTTCGGTCCTGGTTGGTTGTGTTGGGGTTGGAAATTCCCTCCAAACCCCCCTCGGCCCTCAAACCCCACCCACGACCCCCAAAAATCCCAACTGTGACCCCAAACCTTCAATCTCAACCCCAAAACTCCGATTTTGACGCCCCAAACCCCAAAGCGACGCCCCAAACCCCAAAACCCAACCTGGGCTTCCAAAACCAACCTTGGGCTTTAAAGACTCAACTGTGTCCTCCAGACCCCCAAACGTGACCCCAAAATGCCAATTGTGACCCCAAAACCTCAACCTCAACCCTAAAATTCCCAATCTGGAGCCCCAAACCCCAAACCTCCAATCTCAACATTCAAAACCCCGATCTTAACATCCAAAAATCCCTTTTTTAACCCCAAACTTCAGCCGTGATATCAAATCCCCCAACCCTGACCCCCAAAACCCCAATCTTGACCCCCAAAACCCCCACTGGTGACCCCCAGCCCCAAATTTTGACCCCCAAAGGGGTCACCAGCACTGCCCCCCTTCTTTTGGGGATCCCTCCCACTTTTTCAGGCGATTTTTCAGGAGATGAAATAAATACGTTAATAAATATAATTTCCATAGAGATGAGGATTTTCCACCTCTGGTCACGCTCCCAAATCTGGATCCAACCCCAAACCCCCCCAAGATGTCCTCTCCAAGGAGAAACCCCCCAAAAAGGAGCATGGGAGGACCTCTCCTCTCTCATAGAGGATCCTGATTCCAGCTTTTTTTTCCCCAAAAATGAGGGTTCCGAGGGCTTCGGTCTTGGGGGGCACCTTGGTCACCCCCTCCCATGTATGGGGGAGGTCACAGGGCTGCTGCACCTTCTGCCACCACCTGAAAAACGGGGAGGGGGCCGAGGGTTAAGGTTTGGGGTCAAAATTGGAGGTTTGGGGTCAAAATTGGAGGTTTGGGGTCAAAATCGGGGTTTTGAAGGTCAAAGTTGTGGTTTGGGGGCATCACAATTGGGGTTTTGGGAGTGAAAGTTGGGGATGTGAGGTCAAGGTGGGAGTCTGGGTGTTGAGGTTGAGGGTTTGAAGGTCACAATTGGGGTTTTGAAGTTCAAAATTTGGGGATTGGGCTGGAGTTGGGAGTTTGGGTTCAAAATTGGGGAAGTTGGGGTCAAAGTTGGAGGTTTTGGGGTCACGGTTTTGGGTTTTGGGGGTCGAGATGGGGGTTTTGGGGTTGAGTTTGGGGTTTTGAGGTCAAGGTTTGGGTTCTGAAGATCGAAATTGGGGTTGTGAGGTCACAGTTTGGGTTTTGGGGGTCGAGATGGGGGTTTTGGGGTTGAGTTTGGGGTTTTGAAGTCACAGTTTGGGTTCTGGAGATCAAAATTGGGGTTGTGAGGTCACAGTTGAGACCTTGGATATTTTGAGGTGAGTGGTCGAGGTTTTGGGGGTCACAGTTTGGGTTTTGGGGTCAAAATTGGGGGTTCTGGTCAATCTTAGTCTGAGGACCCCTCCCCAAAACGATGTCACCGCGTCACCCACCGACGCCGGGGGGTCGGCCACCTCCGAGCTGGGCTTGTAGGTGTTGTATCCGTAGGGACCTGCGAGGAGGAAGAAGAGGATGAGGAGGATCACCATGACCCCATGAGGATTTTGGGTGGATTTTCCCTTTCTCCAGCGATGGTTTCACCGCCCATTTGGTGTCCCACCTTTCCCGGCACCGCCGCCTCTGCCGTTGACGTGGTAGATCCCGGTGACGCGGCTGTTGCGACCCCCGTCCGGCCAATTGTCCTCGGTGGCCGCGCTGTGGAGCCGGACAAGTTTGAGGGGGTTGGAGGTGGTGGGGTCTCAACCCTCCCACCCCACCCCATGGGGCAAAGCTGCTGAACCCCAAAATTTTGGGTTTTGACCACCCCGAATCCCCTCCCTGTGACCCCCACCAGGGTTTTCACCTCGGTCCGGGTGATTTCTTCCTCCCTCGGGCCAAGCGGACGGTGAGGACGATGCAGAGGATGAGGAGGATGAGGATGGTCAGGCCCAGCCCCAGCCCCACGCCCAACCCCAGCCCCACTTTGCTGATGTGGGTCTGGCAGCGGTCGCCGGCCGAGAGGTACCAGGGCAGGTCCGGGCAGCTGGAGGGGGAGGGGACAGGTCATGGGGAGGGTCCTCACCCCCTCCAAGGTGGGCACTGGGGGTGGGATCCTCCAAGGAACCCGCAGGAACCTTCCCTGGAGATCCACCACCGTGACCTTGGGTTGGGGTTGAGGTTTGAGGGGGGGGGTCAAGGGGTTTGGGGGTCAAGGGTTGAGTTTGAGGGTCAAGGGTTGGGTTTAGGGGTCCAGGGTTGGGTTTGGGGGTCCAGGGTTGGGTTTGGGGGTCCAGGGTTGGGTTTGGGGGTCCAGGGTTGGGGGTTGGGGGTCCAGGTTCAGTTTGGGGGTCCAGGGTTGACTTTGAGGGCCAAGGCTGAGCTTGGTGGTCATGGGCCAGGTGTTGGTGGTCAAGACTTTGGTGTTGGTTTCAAGGGTTGGGTTTGGGGGTCAAGGTTGAGTTTGGGGGTCCAGGGTTGGGTTTGGGGGTCCAAGGTTGGATTTGAAGGTCCAGGGTTGGGTTTGAAGGACAGGACTTGACAGGACCAAGGGTTGGACCACTGGGGTCAAGGTTTTGGGGTGAAGGTCAAAGTTTTGGGTTCTGGTGGGACCTTGCCCATCAAACACTGGGGAGCTGAAGCCAAGAGCTCAAATTTGGGGTCAAACATTGGGATTCAACTTCTTTGGCCTTGAGGGGACATTTCAGCCCAGGTTGAAGTTCAAGGCCCACCTTAAGGTGGGACCAGTGGGTGTGACCGGGGTGGGCTTGGCCAACTCACAAGCACCGGGGCCCGTCCAGGGTGAGCCGGCAGAGCCCGCGGTGGCAGTCGAAGGAGCCGGGGACGTTGAGGGTGCAGTTGGTGACGCAGAGGAGCCCGTTGGCCGTGCGGTACGGGAAGTAGAACCGGCTGAAGTTGGCCGGCGCGTGCTTCCGGCAGAGCTCTGGAGAAGCCAAACCCCGGTCAAGAGTCCTCCTGTCCCCACCCCACCCCTGTGGTGTCCTCAGGTGTCCCCAGGTGTCCCCGGGCCGCACTCACCGGTGGCGTTGACCGCCAACGTGGTGGCTCTGGTGGCTCTGGCGGAGGTGGCGGTGAAGCAGAGACCGTCTGGGAGAGGGGAGAGCACGAGGTGGTCACGGGGGGTCACCAGAGATGGTGAGGAGCAGGTGGGGGTCACCTACCGGCCGAGGTGCTGCAGTTGTGGGGTTGGGACGCGGCGTTGGCCACCGCCAGCAGCTCCAGGGCTCGGCGCTCCAGGCTGGCGGTGCCGGGCAGGGGCCGCAGATGGACGCGGTAATTCACCACGACGCTGCCGCGGCTGCGGGGGACAGGGTTGGGGCTTGGGGGCTTGGGGGTCTTCAGCTGCCACATCCCATCCCGTCCCATCCCATCCCAGATGTTCTTCATCCATCCCAGAGGTTTTTCTCCATCCCATCCCACTCCATGGATCCCATCTCATGGATCCCATCTCATGGATCCCATACCAGATGTTCCTCACCCATCCCAGATGTTCCTCACCCATCCCAGAGGTTTTTCTCCATCCTACCACACCCCATGGATCCCATCTCATGGATCCCATCTCATGGATCCCATCCCAGATGTTCCTCACCCATCCCAGGTGTTCCTCATCCATCCCAGAGGTTTTTCTCCATCCCATCCCACCCCATGGATCCCATCCCATCCCATCCCATCCCATCCCATCCCATCCCATCCCATCCCATCCCATCCCATCCCAGATGTTCCTCACCCATCCCAGATGTTCCTCACCCATCCCAGATGTTCCTCATCCATCCCAGAGGTTATTCTCCATCCCATCCGACCCCATGGATCCCACCCCATGGATCCCATCTCATGGATGCCATCCCAGATGTTCCTCACCCATCTCAGATGTTCCTCATCCATCCCAGAGATTATTCTCCATTCCACCCCACCCCGTGGATCCCATCTCATGGATCCCATCCCATCCCATCTCATCCGAGATGTTCCTCACCCATCCCAGATGTTCCTCACCCATCCCAGAGGTTTTTCTCCATCCCATCCCACCCCGTGGATCCCATCTCATGGATCACACCCCAGATGTTCCTCACCCATCCCAGAGATTATTCTCCATCCCATCCCACCCCATCCCATCTCATGGATCTCATCCCATCTCCATCTCCATCCCATGGATCCCATCCCAGATGTTCCTCACCCATCCCAGAGGTTTTTCTCCATCCCACCCCACCCCATGGATCCCATCTCATGGATCCCATCCCATCCCATCCCATCCCATCCCATCCCATCCCATCCCATCCCATCCCAATTGCTCCTCATCCATCCCAGAGGTTTTTCTCCATCCCATGGATCCCATGGATCCCATCCCATCCTGTGGATCCCATCCCATCCTCATCTCCATCTCCATCATCTCCATCATCTCCATCTCCATCCCATGGATCCCATCCCAGATGTTCCTCACCCATCCCAGAGGTTTTTCTCCATCCCATGGATCCCATCCCATCCTCATCTCCACCTCCATCATCTCCATCTCCATCTCCATCCCATGGATCCCATGGATCCCATCTCACCCCATCCCACCCCACCCCTGGTCCCTCGCCCACCTCAGGCTCAGGACGTTGATCCCGCGGTAGCCGGACACGTTCCGGTAGATCCCGTCCATCTGGGGACAGAGGGACACGGGTCACCTGTGGGGTTCTCAGGTGCTCCCTTGGGGTGGAACCTTGGGGGGCCCACCCCAAGTGTCCACCCCAAGGGTATTGGGATGGAACTTGGGATGGAGCCTTGGAACTTGGGATGGACACTTGGGATGGAACTTGGGATGGAACTTGGGATGGACCCTTGGGATGGACCCTTGGGATGGACACTTGGAACTTCGGATGGACCTTTGGGGTGGAACTTGGGATGGACCTTTGGGGTGGAACCTTGGAAATTGGGATGGACACTTGGGATGGAACTTGGGATGGAACCTTGGAACTTGGGATGGACTTTTGGGGTGGAACTTGGGATGGACCTTTGGGATGGACCCTTGGGATGGAACCTTGGGATGGAACCTTGGGATGGACACTTGGGACGGTTCCTTGAGGTGACCCGGGGGTCCCTTGGAGTGTCCCCAGCCCAGCAGGTCCCACCACGGTCTCTCACCGTCCGGCTGAACTCCTCGGCGAAGCGCCGGTGGCCGGGGGACGCGGCGTCCCTCATGTCCTCCGAGAAGTCCCGGTTGGTGACACGCGCCATCATCGTCACGGAGGGACCCAACTCTGGTGGGACGGGGCGTGTGGGTGACACGGGGACACCTCGGAGGGGACAGGGGGTGACCACGGGCGTCCCCACCGCTCACCTGCCGTCAGGTTGATGGTGGTGGCACCGAACTCGCAGCGGGGACCGTCCATGTTGGGGGGACACAGACACGCCGTGCCCATCCAGAACCCCCCGTTCAGGCACGGGTCTGTGGGGGACACGAGGTGGTGGAGACCCCGGCGAGGTCACCAGGACCTCCCCGTTCCTCCTCCCAGTTCCACCCAGTTGGCTCCACCATCACCTCATCCTCAGTTTTGGGGTGAAAAGCACAAAAACACCAATTTCTGGTGCCCCACCACCACCCCCATCCTTGGGGTGTCCTCCTGGGTGGAGAGCAACACCCCAAAAAATCCCCATGGATTTGGGGTGGAGGGTCTTCCCACCCCAGGCAGAGCCACCATCCCAGTTCCACCACCACCGCACCCCCAATTTTGGGGTGAAATCCACAAAAACACCAATTCCTGGTGCCACCACCACCACACCCATCCTTGGGGTGTCCTCCTGGGTGAGGGGCAACACCCCAAAAATCCCCATGGATTTGGGGCAGAAGGTCTTCCCACCCCAGGCAGAGCCACCATCCCAGTTCCACCATCACCGCACCCTCAATTTTGGGGTAAAAACCACAAAACCTCCAATTTCTGGTGCCACCACCACACCCATCCTTGGGGTGTCCTCCTGGGTGGGGGGCAACACCCCAAAAATCCCCATGGATTTGGGGCATGGGGAGGGGTCTTCCCACCCCAAAGCCACCAACCTCTGGTGGTGGGCACGGTGGTGGTGGTGGTGGTTCTCCTTGGGATGTCCTCCTGGGTGAGGGGCAACACCCCAAAAATCCCCATGGATTTGGGGTGGAAGGTCTTCCCACCCCAGGCAGAGCCACCATCCCAGTTCCACCATCACCTCATCCTCAATTTTGGGGTGAAAAACACAAAAACACCAATTTCTGGTGGCCCACCACCACCGCACCCATCCTTGGGGTGTCCTCCTGGGTGGGAGGGGCAACACCCCCAAAATTCCCCATGGATTTGGGGCATGGGGAGGGGTCTTCCCACCCCAAAGCCACCAACCTCTGGTGGTGGGCACGGTGGTGGTGGTGGTGGTTCTCCTTGGGATGTCCTCCTGGGTGAGGGGCAACACCCCAAAAATCCCCATGGATTTGGGGTGGAAGGTCTTCCCACCCCAGGCAGAGCCACCATCCCAGTTCCACCATCACCACACCCCCAATTTTGGGGTGAAAACCACAAAAACCCCAATTTCTGGTGCCACCACCATCCCCATCCTTGGGGTGTCCTCCTGGGTGGGAGGGGCAACACCCCCAAAATTCCCCATGGATTTGGGGCATGGGGAGGGGTCTTCCCACCCCAAAGCCACCAACCTCTGGTGGTGGGCACGGTGGTGGTGGTGGTGGTGGTTCTCCTGGTGCTTCGGTGCGTGGCTCCGGTCCAGCGCTGCGTCCTCGTGGTGGGGGTGGTGGTGGTGGGTCTGGGGTCTTCACAGCGGGGTCCGGAGAAGCCGTGGGGACAGTAGCACTCGGTGCCCACGGCGGTGCCGCCGTGCCGACAGGCGGTGGCCGGGTCGGGGGTGGCACAGCGAGGTCCCGTCCGGCCGGGGGGACACACGCAGCGGTGGCCCACGGCGGTGCTGCCGCCGGCGCAGAGGTCGGTGGGGTCGGGGGTCTCGCAGGTGGGGCCGGAGTAGCCGGGGGGACACAGGCAGAGGGTCCGGTTGGCCACGCCGCCGTTGCGGCACACGACTGGAAGAGGTGGGGACAAGGACACGGTGAGGGGACACCATGGATGGAGGGGCTTTGTTCATGGGAGGAGAACCTTGAGGAGACCCCCACCTCAGGAGACCCCAGAACATCCATCCTCATCTTCCTCCCCCCCCCCCAGGAGCTACATGGGAAGATCTCACCCCAGAAGATCCATGAGAAGGAGACCCCACCCCAGGAGCTCCATGAGAAGGAGACCTCCACCCCAAGACACCCCAGAACCTCCATCCTCATCTTCCTCCCCACCCCAGGAGACCCTCAGGAAGGAGACCCCCACCCCAAAAGACCCCACAACTTCCATCTTCTTCCAACTCCTCCCCCCATGAGACCCCTGGGAAGGAGACCCCCACCCCAGGAGACCCTCCTGACCCCAGAGAGGACACCCCACCCCGGTGACCCCCCAGGACACCCACCGGCCGGGGGTCTGTCGCCATGTGGGAGGTAGAGGCAGATGGTGGCCATGGTGGGGGCAGTGGAGCTGCTGAAGAAGTCCCCGGTGGTCCCAGCGGAGACGTTGGCCAGTGCCCCGGTGGCTTTGGTGGTGTTGGGCGAGATCTCGGTGACATCCAGGATGGTGTTGGTGGCATTGGGTGGGGCTGGCGTTGAGGTGACCTCAGCAGGGGTGACGGAGAAGGTGGACGGGGTGTGGCTCTCCAGGGTGGTGGCCCTGGTGTCACTTTCCAGGGTGGTGGCCCTGGTGTCACTTTCCAGGGTGGTGGCCCAGGTCTGGTTCTCCACGTCCCTGGTGCTGCCCTCCATGGTGGTCACACCGGTGTCACCTCTCAAGGTGGTGGCCCTGCTGTTGTTCCCCACGGCCGTGGTGTTCCTTGCCCTGGTGGTGGCCCTGCTGTGGCTTCCCAGGTGTCCTGGTGGCACCATCACGGTGGCACTTTCCACAGTGGTGGCCCTGGTGTCACTTACCATGGTGGCCACTGGTGTGGCCTCGGTGTCACCTTCCATGGGGGTGGCCTCAGTGTCACCATCCATGACCGTGGTGTCACCATCCATGGCCGTGGTGTCACCATCCATGGCCGTGGTGTCACCTTCCAGGAGGTCTGACCGAGTGACCGCGGTGTCACCTTCCACAGCTGTGGTCTCCCCCTCCATGGTGGTGGCCCTGGCGTGGCTCCTCGTGGGCGAGGCCGTGACGTTTCTCACCCGGCGCGCCGGCAGCATCGGCGTGGTGGTGGCCATGGGGACACTTCCCCTGACCCTGGTGGCCCTCTCTGTGATGGTGACCACGTCATGGTCAGTGCCGGCATTGACCTCTGTGTCCCTCTTGGTGATGGTCACCACGTCATGGTCAGTGCCAACCATCCCATGAGTGACCGCGGTGGCAGTGACCTCTGTGTCCCTCTTGGTGATGGTCACCACGTCATGGTTGGTGCCATCCACCCCATGAGTGACCGTGGTGGCACTGACCTCTGTGTCCCCCTCAGTGATGGTGACCACG
This sequence comes from Taeniopygia guttata, assembly GCF_003957565.2. NCBI lineage: Eukaryota > Metazoa > Chordata > Aves > Passeriformes > Estrildidae > Taeniopygia > Taeniopygia guttata. Next base: position 474,306 of record NC_054764.1, read on the forward strand.
TCATGGTCAGTGCTGGCCACCCCATGAGTGACCTCTGTGTCCCTCTCCATGATGGTGACCACATCATGGTCGGTGCCATCCACCCCGTGAGTGACCATGGTGGCACCGACCTCTGTGTCCCTCTTGGTGATGGTCACCACGTCATGGTCGGTGCCATCCACCCCGTGAGTGACCGCGGTGGTGGAAGTGACCTCTGTGTCCTCCTCCATGATGGTCACCACGTCATGGTCAGTGCCGACCACCCCATGGCTGACCGTGGTGGCAGTGACCTCTGTGTCCTCCTCCATGCTGGTGACCATGTCATGGTTGGTGCCGACCACCCCATGGCTGACCATGGTGGTGGTGACCTCTGTGTCCCTCTCCATGATGGTCACCACATCATGGTTGGTGCCAACCATCCCATGAGTGACCGCGGTGGCACTGACCGCTTTGTCCCTCTCCATGATGGTGACCACGTCATGGTCAGTGCCGGCCACTCCATGAGTGACCGTGGTGTCACCGCCCACAGCGGTGACAGTGACGTTCCTTCCCACGCTGCCACCATTGGTGGTGGCATCCACAGCACCACGTCCCACTCTGGTGGCACTGCCCACCTTGGGTCTGCCCGTGATGTTCCTCGATGCCACATCCATGGTGCCACCTCCAGCGGTGGTGACCTCCGTGGTGCCACCTCCAGCGGTGGTGACCATCACCGTGTCGTTGATCCCCACCGTGTCACCAACGTACACCTTCTCCATGACCGTGGTGGGACCTGTGCTGGTGCACTCGCACCGCGGTCCCCACGCCGTGGTGGGACACCGGCATGTCCCCTTCTCCAAAATGCCACCATTGAGGCACGGCCCGAGCTCCTCCATCTCCTGGCAGGTGTCCCCACGGAACCCCGGTGGGCACACGCACATTGTCCCGAAGGCGGTGGCCCCGTTGTGACAGGCGCTGGTGGGGTCGCGCCGCTGGCACCGGGGTCCCCCAAACCCCGGGGGGCAGTAGCAGGAGGTCCCCACGGCGGTGCCACCGTTGTGACAGGCGCTGGTGGGGTCGGGGGTCTCGCAGCGGTGGCCGGAGTGGCCGGGGGGACAAACGCAGCCGGAGCCCACCGCGGTGCCACCGTTGGTGCAGGGGGCTGGAAGGGACGGGAGGGTGTGGGGTGGGGTGGGAATGGGGGAGTCAGAATTTGGGGAGGGGGCTGGGGGGTGCCCAAATTGGGGGAGGGGGCTGGGGGGGTGCCCAAATTGGGGGAGGGGGCTGGAGTCTGTCCCCTAATTGGGGGAGGGACACAAGGGTTTGTCCCCAAATTCGGGGAGGGGGCTGGAGGGTGTCCCCAAACTGGAAAAGGACACAAGGGTCTGTCCCTAAATTTGGGGAGGGGGATGGGGGTCTGTCTCCTAATTGAGGGAGGGGGCTGTGGGGGTGTAACTAAATTGGGGGAGGGGGCTGGGAACCGGGGGTCTGTCCCCAAACTGGAGAAGGGACACAAGGGTCTGTCCCCAAACTGGGGGAGGGACACAAGGGTTTGTCCCCAAATTCGGGGAGGGGGCTGGGGGTCTGTCCCCAAATTTGGGGAGGGGGCTGGGGGGTGTCCGAATTGAGGGAGGGGGCTGGGGGGTGTAACTAAATTGGGGGAGGGGGCTGGGGGTCTGTCCCTAAATTGGGGGAGGGGGCTGGGGGGTGTAACTAAATTGGGGGAGGGGGCTGGGGGTCTGTCCCCTAATTGAGGGAGGGGGCTGGGGGGTGTGCCCACATTGGGGAGGGGGCTGGAGGATGGACCCAAACTGGAAAAGGGACACAAAAGTTTGTCCCTAAATTGGGGGAGGGGGCTGGGGTCTGTCCCCAAACTGGACAAGGGACACAAGAGTTTGTCCCCAAATTCGGGGAGGGGGCTGGGGGTCTGTCCCTAAATTGGGGGAGGGGGCTGGGGGGTTGTCCCCAAACTGGAAAAGGGACACAAGGGTTTGTCCCCAAATTTGGGGAGGGAACTGGGGGTCTGTCCCCAAACTGGAAAAGGGACACAAAATCTGTCCCCAAACTGGAAAAGGACCCAAGGGTCTGTCCCCAAACTGGGAGAGGGGGCTGGGGGTCTGTCCCCAAACTGGGAAAGGACCCAAGGGTCTGTCCCCAAACTGGAAAGGGACACTGGGGGTCTGTCCCCAAACTGGGAAAAGGACATGAAAGTCTGTCCCCAAACTGGGGGAGGGAACTGGGGGGTCTGTCCCCAAACTGGGGGAGGGACACAAAATCTGTCCCCAAACTGGAAAAGGACCCAAGGGTCTGTCCCCAAACTGGGAAAGGGACACAAAATGTGTCCCCAAACTGGAGAAGGGAACTGGGGGTCTGTCCCCAAACTGGAAAGGGACCCAAGGGTCTGTCCCCACCCCTGCAGTGGCACCCGGGGGTCCACCCCGCTCCCCATGGATCAGTGTCACCCAACCCATCCCCCTCAGGAGAGGACCCACAAGTCGGGGGGGGACATCGGGGTGTGACCCCCAAAATCTGCTCCTTGAGGACCAAAACCCCCATCCCAAAACGGGCAGAGGGGAGGTGACACCCACAGGGAGCACCCTGGTGGCACCCAAAAATGTGCATTGGGTGCTCCAAGCTCATCGCCGAGAATCCCCAAAAAGAGCCAAAACCCCAAAAATTCCCAAAAAAGGGAATTCTGGAGGTGTCAGGATGGAGACGCCTCCACCTCACCCCCGTCTCACCTGGCAGAGCCTCCGAGGGGACGAAGAGGAGGAGGAGGATGAAGATGAAGATGCTGCCACCCAACTCCATCCTCGGCCGATCCCGGAGCGGCGACTGAGACGGATCCGGCGACCGCCGGGACTTTGTGGCCCGAATCCGTCACCGCAAAGTTGGGCAGCGCCGGTAAATAATTCCCTGAGTCACCAATTTTTATCAAACCTCTGGAAAAGATAAAAAATATTTAAATAATTAAAATAAAAAGGGGCGTGAGAAGAGCCGGTGAACATTCCCCAAGGAATTCCAAACTGGCCGGACAACTCCGGAGCGGCACCGCCGGCCCGGCCCCGGCGCCGGGTGCTGATAAGATATGGGGGGTGGGCACTTCCCCCGTTTTGGGGCGGTGCCGCCGTCCCCAAAAGTCCTGGAGATGTTGGAGCCGGGAACGGGGGAGGTTGGGTTGGGTTGGGTTGAGTTGGGTTGGTTGGGTTGGGTTGGGTTGGGTTGGGTTGGGTTGGGTTGGGTTGGTTGGGTCGGGTTGAGTTGGGTTGAGTCACCGCCGAGTGACGGCGACGTGTCCCCTCCCACCCACGGGTGCGGGGTTTTGGGGTGGGGTTTTGGGGTCTCCAGGGGGGTCCCCTGGTGGGATTTGGGGTGGTTGGGTTGGGTTGGGTTGGGTTGGGTTGGGTTGGTTGGGTTGGGTTGAGTTGAGTCACCGCCGGGTGACGGCGACGTGTCCCCTCCCACCCGCGGGTGTCGGGTTTTGGGGTGAGGAGGGGGTCCCCAGGGGGGTTCCCTGGTGGGATTTGGGGTGGTTGGGTTGGGTTGGGTTGGGTTGGTTGGGTTGGGTTGGGTTGGGTTGGTTGGGTTGGGTTGGGTTGGGTTGGGTTGGTTGGGTTGGGTTGGGTTGGGTTGGGTTGGGTTGGGTTGGTTGGGTTGGGTTGGTTGGGTTGGGTTGGGTTGGGTTGGTTGGGTTGGGTTGGGTTGGGTTGGGTTGGTTGGGTTGGGTTGGGTTGGGTTGGTTGGGTTGGGTTGGGTTGGGTTGGGTGGGTTGGGTTGGGTTGGTTGGGTTGGGTTGGGTTGGTTGGGTGGGTTGGGTTGGTTGGGTGGGTTGGGTTGGGTTGGTTGGGTTGGTTGGGTTGGGTTGGTCGGGTTGGGTTGGTTGGGTTGAGTCACCGCCGGGTGACGGCGACGCGGCCCCTCCCACCCATGGGTGCGGGGTTTTGGGGTGGGGAGGGGGTCCCCAGGGGGGTCCCCTGGTGGGATTTGGGGTGTTTGGGGTGGTTGGTTGGGTTGTCTCACCTTCCTGGGGTGTCCCAGTATGTCCCAGTATGTCCCAGTTTGGTCAGGGTGCTTTTTGGGGGTGTCCCAGTATGTTCCAGTTTGTTCTGGGTGCTCCTTGGGTGTCCCAGTATGTCCCAGTATGTCCCAGTTTGCTCTGGGTGCCAGCTGCTCCCAGTGCCTCCCAGTCCATCCCAGTGCCTCCCAGTATGTCCCAGTATGTCCCAGTTTGCTCTGGGTGCCAGCTGCTCCCAGTGCCTCCCAGTCCATCCCAGTGCCTCCCAGTATGTCCCAGTATGTCCCAGTTTGCTCTGGGTGCCACCTGCTCCTTGGGGTGTCCCAGTATGTCCCAGTATGTCCCAGTATGTCCCAGTATGTCCCAGTTTGCTCTGGGTGCCAACTGTTCCTTGGGGTGTCCCAGTAAGTCCCAGTATGTTCCAGTTTGGTCTGGGTCCTTTTTGGGGGGTGTCCCAGTATGTCCCAGTATGTCCCAGTGCCTCCCAGTATGCCCCAGTATGTCCCAGTATGTCCCGGTATGTCCCAGTTTGTTCTGGGTGCTCCTTGGGCTGTCCCAGTATGTCCCAGTATGTCCCAGTGTGTCCCAGTCTGTCCCAGTATGTTCCAGTTTGGTCTGGGTGCTTTTTGGGGGTGTCCCAGTATGTCCCAGTATGTCCCAGTTTGGTCTGGGTACTTTTTGGGGGTGTCCCAGTATGTCCCAGTATGTCCCAGTATGTCCCAGTTTGGTCGGGGTGCCACCTGCTCCCAGTGCCTCCCAGTATGTCCCAGTATGCCCCAGTATGTCCCAGTTTGCTCTGGGTGCCAACTGCTCCTTGGGCTGTCCCAGTATGTCCCAGTGTGTCCCAGTATGTCCCAGTTTGGTCTGGGTGCTCCTTGGGCTGTCCCAGTATGTCCCAGTGTGTCCCAGTATGTCCCAGTATGTCCCAGTTTGGTCTGGGTGCTTTTTGGGGGTGTCCCAGTATGTCCCAGTATGTCCCAGTATGTCCCAGTATGTCCCAGTTTGGTCTGGGTGCTCCTTGGGTTGTCCCAGTATATCCCAGTATGTCCCAGTTTGGTCTGGGTGCTTTTTGGGGGTGTCCCAGTATGTCCCAGTATGCCCCAGTATCTCCCAGTTTGTTTTGGGTGCCCCCTGCTCCCAGTCCCTCCCAGTCCCTCCCAGTCCCATAACTCCCCCCCACCCCCAAACCCGCGGCAATTCACACAAATCAAACCAACAAATCGATAATTTATTATCAATACATCGATTATTACTATAAATAAATACGGGGGAGGGGCAGGAAAAGGGGGCGGGGCTCCTGCCCCTCCCCCCTCCCCCCAAATGGATTTTTGGGGGGTTTCAACCCCCCCCGGGGACCCCCCGGGCTCTGCCCAGGGTGGGGGTGGGGCCTCATCACCCCAAAGAAATAAATATTGAGGGGTTCGACCCCCAAAATCCCACAGAATTCCCCCAAAATCCCCCAAAATTCAATTCCCCCAAAATCCCCCAAAATTCCCCAAAATCCCCCAAAATTCAATTCCCCCAAAATCCCCCAAAATCCCCAAAATTCACCCAAAATCCCCCAAAATCCCCCCAAAATCCCCTCAAAATCCCCCCAAAATTCCCCAAAATTCAATTCCCCCAAATTCCCCCAAAATCCCCAAAATTCCCCCAAAATCCCCCAAAATTACCCCACAATTCCCCCAAAATCCCCAAAATTCCCCCAAATCCCACAGAATTCCCCCAAAATCCCCCAAAATTCAATTCCCCCAAAATCCCCCAAAATCCCCAAAATCCCCCAAAATTCCCCCAAAACCCCCAAAATTCAATTTCCCCAAAATCCCCCAAAATTCAATTCCCCCAAAATCCCCCAAAATTCAATTCCCCCAAAATCCCCCAAAATCCCCCAAAATTCCCCCAAAATCCCCCAAAATTCAATTCCCCCAAAATCCCCCAAAATTCCCCCAAAATCCCCCCAAAATCCCCCCAAAATCCCCCAAAATTCCCCCAAAATCCCCCAAAATTCAGTTCCCCCAAAATCCCCCCAAAATTCCCCCAAAATCCCCCAAAATTCAATTCCCCCAAAATTCCCCCAAAATTCCCCAACCCCAAAGGTCTCGCCCGGCCCCTGGCACGTCCCGCGCGCCGGAGCAAACTGGGAGAAACTGGGAGAAACTGGGAGTTACTGGGAGCTACTGGGAGAAACTGGGAGAAACTGGGAGTTACTGGGAGCTACTGGGAGCTACTGGGAGCTGGTCCCGATTCTCACGTGGGTTTGGGGGTCTCTCGTGGGGTTTGGGGGTCTCCTGGTCCAGGTCAATGTCCCCTCATTGGGGTCGGGGTCTCCTCATTGGGGTTGGGGTCTCCTCACTTGGGTCAGGGTCTTCTGGTCCAGGTCAAGGTCCCCTCATTGGGGTTGGGGTCTCCTGGTTGGTGTTGGGGTCTCCTGTTTGGGGTCAGGGTCTCCTCACTTGGGTCGGGGTCTTCTGGTCCAGATCAATGTCCCCTGGTTTGGGTTGGGGTCTCCTGGTCCGTGTTGGGGTCTCCTGGTCCAGGTCGGGGTCTCCTCATTGGGGTCGGGGTCTTCTGGTCCAGGTTGATGTCCCCTCATTGGGGTCGGGGTCTCCTCATTGGGGTCGGGGTCTCCTCATTGGGGTTGGGGTCTTCTGGTCCAAGTCAAGGTCTTCTGGTCTCTGTTGGGGTCTCCTGGTTGGGGTTGGGGTCACCTCCTTGGGGTCGGGGTCTTCTGGTCCACATCGAGGTCCCCTCATTGGGGTCGGGGTCTCCTCATTGGGGTCGGGGTCTTCTGGTTGGGGTCGGGGTCTCCTGGTTGGGGTCTTGTCATTTGGGTCGGGGTCTTCTGGTCCCTGTTGGGGTCTCCTCATTAGGGTCAGGGTCTTCTGGTCCAGGTCAATGACCCCTCCTTGGGGTTGGGGTCTCCTCATTGGGGTTGGGGTCTTCTGGTCCATGTTGGGGTCTCCTTGTTGGGGTCTTCCCCTTGGGGTCGGGGTCTCCTCATCAGGGTTGGGGTCTCCTGGTCCATGTTGGGGTCTCCCTGTTGGGGTCTCCTCACCGGGGTTGGGGTCCCCCCCTTGGGGTTGGGGTCTCCTCATCAGGGCTGGGGTCTCCTCATTGGGGTCGGGGTCTCCTCATTGGGGTCGGGGTCTCCTCATTGGGTCTGGGGTCTCCTGGTCCATGTTGGGGTCTTCTGGTCCATGTTGGGGTCTCCTCCTTGAGGTTATGGTCTCCTCACTGGGGTTGGGGTCTCCTCCTTGGGGTCGGGGTCTTCTGGTCCTTGTTGGGGTCTCCTTGTTGGGGTCCCCTCATTGGGGTCGATGTCCCCTCATTGGGGTTGGGGTCTCCTCGTCCATGTTGGGGTCTTCTTGTTGGGGTCTCCTCATTGGGGTTGGGGTCTTCTGGTCCATGTTGGGGTCTCCTTGTTGGGGTCTTCCCCTTGGGGTCAGGGTCCCCTCTTTGGGTCGGGGTCTTCTGGTCCTTGTTGGGGTCCCCTCGCTGGGGCCGATGTCCCCTCCTTGGGGTCTTCTGGTCCTTGTTGGGGTCCCCTCCTTGGAGTTGGGGTCCCCTCCTTGGGGCTGATGTCCCCTCCTTGGGGTCTCCTGGTCCATGTTGGGGTCTCCTTGTTGGGGTCCCCTCACTGGGGTCGATGTCCCCTCATCGTGGTCGATGTCTCCTCCTTGGGGTTGGGGTCTCCTGGTCCATGTTGGGGTCCCCTCATTTGGGTTGGGGTCTCCTTGTTGGGGTCTCCTCATTGGGGTTGGGGTCCCCCCCTTGAGGTCGATGTCCCTCACTGGGGTCAATGTCCCTCATCGGGGTCAATGTCCCCTCAGTGGGGTCGATGTCCCCTCCTTGGGGTCTTCTGGTCCATGTTGGGGTCTCCTGGTTGGGGTCCTCTCCTTGGGGTTGGGGTCTCCTGGTCCATGTTGGGGTCTCCTTGTTGGGGTCCCCTCATTGGGGTCAATGTCCCCTCATCGGGGTCGATGTCCCCTCGTGGTGCTCCGGGTGGTCCCGGGGGGGGGTCACAGGTCAGGGGTGACCTTCGGCCTCGGGGTCCTCAGCTGGGGGAGGGGACAGCGTGAGAGGCAGGTCCTGGCAGGGGATTGGGGTCTCTATGGGGTTCTGGCAGGGAAATGGGGTCCCTTTAGGGTCCTGGATGGGGATTTGGGTCTCTTTGGGGTCCTGGAAGGGGATTGGGGTCTCTTTGGGGTCCTGGCAGGGGAGTGGGGTCCCTTTTGGGTCCTGGCAGGGGATTGGGGTCTCTTTTGGGTCCTGGAAGGGGATCTGGGGTCTTTTTGGGGTCCTGGCAGGGGACTGGGGTCTCTTTGGGGTCCTGGAAGGGGATTGGGGTGTCTTTGGGGTCCTGGAAGGGGATTTGGGGTCTCTTTAGGTCCTGGCAGGGAAATGGGGTCTCTTTTGGGCCCTGGAAGGGGATTGGGGTCTCTTTGGGGTCCTGGAAGGGGATTGGGGTCTCTTTGGGGTCCTGGCAGGGGATTGGGGTCTCTTTAGGTCCTGGCAGGGGATTCGGGATCTCTTTAGGGTCCTGGCAGGGGATTTGGGGTCCATTTAGGGTCCTCGCAGGGATTTGGGTTCCTTTAGGTCCTGGCAGGGGATTCGGGATCTCTTTAGGGTCCTGGCAGGGATTCGGGATCTCTTTAGGTCCTGGCAGGGATTCGGGATCTCTTTAGGTCCTGGCAGAGGATTTGGGATCTCTTTAGGTCCTGGCAGGGGATTTAGGTTCCTTTAGGTCCTGGCAGGGGATTCGGGATCTCGTTAGGTCCTGGCAGGGGATTTGGGTTCCTTTAGGTCCTGGCAGGGGATTCGGGATTCTTTAGGGTCCTGGCAGGGGATTTTGGGTCCCTTTAGGGTCCTGGCAGGGATTTGGGTTCCTTTAGGTCCTGGCAGGAAATTTGGGATCTCTTTTGGGGTCCTGGCAGGGGATTTGGGTCCCTTTAGGTCCTGGCAGGGATTGGGGATCTCTTTAGGTCCTGGCAGGGAATTCGAGATTCTTTAGGTCCTGGAAGGGGATTTAGGTTCCTTTAGGTCCTGGCAGGGGTGTGTGTACCTGCAGGAAGGGATCCACGCGCTCCAAGGACGGTCGGAAGGTGCCGGGGGGGGGTCCCGGGGGTCTCCCCCAGATCTCGGGGTGCCCCGGGGGGGGGTGGGGGGGGGCGACCCCCGGGTTGGGGATCACGGCCCCCCCCGCGGGGCTCCAGGTGAAATCGTCCAGTTCGTACCAAGAACCCCCAAAATGGGGGGGGAGGTCACTGGGGGGAGGGGCAGGGGTGAGAACTGGGGGGACTGGGAGAGACCCCCCCTAACTGGGAGAGACCCCCCAAACTGGGAACCCAAACTGGGAATGGAGACCCCCCCAAACTGGGAATGGAGACCCCCCCAAACTGGGAATGGAGACCCCCCCAAATTGGGAATCCAGACTGGGAGACCCCCCCCAAACTGGGAATCCAGACTGGGAGACCCCCCCCAAACTGGGAGACCCCCCCCAAACTGGGAATCCAGACTGGGACACCCCCCCCCCCAAACTGGGAACCCGAACTGGGAGACCTCCCCCAAACTGGGAATCCAAACTGGGAGACCCCCCCCAAACTGGGAATCCAAACTGGGAGCCCACCAAGATGAGGAACCCAAACTGGGAGACCCCCAAATTGAAGAACCCAAACTGGGAGCCCACCAAGATGAAGAACCCAAACTGGGAACCCCCAAAATGAGGAACCCAAACTGGGAACCCAAACTGGGAACCCACCAAGATGAGGAACCCAAACTGGGAACCCAAACTGGGAACCCCCTCAGATGAAGAACCCAAACTGGGACCCCAAACTGGGAGCCCACCAAGATGAGGAACCCAAACTGGGAACCCCCCAAGATGAAGAACCCAAACTGGGAACCCAAACTGGGAACCTCCCCCAGATGAAGAACCCAAACTGGGAGACCCCCCAAATTGAAGAACCCAAACTGGGAACCCAAACTGGGAACCCCAAGATGAGGAACCCAAACTGGGAACCCAAACTGGGAACCCCCCAAGATGAGGAACCCAAACTGGGAACCCCCAAAATGAGGAACCCAAACTGGGAACCCAAACTGGGAACCCACCAAGATGAAGAACCCAAACTGGGAACCCAAACTGGGAATCCCCCCAAGATGAGGAACCCAAACTGGGAACCCCCCCCAGATGAGGACCCCAAACTGGGAACCCAAACTGGGAACCCACCAAGATGAAGAACCCAAACTGGGAACCCAAACTGGGAATCCCCCCAAGATGAGGAACCCAAACTGGGAACCCCCCCCAGATGAGGAACCCAAGCTGGGAGCCCAAACTGGGAACCCCCCTCAGATGAAGAACCCAAACTGGGAACCCAAACTGGGAGCCCACCAAGCTGAGGAACCCAAACTGGGAACCCCAAAATGAGGAACCCAAACTGGGAGACCCCTCCCAAGGCAGAACCCAAACTGGGAACCCCCAAGATGAGGAACCCAAACTGGGAACCCAAACTGGGAGACCCCAAATTGAAGAACCCAAACTGGGAACCCAAACTGGGAACCCAAACTGGGAACCCAAACTGGGAACCCCCCCCAGATGAGGAACCCAAACTGGGAACCCAAACTGGGAGCCCACCAAAATGAGGAACCCAAACTGGGAACCCACCAAGATGAGGAACCCAAACTGGGAGACCCCCAAAATGAGGAACCCAAACTGGAACCCGCCCCAAGATGAAGAACCCAAACTGGGAACCCAAACTGGGAGCCCACCAAGATGAGGACCCCAAACTGGGCGCCCCCCAGTGCGGACCCCGCCCGGGCCGTACCTGCGGTGGCGCCGGTGGCGGTGGCAGATCAGGACCACGAGGAGGACGAGGCAGAGGAGGAAGAGCAGGGCCACCACCAGGCCCAGCCCGGTGGCCACCTTGCTGACCCGGCCCGAGCACTGCGCCCCCGCGTACCAGTACAGCTCCTGGTCCGGGCAACTGGGGAGGGGACGCGGGGTCACCACGGGGGTGGTGGGACCTTGTGGTGGACATCAGGACCCCATGGTGGTCATTGGGACCCTGTGGTGGCCATTGGCACCCCGTGGTGGCCATTGGGACCTCATGATGGGTTTGGGGTCACCACGGAGGTGTTGGGACCCTGTGGTGGACATCAGGACCCCATGGTGGCCATTGGGACCCCGTGGTGGCCGTTGGGACCCCGTGGTGGATGTTGGGATCTCATGATGGGTTTGGGGTCACCACGGGGGGTGGTGGGACCTCATGGTGGCCATTGGGACCTCATGGTGGGTTTCGGGACCCCATGGTGGCCATTGGGACCTCATGATGGGTTTGGGTCACCACGGGGGTGCTGGGACCTCGTGGTGGCCATTAGGACCCCGTGGTGGCCATTGGGACCTCATGATGGGTTTTGGGACCCCATGGTGGGCATTGGAACTCCATGGTGGACATTGGGATACCATAGTGGCCATTGGGACCCCGTGGTGGACGTTGTGACCCTGTGGTGGCCGTTGTGACCCCGTGGTGGCCATAGTGACCCCATGGCAGGTTCTGGGACCCCTTGGTGGCCGTTGTGACCCCTTGGTGGCCGTTGTGACCCCTTGGTGGCTGTTGTGACCCCGTGGTGGCCGTTGTGACCCCGTGGTGCCCGTTGTGACCCCTTGGTGGCCGTCGTGACCCCATGGCAGGTTCTGGGACCCCTTGGTGCCCGTTGTGACCCCGTGGTGGCTGTTGTGACCCCTTGGTGGACATCAGGACCCCGTGGTGGCTGTTGTGACCCCATGGCAGGTTCTGGGACCCCGTGGTGGACATCAGGACCCCGTGGCAGGTTCTGGGACCCCCTGGTGGCACTCACAAGCAGCGGGGTCCCTCGCGGGTGACCTGGCAGCGGCCGTGGTGGCACTCCAGGCTCTGGGGCCGGTTGGGCGTGCAGGAGGTGACGCAGTGCAGGACCCCCGAGGAGATGGACGCCGAGAAGAAGTCACCGTAGCCGGGAGGGGCTCGCTGGTGGCACAGCTCTGGACAGGGGGACACGGGGACATCGGGGGTGGAGGTGGGTGAGGGGTGAGGGACAGGAGATGGTGGGTGGTGGGTGAGGGACAGGAGATGTTGGGTGGTGGGTGAGGGACAGGAGATGTTGGGTGGTGGGTGAGGGACAGGAGATGTTGGGTGGTCAGGAGATGGTAGAGTGGCCAAGAGGGTCCATGGGGTGGTCAGGAGGGTCCATGGGGTGGTCAGGAGGGTCCATGGGGTGGGCAGGGGGTGGTGGTTGGTCAGGAGATGCCATGGGATGGTCAGGAGGGTCCATGGGGTGGTCAGGGGGTGGTGAGGAAGGTCCACGGGGTGGTCAGGAGGGTCCATGGGGGGGTCCATGGGGTGGTCAGGAGATGGTCAGGAGGATCCATGGGATGGTCAGGGGGGTCCATGGGGTGGTCAGAGGGTCCACGGGGTGGTCAGGAGGGTCCATAGGGATGGTCAGGGGATGGTCAGGAGGGTCCATGGGGTGGTCAGGAGGGTCCATGGGATGGTCAGGAGGGTCCATGGGGTGGTCAGAGGGGCCATGGGGTGGTCAGAGGGTCCACGGGGTGGTCAGGAGGGTCCATAGGGATGGTCAGGGGATGGTCAGGAGGGTCCATGGGGTGGTCAGGAGGGTCCATGGGATGGTCAGGAGGGTCCATGGGGTGGTCAGGAGGTCCATGGGATGGTCAGGAAGGTCCATGGGGTGGTCAGGGGGTGGTCAGGAGGTGCCATGGGATGGTCAGGAAGGTCCATGGGGTGGTCAGGAGGGTCCAAGGGGTGGTCAGGAAGGTCCATGGGGTGGTCAGGAGGGTCCATGGAATGGTCAGGGGGTGCCATGGGATGGTCAGGAGGGTCCATGGGTGGTCAGGAGGGTCCATGGGTGGTCAGGAGGGTCCATGGGATGGTCAGGAGGGTCCATGGGGTGGTCAGAGGGGCCATGGGGTGGTCAGAGGGGCCATGGGGTGGTCAGGAGGTGCCATGGGGTGGTCAGGGAGTGGTGGTTGGTCAGGAGGGTCCATGGGGTGGTCAGGAAGGTCCATGGGGTGGTCAGGGGTGGTCAGGAGATGCCATGGGGTGGTTAGGGGTGGTCAGAGGGTCCATGGGGTGGTCAGAAGGTCCATGGGGTGGTCAGAAGGTCCATGGGGTGGTCAGGAGGTGCCATGGGGTGGCCAGGACCTCCCCACCGTTCTCACCATCCAGGTCCAACACCTCCCTCATGCCGCTGACCACGGGGTCACCTCTCAGCACCAGACACAGCACGGCTGGGGTGGGAGGAGAAGACATCAGAGACCACCCTTGGGTGCCCCAGAGGTCCAGGGGAGCTCCCGCAGGGGTCAAGGAGGATCTGGGGGGGCTTTGGGGTCACCCACAGGTGTTGTGCTGGCAGTTGCCCTGGCTGTCCACCACCTCCTGGAGGTTCTCCACCAACTCCTCCGTGGTCTCCTGGAACTTCTCCGTGGTGTTGCTGCTCTGGGCCATGGTGAAGAAGACCTGGTGTCCCACCACGATGCTGCCGGACCTTTGGGGAGGGGACACAGGAGGTCACAGAGGGGTTTGGGGACACCCCAACCCCACCCCACCCCACCCCTGGGGGTGGTCAGGGACCCCTTTACTTGAGGCTGGTGATCTCCACGCCCTCGTAGCCAGGGATGGTCCCGTAGATCTTCTTGATCTGCAAGGGCAGAAGGTCACTTGGCCACCCCTGAGGGGACACGGTGGCCGTGGTGGGACACCGGGTTCCCCACGGCCTCACCTCCTGCCGGAAGTGGTTCTGGAAGAAGAGGAAGGTCTCGGAGGTCGGGTCCTCCAGGTCCTTGGAGTAGTTGAAGTTGGTGACGGTCACCTCCATGTCCAGGGTGGTCATGATGGTCCCAGGGAACGCTGGAGGGGCAATGGGGAGAAGGTGTCAGTGGGGTGGGACAGGGTGGGTGAGGACCTCCAGGGTGTCCAGGAACCCTGAGGACCTCCAGGACTTCCAGGGTGTCCAGGACCACCAAAGTGACCAGGACCTCCAGGATGGTCAGGATCCCCAAGGAGACCGGGTTCCTCAAGAAGACCAAGATCCCCAAGAGGACCAGGACCCCCAAAACCACCAGGACCCCAAAAAAGACCAGGTCCCCAAAGGTGCCCAGAAGCCCCAAGATGACCAGGACCACCAAGACCAAGACCCTCCAAAAGCACCAGAACCCCAAAGAAGACCAGGACCACCAAGATGACCAGAACCTTCAAGACCAAGATCCCCAAGAAGACCAGAACCCCCAAAACCCACCAGAACCCCCAAGATGACCAGGACCACCAAGATGATCAAGACCTTCAAGAAGACCAAGAGCCCCCCAAAAGCACCAGAGCCCCAAAGAAGACCAGGACCACCAAAAAGACCAGAACCCCAAGAAGACCAGGACCACCAAGATGGTCAAGGCCCTCAAGAAGACCAAGACCTCCCAAAACCACCAGAACCCCCCAAGATGACCAGAACCCCCCAAGATGACCAGGACCACCAAGATGACCAGGACCACCAAGACCAAGATCCCCAAGAAGACCAGAACCCCCAAAAACCACCAGGACCACCAAGATGACCAGAACCTTCAAGACCAAGATCCCCAAGAAGACCAGAACCCCCAAACCCACCAGGACCCCCGAGATGCCCAGGCCCCCCAGGGGTGGGGTGGGGTGGGACCACCACTCACGCAGGTTGGTCTCCACGGTGTCGGTGGAGAACTCGCAGCGTGGACCGGCGTAGGACGGGCTGCAGAGACAACCGGCGCCGGTGGAGGTCCCCCCGTTCTCACACAGCCCTGGTGGGGACACGGGGACATGGGGACATCAGCGGGGCACGGGGACACCCCCGGTGAGCGTGGAGGACATCTGGGGAGGACTCACCTGGAGGAGGACCAGCGGTGGTCCAAAGGGTGGTTGGGGTGGTCCCTGGGGTGGTCGTGGAGGTCCCTGAGGTGGTTGTGGTGGTCCCTGAGGTGGTGGACATTGCTGTGGAGGTCCTCGGGGCGGTGGTGGAGGTCACTGAGGTGGTCGTGGTGGTCCCAGAGATGGAGGAGGTGGTCCCGGAGGTGGTTGTGGTGGTCCCTGAGATAGTTGTGGTGGTCCCTGGGATTGTTGTGGTGGTCCCAGAGTTGGTCATAGTGGTCCCAGAGTTGGTCGTGGTGGTCCCTGAGATAGTAGTGGAGGTCCCTGAGGTGATCGTGGAGGTCCCTGAGGTGGTTGTGGTGCTACTCGGGATGGTTGTGGTGGTCCCAGAGGTGGTTGTGGAGGTCGCTGGGATTGTGGTGGTGGTCCCAGAGGTGGTTGTGGTGGTCCCTGAGATAGTTGTGGTTGTCCCTGGGGTGGCTGTGGTTGTCCCTGAGATGGTCGTGGTGGTCCCAGAGGTGGTTGTGGAGGTCCCTGAGATAGTAGTGGTGGTTCCCAGGGTGGTCGTGGTGGTCCCTGAGATGGTCGTGGTGGTCCCTGGGATGGTCGTGGTGGTCCCTGGGATGGTTGTGGTGGTCCCTGGGATGGTCGTGGTGGTCGCTGTGGTGGTTGTGGTGCTACTTGGGATGGTCGTGGTGGTCCCGGATGTGGTTGTGGAGGTCCCTGGGGTGGTTGTGGTGGTACCCAGGGTGGTTGTGGAGGTCCCTGAGGTGGTTGTGGTGGTCCCAGATGTGGTCGTGGTGGTCCCTGGGGTGGTCGTGGTGGTCCCTGAGATAGTTGTGGTGGTCCCTGGAGTGGTCGTGGTGGTCCATGGAGTGGAGGAAGTGGTCCCTGAGGTGGTTGTGGTGCTACTCGGGATGGTCGTGGTGGTCCCAGATGTGGTTGTGGTGGTCCCTGGGGTTGTCGTGGTGGTCCCTGGGATGGTTGTGGTGGTTAATGGAGTGGAGGAGGTGGTCCCTGGGGTGGTTGTGGTGGTCCCTGAGGTGGTTGTGGTGGTCCCAGAGGAGGTTGTGGTGATTGCTGGAGTGGTCATGGTGGTCCATGGAGTGGTTGTGGTAGTTCCTGGGACTGTGGTGGTGGTCCCAGAGTTGGTCGTGGTGGTCCCTGGGAAGGCTGTGGTGGTCCCTGGGGTGGTTATGGAGGTCCCTGAGGTGGTTGTGGTGGTCTCTGGGGTGGAGGACGTGGTCCCTGGAATGGTCGTGGTGGTCCCTGAGATAGTAGTGGAGGTCCATGGGGTGGTCATGGTGGTCTCTGGGGTGGTTGTGGTGCTACTCGGGATGGTTGTGGTGGTCCCAGATGTGGTTGTGGAGATTGTTGGGGTTGTGGTGGTCACGGGAGTGGTCATGGTGGTCCCTGAGATGGTTGTGGTGGTCCCTGGGGTGGTTGTGGTGGTTCCCGGAGTAGTTGTGGTGCTTCCTGGGACTGTGGTGGTGGTCCCAGAGTTGGTCGTGGTGGTCCATGAGATAGTAGTGGAGGTCCCTGGGGTGGTCGTGGTGGTCCCTGGGATGGTCGTGGCGGTTCCCGGGGTAGTTGTGGTGGTTCCTGGGACTTTGGTGGTGGTCCCAGAGTTGGTCGTGGTTGTACCTGGGGTAGAGGAGGTGGACCCTGGGGTGGTCGTGGAGGTGCCTGGGGTAGAGGTGGTGGTCCCTGGGATGGTTGTGGTGGTCCCAGAGTTGGTCATAGTGGTCCCAGAGTTGGTCGTGGTTGTCCCTGGGATGGTGGTGGTGGTCCCTGGAGTGGTCGTGGTGGTTCCCGGGGTAGTTGTAGTGGTACCTGGGACTGTGGTGGTGGTCCCAGAGTTGGTCGTGGTGGTCCCTGAGATAGTAGTGGAGATCCATGGGATGGTCGTGGTGGTCCCAGATGTGGTTGTGGAGATCGCTGGGGTTGTGGTGGTTCCTGGGGTGGTCGTGGTGGTTTCTGGGACTGTGGTGGTGGTCCCAGAGTTGGTCGTGGTGGTCCCTGGGGTGATTGTGGAGGTCCCTGGGGTGATTGTGGAGGTCCCTGGGATGGTCGTGGTGGTCCCAGATGTGGTTGTGGAGGTCGCTGGGATTGTGGTGGTCATGGGAGTGGTCATAGTGGTCCCTGGGATGGTCGTGGTGGTCCCTGGGATGGTCGTGGCGGTTCCCGGGGTAGTTGTGGTGGTTCCTGGGATTGTTGAGGTGGTCCCAGAATTTGTCATAGTGGTACCTGAGATGGTTGTGGTGGTACCTGGGACTCTGGTGGTGGTCCCAGAGTTGGTCGTGGTGGTCCATGGAGTGGAGGAGGTGGTCCCTGGGATGGTTGTGGTGCTACTCGGGATGGTCATGGTGGTCCCAGATGTGGTTGTGGAGGTTGCTGGGGTTGTGGTGGTCCCAGAGGAGGATGTGGAGGTTGCTGGAGTGGTCATGGTGGTCCATGGAGTGGCCGTGGTAGTCCCTGGGATTGTGGTGGTGGTCCCTGGGGTGGTCGTGGTGGTCACAGGAGTGGTTGTGGTGGTGCCTGGGACTGTGGTGGTGGTCCCAGAGTTTGCCATAGTGGTACCTGAGATGGTCGTGGTGGTCTCTGGCGTGGTCGTGGTGGTCCCTGAGATGGGAGTGGAGGTCCCTGGAGTGGTCGTGGTGGTTAATGGAGTGGAGGAGGTGGTCCCTGAGTTGGTTGTGGTGGTCACTGGAGTGGTCGTGGTGGTACCTGGGACTGTGGTGGTGGTCCCAGAGTTGGTTGTGGTGGTCCCTGGGGTGGTCGTGGTGGTCCCAGAGGAGGTTGTGGAGATTGCTGGAGTGGTCATGGTGGTCCATGGAGTGGCCGTGGTAGTCCCTGGGATTGTGGTGGTGGTCCCAGAGTTGGTTGTGGTGGTCCCTGGGGTGGTCGTAGAGGTCCCTGAGGTGGTTGTGGAGGTTGCTGGGGTTGTGGTGGTCCTTGAGATGGTTGTGGTGGTCCCTGGAGTGGTCGTGGTGGTCCCTGGGATGGTTGGGGTGGTCACTGGAGTGAAGGAGGTGGTCCCTGGGGTGATTGTGGTGGTCCCTGGGATGGCTGTGGTGCTACTCGGGATGGTCATGGTGGTCCCAGATGTGGTTGTGGAGGTTGCTGGGATTGTGGTGGTCGTCCCAGAGTTGGTTGTGGTGGTCACTGGAGTGGTTGTGGTGGTCCCTGGGGCAGTTGTGGTGCTACTTGGGATGGTTGTGGTGGTCCCAGAGTTGGTCGTGGTGGTCACTGGAGTGGTTGTGGTGGTTCCTGGGGTGGTTGTGGTGATCCATGGAGTGGAGGAGGTGGTCGCTAATGTGGTCATGGTGGTCCCAGAGGTGGTCGTGGTGGTCGCTGAGGTTGTCAGGGTGGTCCTTGAGGTGGTTGGGGCGGACTCTGGGGTGGTTGTGGTGGTCGCTGAGGTGGTCATGGTCCTTGGGGTGGTCGTGGTGGCCGCTGGGATGGTCATGGTGGTCCCCGGGATGGTTGTTTTGGTCCCTGGGGTGCTTGTGGTGGTCTCGGGGATGGTTGTGGAGGTCCCTGAGGAGGTCATGGTGGTCTCTGAGGTGGAAGAGGTGGGACTTGAGGTGGTTGGGTTGGTCCCAGAGGTGCTCATGGTGGACCCTGGGGTGGTTGTGGAGGTTCCTGAGGTGGAGGAGGTGGTCACTGGTGTGGTTGTGGTGGTCTCTGAGGCTGTGGTGGTCCCTGAGGAGGTCGTGGTGGTCCCTGAGGAAGTCATGGAGGTCCCTGAGGAGGTTGTGGTGGTCTCTGAGGTGGAGGAGGTTGTCACTGGTGTGGTCGTGGCTGTCTCTGTGGTGCTCATGGAGCTCCCTGGAGGTGTCGTGGAGGTCCATGAGGAGCTCGGGGTCAGCTCTGGGGTGCTCGTGCTTGTCCTGTCAGTGCTGGAGGTGCCTGAGGTGGTTGTGGTGGTCCGTGGGGTGGTTGTGAAGGTTCCTGAGGTGGAGGAGGTGGTCACTGGTGTGGTTGTGGTCTCTGAGGTGGAGGAGGTGGTCCATGGGATGGTCGTGGTGGTCTCTGAGGTGGTCATGGTCCCTGTGGGGGTCATGGTGGCCTCTGGGGTGGTCGTGGTGGTCCCCAAGATGGTCGTTTTGGTCCCTGGGGTGCTTGTGGTGGTCTCTGAGATGGTCATGGTGGTCTCTGAGGTGGAAGAGGTGGGACTTGAGGTGGTTGGGTTGGTCCCAGAGGTGCTCATGGTGGATCCTGGGGTGGTTGTGGAGGTTCCTGAGGTGGAGGAGGTGGTCGCTGGTGTGGTCGTGGTGGTCTCTGAGGTGGAGGTGGTCTCTGAGGAGGCTGTGGAGGTCTCTGAGGTGCTCATGGAGCTCCCTGTGGTCATTGTGGAGGTCCATGAGGAGCCTGGGGTCAGCTCTGGGGTGCTCCTGCTGGTCCTGTCAGTGCTGGAGGTCGCTGGCGTGGTCGTGGTGGTCCATGAGGTGGTCGTGGTGGTCTCTGGGATGGTCATGGTGGTCTCTGAGGTGGAGGTGGTCTCTGGGGAGGTCGTGGAGGTCTCTGAGGAGGCCATGGTGGTCTCTGAGGAAGTCTTGGAGGTCCCTGAGGTGGTCTCGGTGGTTCCTGAGAAGGTCTCGGTGGTTCCTGAGGTGGTCTTGGTGGTTCCTGAGGTGGTCTCGGTGGTCCCTGAGATGGTCTCGGTGGTTCCTGATGTGGCCTTGGTGGTCTCTGAGGTGGTCTCGGTGGTTCCTGAGAAGGTCTCGGTGGTCTCTGAGAAGGTCGTGGCTGTCACTGAGGGGGCCGTGGAGGTCCCTTGGACTCTGGTTGTCCCCACGATGGCGGCTGCAGGGGCGGGTCCAGGATGAGCAGAGACCCCCAAGGCCCTCCCAGGGTGGACACCCCAACCTTCACCTTCCTCCTCCTCCTCCTCCTCCTCTTCCTCGATCCTCCTCCTGGCCTTTGACTCATCCAAACCCTCCTGTCCTCCACTCCCCTTCATCTTCACCCTCCTCTTCCTCCTCCTCCTCCAAGACCTTCACCACAGGGACCCTCCACCCTTTTCTCCACCTTCCTCCTCCTCCTCCTCCTCCTCCTCCTCCTCCTCCAGGACCTTCATCATTTGTTGATGTCCTTCATCCTCCCCTGCAGTCTCAAACCTCTCCCACCCCAAGTTCTTCATCTTCTTCATCCTCCTCCTCCTCCTCCTCCAAGACCTTCAGATCTGAACCCCTCAAACCTCCCCACCCCTGATTCCTCTTCCTCTTCTTCATCCTCTTCATCCTCCTCTTCTTCATCCTCATCCTCTTCACCCTCCTCTTCCTCCAGCCCCCAATGTCCCCTCTGTCCCCAATGTCCCCAATGTCCCCAAATGTTCCCCAATGTCCCACCAATGTCCCCCCAGTGTCCCCAATGTCCCCAATGTCCCCAGTGTCCCCACTGTCCCCACTGTCCCCAATGTCCCCAACGTCCCCTCTGTCCCCATTATCCCCATTGTCCCCTCTGTCCCCAATCCCCCCAATGTCCCCGATGTCCCCGATGTCCCCTCTGTCCCCATTATCCCCACTGTCCCTGATGTCCCCAATGCCCCTCACTGTCCCCGATGTCCCCAATGTCCCCGATGTGTTCAATGTCCCCAATGTCCCCAATCTCCCCAGTGCCCCCAATGTCCCCGATGTCCCCATTATCCCCAATATCCCCAATGTCCCCGATGTCCCCTCACTGTCCCCGATGTCCCCGATGTCCCTGATGTGCTCGATGTCCCCACTGTCCCCAATGTCCCCACTGTCCCCAATGCCCCCAATGTCCCCACTGTCCCCAATGTCCCCAACGTCCCCAAACCCCCAAATGTCCCCCCAATGTCCCCATTATCCCCAATGTCCCCAATGCCCCCAATGTCCCCGATGTCCCCACTGTCCCCTCTGTCCCTCTGTCCCCACTGTCCTCAATGTCCCTGATGTCCCCTCTGTCCCCAATGTCCCCAATGTCCCCACTGTCCCCAATGTCCCTGATGTCCCCAAATGTCCCCATTATCCCCAATGTCCCCATTATCCCCAATGTCCCCAATGTCCCCAATGCCATCCCAATGTCCCTCTGTCCCCACTGCCCCTGATGTCCCCAATGTCCCCTCCGTCCCCTCTGTCCCCAATGTCCCCACTGTCCCCAATGTCCCCAATGTCCCCCCAATGTCCCCAGTGTGACCACTATCCCCACTATCCCCACTGTCCCCATTATCCCCAATATCCCCAATGTCCCCACTGTCCCCTCACTGTCCCCTCTGTCCCCCTGTCCCCTGTCCCTGTCCCGTGTCCCTCACCGGCGATGGCACAGCCCAGCACCACCAGCAGTTCCCCGCGTGTCCCCCCGGCCATGGCCACGTCCCGGCCCCGACTGGGCCGAGCCGGCGGTGACAGGGACAATATCGGGGGGGACACGGACCTTTGTCCCCAGGGGTGGCGCAGGTGGGCGGGGGGTGACACACGAGGTGACACAGAGGTGACACACGGAGGTGACACACGGAGGTGACACACACGGCGGAGAATGCGGCGGCCGCGCCCGCGCGGAGCTTCCTCCATGGGGCGATGGCACCGATGGCACCGCGGGGACAGCGGGAGTGGCACCGAGAGCGGGGGGGACACGGGGGGGGGACAGGGAGGTGGCACCGAGATCAGGGGGGACATGGAGGTGGCACTGACAGGGGTGGGGACACTGGGGTGGGGACAGGGAGGTGGCACTGAGATCAGGGGGGACACGGGGGGGGGACAGGGAGGTGGCACAGAGATGTCCTGGTGGCCATCAGGGATGTGGGGATGGGGACACAGAGGTGGCACTGACAGGGGTGGGGACATGGAGGTGTCCCATGGGTCCTTGGGGACACAGAGATGCGGACATGGAGGTGGCACTGAGATCAGGGGGGTCACGGGGGTGGGGACAGGGAGGTGGCACAGAGATGTCCTGGTGGCCATAAGGAACATGGGGATGGGGACAGGGAGGTGGCACTGAGATCAGGGGGGACACGGGGGGGGGGCAGGGAGGTGGTACCGAGATCAGGGGGGACACAGAGATGTCCTGGTGGCCATCAGGGACATGGGGATGGGGACATGGAGGTGGCACTGAGAGGGGTGGGGGACACGGGGGTGGGGGGACAGGGGGTGGCACCGAGATCAGGGGGGACATGGAGGTGGCCTGATGGGGACATGAAGGTGTCCCATGGGTCACTGGGGACACGGGGATGGGGACATGGAGGTGGCACCGAGATCAGGGGGGACATGGGGATGTCCTGGTGGCCATCAGGGACACGGGGGTGGGGACAGGGAGGTGGCACTGAGATGTCCTGGTGGCCATCAGGGATGTGGGGATGGGGACACAGAGGTGGCACTGACACTGGGGGGGACATGGGGATGTCTTGGTGACCATCAGGGACACGGAGATGGGGACAGGGAGGTGGCACTGAGATCAGGGGGGACACTGAGGTGGCCTGATGGGGACATGGAGGTGTCCCGGGGGTCCTTGGGGACACAGAGATGTCCTGGTGGCCATCAGGGACAGGGGGATGGGGACATGGAGGTGACACTGAGAGGGGTGGGGACACAGAGATGTCCCATGGGTCACTGGGGACACAGAGATGGGGACACAGAGGTGGCACTGAGATCAGGGGGGACATGGAGGTGGCACTGACAGGGGTGGGGACACTGCGATGGGGACACTGGGATGGGGACACAATGTCCTGGTGGCCATGAGGGACACTGGGATGGGGACACGGATGTCCCCAGGTGTGTCCCAGGTGTCCCCAGGTGTGTCCCAGTCCCTCCCCGGGGGTGTCCCCGTGACGTCACCGCGGGGCCCCGTGGGGGAGGGGCGGGTGACCCTTGGCCGGTGGCCTTGGAGGGGGAGGGGACACACCTGGGGACACACCTGGGGACACCTGGGGGGGACAGGGACACACCTGGGGGGACAAAAATCCCCCAAATTTGCCCCAAATCCCCCCAAATTCCCCAAAATTCCCCCCAAATCCCCAAATCGCCCCAAATCCCTCAAAATTCCCCAAATTTCCACCAGAAATCCCCAAAAATCCCCCGAATTTCCCCAAATCTCCCAAAATTGCCCCAAAAATCCCCCAAATCCCTCAAATCCCCAAAATTGCCCCCAAATCCCCAAATTGCCCCAAATCCCTCAAAATCCCCCAAATTTCCACCAAAAATGCCCCAAAATTTGCCCCAAAATCCCCCCAAAATTTGCCCCAAATCCCCCTCAAATCCCCCAAAATCCCCCAAAATTCCCCAAATTTCCACCAAAAATCCCCAAAATTCCCCAAATCCCCCAAATTTGCCCCAAAAATCCCCCAAATTTGCCCCAAATCACCCAAAATTCCCCAAAATCCCCCCGGGGGTGGGGTGGGGGGTGGGGGTTGGGCAGCGCATCCCCCCCCCCCCTTCCCCTCCCCCTCCCGGCGCGGGGGGAGGGGCGGCGCTGCCGCAGGGGGGGAGGGGCCAAAGGAGGCGCCCCTCCCCCACCCCTCCCCTCCCTCCCCCCCCCCCCAATTTAACGCCGCCCCTCCCCCACCCCCCCCCGGTATTTTGCAGCCGCCGGAGCCGCAGCGGAACCGGAGCCGCGGTCGGTGCCGCCCCTCCCCCACCCCCAGCGCGACCCCCACCCCGGGACCCCTCCCCACCATCCCCTCCCCCACCCCCACCCCTCCCCCCTCCCCTTTTTTAATGACCCCCAGCGGATACGGCCCCATCCCCGCCCCTCCCCCACCCTGGAGACCCCCCCCCAAAACAAACAACATCGCCCCTCCCCCATCCCTGAGACCCCCCCCACAATAAACAACATCGCCCCTCCCCCCCTGAGACCCCCCCCACATCGCCCCTCCCCCACCTGAGACCCCCACCCGGCCCCACCCCCCACATCGCCCCTCCCCCACCTGAGACCCCCACCCCACAACATCGCCCCTCCCCCACACCTGAGACCCCCACCCTGCCCCACCCCCACATCGCCCCTCCCCCACCCTTGAGACCCTCCCCCCACATCGCCCCTCCCCCACACCTGAGACCCCCCCCAACCGGCCCCACCCCACATCGCCCCTCCCCCACCTCCAGGTTGCCCCTCCCCCACCCTTGAGACCCCTCCCCACATCGCCCCTCCCCCATCCCTGAGACCCCCACCCCGCCCCTCCCCCACCCCCCCCCCGGGGTCCCATTTTGGGGTGGGGGAGGGGCCGCGCAGGGCGGGGCTGGGGGTGGGGGAGGGGCCCTATAGGGCCGGATCGATGGGGGATTTGGGGGGGGGGGGGGGTCCCTATAGGGCCGGGGGGTCCCTATAGGGTCTATAGGGCCAGGGGGGTCTCTATGGGATTTATAGGGCCGGGGGGGTCCCTATAGGGCTATGGGGGTCTCTATAGGGCCAGGGGGTCTCTATAGGATCTATAGGTCCGGGGGGGTCCCTATAGGATCTATAGGGCCGGGGGATCTCTATAGGGCTGGGGGGGTCCCTATAGAATCTATGGGGCCGGGGGGGTTCCCTATAGGATCTATGGGGCCGGGGGGGGTCCCTATAGGGCCAGGGGGGTCTCTATAGGGCCGGGGGGGTCCCTATAGGGCCGGGGTGTCCCTATAGGATCTATGGGGCCGGGGGGTCTCTATAGGGCCAGGGGGTCTCTATAGGTTCTATGGGGCCGGGGGGGTCCCTATAGAATCTATAGGGCCGGGGGGGTCCCCAGAGGTGCCCCTCCCCCCCCCCCCCCGGCGCTTCCGGCGGGAATTTTTCCCGGGAATTTTTCCGGGTTTATTTTGGGAGCCGCCACCTGCCCCGGGGGGGGGAGGGGCGCGGTGGGGGAGGGGGGAGGGGTCTTTATTTTGGGGGGTGGGGGCGGGGTCAGGATGATTTTGGGTGGGGCCAAATAAATTTGGGGACCCTCACCCCAAATTTCAGGGGTTCTGCCCATCCCCCCCCCCAAATCCCCCCCAAATGGAGACCCCCCCCAATTTGGGACCCCCCCTCAAATCCCACCCCCTCCCCACCCACATGGGACCCCCAAATACCCCCCAAAATGAAGACCCCCCACCCCCAATTTGGGATCCCCTCCAACTTCCCCATCCCCCACCCACACGGGACCCCCAAATTCCCCCCAAAATGAAGACCCCTCCCCAAATCCCCCCCAAATGGAGACCCCCCCCCAGTTTGGGACCCCTCCCCAACTCCCACCCCCTCCCCCCCCAAATGGGACCCCCAAACTCCCCCAAATCCGCCCTAAAATGAAGACCCCTCCCCAAATCCCCCCCAAATGGAGACCCTTCCCCCCCAGTTTGGGACTCCTCCCCAAATCCCACCCCCTCCCCACCCACATGGGACCCCAAAATCCCCCTCAAATCCCCCCCAAATCCCCCCCCAAATTCAGACCCCTCCCTCAATTTGGGACCCCCTCCAACTCCCCCATCCCCCACCCACAGGAGACCCCCAAATCCCCCCCAAAAGGAAGACCCCCTCCCCAAATCCCCCCCAAATAGAGACCCCTCCCCAAATCCCATCCCCTCCTCACCCACACGGGACACCCAAATCCCCCAAATCCCCCCCAAAATTGAGACCCCTCCCCAAATCCCCCCCAAAATGAAGACCCCCCCCCAAATCCCTCCCAATTTGGGACCCCTCCCCAACTCCCACCCACATGGGACCCCCAAAACCCCAAATCCCACCCAAAATTGAGACCCCTCCCCAAATCCCACCCAATTTGGGACCCCTCCCCAAATCCCATCCCCTCCCCACCCACGTGGGACCCCCAAACCCCCCCCAATTGCCCCCAAATGGAGACCCCACCCCAATTTGGGACCCCCTCCAACTCCCCCATCCCCCACCCACATGGGACCCCCAAATCCCCCCCAAATCCCCCCCAAAATGAAGACCCCTCCCCAAATCCCACCCAAATGGAGACCACACCCCCAATTTGGGACCCCTCCCCAACTCCCACCCCCTCCCCACCCACTTGGGACCCCCAGACCCCCCAAATCCCCCCCAAATCCCCCCCAAATCCTACCCAAAATTTAGACCCCTCCCCAAATCCCCCCCAAATCCCCCCCAAATCCCACCCAAATCCCCCCCAAAATGAAGACCCCTCCCCAAATCCCCCCCAAAATGAAGACCCCTCCCCAAATGCCCCCTAAATGGACACTCCCCCCAATTTGGGACCCCTCCCCAACTCCCATTCACTCCCTCCCATGTGGGACCCCCAAATCCCCCCCAAATTAAGACCCCCCTCCCAAAATCCTACCCAAAATTGAGACCCCTCCCCAAATTCCCCTAAATGGAGACACACCCCCCCCCAATTTGGGACCCCTCCCCAACTCCCACCCCCTCCCCACCCACACGGGACCCCCAAATCCCCCCCAAATCCCCCCATAATGAAGACCCCTCCCCAAATCCTACCTGAAATTGAGACCCCTCCCCAAATCCCACCCCAAATGGAGACCCCTCCCCAAATCCCTCCCAATTTTTGACCCCTCCCCAAATCCCCCCCAAATGGAGACCTCCCCCTCCCAATTTGGGACCCCTCCCCAACTCCCACCCACACGGGACCCCCAAACCCCCCAAATCCCCCCCAAAATGAAGACCCCTCCCCAAATCCCGCCCCCTCCCCACCCACACGAGACCCCCAAACCCCCTCCCCACACCCTCCGTGACCCCCAAATTCTCTCTCTCTCCGCAGCCTCCGCCGCCATGGGGGGTCGCCCATCCCCGCCGCCCCCCGCCCCCCTCCCGCTCTTCCTCCCCCTCCTCCTCCTCCTCCTCGTCGCCCCCTGCCCGGCCACCCCCGAGGATCTGCTGGTGACCACCTCAGCCGGCGCCGTGCGCGGTTTCCACGTCCCCGCCGGTCCCTCTGCGCGCGTGGCGGCGTTTTTGGGGATCCCCTACGCCGAACCCCCGCTGGGACCCCTTCGCTTCGCCCCTCCCCGCCCCGCCCGGCCCTGGGGAGGGGTCCTGGACGCCCTCTCCCACCCCCACGCCTGTTTCCAGCCGGTGGACACCATGTTCCCGGGTTTTGGCGGCTCCGAGATGTGGAACCCCAACCGCGAGATGAGCGAGGATTGTTTGTACCTCAACATTTGGGCGCCGACGCCGCGCCCCAAAACGCCGGCGCCGGTGCTGGTGTGGATTTACGGCGGCGGTTTCTACAGCGGCGCCGCATCGTTGGATGTCTACGACGGGCGGTTCCTGGCGGCGGCCGAGGAGGTTTTGGTGGTCTCCATGAACTACCGGGTGGGCGCTTTGGGTTTTTTGGCGTTGCCGGGTCACCCCGAAGCTCCCGGTAACGTCGGGTTGATGGACCAGCGGTTGGCGTTGCGATGGGTGCAGGCCAACATCGCGGCGTTCGGCGGCGACCCCGGCGCGGTGACGCTGTTCGGGGAGAGCGCCGGCGCGGCCTCGGTGGGGCTGCACCTGCTGTCGGGGGGCAGCCGGGCGCTGTTCCGCCGCGCCGTGCTGCAAAGCGGGTCACCCAACGGGCCCTGGGCCACCGTGGGGGCGGCCGAGGGCCGGCGGCGAGCGGCGCGGTTGGGTCGGCTGTTGGGCTGCGGCGGCGCCGGCGCCGGCGGGGCGGTGACCAACGAGACGGAGCTGCTGGTTTGCCTTCGTGCCGCCGCGCCGCCGCAGCTGGTGGAGCACGAGGCGGCCGTGCTGCCGCAACAGGGCGTCTTCCGCTTCGCCTTCGTGCCCGTGGTGGACGGAGAGTTCCTGGCCGACACCCCCGAGGCGCTGCTGGGCGCGCCGGGCGGCGCCGAGGCCGAGGTGCTGCTGGGCGCCGTGCAGGACGAGGGCACCTATTTCTTGGTGTACGGCGTGCCGGGTTTCGGCAAAGACAACGAGAGCCTGATCAGCCGCGAGGAGTTCCTGGGCGGCGTCCGGCTGGGCGTGCCGCAGGCCAACGAGTTGGCGGCCGAGGCCGTGGTGCTGCAGTACACCGACTGGCTGGACCAGGACAACCCGGTGAAGAACCGCGAGGCGCTGGACGACATCGTGGGCGACCACAACGTGGTTTGCCCGCTGATGCACTTCGCCCAGCGCTGGGCCGAGCGCGGCGGCACCGTCTTCGCCTACCTGTTCGACCACCGCGCCTCCAACCTGCTGTGGCCGCCGTGGATGGGCGTGCCGCACGGCTACGAGATCGAGTTCGTCTTCGGGCAGCCGCTCAACCCCGGCCTCAACTACACGGCCGAGGAGGAGGCGCTGAGCCGGCGCATCATGAGATACTGGGGCAACTTCGCCCGCACCGGGTACGGGCTGGGACGGGGCGCGGGTCAGTTGGGTTGGGATGAGTTTGGTAGAGTTGGGATGGGATGGGATGAGATGGGATGGGATGGGATTAGTTCAGTTGGGATGAGTTGGGTTGGATGACAGTGGTTGGGATGAGTTCAGTTGGGATCAGTTGGGTTGGATGACCTCATTTGCATTGAGTTGAGTTGTGATGAGCTTGGTTGAGTTGCAGTGAGTTGGGTTCAATTACCTTGGTTGGGATGGGATGAGTTGGGTTGAGTTGGGATGAGTTGGGTTGGATGATCCCAGTTAGGATGAGTTGAATTGGGATCAGTTGGGTTGGATGACCTCGTTTGGGTTGGGATGAGTTTGGTTGAGTTGGGTTGGGATGAGATGACTTGAGTGGCGATGAGTTGGGTTGGATGACCTCGGATGAGTTGGGTTGAGTTGGGTTGTGAAGAGTTGGGTTGAGTTGTGATGAGTTGGATTGGATGACCTTGTTTGAGTTGGGTTGAGTTGGGTTGGACGACCTCAGTTGGGATGAGTTGGGTTGTGATGAGTTGGATTGGATGACCTGGGTTGAGTTGCGATGTGCTGGGACAAGTTGGGTTGTTACGAGTTGGGTTGAGCTGTGATGAGTTGGGATTGGTTGGGTTGAGCTGTGATGAGTTGTGTTGACTTGTGATGGGATGGGTTGGGTTGGGTTGTTATGAGTTGGGTTGAGTTGCAATGGGTTGGGATTGGTTGGGTTGAGTTGGGATGAGTTGGGATTGGTTGGGTTGACTTGTGATGGGTTGGGTTGACTTGCGATGGGTTGGGTTGAGCTGCGATGAGTTGGGATTGGTTGGGTTGAGTTACGATGGGTTGGGTTGACTTGCGATGGGTTGGGTTGGGTTGTTATGAGTTCTGTTGAGCTGCAATGAGTTGGGTTGGGTTGTTATGAGTTGGGTTGAGTTGCGATGAGTTGGGGTTGGTTGGGTTGAGCTGCGATGAGTTGGGTTGAGTTGCGATGGGTTGGGTTGGGTTACGATGGGTTGGGTTAGGTTACGATGGGTTGGGTTGGGTTACGATGGGTTGGGTTGGGTTGCGATGAGTTGGGTTGGGTTGTTACGAGTTCTGTTGAGCTGCGATGATTTGGATCGAACAACCCGCACCGCGCTGACCGACACCGGTGCCGGTGCCACCACAGGGACCCCAACGAGGCGTCGGAGCGGGAGCGGCGTTGGCCGTCGTACACGGCGGCGCGGCAGAGCTACGCCCGGCTGAACGCGCGGCCGCTCGCCGTGGCCCAGGGCCTGCGCGCACAGGCCTGCGCCTTCTGGAACCGCTTCCTGCCCAAACTGCTCAACGTCACCGGTCAGGGACACCGGGGGCATTTGGGGACATTTGGGGACATTTGGGGACATTTGGGGGGGTTGGGGACATTGGGGGGGTTGGGGACATTGGGGACATTGGGGGAATTGGGGGGGTTGGGGACATTGAGGACATTGGGGATATTGGGGGACATTTGGGGATATTTTGGGGGATTGGGGACATTTGGGACAGTTGGGGGATTGGGGACATTTGGGGACATTTGGGGACATTCTGGGGGATTGGGAACATTTGGGACAATGAGGTGACATTGGGGACATTGGGGACATTGGGGGAATTGGGGGGGTTTGGGACATTTGGGACACTGGGGATATTGGGGGGGATTTTGGGACATTGGGGACATTGGGACACAAGGGGACAACTGGGGACATTGGGGTGATGGAGACATTTGGGGACATTTGGGGGGATTTGGGACATTGGGGACATTTGGGACATTGGGGACAGTTGGAGAACTGGGGACAATGAGGGGACATTTGGGGACATTTTGGGGGATTGGGGACATTTGGGGGGGTTGGGACACAAGGGGACATTTGGGGGATTGGGGACATTTGGGACATTGGGGCTATTTGGGGACACTGGGAACACTGGGGGACACAAGAGGACACCAGGGACATTTGGGACATTGGAGATATTTGGGGACATTTGGGGACACTTGGGAGGACTGGGGGACATCGGGAACATTGTGGGGATTGGGGACATTTTGGGGGCATTGGGGACATTGGGGACATTTGGGAAATTGGGGTCATGGGGACATTGGGGGATTTCGGGACATTTGGGAACATTGGGGACACTTGGGGGGATTTAAGGACAATGGGGACATTTGGGGACATTTGGGTGATTTGGGGACATTTTGGGACATTTGGGGACATTGGGGACATGAGGAAGTGGCACCATGGAGGGGTGGGACATGGATGTGGCCATGGTGGCACTCTGGGGACACTGGGGGGACATCAGGGGACACCGGGGACGTCCTGGTGGCACCGAGGACATGGAGAACACGGCGACGTTTGGGTGGATTTGGGGGATTTTGGGCGGTTTTGGGGGGATTTTGGGGGTTCTGGGGGTTTTTGGGGTCCCCAGAGTTGATTTTGGGGTCCCCAGAGCCGATTTTGGGGTTTTGGGGGGGGATTCCCAGAGCCAAAGCAGCGGCAGCAGCAGCATCGGGAATTTTGGGTGGATTTGGGCAGTTTTTGGGTGAAATTTGATTTAGGGGATTTCGGGGCAGTTCAGGGAGTTTTGGGGGGAATTTTTTGGGATTTTTGGGGTTTTTTGGGGTGCTCAGCCGGGATTTTGGGGTCCCCAGGCCCGATGGAGGAGGCGGAGCGGCAGCACCGGGAATTTTGGGTGGATTTGGGCAGTTTTTGGGTGAAATTTGATTTAGGGGATTTTGGGGCAGTTTTGAGGGATTTTTGGGGGGATTTTTTTGGGATTTTTTGGGATTTTTTGGGATTTTTGGGGTGCTCAGCCGGGATTTTGGGGTCCCCAGGGCCGATGGAGGAGGCAGAGTGGCAGCACCGGGAATTTTGGGTGGATTTGGGCAGTTTTTGGGTGAAATTTGATTTAGGGGATTTCGGGGCAGTTCAGGGGGTTTTTGGGTAGATTTTTTGGGATTTTTTTTGGATTTTTTTGGGATTTTTGGGGTGCTCATTTAGGATTTTGGGGTCCCCAGGCCCGATGGAGGAGGCGGAGCGGCAGCACCGGGAATTTTGGGTGGATTCGAGCGGGTTTTGGGTTAAATTTGATTTAGGGGATTTTGGGGCAGTTCAGGGGTTTTTGGGGGGATTTTTTTGGGATTTTTTGGGATTTTTTTGGTTTTTTGGGGTGCTCATTTGGGATTTTGGGGTCCCCAGGCCCGATGGAGGAGGCGGAGTGGCAGCACCGGGAATTTTGGGTGGATTTGGGCAGTTTTTGGGTGAAATTTGATTTAGGGGATTTCGGGGCAGTTCAGGGGTTTTTGGGGGGGATTTTTTGGGATTTTTTGGGGTTTTTTGGGGTGCTCATTTAGGATTTTGGGGTCCCCAGGGCCGATGGAGGAGGCGGAGCGGCAGCACCGGGAATTTTGGGTGGATTTGGGCATTTTTTGGGTTAAATTTAATTTAGGGGATTTTGGGGCAGTTTTGAGGGATTTTTTTGGGATTTTTTTGGGATTTTTGGGGTGCTCAGTCGGGATTTTGGGGTCCCCAGGCCCGATGGAGGAGGCGGAGCGGCAGTGGCGTCTGGAATTCCACCGCTGGAGCTCCTACATGATGCGCTGGAAGAGCCAATTTGAGCTCTACAGCCGCCAGGAGCGCTGCCAGCCCCTGTAGCACCCCAAAATTCACCCGGGGTACCCCAAAACCCGCCTGGGACACCCCAAAACCGCCCGGGACACCCCAAAACCTGCCTAGAACATCCCAAAATACACCCAGGCACCCCAAAATTCACCCGGGACACCCCAAAACCCGCCCTGGACACCCCAAAACCTGCCCGGGGCACCCCAAAATTCACCTGGGGTACCCCAAAATTCACCCGGGGTACCCCAAAACTGCCCGGGACACCCCAAAACCCGCCTAGAACATCCCAAAATACACCCAGGCAACCGAAAACCGCCCGGGACACCCCAAAACCCGCCTAGAACATCCCAAAATACACCCAGGCACCCCAAAACCTGCCCAGGACACCCCGAAATACACCCGGGAACCCTAAAATTCATCTGGGACAGCCCAAAACCCATCTGGGACACCCCAAAATACACCCAGGACCCCTAAAATTCACCCGGGACACCCCGAAACCTGCCCGGGACACCCCAAAATACACCCAGGACACCCCGAAATTCAACTGGGACACCCCAAAACCTGCCTGGGACACCCCAAAATTCACCCGGGACACCCCAAAATACACCCAGGCAACCCAAAACCTGCCCGGGACACCCCGAAATACACCCGGGACACCCCGAAACCTGCCCGAGACACCCCAAAATACACCCAAGTACCCTAAAATTCATCTGGGACACCCCAAAACCTGCCCAGGACACCCCAAAATTCACCTGGGGCAGCCCGAAACCTGCCCGGGACACCCCAAAACCTGCCTGGGACATCCCAAAATTCACCTGGGACACCCCGAAACCCGCCCAGGACACCCCAAAATGCACCCAGGAACCCTAAAATTCATCCAGGACACCCCGAAACCTGCCCGGGGCACCCCAAACCCCACCCAGGACACCCCAAAACCTGCCTGGGGCACCCCAAAATACACCCGGGACACCCCAAAATACACCCTGGACACCCCGAAATACACCCGGGGCACCCTAAAATACACCCGGGACACCCCAAAATACACCCAGGAACCCTAAAATTCATCTGGGACATCCCAAAATCCACCCGGGACACCCCGAAATTCATCTGGGACACCCCGAAACCCGCCTGGAACATCCCAAAATACACCCAGGCAACCCAAAACCCGCCCAGGACACCCCGAAACCTGCCCAGGACACCCCAAAATTCACCTGGGACACCCCAAAATTCATCTGGGACAGCCCAAAACCTGCCCGGGACACCCCAAAACCTGCCCGGGACACCCCAAAATTCACCCGGGACACCCCAAAATACACCCAGAAACCCTAAAATCCATCTGGGACACCCCAAAATCCAACCAGGGCACCCCAAACTTCACCTGGGACACCCCAAAATCCAACCAGGAATCCTAAAAATCCACCCAGACACCCCAAAATTCACCCAGACACCCCAAAATTCACCCGGACATCCCAAATTTCCCCTCCCCCCCACCCAAAAACCCTCCAGGACCCCAAAATTTGGGGACCCCTCCCGGTCTCGTCTTCAGTGTGACCCCAATAAAGGCTCCAACCCAAACCTGACTCATGGGGGGGACCCCAAAAATGGGGCGACCCCAAATTTTGGGGAGGGGGGGACCCCAAAATCGAGACACAACACAGGGACAAAGTGGGGGGACACCCCAAAATTTTATTGGGGATGACAACGGAGTGGGGGGGTCCCCCAAATTTGGGGACCCCAAAACTGGGAGGAGTCTCTTGAGGGAGACCCCAAAAATTGTGGGGGGGATCCCAAAATTTGGGGAGGGGGATTTTGGGGTCCCCCCAAATTTGGGGGTGTCAGGGAGAAATTTGGGATTTTGGGGGGGTCCAGAGGGTTTTTTGGGGGGTCCTGGGGGGGGCTCCAACTTCAGGCTGCTGGAAAAAGGGGAAGGGGTGAGGGGAACCCCAAAATTTTGGGGAGAACCCCAAAATTTGGGGTTTTTTTTTGGGGATCCCCCCCCCCTCACCGTACCCTGGTCGAAGTTCAGCTTCTTTGGGGGGGGGTCCCCAAATCCTTCGACGTCCACGAGGTCCCCGGGGGGGTCGGAGTCACTCGGGGGGGGCTCTGGGGGGACCCCAAAATTAATGGGGGGACCCCAAAATTAATGGGGGGACCCCAAAATTAATGGGGGGAGCCCAAAATTAATTGGGGGGGAGCCCAAAATTAATGGGGGGAGCCCAAAATTAATGGGGGGGGACCCTGAAATTAATGGGGGGAGCCCAAAATTAATGGGGGGAGCCTAAAATTAATGGGGGGGACCCAAAAATTAATGGGGGGAGCCCAAAATTAATGGGGGGAGCCCAAAATTAATTGGGGGGGAGCCCAAAATTAATAGGGGGAGCCCAAAATTAATGGGGGGGGACCCTGAAATTAATGGGGGGAGCCCAAAATTAATGGGGGGAGCCTAAAATTAATGGGGGGGACCCAAAAATTAATGGGGGGAGCCCAAAATTAATGGGGGGAAACCTAAAATTAATGGGGGGAGCCCAAAAATTAATGGGGGGGAGCCCAAAATTAATGGGGGGGGACCCTAAAATTAATGGGGGGAGCCTAAAATCAATGTGGGGGACCCCAACATTAATTGAGGGAGCCTAAAATTAATGGGGGGAGCCCAAAATTGATTTGGGGGGAGCCCAAAATTAATGGGGGGACCCTAAAATTAAGACAAGGGGGACAAAGAGACCCCAAAATTAAAGGGGAGGGTCCAGAAAAACCCCAAAAATTAAAGGGAGGGGAGAATGGGAACCCCAAATTTTAAGGGCGAGCCCCAAAATTAATTGGGAGGGTTCCCCAAAATTAAAGAATCGGGAAAAAAATACCCCAAAATTAATGTCGGGGGGGGGGGCCTAAAATTAAAGAAATCCCGAAATGAACCAAAAAAACCCCAAAAAACCCCAAAATTCATCACCTGCCGCCTTCATCTTCTTCGAGGGGGGCCCGGGGGGGTCGTGGGGGGCCCCCCCAGAGCTGAGGGGGTTTTTTCGGGGTCCCTTTTTGGGGGAGTCGGCGGCGGGGGGGGGCAGGGGGACCCCGCTGTCCTCGTAGGCTTTGCGCTTGGCCGCCGCCTTCAGCTGCGCCCTGGGGGGAAATTTGGGGTTTTTTGGGGGTTTTTTTGGGGGTTTTTTTTGGGGGGGGGCACCCCAAAATTCCCCCCCGGGCCCCCCTTACACCGTGCGGTCCTTGATGAGGGCGCTGAGGCGGTTCAGGTCCTCCCCGAATCGCGACACGGCCCCGCGGAGCAGCGCCAGCTCCGGCTCCGTCCAGCGGGACCTGGGGGGACCCCGGGATTTTGGGGGGTCCTGAGGGGTTTTAGGGAGGATTTGGGGAAGTTTTGGGGGGATTTGGGGGGATTTGGGGGAGTTCTGGGGGGATTTGAGGCGGTTTTTGGGGGTTCAGAATTGCGACGCGGCTGCACAGAGCGGCGCCAGATGGGGCTCCTGGAGGGACCCCGGGGGTTTTTGGGGGGTCCTGAGTGGTTTTTGGGGGGTCCTGAGTGGTTTTGGGGGGCATTTCGGGGGTCCTGAGTGGTTTTTGGGGGAATTTGGGGGAGTTTTGGGGGGATTTCGGGGGGTTTTTGGGGGTTCAGAGTCGTGACGTGGCTGCACAGAGCGGCGCCAGCTCCGACTCCATCCCGTGGGACCTGGGGGGACCCGCGGATTTTGGGGGGTCCTGAGTGGTTTTGGGGGGCATTTCGGGGGTCCTGAGTGGTTTTTGGGGGGATTTGGGGAAGTTCTGGGGGGATTTGAGGCAGTTTTTGGGGGTTCAGAATCGCGACGCGGCTGCACAGAGCGGCGCCAGCTGCGGCTCCTGGGGGGACCCCGGGGTTTTTGGGGGGTCCTGAGGGGTTTTTGGGGGGATTTGGGGGGTCCTGAAGGGGATTTGGGTTATTTTTGGGGAGTTTTGGGGTGATTTGAGGGGGTTTTAGGTGGATTTAGGAGAAGTTTTTGGGGGTTTTTTGGGGTTCGAAATTGCGACTCAGCCCCGTGAAGCAACGCCAGCTCTGGCTCTGTCCAGCGGGACATGGGGGGACCCCGGGATTTTGGGGGGATTTTGGGGGAATTTGGGGGGATTTTGGGGTGTTCTGGAGGGGTTTCGGGGGGTTTTGGGGAGATTTGAGGGGGTTTTGGGGGGGTTTTAGGCCCAAAATGCCCCCAAAACTGCCCCAAAATCACCCGAAACTGCCCCAAATCTCCCCAGAAAAGCTCCAAATCTCCCCCACGTTTTTCCAAAAATTCCCCCAATCTCCCCCAGAATTCCCCCTGGGAACCCCAAAATCCCTCTGGAAGCCCCCCCAAACCCCCCAAAATCTCCCCATGAGAGCTCCAAAACCCCCCCAAACCCCCCCAAAACCTCCCCCAAATTTTCCCAAAACCCCCCAAAATGCCCCAAATCCCCCCAAAATGCCCCCCAGGACCCCCCCAAAACCCCCTAAAATACCCCAAAATCCCCCCCCAAAATCCCCCTGGGAACCCCCCAAAACTGCCCCAAATCTCCCCAGAAAAGCTCCAAAACCCCCACAAATTTCCCCAAATTTTTCCAAAATGCCCCAAATTTTCCCAAATTGCCCCAAATTTTCCCAAATTTTCCCAAAATCCCCCCAGGACCCCCCAAAATCCCCCAAATTTTCCCAAATCTCCATCAGTGACCCCAAAATCCCCCCCCAAACCGCCCCAAATCTCCCCAGAAAAGCTCCAAAACCCCCCCAAATCACCCCCAAATTTCACGAAATTTTCCCCTAATTTTCCAAATTTTCCCCAAATTTCCCCAAAATGCCCCAATTCCCCCAAAATGCCCCCCAGGACCCCCCAAAATCCCCCAAATTTTCCCAAATCTCCCCCAGTGACCCCAAAATGCCCCCCCAAAATCCCCCAAATCTCCCCAGAAAAGCTCCAAAACGCCCCCAAATCACCCCCAAATTTCACGAAATTTTCCCCAAATTTTCCCAAATCCCCCAAAATGCCCCAAATTTCCCCAAAATCTCCCCAACCTCCCCTGGGACCCCACAAAATCCCCCCCAAAACTGCCCCAAAATCCCTCCAAACTGCCCCAAATCTCCCCAGAAAAGCTCCAAAACCCCCCCAAATCTCCCCCAAATTTCACCAAATTTTCCCCAAATTTTCCCAAAATGCCCCAAATTTTCCCCAAATGCCCCAAATTTCCCCAAATTTCCCCAAATTTCCCCAAATCCCCCCAACCCCTCACCCCGCGGGGGAGCTGTCGGTGCCCGGGTGCAGCTGCATCGTCAGTTCCCCCAGACGGGAAAAGGCGGCGCCGGCGGCCGAGAAAATCTCCCCGACCTGGAACGGCAAACTGGGATATACTGGGATGGACTGGGAGGGACTGGGAGGAACTGGGAGGGGTTAAAAAGGAGATTTGGGGTTACTGGTTTATACTGGGAGGGACTGGGAGGGGATTGGGGGGGACTGGGAGGGACTGGGAGGGAACTGGGATGGAACTGGGACAAACTGGGACAAACTGGGATAAACTGGGATGGACTGGGATGGACTGGGAGGGGATTCAGGGGGACTGGGATGGGATTAGGGGGGACTGGGATGGACTGGGATAAACTGGGAGGGACTGGGAGGGGACTGGGAGGGAACTGGGAGGGGATTGAGAGGGAACTGGGATAAACTGGGATAAACTGGGATGGACTGGGAGGGACTGGGAGGGACTGGGAGGGGATTGGAGGGGACTGGGAGCCCAAACTGGGACCAGTGTCAGGATCAAGACCCAAACTGGGACCAGTAAAACCCAAACTGGGACCCAAACTGGGACCAGTAACAGAATCAAACCCAAACTGGGACCAGTAAAATCTCACTGAGGCCCAAACTGGGACCAGTAACAGGATCAAGACCCAAACTGGGACCAGTAAACCCCAAACTGGGACCAGTAAAACCCAAACTGGGACCACTAAACCCCAAACTGGGACCAGTAAAATCTCACTGAGGCCCAAACTGGGACCAGTAACAGGATCAAGACCCAAACTGGGACCAGTAAACCCCAAACTGGGACCAGTAAAACCCAAACTGGGACCACTAAACCCCAAACTGGGACCAGTAAACCCCAAACTGGGACCAATAAAACCCAAACTGGGATCCGTAAAATCCCATTGAACCCAAACTGGGACCAGTAACAGAATCAAGACCCAAACTGGGACCAGTAAAACCCAAACTGGGACCAGTAAAACCCCACTGGGGCCCAAACTGGGACCAGTAAACCCCAAACTGGGACCAGTAAAAACCCATTGAACCCAAACTGGGACCAGTAACAGAATCAAAACCCAAACTGGGACCAGTAAAACCCCACTGGGAGCCCAAACTGGGACCAGTATCAGGATCAAGACCCGAACTGGGACCAGTAAAACCCAAACTGGGACCAGTAACAGAATCAAACCCCAAACTGGGACCAGTAAACCCCAAACTGGGACCAGTAAAACCCAAACTGGGACCAGTAAAACCCCACTGGGACCCAAACTGGGACCAGTAAAA
Organism: Taeniopygia guttata; assembly: GCF_003957565.2. Taxonomy (NCBI): domain Eukaryota; kingdom Metazoa; phylum Chordata; class Aves; order Passeriformes; family Estrildidae; genus Taeniopygia; species Taeniopygia guttata. Next base: position 512,530 of record NC_054764.1, read on the forward strand.
CCCCAAACTGGGACCAATAAAACCCAAACTGGGACAAATAAAACCCAAACTGGGACCAGTAACAGAATCAAAACCCAAACTGGGACCAATAAAACCCAAACTGGGACCAGTAAAATCCCACTGGGACCCAAACTGGGACCAGTAACAGAATCAAGACCCAAACTGGGACCAGTAAAACCCAAACTGGGACCAGTAACAGAATCAAACCCAAACTGGGACCAGTAAACCCCAAACTGGGACCAGTAAACCCCAAACTGGGACCAGTAACAGAATCAAACCCCAAACTGGGACCAGTAAACCCCAAACTGGGACCAGTAACAGAATCAAACCCAAACTGGGACCAGTAAACCCCAAACTGGGACCAGTAAAACCCAAACTGGGACCAGTAAACCCCAAACTGGGACCAGTAACAGAATCAAACCCCAAACTGGGACCAGTAAACCCCAAACTGGGACCAGTAACAGAATCAAACCCAAACTGGGACCAGTAAACCCCAAACTGGGACCAGTAAAACCCAAACTGGGACCAGTAAACCCCAAACTGGGACCCAAACTGGGACCAGTAACAGAATCAAACCCAAACTGGGACCAGTAAAACCCAAACTGGGACCAGTAAATCTCACTGGGAGCCCAAACTGGGACCAGTATCAGGATCAAGACCCAAACTGGGACCAGTAAAACCCAAACTGGGACCAGTAACCGCCGCACCCCGGAACCTTCCATGGGGGTCATTCTCCCCCACCCGACTCTTTCCGGGTGCGGACCGGAAGTAGCATCAAACCGGAAGTTCCCTCATCCCCAACCCCCCCCCGATCCTCTCCTCACACCCCCAAAAAAAACCCCCAAAATCTCCCAAATCCGCCCAAAATTGCCCAAAATCCCTGACTTTAGTCGATGCTGACGTCATGGCCGCTCTGCCCGGCCCCTCCGGCCGCCGCCGCCGCCGCTCCGGCTCCTCGATGATGGCGGCGGGGGGGGAGGGGCCGCTCCGCCCCGCGCGTCTCGTTGGTACCGCCCTCAGCAGGCCCCGCCCCCTCACGCTGATTGGTCAGTTCCACGTAAACCCCGCCCACCGCCCCGCCCACTTCCGCCTCCCGCGGCCGCGCCGCTCCGCGGGCTCGTTGCTCCTCACCCCCAAAATTCCCATTTTTCACCCCAAAATCGCCGTTTTTCACCCCAAAAACCCATTCCACCCATAAAAAACCACCGCGGGGTGAATACACAACAAATTTATTCATTACCCAGCCCCGAGCGCGCTTCCGCGCGGGAAAAAATTGGTCCTCCAAGCGTGGAAAAAATGGGATTTTTAAACGGAAAAAAAGAAAAAAGGGATTTTTTTGGGGTGAAAAACGGCGGTTTCGGGTCTCAGCGCACCATGTACTCCTTGCGCTTGTTGAGGCGGCTCTGGAAGAGGGAGAAGCCGCCGAGCAGCGCGTAGAGCCCCGCGGCGATGAAGCAGTTGTAGCTGACCTGCTCGTACAGGCGGTAAATGCGCTCGGGGCCGCTGCGGAGGGGAAAAAATCGGAATTTTGGGGGATTTTGGGGGGTTTGGGGGATTTTTGGGGGGATTTCGGGGAGTTTGGGGGGTTTTGGGGGGGATTTTCAGGGGGTTTGGGGGGTTTTGGGAGCTTAAATCGGTGTAAAATTCACCCCCAAAATCCGCCCCAAAATTCCTTCCAGGACTCCCCCAAAATTCCCCCCACCCAAATTTTCCCCAAAACCCCCAAAATTCCCCTCAGGATCTCCCAAAAACCCCCAAATTCTCCCCAAAATTCCACCCAGGACCGCCCCAAACTCTCCCCACCCAAATTTCCCCCCAAACCCCCAAAATTCATCAAAATTCCCCTCAGGATCTCCCCAAATTCCCCCAAATTCTCCCCAAATTCCACCCAGGACCCCCCCAAAATTCCCCACACCCAAATTTCCCCCAAAACCCCCAAAATTCATCAAAATTCCCCTCAGGATCTTCCAAAACCCCCCCAAATTCTCCCCAAATTCCACCCAGGATCCCCTCAAAATCCCCCCACCCAAATTTCCCCCAAAACCGCCAAAATTCATCAAAATTCTCCTCAGGATCTCCCCAAATCCCCCCAAATTCTCCCCAAATTCCTCCCAGGACCCCCAAAATTCATCAAAATGTCCCTTAGAACCTCCAAAATCCCCCAAAATCCCCCCAAATCCCCCTCAAGACCCCCAAATCCCCCTCAGGACCCCCCAAATCCCCCTCAGGACCCCCCAAATTCCCCTCAGGACCCCCCCAAACTCCCCCAAATCCCCTCAAACCTCCCTAAATTCCTCTCAGGACCCCCCAAATCCCCCAAAAATCCCTCACAGGGACCCCCAAACTGCCCCAAATCCCCCCCAAATCCCCCCAGGACCCCCAAAATCCCCCCAGGACCCCCCAAAATCCCCCAAAATCCCCCCAAATTTCCCCTCACCCCTTGAAGTCCTCCTCAGTGAAAGGCACATCCTCGATCAGCACGGCCGAGTGGACGTTGAAAAAAATGCCCAACAGCACCTGGGGGGATTTTTGGGGGGATTTTGGGGGGTCTCGAGGGGATTTGGGGGGAGTTTGGGGGTCCTGGGAGGGATTTGGGGGGATTTTGGGGGGTCTCGAGGGGATCTAGGGGGAATTTGGGGGTCCTGGGTGGTCTCTCGGGGAGATTTGGGGAATTTTTGGGGGTCCCAAGTGGATTTGGGGTGGGATTCGGGGGTCCTGAGGGTCCCCTGGGGAGATTTGGGGGGAATTTGGGGGTCCTGGGAGGGATTTGGAGGGAATTTGGGGGGATTTTGGGGGGTCTCGAGGGGATTTGGGGGTCCTGGGTGGTCCCTCGGGGAGATTTGGGGGATTTTTTGGGGATTTTGGGGGGTCTTGAGGGGATTTGGGGGGAATTCGGGGGTCCTGAGGGTCCCTTGTGGGGATTTTTGGAGGTCCCAAGAGGATTTGGGGGAATTTTGGGGCTCCTGAGGGGATTTTGGGGGGTCCTGAGGGGATTTTGGGGGAATTTGGGGGGGATTTGGGGCAATTTGGGGTCCCTATGAGGGATTTTGGGAGGATTTGGGGGTCCTGAGGGGATTTTTGGGGGGTCCTGAGGGGATTTTAGGGGGATTTTGGGGCAATTTGGGGGGATTTGGGGAGGTTTGGGGAGGTTTGGGGGTCCCTATGAGGGATTTTGGGAGGATTTGGGGGTTCTTTTGGGGTTTTTTGGGGGGTCTCGGGGGATTTTGGGGGTCCCTGAGGGATTTGGGGTGCAGAGCCCCTCCCCCAGAGCTGCCTCAGCCCCCCAAAATTTGATTTTTTGGGGGTGGGGGAGGGGCCGGGGGTGACTCAGGGGCAGCTGAGGGGAAGTTGGGGGGTGGGGGAGGGGTTTTTGGGGGGTGGGGGAGGGGAAGTTGGGGGGTGGGGGAGGGGTTTTGGGGGGGGTCTCCCCCACATTTTGGAAAGTTTGAACCACCCCAACCCCCCAAAACTCCCTCAGGAACCCCAAATTCCTTCTGAAACCGCTCACAGCCCCCCAAAATTCCTCCGAGACCCCCCCAAAACCCCCTAAATTCCCCCAAAACTCCTCAAAGCCCCCCCAAACCGCTCCCAAGACCCCCCAAAATCCCTCAAATTCCCCCCAATCCCCCCAAATCCCTCAAACACTCCCCTTAAACCTCTCAAATCCCCCCAAAACCCCCCAAAATCCCTCCAAGACCCCCCAAAACCCCTCCAAGACCCCCCCAAATCCCTCCAGGCCTCCCCCAAACCCCTCTAAATCCCCCCCAAAACTCCTCAAAGCCCCCCCAAAACCCTCCCAAGCCCCCCCAAATCCCCCCCAAATCCCCCCAAAACCACTATAAATCCCCCCAAACCCCTCTAAATCCCCCCAAAACCCCCCCAAGACCCTTCAAATCTCCCCCAATCCCCCCTTAACCCCTTAAATCACCCTCAAAACCCCCATAAATCCCCCCAAAACCCCTCTAAATCCCCCCGAAACCCCTATAAATCCCCCCAAGACCCCTATAAATTCCCCCAAGACCCCTATAAATCCCCCCAAGACCCCTCCAAGCCCCCCAAACCCCTCTAAATCCCCCCAAATCTCCCCAAATCCCCCCAAAACCCCTCTAAATCCCCCCAAACCCCTCTAAATCCCCCCAAAACCCCTATAAATTTCACCAAAACCCCTCTAAATCCTCCCCAAACCCCTCTAAATCCCCCCAAATCCCCCCAAATTCCCCCCCAGCCCCTGACCAGCATCACGACGCCCCAGGCGCTGAGGACGAGCCCACACGCCGCCATTTTGGGCCCGCAGCAGAGCAGCGACACCATGGCGAGCTGGGGGCGGCCCGGGCGAGCCCCTCCGGACGCTTTTTTGGGGGTTTTTTGGGGTTTTTTTGGGGTTTTTTTTTGGTTTTTTTTGGCGTATCCCCCCCGCCTTCGCTGAGGCGGCGCAGCAGACTGAGGCCACGCCCCCTTGACGTAACCACGCCCCCTTTACGTAACCACCCATCTTTTGCATAACCACGCCCACTTATCAGCAAAGCCACGCCCCCTCGGGTCGTACCATTCTCACCCCCGCGGGGAGGGGGGGGAAACTCGCCGTTGATTGGTTGCGGGGTTTAATTAGGGGCGTGGTTTCGGCTTTTTGGCCACGCCCACCACACCCACGCGTGTCCTCAGTGTCCCCTGGGTGTCCCCTGGGTGACCACGCCCCTTTGTGACGTCACACGGGGGTGTTCCCCCCCTCCCCCCCCCTCCCGGAACAATCCAATTCCCAAAATTGGCGTCTGGCCCTTTAAATGCCCCTCCCCCCCCTCGCCGAGGTCACTTTGAGGTGACATTTCACGGGGGGGGGGGGGAGGGGAAAGAGCTAAAAATAGCTCCGGGCACGCGCCCGCCCCTCCCCCACCCCCTCCCGGTGACGTCATCGCCGCCCCGTTTCTATTTTAGGGCAAAAGCGGCGGGAATTGGGGGAGGGGCGGGAATTTGGGGGGTCCTGGGGTGGGGGAGGGGGGGGAAAAATGGGGGGGAGGGGTCCTGGGGTGGGGGAGGGGCGGGAATTTGGGGGGTCCCGGTGGGGGGAGGGGAAAAAAAAATGGGGGGGGGGGGGGGGGGGTCTGGGGTGGGGGAGGGGGAATGTTGAGGTGGGGAGCGGCGGAAGTAAAAATTTTTTGGGGTTCGGGGGTGGGGGAGGGGCGGGAATTTGGGGGTTCTGGGGTGGGGGAGGGGCCGAGAGGTGAAATTTGGGGGTGGGGGAGGGGCAAAAATTGGGAGTGTCCGGGGGGGGGAGGGGCAAAATAAAAGGGGGGGGGTCCTGGGGTGGGGGAGGGGCGGGAATTTGGGGGTCCTTGGGTGGGGGAGGGGCAGGGAACCAGAATTTGGGGGTGGGGGAGGGGCGGGAGTAAAAATTTGGGGGTTTGGGGGTGGGGGAGGGGCGGGAATTTGGGGGTGGGGGAGGGGCGGAAGTAAAAAATTTTGGGGGTTCAGGGGTGGGGGAGGGGCAGGGGGGTGAAATTTGGGGGTGGGGGAGGGGCGGGAATTTGGGGGGGCCCGGATGGGGGAGGGGAAAAAAAATGGGGGGGGGGGGTCCTGGGGTGGGGGAGGGGCGGGAATTTGGGGGTGGGGGAGGGGCGGGAATTTGGGGGATGGGGTGGGGGAGGGGCAAAATTTTGGGGGTTCTTGGGTGGGGGAGGGGCAGGGAGGTGAAATTTGGGGGGGTGGGGGAGGGGCGGGAATTTGGGGGGGTCCCGAGAGGGGGAGGGTCGGGAATTTGGGGGTCCTTGGGTGGGGGAGGGGCAGGGAACCAAAATTTGGAGGTGGGGGAGGGGCAGGAAGGCAGAATTTTGGGGTGGGGGAGGGGCGGGAGTAAAAATTTGGGGGTTCAGGGGTGGGGGAGGGGCCACAAATTTGGGGGGATGGGGGTGGGGGAGGGGCGGTAATTTTGGGGCTCCGGTTATAGTTTGGGGGGGCGGGGCAGGGGCGTGTCCCGGTGGGCGTGGCCCCGGTGGGCGTGGCCTCCTCTGGCCCCGCCCCCCCGCCCGGAGCCGCCGCAGACCCCCCGGGACCCCCCGGGAGCCGCCGCCCCTCCCCCCCCCGCCCTCATTAACCCCTAATTAGCGCTTCATTAACGCTGAGCGGCTCTTAATTACCCTCGTTAGCGCTTGATTAGCCCTAATTAACCCTATACGGTGCTTAATTAACCTTAATTTGCACTTAATTAGCCTAAATAACACCTTATTAACCTTAATTTGCTCTTAATTAGCGCTAATTAGCTCCGATCTGCTCTTAATTACCCCAAATAGCTCTTGATTAACCCTAATTTGCTCTTAATTATCGCTAATTAGCCGTGATTCGCTCTTAATTAATGCTAATTAGCCCAGATTTGCCCTTAATTAGCTCTAATTAACCGTAATTAGCTCTTAATAACCCTAATTTGCACTAATTTGCTCTTAATTAGCCCTAACTGACCATAATTAGTTCTAAATGAGCCCTAAATAGCTCTTAATTAGCCCTAAATAGCTCTTAATTAACTCTAACTAACCCTAATTAGCTCTTAATTAGCCCTGATTATCCCTAGTTTGCTCTTCATTAATCCTAATTAACCCTGATTTGCTCTTAAATACCCCTAATTAACCCTAACTGGCTCTTAATTAACCCCAATGTGCTCTTAATTAACCCTAATTAACCTCCTGATCCCCCTCACGGGACCCCCCCCTCGTCCCCTCATTAACCTTTAATTAATCCTTAATTAACACTCCGATCCGCACCGGGATGGCCACAACCGCTAATTAACCCCTAATTAATCCTTAATTAAGCCCCTGGCCCTCCTCTGACCCCTCATTAACCCCTAATTAACCCCTAATTAGTCCCTAATTAACCCTCCCCCCCTCGGGAAACCCCCTGGGAGTGCCCCTCATTAACTCCCCCGCTTAATTAACTTGCTAATTAACTAATTAATTAATTACTGCCTCCATGCCCAGGGGGTTCCAGCAGATCCAAGAGGAGGAGGAGGTACGGGGTTAATTAAGGTTAATTAGAGGTTAATTAGGGGTTGGGGTTAATTAAGCACTAATTAGAGGTTAATTTAAGGCTAATTAGGGGTGAATTAGAGGTTAATTAGGGGTCGGGGTGTCACGAGGGGATTGGGAAGTTAATTAGGGATTAATTAAGGATTAATAAGGAGTTAATTAAGGGTTGGACGGTCCAGGGGAGGGTCAGGGGGTTAATTAAGGACTAGAGGTTAATTAAGTGTCGGGTGGGTCTCGTGGGGGGTTCCGGAGGTTAATTAGGGGTAATTAAGAGTTAATTGCGCATTGGAGAGTCCCGAGTTGAATTGGGGAATTAATGAAGGGTTAATTAAGTATTAATTAAGGGTTAATTAAGGGTTAATTAGGGGTCGGGAAGGGGGAACTCGGGGGGAGGGAATCCGGGGGTTAATGAGGGATTAATTAAGGGTTAATTAGGGGTTAATTAGGGGTCAGGGGGGAGTATCCGGGAGGGGGGATCCGAAGCTTAATTAGGAGTTAATTAAGGGTTAATTAGAAGTCAGGCCCGGGGTGGATTGGGGGATTAATTAACTCTTAATTAAGGGTTAGTTAAGGGTTAATTAGGACTTGGAGAGTGCTGAGATGGATTGGGAGATTAATTAAGTAATAATTAGGAGTTAATTAAAGGTTAATTAGGGCTTGGGAAGGGGCTCCTGTGGGGGAAAGTCGGGAGGTTAATTAGGGGTTAATTAGAAATTAATTGTGGGTTAATTAGAAGTTAATTACAGATTAATTAGACGTTAATGAGAAGTTAATTACAAATTATTTAGGAGGTAATTAGGAATTCATTATGGGTTAATTAGGGGTTAATTAGAAGTTAATTACAGATTAATTAGGAGTTAATCAGAAGTTCATTACGCATTATTTAGGAGGTAATTGGGAATTCATTACGGGTTAATTACGGGTTAATGAGACTTTAATTACAGATTATTTAGGAGTTAATTAGGAATTCATTATGGGTTAATTAGGGGTTAATTAGAAGTTAATTACAGAATGATTAGGAGTTAATGAGAAGTTCATTAGGGGTTAATTAGGAGTTAATTAGCAGGCAATTAGGGATTAATTAGTGCTGAATCGGGGATAATTTAGGCGTTAATGAGGCGTTAATTAAGGGTTAATTGGGGGGGTGGGGGAGGGGCGGATGTCGCGACAGAGCCCCGCCCCCTCCGGGTCACGTGACGAGGGGCGGGGCGGGGGCGTGCGGGGGGTGGGGGAGGGGCGGAGCCCTTTGGCCACGCCCCCAAACCGACCCCGCCCCTCCCCCACCCCCAAATTTCCCCAATCCAGAATTTTGGGGGAAATTTTGGGGATTTTGGGGGAATTTTGGGGATTTTGGGAAAAATTTTGGGATTTTGGAACAATTTTTGGAATTTTGGAGAAAATTTTGGGATTTTGGGGGAATTTTTGGGATTTGGGGAAAATTTTTGGAATTTTGGGGGAATTTTGGGGGGATTTTGGGGATTTTGGGGAAATTTTGGGGATTTTGGGGGAATTCTTGGGATTTTGGGGGAATTTTGGGGATTTTGGGGAAATTTTTGGGATTTTGGGAAAATATTTGGAATTTTGGGAGAATTTTGGGGAATTTTTGGAATTTTGGGAGAATTTTGGAATTTTGGGGGAATTCCGGGGGTATTTTTTGGAATTTTGGGGGAATTTTTGGAATTTTGGGGGGAAATTTTGCCGTGATTTTTGGGGGGGAATTTTGGGAGGATTTTTGGGATTTTTGGGGTCACTATTGATGGATTTTAAGGGGGAGTTTTGGTGGATTTTGGGGATTTTAGCGGGAAGCTTCGGGCTGATTTTTTGGGATTTTTTGCGGTGAATTTTGGGGATTTTTGGGGTGATTTTTTGGGATTATTCGGGGTGATTTTTGAGGTGAATTTTGGGGCGATTTTTTGGGGTAATTTTTTTTTGAGTGAATTTTGGGATTTTCTGGTGAACTTTGGGGGATTTCGGGGTGATTTTTGGGGTGATTTTTTTAGGATTTTCGGGCTGAATGTTAGGATTTTTGGGTGAATTTTGGGGGATTTTTTTGGGTGAATTTTGGGGATTTTTGGGGTGCTATTTTGGGGCATTTTAAGGCGATTTTCGGGATTTCTGGGGGGATTTTCGGGTGGATTGTTTTGGGATTTTCGGGTTGATTTTTTAGGATTTTTGGGCTGAATGTTGGGGGATTTTCGGGTGAATTTTGGGCTATTTTTTGGGGTGAATTTGGGGGATTTTTGGCGGTGCTATTTTGGGGCATTTTGGGGGAATTTTTGGACTTAATTTTGGGGTTTTGGGGTTGATTTTTTTTGGTTTTTTGGGTGAATTTTGTGGGATTTTTTGGGGGGGATTTTGGGGGGTGCTATTTTGGGGAGGGGTCTCTGCCCGCAGGAGGATGAGGGGGGGTCTCCCACTCCCCAAATCCCGGATTTTGGGGGGATTTTGGGACTGAATTTTGGGATTTTCGGGCTGAATTCCGGGGTTTTGGTGGGGATTTTTGGGGGGATTTTGGGGGGTGCTATTTTGGGTGGGGGTCTCTGCCCGCAGGAGGATGAGGGGGGTCCCGCCGCGGCCCCGGGGGGGTCCCCGCCCCCCGCGCTGACCCCCGCCCTGGCCCTGACCGTGTTCGCGGCCGCGCTCGGCTCCCTCGGCTTCGGCTTCAACATCGGCGTCATCAACGCGCCGCAGAAGGTGCCAGACCCCTCCCCAAATTACTGACCCCTCCCCAAATTGGGACCCCTCCCCAAGTTACTGACCCTCCCAAATTACTGACCCCCCCCCAAATTGGGACCCCTCCCTAATTTGTGATCTCCCCCCAAATCGGGACCCCCCCCCAAATCTGGACCCCCCCCCAAATTACCGACCCCCCCCCAAATTACCGACCCCTCCCCAAATTACCGACTCCCCCAAATTGGGACCCCCCCCAAAAATCGGGACCCCCACCCAAATTGGGACCCCTCCCCAATTTCCAGGCCCCTCCCAAAATTAGGGAATCCCTCCCCAAATTGAGGACCCCTCCTCAAATCTGGGTGTCCCCCAGCCAGGGGTGCCCCCTCCCCAAAATCAGGTTCTCCCTCCCCAAATTCGGGTTCCCACCCCCCAATATCAGTTCCCCCTCCATCACTGGGTGCCCCCCACCCAAGGGCGCCCCTTCCCCAAATGCGAATTCCCCCTCTATCAACGGGTGCCCCCCACCCAGGGGCGCCCCCTCCCCAAATCCGAATTCCCCCTCTATCAATGGGTGCCCCCCCACCCAGGGGTGCCCCATCCCCAAATTGGGGCGCCCCCTCCCCAAATTCGGGTTCCCACCCCCCAATATCAGTTGCCCCTCTATCAATGTGTGCCCCCCACCCAGGGGCGCCCCCTCCCCAAATCCGAGATTCCCCCTCTATGAATGGGTGCCCCATCTCCAAATTGGGATGCCCCCCACCCATGGGTGCCCCCTCCCCAAATCCGTTCCCCCTCTATCAACGGGTGCCCCCCACCCAAGGGTGCCCCCTCCCCAAATCCGAATTCCCCCTCTATCAATGGGTGCCCCCCACCCAAGGGCGCCCTCTCCCCAAATCTGGGTTCCCCCTCCATCACTGGGTGCCCCCCACCCAGGGGCGCCCCCTCCCCAAATTGGTGTTCTCCCTCCCCAAATTCGGGTTCCCACCCCCCAATATCAGTTCCCCCTCCTTCAATGGGTGCCCCCCACCCATGGGCGCCCCCTCCCCAAATCCGAGTTCCCCCTCTATCAATGGCTGCCCCCCCCCCACCCATGGGCGCCCCTCCCCGAATCGGGGCGCCCCCTCCCCAACGTGCCGCGCCCTCCGCAGCTGCTGGAGGGGGAGTACAACGCCACGTGGGCGCAGCGCTGGGGGTCGCCGCCCCCTCCCCAGACCCTCTCGCTGCTCTGGGCGCTCTCGGTCGCCATCTTCTCCGTGGGGGGGATGGGCACGGCCCTGGCGGGCGGAGCCGTGGCCGAGCGGCTCGGCAGGTGAGGGGCGGGGCCGAGGAGGCGGGGCTTAATGGGGTGGGGCCGAGGGGGCGGGGCTTAATGGGGCGGGGCCTAATGGGGTGGGGCCTAATGGGGTGGGGCAGAGTGGGAGGAGATTGGAGGGGAAGGGGTTAAAAGTTGGGTGTGGAAATTTAGGGGTTAAATGGGTGTGGGCAGGGCTTATTTGGGTGGGGCAGAGTGGGCGGGGCTTAAGATCTGTTGGGGTGGAGCTTAACAGGGAGTGGTCAAATGGGCGTGGCTTAATGGCGCATAATAATTGGGCGGGGCCTGCTGGGGCGTGGCACAAATGGGCGGGGCTGAAGGGGCGTGGTCACCTCTGCCATGGCCACGCCCCCTCCCCTGCTCCTCCCACCCCTCAGGAAAGGCGCCCTATTGGCCAGCAACGGCCTGGCCGTGGTGGGCGGGGCCCTGATGGGCGGGGCCAAGCTGGGCCCCACCTACATCCTCATCATCCTCGGCCGCTTCATCGTCGGCGCCTACTCAGGTACGGCCTCACCTGGGGGGCGTGGTCTGGCTGGGGGGCGTGGCCTGTCCCTTGGGGGGCGTGTCCCGCAGCCCGAGGGGCGTGTCCCGGCTGACCCCGCCCCCCCGCAGGGTTGGTGTCGGTGCTGGTGCCGCTCTACGTGGGCGAAGTGGCGCCGCTGCGCCTGCGGGGGGCGCTGGGGACCCTCCACCAGCTCGGCATCGTCATTGGCATCCTGGTGGCGCAGGTGGGCGTGGCCTGCGGGGTGGGCGTGGCTTCAGTGGGCAGGGTTGTTTGTGGGCGTGGCTTGATGGGGAGGGGTCATTTGGGTGGTGGGCGGGGAAATGGGGACCCTCCTCCCACTCTGGGCGGGGTTTTATGGGGTGGGCGTGGCTTTGAGGGGCGTGGCTTTTAATGATATATGTGGTTGTGGGTGCGGCTTAAGTGGGCGGGGTCGCTGTGGGCGTGGCTTGATGGGGAGGGGTCATTGGGGGTCGGAGGTTTGGGGTGGTGAGGATGGAAATGGGCGGGGCTTGGTGTGTGGGTGTGGCTTTTGTGGGCGTGGCTTGGGGGGCAGGGGTCACTGGGGGTCCTGGGAGGGTTTGGGGGCCTTGAGGGGATTTTGGGGGGCTTCGCGCAGCTCAGGGGCGGTAAAAAAACCCCCGCCCCCTATCACGACATGCCACCATTTGCAGCTGCTTATCGCTCCCTTCCGGCAGCCTATCGCGCGATATCCCGTGATAACCCCATGCTATCCTGTGATAACCCCGTGATATCACATGATAACCCCACAATATCTTGGCCTATTGCAACCTGTCCTGGCCTATCGCGGCCTATCTTGGCCCGTCGCGGCCTGTCACAGCCTATTGCGGCCTATTGCGGCCTACTGTGGCCTGTTGCGGCCTATCCCTGCCTATTGTGACCTACTGCTGCCTTTTGCGGCCTATCGCGGCCTATCGCGGGGTTATTGTGGCCTGTCGCGGCCTATAGTGGCTAATAGCGGCCTATTGTGGCCTATCTCAGCCTATCTCGGCCTACTGTGGCCTATCACAGCTTATCCCGGCCCGTCACGGCCTATAGCGGCCAATAGCGGCCTATTGTGGTCTATCGTGGCCTATCGTGGCCTGTCACGGCTTGTCGCTGCCTATTGTGGCCTATTGCGGCCTGCTGCAGCCTGTCGCAGCTTATCGCGGCCTATCGCGGCCTATCGCAGCCTATCGCAGCTTATCGTGGCCCATCGCGGCCTATCCCAGCCTATTGCGACATGTTGTGGCCTATTGCGGCCTATTGCAGCCTATCACGGGGTTATCGTGGCCTATCCTGGCCTATCCCGGCCTGTCACGGCCTATAGTGGCCTATTGCAGCCTAATGCGGCCTGTCATGGCCTGTCGAGGCCTATCCCAGCCTATTGCGGCCTACTGCTGCCTGTTGCGGCCTATCGCGGCCTATCATGGGGTTATCGGGGGGTTATCGTGGCCTATCGCGGCCTATCGCGGCCTATCCCGGGGTTATCACGGCCTATCTCAGGGTTATCATGGCCTATCGCGGGGTTATCGCGGGGTTATCGCGCCCTATCACGGCCTATCGCGGCCTATCTTGGCCCATCTCGGCCTGTCCCCCTCCCGCAGGTGCTGGGGCTGCGGGCGCTGCTGGGGACGCCGCGGGCGTGGCCGGCGCTGTTCGGGGCGGGGCTGCTGCCGGCGGCGCTGCAGCTGCTGCTGCTGCCGCTGTGCCCCGAGAGCCCGCGGTTCCTGCTGGCGCGGGGCCAGCGCGGCCGCGCCCGCCGCGGTGAGTCACGCCTTCGGCCTCGCGGGGCCTCACCGGGCTCCTCCTCGCCTTCCCTGCCCTCCCTCACCATTCTTCCTCCTCTTCCTCAGTCCGCGGTCTTCCTCCTCGCTTCCGTCTCCTTTCTTTGTCACCTTCCTCCTCCTCTTCCTCCCTCCCCGTTCTTCCTCCTCTCTGCCTTCGTCTTCCTCCTCTTCCTCACTCCTATTTGTCCTCCTCTCCTTCATCCATCCCCTTCCTCTTCCTCCTCCTCTTCCTCCTCCTCTTCCTCTTCATCTTCATCTTCCTTCTTCTCTTCCTCTTCCTTTCTCCCTCTTCCTCCTCCTCTTCCTTCTTCCGCTTCCTCTTCCTCTTCCTTCTTCCTCTTCCTTTTTCCGCTTCCTCCTCTTCCTCTTCCTCCTCCTCTTTCTCCTCCTCTTTCTCCTCCTCTTCCTCTTCCGCTTCCTCTTCCTTCTTCCTCTTCCTCTTACTTAATTCCCTCCTTCCTCCTCACCGTCATCTTCTTCCTCCATCCTCATTCTTCCTCCTCCTCAACCCCTGCTCTTCCTCCTCACCTTCCTCTTCCTCTTCCACCCCCTTCCTCCCTCGCTCCCATCCTCCTCCTCACCTTCATCCTCCTCATCCTCATTTTCTTCCTCTTCCTCTTCCTCTTCCTCTTCCTCTTCCTCTTCCTCTTCCTCTTCCTCTTCCTCTTCCTCTTCCTCTTCCTCTTCCTCTTCCTCTTCCTCTTCCTCCCCCTCCCCCCCCCTCCCCCTCCCCCTCCCTCCCCTCCCCCCCCTGCCCTATGGCGACAAGCCCCGCCCCCTGTCCGCAGGGCTCTCGCGATTGGCCGGCCCGGCGGCGGAGGCGGGGCTTGCGGCGCTGGAGGCGGAGCTTGGCCGAGGCCCCGCCCCCAAGGTGGGGCTGCTGGAGCTGTGCCGGAGCCGGCGGTACCGGCAGCCGCTGATCGTCACGCTGGGGCTGCAGCTGGCGCAGCAGCTCTCGGGGATAAACGCGGTAAAAACGGGGAAAAAAACTCCAAAATTGGGAAAAACGGGGAAAAAATGGGAAAAATTGGCGGGAAATTGGGAAAAACGGGCGTGGTTTAAGGGAAATGGGCAGGGCCATGGTGTCACGGTGGGGCTGCAGCTGGCGCAGCAGTTCTCGGGGATAAACGCGGTAAAAACAGGGAAAAAACCCGAAATTGGGAAAAACGGGGAAAAATTGGGAAAAACGGGGAAAAAATTGGGAAAAACAGGCGGGAAATTGGGAAAATGGGCGTGGTTTAAGGGAAATGGGCGGGGCCGTGATGTCACCCTGGGGCTGCAGCTGGCGCAGCAGTTCTCGGGGATAAACGCGGTAAAAATGGGGGAAAAACCCAAAATCGGGAAAAACGGGGAAAAAACTGGGAAAAACGGGCGGGAAATTGGGGGAAAATGGGCGTGGTTTAAGGGAAATGGGCGTGGTTTAAGGGAAATGGGCGGGGCCATGGTGTCACCCTGGGGCTGCAGCTGGCGCAGCAGCTCTCGGGGATAAACGCGGTAAAAACGGGGAAAAAAACTCCAAAATCGGGAAAAACGGGGAAAAAATTGGGAAAATGGGGAAAAAATTGGGAAAAATGGGCGAGAAATTGGGAAAAATGGGCGTGGTTTAAGGGAAATGGGCGGGGCCGTGGTGTCACCCTGGGGCTGCAGCTGGCGCAGCAGTTCTCGGGGATAAACGCGGTAAAAATGGGGGAAAAAACCCCAAAATTGGGAAAAACGGGGGAAAAAATTGGGAAAAACGGGGAAAAAATTGGGAAAAACGGGGAAAAAATTGGGAAAATGGGCGGGAAATTGGAAAAAAATGGGCGTGGTTTAAGGGAAATGGGCGGGGCCGTGATGTCACCCTGGGCTGCAGCTCTCGGGGATAAATGCGGTAAAAATGGGGGAAAAAAACCCAAAATAGGGGAAAAGAGGGAAAAAATTGGGAAAAACCAGACAAAACCACCCAAAATCCAGAAAAAAGGGACCAAAATTGGGGAAAACACTCAAAATCTGGAAAAACAGGGCCAAAACCTCCAATATGGGGAAATCACCCAAAATCTGGAAAAACTGGATGAAAATTGGGGAATAAAGGGGCAAAACCACCAAAAATTGGGAAAAACAAGACCAAAATTTGGAAAAACACCCAAAATCAGGAAAAATGGGGCAAAAACACCCTAAATTGGGAGAAACGGGGAAAAACCACCCAAAATCGGGAAAAACTGAACCAGAATTGGGAAAAATGGGCGTGGCCTTGGCATTGCACCAATCAGGGTCACCGGGATTGGGGCGGGGCTTAACAGGGCGTGGTCACAAAGGGGTGGGGATTGAAGGAAGGGGCGTGGCTAAATAAATGATGGGCATGGCTTGAAGGGCGTGGCCTAAAGGGGCGGAGCCTCATGGGCGTGACCCTTTGAATGGGAATTTTGGGGCGGGGCTTCCTTGAGGTGTGTCCATCGGGGGCGTGGTTTGAGTGGGCGTGTCCTGCTGACCACGCCCCCTTTCCCGCCCCAGATCTTCTACTATTCGACGTCCATCTTCGAGGGGGCGGGGCTCCAGGACCCGGCCGTCGGCACCATCGGGACGGGCGTGGTCAACGTGGCGGCCACGGCCCTGTCGGTGAGCCACGCCCAATCAGCGCCAGGGGGAGGGGGCGGGTCCTGTGGCAGCCAATGGGGGCGCGGGAAACACTCGGTGGGCGTGGTCAAGTGGGGAGTGGTCTCATTGTGGGCGTGGTCTCATTGGGTGTGGCCATGGTGGGTGGAGTCTCAATTAGGGTGGGCGTGGTCTTGGTGGGTGGAGTCTCGGAGGTGGGCGTGGTCTCAAAGGGGTGTGGTCGTAGTGGGTGGAGTCTTCAAAGTGGGCGTGGTCCTGAAGGGGTGGGGTCTGATTGGTGGGTGCGGTCTGGTGGATGGGTGTGGCCATGGGGCGGAGTCTCGTGTCCGGGCGTGGTCACAAGTGGGCGTGGCCTCGTGGGTGTGGTCGCAAGAGGGTGGAGTCTCGTGGTTGGGTGTGGTCATGGGGCGGAGTATCAAGGGTGGGTGTGGTCACAAATGGGCGTGGCCTCATGGTGGGCGTGGTGATGAGTGGGTGGAGTCTCGTGGTTGGGTGTGGTCACGAGTGGGTGGAGTCTCATTGTTGGGCGTGGCCATGGGGCGGAGTCTCATGTCTGGGCGTGGTCATAAGTGGGTGTGGCCTCATGGGCGTGGCCATGGGGCAGAGTTTTGTGGTTGGGTGTGGCCATGGGGCGGAATCTCGTGTCTGGGCGTGGTCACACGTGGGCGTGGCCCCCGGTGGGCGTGTCCCGCTGAAGCCCCGCCCCGCAGGTGGTGCTGGTGGAGCGGGCGGGGCGGCGCGTGCTGCAGCTCCTGGGGCTGCTCGGCATGATGGGCTGTGCCACCACCCTGGCGCTGGCGCTCAAGGTGAGCGGGGACCCCAAAATCCGACCTGGGACCCCCAAAATCAGACCCAGGACCCCCAAAATACAGCCCCAGGACCCGAAATTACAGACCGGGACCCTCAAAATACTGACCGGGACCCCAAAATACTGACCGGGACAAATTGGAAAAAATTTCGAAAAAGTTGAAAAAATATTCAAAAAAAAAAAAAATCCCAAAAAATCCCCCAAAAAATCCCCAAAAAAATAAAAAAAAATCCAAAAAAATCCAAAAAAACCCCCCAAAAAATCCCAAAAAAAACCCCAAAAAAATCTCAAAAAAGTCCCCCAAAAAATCCCAAAAAAATCCCAAAAAATTCCCAAAAAAATCCCAAAAAAATCCCAAAAAATTCCCAAAAAATCCCAAAAAAAATCCCCAAAAAATCCCCAAAAAATCCCCCAAAAAATCCCAAAAATTCCCCAAAAAACCTCCCAATAATCTGAATTTTCCCGTTCTTTCCCAGCTGGGGGGTCCGTTCTGGGGCGCGGTGGCTCTGGCCTCGGCTCTGGCCTTTGTCGGGTTCTTCGCGGTGGGGCCGGGGCCCCTCCCCTGGTTCGTGGGCGCGGAGCTGTTCCCCCCCGGGCCCCGCGCGGCCGCGCTCGGCCTGGCCGGGCTGCTCAACTGGGCCAGCAACACCGCCGTGGCCATGGCCTTCCCCGCCATGCAGGTACCAAAAAATCGGGGGATTTTGGGGATTTTCGGAGTTTTTGGGAATTTTTGGGATTTTTTTTGGGTTTTTTGGGTGATTTTTGGGGCATTTGGAGAGGTTTTTATGGGATTTTTGGGGGATTTTTGGTTGATTATTGGGTGATTTTGGGATGTTTTATGGGATTTTTTGGGAATTTTTGTGGAATTTTGGGGGGATTTTGGGCGATTTTCGGGGGGTTTTGAGTGGTTTTATGGGATTTTTGGGGGATTTTTGGGGGATTTTTGGGGGATTTTAGCCTGATTTTGGGGGGTTCTATGGGGATTTTGGGGGGATTTCGGGGAGGGTTTGGCCATGGCCATGGCCTTCCCCGCCATGCAGGTACCAAAAAATCGGGGAATTTTGGGGGTGTTTTGGGATTTTTTGGGTGATTTGGGGTGATTTTTGGGCAATTTTGGGGGTTTTATGAGGGGATTTTGGGGGGATTTCAGAGAGGGTTTGGCTGTGGCCATGGCCTTCCCCGCCATGCAGGTACGGGGGAAAAATTGGGGTTTTGGGGATTTTTGAGGATTTTTTGGGAATTTTTTGGGTTTGTTGGGGGGATTTTTGGGTGATTTTGGGAGGTTTTATGGGATTTTTTTGGGGATTTTTGTGGAGATTTTGGGCGATTTTCAAAGGGATTTGGGTGGTTTTATGGGATTTTGGGGGGATTTTGGGATTTTTTGGGGGATTTGGGGGCAGTTTATGGGGGATTTTGTGGGTTTTTGTGGGATTTTGTGGGGTTCTATGGGGATTTCGGGGAGGGTTTGGCCGTGGCCATGGCCTTCCCCGCCATGCAGGTACTGGGGGGAATTCAGGAATTTTGGGGATTTGGGGGATTTTTGGGGATTTTGGGGGGTTGTATGGGGACTTTTGGGGGGATTTGGGGGAAATTTGGGGGGTCTTATGAGGGATTTTTGGGGGATTTGGGGGGATTTTCCCCCATAAATCCCAATTTTTCCCCATTTTCCCCCATTTTCCCCCATTTTCCCCATTTTTTCCCCTATAAATCCCAATTTCCCCCCATAAATCCCAATTTCCCCATTTCCCCTTGCAGGCGGCGCTGGGCCCGTTGGTGTTTCTGCTTTTCGGGGCGCTCCTCGGGGGTTTCTCCCTCTTCACTTTCCTTCTGCTCCCCGAGACCCGCGGCCGCCCCTTCCCCGCCCCCCCCCGAGCCCCCAAATTCCGCCCCCCTGGGGCACCCCGAGAAGGACACGGAGCTGCAGAGCCTGGCCGCCCACCCCGAGCCCTGAATTGGGGGGGACCCCAAAAATTTGGGGCGTTTTGGGGCGGTTTTGGGGCTCCCCGCCCAAAATTTGGGGGGTTTTTTGAGAATTTTGCCCAAAATTTGGAGTTTTTTAAGGCGTTTTTGGGGGCAAACCAACATTTTGGGGAGTTTCAAGTCGATTTCGGAGGGCACCCCAAAAATTTGGGGGGTTTTGGGGCGGTTTTGGGGCTCCCCGCCCAAAATTTGGGGTTTTTTTGGAGCGATTCGCCCAAAATTTGGTATTTTTAAGGCATTTTGAAGCCAATTTTTGGGGGCACCCCAACATTTTGGGGAGTTTTGAGTCGATTTTGGGGGGCACCCCAAATTTTGGGGGATTTTGGGTCGGTTTTGGGGCTCCCCACCCAAAATTTTGGGGATTTTTGGAGCGTTTCCCCCAACATTTTAAGGCATTTTGAAGCCAATTTTTGGGGACACCCCAAATTTTTGGGGGGTTTCCAGTCGATTTTGGGGGGCACCCCAACATTTTGGGGCTTTCGAGTAGATTTTGGGGAGCCCCCCAAATTTTTGGGGGGTTTAGGGTCGGTTTTGGGGCTCCCCACCCAAAATTTGGGGGTTTTTGAGCTTTTCCCCCAAAATTTTAAGGCATTTTGAAGCCGATTTTTTGGGGCACCCCAACATTTTCAAGGGTTTCAGGGCAGTTTTGGGGCTTCCCCACCCAATTTTGGAGTTTTTTGGGAGGTCTCCCCAAAAGTTTGGGGGGTTTTGGGGCTCCCCACCCAAAATTTGGGGTTTTTTTTGAGCGTTTCTCCCAAAATTTGGAGGTTTTTAAGGCATTTTTGGGGGAAACCCAACATTTTGGGGGGTTTCGGGGCGGTTTTGGGGCTCCCCGACCAAATTTTGGAGTTTTTTGGGAGGTCTCCCCAAAAATTTGGGGGGTTTTGGGGCTCCCCACCCAAAATTTGGGGTTTTTTTTGAGCTTTTCCCCCAGAATTTTAAGGCATTTTGAAGCCGATTTTTCGGGACAACCCAACATTTTGGGGGATTTCAGGTCGATTTTAGGGAGCACCCCAAATTTTTGGGGGGTTTTGGGTCGGTTTTGGGGCTCCCCGCCCAAAATTTGGGGTTTTTTTGAGTGTTTCCCCCAAAATTTGGAGGTTTTTAAGGCGTTTTTGGGGGCACCCCAACATTTTCAAGGGTTTTGGGGCAGTTTTGGGGCTCCCCCACCCAATTTTGGAGTTTTTTGGGAGGTCTCCCCAAAAATTTGGGGGGTTTTGGGGCAGTTTTGGGGCTCCCCGCCCAAAATTTGGGGTTTTTTTGAGTGTTTCCCCCAAAATTTGGAGGTTTTTAAGGCGTTTTTGGGGACAACCCAACATTTTGGGGGATTTTGGGTCGGTTTTGGGGCTCCCCACCCAAAATTTGGAGGTTTTTTGGAGCGTTTCCCCCAAAATTTGGTATTTTTAAGGTATTTAGGGGTCGATTTTTGGGGGCACCCCAACATTTTGGGGGATTTCAGGTCGATTTTGGGGGGCACCCCAAAAATTTAGGATTTTTAAGCCACTTAGGAGCTGATTTTGGGATTTTTGGGCCGATTTTGGGGGACACCCCAAACATTTTGGGCTTTTTGTGTTGATTTTAGGGTGAACCCCCCAAAAATTTGGGATTTTTTGGGGGCTCCTGAATTTTCTTTTGCTTTTAAAGTCACTTTGGAGCCAATTTTGGAACATCCCCCACAAATTTTGGGGTTTTTTTTGGTGATTTTGGAACATCCCCCCACCCCAAATTTGGGGGTTTTTTGAGCACTTTGAGGCACCCCCAAAAATTTTGGGGCTTTTTTTTTCCCCCATTGATTTTGGGGAGGGATTTTGGGAGGATTTTGGGATTTTTTGGGGTCTCCCCCCACCCCGGTTGTAAATAAAGGTGAGAATAAAACAGCGTCGATCCCGAAATTTGGGGGATTTTGGGGAAATTTGGGGGAATTTTGCGGGAATTTTATGAATTTAAGGGAATTTCAGGAGAATGTTGTTGAAATTTGGGGAAATTTGAGGGAATATGTAGAGAATTTGGGGGAATTTTAGAGAAATTTCGGGAATTTTAGGGTATTTTGGAGAATTTTAGGGAAATTGGGGAAATTTTGTGGAAATTTGAAAGAGTTTGGGGGAAATTTAAGGGAATTAGGGGAATTTTGAGGGAATTTTGTGGGAATTTTGTGGAATTTTGTGGGAAATTTGGGGGAATTTGAGAGCATTTGGGGAATTTTAGGGAATTTGCGGAATTTTGTGGAAATTTGGGGAATTCTACGGAATTTTGTGGGGAATTTTAGGAGAATTTTGTGGAAATTTGGGAAAATTTAAGAGAATTTGGGAATTTTTTTAAATTTTGTAGGAATTTTTGGAAATTTGGGGGAATTTTGCCGACAATGTTGGGAATTTTGTGGAAACTTTTGGGAAATTTTGGGAAATTTTGGGAAATTTTGGGAATTTGGGGCAATTTGACCCCAAAATTGGGGCAGGGGGGATTTTGGGGTGGGGGAGGGGCCCCAAAATTCGGGCGCCGGCCCCGCCCCTTTCTGCACAGGCCCCGCCCCTTTGGATAACCACGCCCCTCTCGTCTCCTATTGGTGGATCCGCGGCAGCGCCGCCTCTGATTGGTCGCACGCTGCCGGGAGGGGGCGCCACGTTAGCGCATGCGCAGTGTTTAACCCCAAGATGCGTCCGCGTAAAGCTGGATAGATTTACATAAATCTCAATAAATCTCCATAAATCCCGGGTGCTGACGATAAAGCGATCAGCGTCATTAACCTCATTTGCATAACGAGCTCTACCAGCGGCGTTGCCATGACAACGCCCCCCCTCAAAAAGGCGCCTGAGGTGAGGCCTCAGGCCCGCCGCGTGCTCCAAATCTCGCGACATTTCCCTCAAGGAGCGCGGCTGCTCTGACGACTTCTCGCGAGATCTCACCGCGGCACGCCAACTGTCGAACCCCGCAAATCTCGCGAGATCTCCCAATCAGGGCGGCGCCATCACGCCGTAACCCAACCCTCCCTGGATGTGCGCATGCGCACACGCTGTTCCGTACACCCCTCCCCGCATGGCGCATGCGCAGTTCGCTCCGCGGCGCTGCCCCGGCCTCACTGCGCATGCCCAGTGCCGCCCCCCCCCCCCGCGCGGGGCGGTCGCGCATGCGCGGTGGGGCCCGGGGGGTGCAGCAGCTCCAGCGCGGCGGCGGCGGCGGCGGCGGCGGCTTCGGCCTGAGGGGCTCCGGTGAGTCCCGGGCGGCTCCGGGGGGCGGCCGAGCCTCGGGGCAGCCCCGGGAGGAGCTCCGGGATCCCCCCCGAGATGTTCCCGAGGAGGTTTTCCCCCCCCGGCCCGGCCCAGGCCGCGCCCGCCCGCCAGAGGGCCGCGTGGCGGCGGCGGCGCGCGGGGGGAGCCCCGAATTTGGGGGGATTTGGGGGTAAACCCACCCAAAATCAGGGGGGATTTGGGGTAAAGTCCCCTAAAAATGAGGGGGGATTTGGGGGTAAAGCCCCCTAAAAATGAGGGGGGATTTGGGGGGATTTGGGGGTGAAAGCGGCACGAAATGAGGGGGGATTTGGGGGTAAACCCACCCAAAATCTGGGGGGATTTGGGGTAAAGTCCCCTAAAATCAGGGGGGATTTGGGGGTAAAGCCCCCTAAAAATGAGGGGGGATTTGGGGGTAAAGTCCCCTAAAAATGAGGGGGGATTTGGGGGTAAACTCGCCTCAAAAATTGGGGGGATTTGGGGGTAAAGCCTCCTAAAATGAGGGGGAATTTGGGGGTAAAGTCCCCCAAAAATGAGGGGGGATTTGGGGCAAAGTACCCTAAAAATGAGGGGGGATTTGGGGATAAACCCACCCAAAATCAGGGGGGATTTGGGGGTAAAGTTCCCTAAAATGAGGGGGGATTTTGGGGAAAGTACCCTAAAAGTGAGGGGGGATTTGGGGGTAAAGTGCCCTAAAATGAGGGGGGATTTGGGGATAAACTCGCCCCCAAAATTGGGGGACATGGGGGATAACTCCCCTAAAAATTTGGGGGAATTCGGCAATAAACCCCCTAAAAATAAGAGGGAATTTGGGGATAACCTCAGCCCAAAATTTGGGGAAATTGGGGAAAAACCTCCCCAAAGTTTGGGGGGATTCGGGGATAAACCCCCTAAAAATTTGGGGGAATTTGGGGATAACCCCACCCAAAATTAGGCGATTCCCCCCCAAAATTAGGAGAAATTTGGGGATAACCCACTCCAGAATTTAGGGGGATTTGGGGATAAACCGCCCCCTAAAAATTAGGAGTAATTAGGGGAACCCCCCCCAAAAATGAGGAGGAATTCCCCAAAAATTAGGGGATTCCCCCCTCCTAAAATTTGGGGGGATTTGGGGATAACCCCACCCCAAAATGTGGGGAAATTTGGGGATAATCCCCCAAAAATTTGGGGAAATTTGGGGATAATCCCCCCGAAATTTGAGGGAAATTTGGGATAAACCCACCCAAAATTTGGAGGAATTGGGGGATCTCCCTCAGGGGCCTTATAAGGAAATCGGGGAACCCCAAAATTCCTTATAAGGAAATGGAACCCCAAATTTCCATAAAAGGAATTTGGGGACCCCCGAATTCCTTATAAGGAATTTTGGGGGGACCCTGTAAGGAAAGAATCCCCCCCTCCCCCCCAAGGGAAAACCCCAAAAAAAACCCCCAAAATTCCTCCCAGGACCTCCCAAAACCCCCCTGGACCCCCCAAAATTCTCCCCCCATGCCCACCCAACCCCCCCACCTCCAGAGGGGATTTTTGGGGGGACGCTCCCAAAATTTTGGGGATCCCCCCGTCTGATTTTGGGGTTCCCAACCCCAAATTTTAGCTCAAAATTCTCATTTTTTTGGGGGTTCTCCCGATCCATTTTGGGGCTCCCCATTTTTGGGGTTCTCTTTTCCCTTTTTTGGGGTCTCCACTTCTTTTTTCAGCTCCTTCTCCCACTTCACCCCAAATTTTTGGGGTCCCCCGACCTTCCCCACCCCCCAAATTTTTCCTGCTGCCCCCTGACCCCCCAAATTTCACTTTCCTCATCTTCTGAACCCCCAAATTTTGGGGTTCCCCACCCTTTTAATCCCATTTTTAGCCTCTCCACCCCATTTTTTTGCTTCTTTTTGTCACTTCACCCCCAATTTTTGTGTCCTCCAACCTTCCCCACCCCCCCAAATTTTTCCTACTTCTCCCTGACCCCCCAAATTTCACTTTCCCTACCCCCTGACCCCCTGAATTTTACTTTTCTCACCTTCTGACCCCCCAAATTTTGGGGTTCCCCACCCTCTTAACCCCATTTTAAGAGTCTCCACTTCGTTTTTTGCTTCCTTTTCTCAAATTTCTGCATCCCCCGACCTTCCCCGCCCCTCAAATTTTTCCTGCTGCCCCCTGACCCCCCAAATTTCACTTTCCCCACCCCCAAACCCCCAAATTTCACTTTCCACACCCCAAATTTTGGGGTTCCCCACCCTCTGAACCCCATTTTTAGGCTCTCCACCCCATTTTTCTGCTTCTTTTTGTCACTTCACCCCCAATTTTTGGGCTCCCCTGACCTCCCCACCCCCCAAATTTTTTGGGCTCCTCCCTGCCCCCCCAAATTTCACTTTCCCAACCCTCTGAACCCCCAAATTTCACTTTCCACACCCCAAATTTTGGGGTTCCCCACCCTCTTAACTCCTGTTTTATACTCTCCACTTCGTTTTTCGCTTCATTTTCTCAAATTTTTGCGTCCCCCGACCTTCCCCGCCCCCCAAATTTTTCCTGCTGCCCCCTGACCCCCCAAATTCCATTTTGCCAACCCCCTGACCCCCTGAATTTTACTTTTCTCAAATTCTGACCCCCCAAATTTTGGGGTTCCCCACCCTCTGAACCCCATTTTTAGGCTCTCCACCCCATTTTTTTGCTTGTTTTTGTCACTTCACCCCCAATTTTTGGCCTCCCCCGACCTTCCCCACCCCCCAAATTTTTCCTGCTACCCCTGACCCCCCAAATTTCACTTTGCCAACCCCCTGAACCCCCAAATTTTGGGGTTCCCCACCCTCTTAACCCCACTTTTAGTGTCTCCACCCTAGTTTTTCGCTTACTTTTCTCTCTTTTCCCCCAATTTTTGGGCTCCCCTGACCTTCCCCACCCCCCAAACTTTTCCTGCTGCCCCCTGACCCCCCAAATTTCACTTTCCCAACCCCCTGACCCCCCAAATTTTGGGGTTCTCCACCCTCTGAACCCCATTTTTAGAGTCTCCACCCCAATTTTTGGCTTTCTTTACCCACTTCACCCCCAGTTTTTGGGGTCCCCCGACCTTCCCCGCCCCCCAAATTTTTCCTGCTGCCCCCTGACCCCCCAAATTTCGCTTTCCTCACCCCAAATCCCGATTTTTTTTTGGGGGGCCCCCCCCAGAGAGGCGATGGCCGACGACCTGGACTTCGAGACGGGGGACGCGGGGGCCTCGGCCACGTTCCCCATGCAGTGCTCGGCGCTGCGCAAGAACGGCTTCGTGGTGCTCAAGGGCCGCCCCTGCAAGATCGTGGAGATGAGCACCTCCAAAACGGGCAAGCACGGCCACGCCAAGGTGGGCACGGGCACGGGGAAAGGCTGAAATTCCCGGGAAAATCCCAAAATTCCTGAGGAAATCCCAAAATCCTGAGCCGAGTCAGCCTAAGGAGGCTACGAGAGCTTCTTCTGGGACTCTGATTCTCCCAAAAATGGCCCAAAAACCCCAAAAATTGGGGATTTGGGAATGCCCAGGTGGCCAAAATCCCAGAACAGGCCCAAAAATCTTGGGAAAATCCCAAAATTCCTGAGGAAATCCCAAAATCCTGAGCCAAGTCAGCCCCGAGGGAAGGCGGCCCCTAAGGACGCTCTGAGAGGGTTTTGGGGCTCTGATTCTCCCAAAAACCCAAAAAAATTGCCCCAAAAGCAGCCCAAAAAACCCTAAATTGGGGTTTGGGAATGCCCAGGTAGCCACAATGGCAGGAAAATCCCAAAATTCCTGAGGAAATCCCAAAATCCTGAGCCGAGTCAGCTCCAAGGGAAGGTGTTCTGTGAGGAGGCTCAGAGAGGGTTTTGGGGCTCTGATTCCCCCAAAAAACAAAAAAAAAGGCCCAAAAACCTTTCAGAAATCCCCAAAATCGGGGATTTGGGAATGCCAAGGTAGCCACAATGGCAGGAAATTCCAAAAATTCCCAGAAAAATCCCAAAATTCCTGAGGAAATCCCAAAATCCTGAGCTGAGTCAGCCCTGAGTGACCGCGGTCCCTTTGGAGCCTTTTCTGGGCTCTGATTTACCCAAAAAGCCCAAAAAATGCCCCAAAAACGGCCCAAAACCCCCAAAAATAGGGAGTTTGGGAATGCCCAGGTAGCCAAAATTCCCAGAAAAATCCCAAAATTCCTGAGGAAATCCCAAAATCCTGAGCCGACTCAGCCCCGAGGGAAGGCGGCCCCTGAGGAGGCTCTGAGAGGTTTTTGGGGCTCTGATTCTCCCAAAAATGGCCCAAAAACCCCAAAAATGGCCCAAAAATCTCAAAAATTGGGAATTTGGGAATGCCCAGGTAGCCAAAATTCCCAGAAAAATCCCAAAATTCCCAGAAAAATCCCAAAATTCCTGAGGAAATCCCGAAATCCTGAGCTGAGTCAGCCCCGAGGGAAGGCGGCCCCTGAGGAGGCTCTGAGAGGGTTTTGGGGCTCTGATTCTCCCAAAAATGCCCCAAAAAGAGCCCAAAAACCCCAAAAATTGGGGATTTTGGAAATGCCCAAGTGGCCACAATGGCAGTAAAATACCAAAATTCCCAGAAAAAGCCCAAATTCCTGAGAAAATCCCGAAATCATGAGCCAAGTTAGCCCAGAGTGACCGTGGTTCCTTTGGAGCCTTTTCTGGGCTCTGACTTCCCCAAAAAAGCCAAAAAATGTCCCCAAACGGCCCAAAAAAACCTAAATTGGGGATTTGGGAATGCCAAGGTAGCCACAATGGCAGGAAAATCCCAAAATTCCCGGGAAAATCCCAAAATCCTGAGCCGAGTCAGCCCCGAGGGAAGGTGTCCCATGAGGAGGCTCTGAGGGGTTTTTGGGGCTCTGATTCTCCCAAAAATGGCCCAAAAAGAGCTCAAAAATGGCCCAAAAATCTCAGAAATTGGGAATTTGGGAATGCCCAGGTAGGCACAATGGCAGGAAAATATCAAAATTCCCAGAAAAATCCCAAAATTCTGAGAAAATCCCAAAATCCTGAGCCGAGTCAGCCCCGAGTGAAGGCGTCCTGTGAGGAGGCTCTGAGAGGGTTTTGGGGCTCTGATTCTCCCAAAAATGGCCCAAAAATCTCAAAAATTGGGGATTTTGGAATGCCCAGGTAGCCAAAATTCACAGAAAAATCCCAAAATTCCCAGAAAAATCCCAAAATTCTGAGAAAATCCCAAAATCCTGAGCCGAGTCAGCCCCGAGGGAAGGCGGCCCCTAAGGAGGCTCTGAGAGGGTTTTGGGGCTCTGATTCTTCCAAAAATGGCCCAAAAATCTCAAAAATTGGGGATTTGGGAATGCCCAGGTGGCCAAAATCCCAGAACAGGCCCAAAAATCCTGGAAAAATCCTGGAATTCCTGAGAAAATCCCAAAATCCTGAGCCGAGTCAGCCCCGAGTGGCCGCGGTTCCTTTGGAGCCTTTTCTGGGCTCTGATTTCCCCAAAAACCCCAAAAAATGCCCCAAAAAGTGGCCCAAAAATCCCAAAATTGGGAATTGGGAATGCCCCGGTGGCCAAAATTCCGGGAAGATCCCGAAATTCTGGGAAAAAGCCCAAAATTCCGGGAAAGTCCCAGAATTCCTGGGGGGAATCTCAGAATCCTGAAATTCCCAGTATGGTCCCAGTGCTCCCAGTATGGATCCCAGTGCTCCCAGTATGGATCCCAGTGCTCCCAGTATGGATCCCAGTATGGATCCCAGTGCTCCCAGTATGGATCCCAGTGCTCCCAGTTCTCCCAGTATGGCTCTTACGCCATTCCCAGTGCTCCCAGTAACTCCAGTATGCCTTTCCCAGCCCCTCCCAGTTCTCCCAGTACAGCCCCTCCAGTGTGTCCCAGTGCTCCCAGTATGGATCCCAGTGCTCCCAGTCCATCCCAGTCCCTCCCAGTTCCCCCCCAGTCCCTCCCAGTCCCTCCCAGTCCCTCCCAGTCCCTCCCAGTTCCCTCCCAATCCCTCCCAGTCCCTCCCAGTCCCTCCCAGTTCCCTCCCAGTCCCCTCCCAGTCCCTCCCAGTCCCTCCCAGTCCCCTCCCAGTCCCTCCCAGTTCCCCCCAGTCCCTCCCAGTCCCTCCCAGTTCCCTCCCAGTTCCATCCCAGTCCCTCCCAGTCCCTCCCAGTATAACCCAGTTCCCTCCCAGTCCCCTCCCAGTCCCTCCCAGTCCCTCCCAGTCCCATTCCCAGTCCCTCCCAGTTCCCTCCCAGTCCCTCCCAGTCCCTCCCAGTTCCCTCCCAGTCCCTCCCAGTCCCTCCCAGTCCCTCCCAGTTCCCTCCCAGTCCCTCCCAGTTCCTCCCAGTCCCTCCCAGTCCCTCCCAGTCCATCCCAGTTCCCTCCCAGTCCCCCCCAGTCCCTCCCAGTATAACCCAGTCCCTCCCAGTCCCTCCCAGTCCCTCCCAGTCCCTCCCAGTTCCCTCCCAGTCCCTCCCAGTTCCTCCCAGTCCCTCCCAGTCCCTCCCAGTCCCTCCCAGTCCCTCCCAGTATAACCAGTTCCCGCAGGTGCACCTGGTGGGCATCGACATCTTCACGGGGAAGAAGTACGAGGACATTTGTCCCTCCACCCACAACATGGACGTGCCCAACATCAAACGGAACGACTTCCAGGTGAGACACACCTGGGCAGGTAACACACCTGTGCACACCTGTGCAGGTAACACACACCTGTGCACACCTGTGACACACCTGTACACACCTGTGCACACCTGTGCAGGTAACACACCTGTGACACACCTGTGCACACCTGTGCAGCTAACACACACCTGTACAGGTAACACACACCTGTGCAGCTAACACACACCTGGGCACACCTGTACACACCTGTACAGGTAACACACCTGTGCACACCTGTACAGGTAACACACACCTGTGCACACCTGTGACACACCTGTAAACCCTGTACAGGTAACACACATCTGTACAGGTAACACACTTGTACACACCTGTACAGGTAACACACCTGTGACACACCTGTACAGGTAACACACCTGTATGGGTAACATACCTGTGCACACCTGCACACACCTGTACACACCTGTAACACAATTGGGCACAGTGACACACCTGTCTCACCTGTCCATGTCTGTCTCACCTGTCCGTATCTGTGTCACCTGTTCATACCTGTGTCTCACATGTCTTTACCTGACTCACCTGTCCATACCTGTGTCTCACCTGTCCATACCTGTGTGTCTCACCTGTACCTGTCTCACCTGTGCAGCTGATCGGGATCCAGGATGGGTACCTGTCAGTGATGATGGGTTACCTGTATCTCACCTGTATCTCACCTGTATCTCACCTGTAGCTGATCGGGATCCAGGACGGGTACCTGTGTGTGTGTTACCTGTACCTGTATCTCACCTGTCTCACCTGTACCTGTCTCACCTGTACAGCTGATCGGGATCCAGGACGGGTACCTGTCAGTGATGATGGGTTACCTGTATCTCACCTGTCTCACCTGTCCATGTCTCACCTGTCTCACCTGTGCAGCTGATCGGGATCCAGGACGGGTACCTGTCGCTGCTCCAGGACAGTGGGGAGGTGCGGGAGGATCTGCGGCTGCCGGAGGGGGAGCTGGGCCGGGAGATCGAGCAGAAGTACGACTGCGGCGAGGAGATACTGGTGCGTACTGGTTTATACTGGTTAGTACTGGTTATACCAGTTATACTGGTGTGTACTGGTTATACTGGTTATACTGGTTTGTACTGGGGGAGCTGGGCCGGGAGATCGAGCAGAAGTACGACTGCGGCGAGGAGATACTGGTGCGTACTGGTTATACTGGTTTGTACTGGTCTGACCTGGTTTATACCAGTCTGTACTGGTCCGTACTGGTTTATAGGGATTTATACTGGTTTATACCAGTCTGTGCTCATTTTTACTGGTCCATACTGGTCCGTACTGGTCTATAAGTGGTTATAGCGGTCCGTACCAGTGCACACTGGTCCGTACTGGTTTATACTGGTCTGTACTGGTTTATAACTGGTTATGCCAGTCCGTACCAGTGAACACTGATCCATATTGGTCCATACTGGTTTGTACTGGTCCATACTGCTCCATACTGGTTTGTACTTGTTTATAACTGGTTATAGTGGTCCGTACCAGTGCACACCAGTCTGTACTGGTCCATAGTGGTCCATACTGTCCGTACTGGTCCATACTGGTCCGTACTGGTCCGTACTGGTCCGTACTGGTTTATAACTGGTTACACCGGTCCGTACTGGTCCATATTGGTCCGTACTGGTCCGTACTGGTCCATACTGGTTTATAACTGGTTATAGCGGTCCGTACCAGTGCACAGCGGTCCGTACTGGTTTTTACTGGTCCGTACTGGTTTATACTGGTCCGTACTGGTTTGTACTGGTCCGTACTGGTTTTTACTGGTCCGTACTGGTCCATACTGGTTTATAACTGGTGTCCCGCAGATCACGGTGCTGTCGGCGATGACCGAGGAAGCCGCAGTCGCCATCAAAGCCATGGCCAAATAGGGCAGGTGGGCGGGGTCTATGGGCTGTGGGCGGGGCCAAATAGGGCAGGCGGGCGGGGCCTAAGGGATGTGGGCGGGGCTTAACTGGGCTGTGGGCGGGGGCCTAAGGGATGTGGGTGGGGCCAGACCAAATATTGGGGGGGGGTCAGTGGTGGGGGGGGTCCCCATTTTGGGTCTGGGGTCCCGATTTGGGGTTTTGGGGTCCCAATTTGGGTTTGGGGTCCCAATTTGGGTTTGGGGTCCCAATTTGGGTTTTGGGATCCCGGTTTGGGTCTGGGATCCCGATTTGGGTCTGGGGTCCTGGTTCGGGTTTTGGGGTCCCGGTTCGGGGTTTTCGGGTCCCGATTTGGGGTTTTGGGGTCCCATTTTGGGTCTGGGGTCCCGTTTCGGGTCTGGGGTCCCGTTTTGGGATTTTGGGGTCCCGGTTCGGGATTTTGGGGTCCCGGTTCGGGGTTTTGGGGTCCCGATTTGGGTCTGGGGTCCCGTTTCGGGTCTGGGGTCCCGTTTGGGGTTTTGGGGTCCCGGTTTGGTTCTGGGGTCTCGGTTCGGGGTTTTGGGGTCCTAATTTGGGTCTGGGGTCCCTGGTTGGGGTCTGGGGTCCCTGGTTGGGGTCTGGGGTCCCAATTTGGGGTTTTGGGGTCCCGGTTCAGGTTTTGGGGTCTCGATTCGGGTCTGGGGTCCCATTTCGGGTCCCATTTCGGGTCTGGGGTCTCGTTTCGGGTTTTGGGGTCCCGGTTTGGGTCTGGGGTCCCCATTTGGGTCTGGGGTCCCATTTTGGGTCCCGATTTGGGTCTGGGGTCCTGGTTCGGGATTTTGGGGTCCCGGTTCGGGTTTTTGGGTCTGGGGTCCCGTTTCAGGTCCCATCCCCCCCCCTCTCTCCGCAGGCGCCGCCGGGGTCGGGGTCGGGCCGGGCCCCCCCACCTGCAGCCGCGGGGGGGGGAGGGGCGCGCGGGGGGCGGGGCCACCCTGAAGGGGGCGGGGCTTAAACCGGAGGGGGCGGGGCCGGAGGGGTCCCCCCGCCCCTCCCCCACCCCCAAATCCCCCCCCACCCCCCTTTACCCCCCCCAGCCCCGCGGTGGGGGAGGGGCGCCCCTCCGGAGGGGGAGGGGGAGGGGCGGCCCCAGGCCCCGCCCCCTTTATTGGCCCCTCCCCCTTCCCCCCCCCCCCCCCCCGCTGGGGCCTCGCCGGATCGGAGATAAATAAATAAATAAATAATAAATAAACGGTCACGTGGTGCGGTCGTTAATTATCTCAGTAATTAATCGATCTGTAATTAACGGAGTTAATTGGGGATGGGGGAGGGGCCACGGGAGTGACCTCTGAGTGACCCCAGAGTGACCGCGGAGTGACCCCAGTGACCCCAGAGTGACCTTAGAGTGACCCCTGAGTGACCTCTGAGTGACCCCAGTGACCTCAGAGTGACCCCAGAGTGACCTCAGTGACCCCACAGTGACCTCAGAGTGACCCCAGAGTGACCTCAGTGACCCCAGAGTGACCTCAGAGTGACCCCACAGTGACCTCAGAGTGACCCCAGAGTGACCCCACAGTGAGCCCAAAGTGACCCCAGAGTGACCCCAGTGACCTCAGAGTGACCCCAGCGTGACCTCAGTGACCCCGGAGTGACCTCAGAGTGACCCCAGAGTGACCTCAGTGACCCCGCCTGTGACAAAACTGAAAAATTTTGGGGTTTTTTTTCCCTTTTAAAACTTTTATTTCATTTCTCCAACCCCACTGCCAGCAGCCCATTAATTAATTAATTATTAAGCCATTAATTAACTAATAGTTCATTAATTAATTCCACCTCTAATCTTTGGGGGGAGGGGCAGGGCTCACACCGCCCCTCCCCCCTCCTCAATCCCCCCAAATCCCCCCCAAAATCCCCTCCCCCCCCCAAACCCATGACGTCACCCGGGCGGGGGGAGGGGCGGGGCGGCCCCGCCCCCCCGGTGACGTCACGCGTGGCGGCGGTGACGTCATCACT
This sequence comes from Taeniopygia guttata, assembly GCF_003957565.2. Classification (NCBI taxonomy): domain Eukaryota; kingdom Metazoa; phylum Chordata; class Aves; order Passeriformes; family Estrildidae; genus Taeniopygia; species Taeniopygia guttata. The sequence continues at coordinate 544,847 of NC_054764.1, forward strand.
TGTGGTAGAAGCGCTGTCCCTGCCCGTGGGGGAGGAACGGGCCGTGCCGGGCCTGGGGGGGGGGAGGGGCGGGAGATCGATATCAAATATCGATCCGGGGGTGGGGGAGGGGCTGTGGGGGGTGGGGGAGGGGCGCAGCACTCACGTGGGGGGGGGGCGGCTGCGGGGCGGCGCCGTGGGCGGGGAAACTTCCGGGGGAGGCGGCGCGGGGGGGGGCGGGGAAGGGCAGCGCCGGCTGGGGGGGGGGAGGGGAGGGATGGGGTGGGGTGGGGGAGGGGCAGTGCCGCCACCTCCCCTCCCCCACAGCCCCCCCTGAACCGCCCCAACGCTGCCCCTCCCCCCGTCAGAACTCCCTCCTTCCCCTCCCCCACTCCCACCCTGCCCCTCCCCCAATTTCCCCTCCCCCTCCACATTTTATGCCCCTCCCCCCATATCTCGCCCCTCCCCCCAAATTTTGCCCCTCCCCCCTCAAAACCTCTCATTCCCCTCCCCCACTCCCAACTCTGCCCCTCCCCCAATTTCCCCTCCCCCCACCACATTTTGTGCCCCTCCGCCCATTTTTGCCCCTCCCCCCAATTTTACCCCTCCCCCACCCAACCCCGTGCCCCTCCCCCCTCAAAACCTCTCATTCCCCTCCCCCACTAAACCCCTCCGTGCCCCTCCCCCACCCAACTTTCTGCCTCTCCCCCCTCAGAATCCCCCCCCATTTCCCCTCCCCCACAAATCGCTCCCCTCCCCACCGCCCCTCCCCCAATTTCCCCTCCCCCCTCCACATTTTGTGCCCCTCCCCCCCATTTTTGCCCCTCCCCCACTCAACCCTGTGCCCCTCCCCCGCCAAACCTCTCATTCCCCTCCCCCACTAAACCCCTCCCCACCCAACTCTGCCCCTCCCCCCCTCAGAACCCCCTCCCCAATTTCCCCTCCCCCCCCGCCCCTCCCCCCCCCACCTTGGCGCTGCCCTGGATGGCCACGGGCAGTTGGGGGCTGGGCAGGAGGGCGGGGCCAGGGTGCAGCGCCTGAGGGTGGGGGAGGGGTCAGAGGGTGGGGGAGGGGTCAGAGGGGGGCGGTGACCCCCCATAACCTCCCCTGCCCCTCCCCCACCCCCGTGAACCCCAAATTCCCCCCCCCCAGTTCTCATTTCCCCTCCCCCACCCCCAAATTCTGCCCTTCCCCTACTCACAAACCCCTCCCCCACCTCATTGCCCCTCCCCCATTCATATTTTATGCCCCGCCCCCTTTCCTGTAGCCCCGCCCCACTCACGGGCTCGCTGAATCCTGATTGGCTGTTGGCCCTTTGCCCCGCCCCCTTTCCTTTAGCCCCGCCCCACTCACGGGCTCGCTGAATCCTGATTGGCTGTTGGCCCATTGCCCCGCCCCCTTTCCTTTAGCCCCGCCCCACTCACGGGCTCGCTGAATCCTGATTGGCTGTTGGCCCATTGCCCCGCCCCCTTTCCCATAGCCCCGCCCCACTCACGGGCTTGCTGAATCCTGATTGGCTGTTTGCCCACTGCCCCACCCCCCTCATTAGCCCCGCCCCACTCACGGGCTCGCTGAATCCTGATTGGCTGTTGGCGTGTTCCAGTTGCTTCTGCAGCGGCAGCGACGAACTGGGGGGGAGGAACCCTGGGGGGGGGGAGGGGACACCTGAGACAGGTGAGCTCAGGTACCCCCAGGTGTGCTCAGGTGTGCCCAGGTGTGCCCCAGGTGTGCCCAGGTGTATCTCAGGTGTGGCCCAGGTACCCCCAGGTGTGCCCAGGTGTCCCCCCAGGTATGCCCCAGGTGTGCCCAGGTGTGCCCAGGTGTGCCCAGGTGTGCCCAGGTGTGCCCAAAATGCCCCCAGGTGTGCCCCAGGTGTGCCCCAGGTGTGCCCAGGTGTGCCCAGGTGTGCCCCAGGTACCCCCCAGGTGTGCCCAGGTGTGTTTTGGTGTGCCCAGCTGTGCCCAGGTGTATCCCAGGTGTGCCCAGGTGTGCCCAGCTGTGCCCAGGTACCCCCCAGGTGTGCCCCAGGTGTGCCCAGGTGTGCCCCAGGTACATTTTGGGGGTTTCCAGGTGTGCCCAGGTGTGCCCAGAGATGCCCCAGGTGTGCCCAGGTGTGCCCCAGGTACATTTTGGGGGTTTCCAGGTGTGCCCAGGTGTGCCCCAGGTACCCCCCAAGTGTGCCCAGGTGTGCCCAGGTGTATCTCAGGTGTGCCCCAGGTACCCCCAGGTGTGCCCAGATGTGTCCCAGGTGTGCCCAGGTGTGCCCCAGGTGTGCCCAGGTGTGCCCCAGGTGTGCCCCAGGTGTGCCCCAGGTGTGCCCCAGGTGTGCCCCAGGTGTGGCCAGGTGAGTTTTTGGGGTGCCCAGGTACATTTTGGGGTGCCCAGGTGTGTATTTTGGTGTGCCCCAGGTGTGCCCAGGTGTGTATTTTGGTGCCCCCAGGTGTGTCCCAGGTACCCCCAGGTGTGCCCAGCTGTGCCCAGGTGTGCACAGAGATGCCCCAGGTGTGCCCCAGGTGTGCCCAGCTGTGCCCAGGTGTATCCCAGGTGTGCCCAGGTGTGCCCAGGTACCCCCCAGGTGTGCCCCCAGGTATCCCCCAGGTGTGCCCAGGTGTGCCCCAAGTGTACCCAGATGTGTCCAGGTACCCCCAGGTACCCCCAGGTGCCCCCAGGTGCCCCCAGCTGTGTCCAGGTGTGTGTTTTGGTGTGCCCAGGTGTGCCCAGCTGTGCCCAGGTGTATTTTGGGGCCCCAGGTGTGTTTTTTTGGGGTGCCCAGGTACCCTCACCTGGCTGTGTGGGTGGGAAGTGCCCGTGGAGGCCGAAGGCGCCCCCCGGCGGCTGCTGGGGCAGGAACGGCAGCGCCGGGAACGCGGCGGGGGCTGGAGAGACCAGTATGGACCAGTATAAACCAGTATGGAGCAGTATGGACCAGTATGGAGCAGTATGGACCAGTATGGACCAGTACGGACGAGTACGGACCAGTATAAACCAGTATAAACCGGTATGGACCAGTACAGACCAGTATAAACCAGTACAGACCAGTACGGACCAGTACAGACCAGTACGGACCAGTATGGACCAGTACGGACCAGTATGGACCAGTACGGACCAGTATAAACCAGTATGGACCAGTATGGACCAGTATAAACCAGTACGGACCAGTATGGACCAGTACGGACCAGTATAAACCAGTATGGACCAGTACGGACCAGTATGGAGCAGTATGGACCGGTACAGACCAGTATGGAGCAGTATAAACCAGTATAAACCAGTATGGACCGGTATGGACCAGTATGGAGCAGAAACACCCAGTGACTCCTCCCAGTCCCCCCCAGTCCCCTCCCAGTATAAACCAGTTCCCTCCCAGTCCCTCCCAATCCCTCCCAGTCCCTCCCAGTCCATCCCAGTAGAAACCAGTTCCCCCCCAGTTCCCCTCCAGTCCCTCCCAGTCCCTCCCAGTCCCCTCCCAGTCCCTCCCAGTACAAACCAGTCTCCCCAGTCTCACCCCGCAGCTGTTGGGCTCCTCCGTAGGCCGGTGGGGGTTGGGCGGGGGGGAAGGGCGGGGGCGGGGCCGGACTTTGCCCCACCCCGAAGGGGGCGGGGCCGGGACCCCCCTGGGCCCCCCCAAAAGCTCCGGGGTCCCCCCCGGCCCCGAAGGGCGGCTGCGCCCCGAAATGGCGCGGCTGGAACGGCCAAAACACCCAAAATCACCCCAAAATCAGCCAAAAACACCCAAATACCCCAAAATCACCCAAAATGAGCCAAAATCACCCAAAAATCACCCAAAAACAGCCCAAATCAGCCAAAATCACCCCAAAATCAGCCAAAATCACCCCAAAATCACCCCAAAATCAACACAAAACACTCAAAAACACCCCAAAAACACCCCGAAACACCCCAAATTACCCTAAAATCACCTCAAATCACCCCAAATCACCCAAAATCACCCAAAAACCACCCCAAATCACCAAAATCACCCCCAAAACACCCCAATAAAACCCAAAATCACCCAAAAACATCCCAAAATCACCCAAAAACCCCTAAAAACACCCAAAACCACCCCAAAATCACCCAAAAACATCCAAAAACACCCCAAAAACACCCAAAAACACACAAAAACATCCCACAAACACCCAAAATCACCCCAAAATAACCCAAAATCACCCCAAAATCAGCCAAAATCAGCCAAAATCACTCAAAATCACCCCAAAACACCCCAAAATCAGCCAAAATCAGCCAAAATCAGCCAAAATCAGCCCAAAATCACCCCAAAATCACCACAAAACCACCCAACATCACCCCAACATCACCCAAAATCACCCCAAAAACACCCCAAATCACTCAAAAACACCTCAAAATCACCCCAAAATCACCCCAAAACACCCCAAAATCACCCCAAAATCACCCCAGAATCACCCAAAAACATCCCAAAATCACCAAAATCACCCCAAATCACCTCAAATCACCCCAAAACCACCCCAAATCACCCCAGAAACACCCCAAAATCACCCAAAACCACCCAAAATCACCCAAAATCACCCCCAAATCACACCCCAAAATCCTTCCCATCCCCACAAATATCCCCAAACCCACCACAAAATACCCAAAAACCCCAAAAAGAACCCAAAACCACCCCAAAACTGCCCCAAAACCACCCCAAATCCTTCCAATACCCACAAACACCCCAAATCCCCCAAATTTACCCAAAATCCCCCCAAATCCCCAAGCCCGACTCACGCTGATCACGGGGGGTCCGAACATTTGCTTGGCCCGATCGGCCCCGATGAGCCCCGAGCGAGGCCCCCCCGGGCTGCCTGTGGGACCCCAAAACACCCCAAAATTACCACAAAAACACCCCAAAGTTACCCCAAAACCACCCCAAAATTATCTCACAAACACCCCAAAATTACCTCACAAACACCCCAAAATTACCACAAAGTCAGCCCCAAAATGAGCCCAAAATTACCTCACAAACACCCCAAAATTACCTCACAAACACCCCAAAATTACCTCAAAGTCACCCCAAAAACACCCCAAAATTACCCCAAAAACACCCCAAAATTATCTAACAAACACCCCAAAATTACCTCACAAACACCCCAAAATTACCCCAAAACCACCCCAAAATTACCACAAAGTCAGCCCCAAAATTACCTCAAAGTCACCCCAAAATCATCCCAAAATTACCTCAAAGTCACCCCAAAATTACCTCTAAGTCAGTGCCAAAATTACCCCAAAATCAGCCCCAAAATTACCCCAAAATCAGCCCCAGGACCCCCCAACCCCCCCAAAACCTTCCCAAGACCCCCCAAATCACCTCCTCAACCCCCCCCAGGACCCCCAAAATCCCCCCCAGGACCCCCAAAATCCCCCCCAGGACCCCCAAAATCCTCCCCAGGACCCCCCAAACCCCCCAAATCCCCCCCAGGACCCCCAAAATTACCCCAAAATCCCCTCCAAATCCCCCCCAAAATCCCCCCAGGACCCCCCAAACCCCCCCAAACCCCCCCAAACCCCCCACCCCCGTCCCTCACCGGTCATGCCGAGCAGATGCGCCCCCGGCACCCCCAAACTTTGGGGGTACGCGGCCGCCGTCAGCGTGGTCAGGTCACTGCAGGAGGGGCAGGAGCCACGACAGCAGAAAATCACCCAAAAACAGCCAAAAAACAGACAAAAACAGACAAATACACCCAAAATCAGCACAAAATCACCCAAAAACAGACAAAAACTAGACAAATACACCCAAAATCACCCAAAAAACAGACAAATCCACCCAAAATCAGCACAAAATCACCCAAAAACCAGCCCAAAACAGGCAAAAACAGACAAATCCACCCAAAATCACCCAAAATCACCCAAAAACCAGCCAAAACCAGACAAATCCACCCAAAATCACCCAAAAAACAGACAAATCCACACAAATCCACCCAAAATCACCCCAAAACCAGACAAATCCACACAAAATCACCCAAAATCAGACAAATCCACCCAAAAAACAGACAAATCCACCCAAAATCACCCAAAATCACCCAAAACATGCAAAACCAGACAAATCCACCCAAAAAACAGCCCCAAAATCCGCCCAAAATCAGCCCAAAACAGCCAAAACCAGACAAATCCACCCAAAACCAGCCCCAAAATCACCCCAAAATCAGCCCAAAACAGCCCAAAATCAGCCAAATCCACCCCAAACCAGCCCAAAATGGACAAAACCAACCCAAAGCAGCCCAAAATCACCCAAATTCACCCCAAAACAGCCAAATTAAACCCAAAACAGGCAAAAAAAACCCCCTCAAACACCTGGAAAACCCAAAAATCTCCTCCAAAACCCCTCAAAAATCCCATTTTCCCCAGAAAAACCTGAACTGCGATTTCCCCCCCAATATCCCCATATTTTCCCTCTAAATTCTCATTTTTCCCCCCCAAAAATCTCGTTTTCCCCCAAAAAATCCCATTTTCCTCCAAAAAGCACTATTTTTACCCAAAAACCCCCAATTGTTTCCCCAAATTCCCATTTCTTTCCCGAAAATCCCCATTTTTTTCCACAAATCCTCAATTTTCCTCAAATCCCCACTTTTCCCCTTAAAATCCCCACTTTTACCCCCAAAATCCCCATTTTTACCCAAAAATTCCCAATTGTCCCCCAAATCCTCGATTTTCCCCAAAATCCCCACTTTTACCCAAAAAGTCCCAATTTTCCCCCAAAATCCCCATTTCTCCCCTTAAAATCCCAATTTTTACATCAAAAACTCCAAATTTCCCCCAAATTCACATTATTTCCCCCAAAATTCCAATTATTTTTCCCAAAATCCCCATTGTCCCCCTAAACTCCCAATTTTCCCCCCAAATTCCTGTTTTTTCCCCCAAAATCCCCCAGTTTTATCCCAAAATTCCCATTTTTCCCCAAATCCCCAATTTTTCCCAAAATGCCCATTTCCCCCCCCAAAAATGCCATTTTTCCACACAAAATTCCCATTTCCCCCCCAAATCCCCATTATATTTCCCAAAATCTCCATTTTTCACCCCATAATCCCCATTTTTACCCCAAACCTCCTTATTTTTCATCCCAAAAATCCCCATTATTTCCCCCCCCAAAATCCCCATTTTCCCCATTAAAATCCCCATTTTTACCCCAAAAACTCCCAATTTTTTCCCAGAATTCCCCTGATTTTTCCCGAAATCCCATTTTTTCCCAAAATCCCGTTTTTTCCCCCCAAACCACCTCTGCTCTTTGCGGCGCCGTTTCTCCTCCTCGTGCAGAACCTTCTTGAGCTGCAGGAAGAGCTGATGCTTCTCCTCCTGCAGCGCGCCCAGCTTCTCCTGCAGCTTCAGCAGCTAAATTTGGGGTGAAAAAATGGGATTTTGGGAAAAAACGGGAATTTTGGCACAAAAAATTGGCATTTTGGCAAAAAAAATGGGGATTTTAGCCCAAAAAATGGGGATTTTAGCCCAAAAAAAGGGATTCTTTTTGGGAAAAATCTGATTTTTAAGGGAGCTTTTCCTCCCCCAGCTTCTCCTGCAGCTTCAGCAGCTAAATTTGGGGTGAAAAACCAGGATTTTGGGAAAAAAGGACAAATTTGGCAAAAAAAGAAGAGATTTTAGAAAAAAAAAGGGGATTTTAGCCCAAAAAATGGGATTTTTAAAGGAGTTTTTCCTCCTGCAGCGCCCCCAGCTTCTCCTGCAGCTTCAGCAGCTGATTTGGGGGGAAAAAAAGGGATTTTGGGAAAAAACGGGAATTTTGGCAAAAGAAATGGGGATTTTAACAAAAAAAAAGAGGATTTTAGCCCAAAAAAGTGGGATTTTTAGGGAAAAATAAGCGATTTTTGGGAAGGAATAAGCGATTTTTGGGGGGAGAAATGGGATTTTTTTGGGGGAAAAAACGGGAATTTTGGGGGAATTTTTAGGGGATTTTTGGGATGGATTTTTTTGGGATTTTGGGTGAATTTTTTGGGTGAATTTTTTTGGATTTATTTTGGGATTTCAAGGGGAATTTTGGGATGGCTTTTTTTTGTTTTTTGCAAATTTTGGAAGGATTTTTGAGATGATTTTTGGGTGTATTTTTTGGGATTTTGGTGAATTTTTCCCCACCTGTTCTCGTGTCTCCTCCAGGGACATCCTCTGCTCCAGGGAGGCGATTTTGGGGGGATTTTGGGTGATTTTGTTGCGATTTTGGGTGAATTTTTAGGGGATTTTTTTGGGGGTTTTTGAGATGGATTTTTGGGGGATTTTGGGTGAATATTTTGGGTGAATTTTTTGGGATTTTGGTGAATTCCCCACCTGTTCTCGTGTCTCCTCCAGGGACATCCTCTCCTCCAGGGAGGCAATTTTGGGTGATTTTATTGCGATTTTGGGGGTATTTTTGAGAGGGATTTTTTGGGGATTTCAGGGGAATTTGGGGTTGATTTTTGGGTTGATTTCTGTGTTTTTTGGTGAATTCCCCACCTGCTCTCGGGTCTCCTCCAGGGACATCCTCTCCTCCAGGGAGGCGATTTTGGGGGGATTTTTTGGGATTTTTTTGCGATTTCAGGGGGATTTTTGAGAGGGATTTTTTTGGGATTTTTGGGTTGATTTTTGTGTTTTTTGGTGAATTCCCCACCTGCTCCCGGGTCTCCTCCAGGGACATCCTCTGCTCCAGGGAGGTGATTTTGGGGCTATTTTTTGGGAATTTTCAGGGGATTTTTGGGGGATTATTTAGGGGATTTTTGGGAGGGATTTTTTTGCAATTTTTGGAAGATTTTTGGGTGAATTTTTTGGGATTTTGGTGAATTCCCCACCTGTTCTCGTGTCTCCTCCAGGGACATCCTCTCCTCCAGGGGGTCGATTTTGGGGGGATTTTTGGGGAATTTTCAGGGGATTTTTTGGGATTTTTTTTTTTGACAGATATTTTGGGATTTTTGGGTTGAGTTTTGGGTTGATTTTTGTGTTTTTTGGTGAATTCCCCACCTGTTCTCGGGTCTCCTCCAGGGACATCCTCTCCTCCAGGGGGGCGATTTTGGGGCTATTTTTGGGGAATTTTCAGGGGATTTTTTTGGGGATTCTTTAGGGGATTTTTGGGATGGATTTTTTGGGGGATTTTGGGGAATTTTTGGGTGAATTTTTTGGGATTTTGGTGCATTTTTCCCCACCTGTTCTTGTGTCTCCTCCAGGGACATCCTCTCCTCCAGGGAGGCGATTTTGGGGGGATTTTTGGGGAATTTTCAGGGGATTTTTTGGGGTTTTTTGGACAGATTTTTTGGGGATTTTTGGGTTGATTTTTGGGTTGATTTTTGGGTTGAATTTTGTGTTTTTTGGTGAATTCCCCACCTGCTCTCGTGTCTCCTCCAGGGACATCTTCTCCTCCACGGAGGCGATTTTGGGGGGATTTTTGGGGAATTTTCAGGGGATTTTTGGGGGAATTTTTAGGGGATTTTTGGGATGGATTTTTTTGAGATTTTGGGTGAATATTTTGGGTGAATTTTTTGGGATTTTGGTGAATTCCCCACCTGTTCTCGTGTCTCCTCCAGGGAGGCGATTTCGGGGGGTTTTTTTGGGAATTTTTGGGATTTTTTTGCCATTTCAGGGGGATTTTTGAGAGGGATTTTTTGGGATTTTGGGTTGATTTTTGGGTTGATTTCTGTGTTTTTTGGTGAATTCCCCACCTGCTCCCGGGTCTCCTCCAGGGACATCCTCTCCTCCAGGGGGGCGATTTTGGGGCTATTTTTGGGGAATTTTCAGGGGATTTTTTGGGTTTTTTTTGGACAGATTTTTTTTGGGATTTTTGGGTTGATTTTTGGGTTGATTTCTGTGTTTTTTGGTGAATTCCCCACCTGTTCTCGTGTCTCCTCCAGGGACATCCTCTGCTCAAGGGAGGTGATTTTGGGGGGATTTTTGGGGAATTTTCAGGGATTTTTTGGGTTTTTTTTAGACAGATTTTTTGGGGATTTTTGGGTTGAGTTTTGGGTTGATTTTTGTGTTTTTTGGTGAATTCCCCACCTGCTCCCGGGTCTTCTCCAGGGACATCCTCTGCTCCAGGGGGGCGATTTTGAGGGGATTTTTTGGGATTTTTTTGCGATTTCAGGGGGATTTTTGAGAGGGATTTTTTGAGATTTTGGGTGAATATTTTGGGTGAATTTTTTGGGATTTTGGTGAATTCCCCACCTGTTCTCGTGTCTCCTCCAGGGACATCCTCTCCTCCAGCTCCTTCCGCCGGCGCCGCTCCTGCTCCTCCCGCACCTTCTGCTCCATCATCTTGTCCACCTCCTCCTCCTCTGCGGCCAGAGGGCACCGGGGTCACCCGGGGTCACCCGGGGTCACCCGGGGTCACTCAGGGGTCATTCAGGTCATTCAGGGGTCACTCAGGAGTCACTTAAGGTCACTCAGGGTCACTCAGGGGTCATTCAGGGGTCACTCAGTGGTCACTCATTGGTCACTCAGAGTCACTCAGGGGTCACTCATGGTCAGCAGGGGTCACTCGGGTCACTCGGGGTCACTTAGGGTCATTCAGGGTCACTCAGGGGTCATTCAGAGGTCACCCAGGGTCATCCAGGGGTAACTCAGTGGTCACTCAGGGGTCACTCAGGGGTCATTCAGGGTCACTCAGGGCTCACTCAGGGTCAGCAGGGGTCACTCAGGGTCACTTAGGGTCATACAGGGGTAACTCAGTTGTCACTCAGGGGTCATTCAGTGGTCACTCAGTGGTCAGGGGGTCACGTAGGGGTCACGTAGGGGTCACTCAGGGGTCACTGTGGGATTTTGGGGGTCCCAGCTCCACCTTGACCCGACCCCCTCCCCTAAGGGGGCGTGGCCTGTTGCCATGGTAACCCCACCGGGGGCGTGGCCTCCCCCACAGAAACGGCGCCATGGAGACGCCGAGGGGGCGTGGCCTGTTGCCATGGTAACCCCATCGGGGGCGTGGCCTGTTGCTACGGAGACCCCGGGGGCGTCTCAAGTTGCCATGGCAACCCCGCCATGGCGGCGCGGGGCCCTCAGGGACCCTCCCGGGACCCTCCGGAGACCCTCCCGGGACCCTGCGGGGCTCCCCCGGCCCGGGACCCTCCCGGGGCCCTCCCGGGACCCTCCCGGGGCCCTGCGGGGCTCCCCCGGCCCGGGACCCTCGGGAGACCCTCCCGGGACCCTTCCGGGGCCCTGCGGGGCTCCCCCGGCCCGGGACCCTCCGGGGACCTTCCCGGGACCCTCCCGGGACCCTCCCGGGACCCTCCGGGGCTCCCCCGCCCCCACCCCGCCCGGTCCCGGGGCTCCCCCGCTCTCACCCTGCCGCTTTCGCTCCCGCTCCACCATGACGTGGCGGTGCAGCGCCCGCGCCATGGCCGAGCTCAGCTTCGGCCGCTCCAGCAGCGCCGGCATCGTGGCGGAGACCGGGGGGGTGAGGGGAAGCGGGCGGGGACGGGGCCGCGCCGGGTCCCCGAGGCTCCGAGCGGGGCCGGGATGAGGCTCCGGGTCCCGGAGGCTCCGAGCGGGCCGGGCCGGGGCCGCGGGACCGGGATCGGGGCCGGGATCGGGATCGGGGCCGGGCCGCGGTCGCGGTTCCGCTTCCGGAGCGGCGGCGGCGGCCGAGGGGAAGGGTTCCCCTCAGAGCGAGGCCACGCCCCCTTTCGGCGGGAACGAGGCTAAGCCACGCCCCAAAGCGCTCCGTGAGGCGAAGCCACGCCCACCCGAGCGGGAACGAGGCTAAACCACGCCCCAAACCGCTCCGTGAGGCGAGGCCACGCCCACTCGAGCGGGAACGAGGCTAAGCCACGCCCCTTGTGAGTAAATGAGGATAAACCACGCTCCGATTACCATATAAGGGAAAATTTCACACCTTTGCATGAAAATGAGGCTAAACCACGCCCTGATTACCATTTAAGGAAAAAACACGCACCTTGGGGTGAAAACGAGGCTAAACCATGCCCCGATTACCATATAAAGAAAAAATTTCACACCTTTGCATGAAAATGAGGCACATTTGCATGGAAATTAGGCTTAACCATGCCCTGATTACCATATAAGGGAAAAAATTCACACCTTTGCATGAAAACGAGGCTTAACCACGCCCTGATTACCATATAAGGAAAAAATTGCACATTTGCATGGAAATTAGGCATAACCATGCCCTGATTACCATTTAAGGAAAAAATTGCATATTTGCATGGAAATTAGTCTTAACCACGCCCTGATTACCATATAAGGGAAAAAATTCACGCATTTGCATGAAAACGATGCCAAGCCCCCCCCCAATTTCCTTATAAGGCTAAATGACGCACTGATAATTAAATAAAACTAAGCCACGCCCCTTTAGCTTCCTCAGGCCCCTCCCCCACCCCATGGCCCCCCAAAATTTCCCGCCCCTCCCCCACAGAAAATTCCAACATTTTTCTCTCACGGTTTTATTTTGGGGAGGGGGGAGGGGAGGGGAAAAGGGGGGAGGAGGGGCTCGGCCCCCCCTCCCCCACCCCCCTCGCAGCAGCTTTAAATAAAAATTCATTTTTAAAAAAAAAATCAAAAAAAAACCGAGAAAAAAACACAAAAAAACCAAAAATTAAACCCGACCAGAAACCCCCAAAAAACCCCGAAACCCCCCCAAAAATCCCCTCCCCCCACCCCCGGGTTCACATTTGGGGCAATAAATAAAGGGGGGGGGGGAGGGGCGGGGGGGAGGGGCTGTGCAGTGGGGGAGGGGGGAAGTGCCGTGACCCCTCCCTCCCCAAAAAAAATTGGGGTGAAACCCCCCAAAAATTGATCAAGAATCCCTAAATTGGGCGAAAAGACCCCAAAATTTGAGATTTAAGGACCCCCCTCCCCCAAAAAAATGTGGGGGCCCCTCCCCCACCACCAGAAGTGGTTCCCCCTTCCCAAATTTGGGGGAGACCCAAAATTTGGGGTGAACCCCCCCAAAAATGAGATCAAGGACCCCAAAATTGGGGCGGTTTTGGGGGGGTCCCCAATTCCTGGGGGGTTTTCCCCATTTTTGGGGGGGGGGTCCCAAATTTTGAGGATTTTTCCCATTTTTTGGGGGGGTTTCCTCAATTTTGGGGGATCCCAAATTTTTTGGGGAGTCCCCCTCATTTCTGGGGGGTTCTCGTCTTTCCAACCCCCCCCTAAATTTTGGGGTCCCCATCCCTGGAGATTTTTTTGGGGGGTTTTCCTTCCTGGGAGGAATTCCCAAATTTTTGGGGAGAAATTTCCAAATTTTCGGGGAGAAATTCCCAAATTTTTTTTCAGAAATTCCCAAAATTTTTTTAGATAAATTCCCACATTTTTGGGGAAAAAGGCCCAATTTCTTAGGAAAAATTCCCAAATTCTTGGGGGAGAAATTCCCTAATTTTTCGGGAAAATTCCTAAAGTTTTTTTTGGGAGAAATTCCCAAATGTTTTGGGGAGAAATTTCCCAATTTTTTGGGAGAAATAACCAAATTTTTTTTGCGAGAAACTCCCACATTTTTAGGGGAAATTTCCAAATATTTTTGAAGAAATTTCCAAATTTTTGGTGAAATTTTGGAGAAATTTTCCTGTTTTGGGGAGAAATCTCCCCATATTTTGATGAAATTCTACTAAATTTTGACAGAATTCCCCCATTTTCCCATGGAATTTCCCCATATTTTTGTGAGAATTTTTTTGAAGGAATTCCCCCAATTTTTCCCAAAAATTCCCCCATTTTTGGATAATAATTCTCTCATTTTTGGGGTGATCTCGTCCAATTTTTCGAGGTGACTCATCCACATTTTTGGGGTGATTTCTCCCATTTGTGGGTGATTTCCTCCATAGTTTTTGGGGTACCTTCTCCCATTTTTGGGTGGTAATTCCCACATATTTTGGGAAAATTCCCCCCATATTTTCAGGGCGATTTCTCCCATTTTTTGGGTGATAATTCCCCCATTTTTGGGACTATTCCCCCCACATTTTCAGGGCGATTTCTCCCATTTTTGGGGTGATTTATCCCATATTTTCAGGGCGATTTCCCTCATTTTTGGGACAATTCCTCCCATATCTTTGGGGCGATTCCTCCCACATTTTCGAGGTGATTTCTCCCATTTTTGGGTGATAACTCCCCCATTTTTGGGACGATTCCCCCCCAATTTTCGGGGCGATTCCACCACAGTTTTGGGGTGATTCCTCCCACATTTTCGAGGTGATTTCTCCCATTTCTGGGTGATAACTCCCCCATTTTTGGAACGATTCCCCCCATATTTCCAGGGCGATTCCACCACAGTTTTGGGGTGATTCCCCCCACATTTTTGAGGTGATTTCTCCCATTTTCGGGGGCTCAGTCGACGCGGACCAGCAGCCCGGCCAGCACGGTGGCCCCCGGCTCCTTGGTCACCCACTCCAGCTGGGCGGGGTCCAGCCCCTGGGGGGGCTCCAGGGCTGGGGGGGGGCTCAGCGAGGGGGGCCCGGCCCGGAAGGAGCCGGGACGGACCCAAACCTCGAAGGCCACCTGAGCCCCCCGGGGCCGCGGCCAGCCCGGCTCCCGGAACCTGGGGGGGGAAAAACGGGTCATAAAATAGCTTTAAATAGCCTAAAATAGCCCAAAATTCACCCCAAAATTCACCCCAAAGCCAGCCTAAAATTCACCCCAAAATTCACCCCAAAATTCACCCCAAAGCCAGCCCGGCTCCCGGAAGCTGGAGGGCGAGAAAGGACTCAGAAAATGTCCCAAAATAACCCAAAACAACCCAAAATATCCTAAAATATCCCAAAATCCAACACAAAACTCCCCCCTAACAAGACCCCAAATTCTTTAGCCCCTCCCTTTTCCTTAGCCCCTCCCACTGTTCTTTTGCCCCTCCCACCTTTCTTTAGCCACTCCCATTTTCCCTTATCCCCTCCCACTTTTCCTTAGCTCCTCCCACTGTTATTTAGCCCCTCCCACTTTTATTTAGCCCCTCCCACTATTTTTTAGCCCCTCTTACTTTTCCTTAGCTCCTCCCACTAATTTTTTGCCCCTCCTACTTTTCTTTAGCCACTCCCATTTTCCCTTATTCCCTCCCACTTTTATTTAGTCCCTCCCACTATTTTTAGCTCCTCCCACTATTCTTTAGCCCCTCCCACTTTTCATTAGCCACTCCCACTTTTCTGTTGCCCCTCCCACTTTTCTTTCGCGCCTCCCCCTCACAGTTGGCCCCGCCCCTTTCCTTTGGCCCCGCCCCTTTCCTTTGGCCCCGCCCCTTCCCGTGTCCCCGCCCACTCACGTGACGCGGCTGGCGAACGGCTCCATGGCGGCGTACCCGAGGGCGGGGGACAGCACCAGGGGGGCGGGGCCGGGGGGGCGTGGCCCGGGGCCCGGGGGGGCGGGGCCTGAGCGCGGGTGGGCGGGGCCAGGCGGCTCCGGCCGGCAGGGGGCGCTGAGCAGCGACCACGGGCCTGGGGGGGGGGGGATTGAGGGGGCCCTCACGGTTTTTGGGGGTCCCCCTCCCCATTTTTGGGACCCCTCCCCGTTTTCAGGGTCCCCTCCCCATTTTTTGGGACCTGTCCCCATTTTCAGCCTCCCCCTCCCCATTTTTGGGCTCCCAGACCCGTTTTCAGGGTGTCCATCCCGATTTTGGGGTGTCCATCCCATTTTAGGGGTCCCCATCCCTATTTTTGGGATCCCCGTGCCCATTTTGGGGTTCCACCCCCATTTTGGGGTCCCATGCCCATTTTCAGGGTCCCCATCCTCATTTTTGGCTTTCCCATCCCCATTTTCGGGGTCCCATCCCCATTTTGGGGGTTCCCATGCCTAATTTTGTGCTCCCCAACCCCATTTTTGCCGTTCCCACCCCCATTTTCGGAGTCCCACCCCCATTTTGGGGTCCCACCCCCATTTTTGGGGTCCCCACCCCCATTGTTGGTGTCCCCGTGCCCATTTTGGGGTCCCGGTGCCCATTTTCGGGGTTCTCATCCCCATTTTTGGGGTTCCCAGCCCATTTTGGGGTTCCCAATCCCATTTTTTGGGTCCCCGTGCCCATTTCGGAGTCCCACCCCCATTTTGGGGTTCCCAGCCCATTTTTGGTGTTCCCACCCCCATTTTTGGGGTTCCCATCCCGTTTTCGGGGTCCCACCTGGCACGAGCTCCCCGCGGTCGAGGCTGCGCCGCACGGCGCCGGCGCTGGTGCCGTGATAGGCCCGAGGCCACTTCTGCCACCCCCCGCCCCCCTCGGGCCGCGGCTTCGGCCTGGGGACCCCAAAATGCACCCAAAGTTAACCCTGAACCCTGAAATCTATCCCAAAATTAACCCTGAACCCCAAAATACACCCCAAAATCCACCCCAAAATTAACCCTGAACCCCCAAATCCATCCCAAAATTAACCCTGAACCCCAAAATGCACCCCAAATTAACCCTGAACCCCGAAATCCACCCCAAAGTTAATCAGAATCCCCAAAATCCACCCCAAAATTAACCCCGAACCCCAAAATCCATCCCAAAATGCACCCCAAAATTAACCCCCAACCCCAAAATCCACCCCAAATGAACCCCGAACCCCAAAACCCACAGCAAATCAACCCCGAACCCCAAAATCCACCCCAAAGTTGATCAGAATCCCCAAAATCAACCCCCAAAATCCACCCCAAATTAACCCCGAACCCCAAAATCCACAACCAATTAAACCCGAACCCCAAAATCCACAGCAAACTCCACCCAAACCCCCCCAGGACTCCCCAAATCCCCCCAAAATTGCCCCCAGGACCCCCCAAATTCCCCCCAGACCCACCCAGGACTCCCCAAATCCCCCCTAAACCCCCCCCAAATCCCCCCTAACCCCCCAAGACCCCCAAAATCCCACCCAAATCCCCCCAAATCCCCCCAAACTCCACCCAAACCCCCCCAGGACCTCCAAACCCCCCAGTTCCACCCCAAATCCCTGCAAGCCCCCCACCCCAGAGTCCCCCAGGACCCCCCAGGACTCCCCGAAATCCCCCCCAAGCCCCCCCAGGACACCCCCAAACCCCCCCAAAACCCCCCAGGACCCCCCAGACCCCCCCAAATCCCCCCCAGACCCCCCAAATCCCCCCCAAGCCCCCCAATTCCCCCGTACCGGAGGCTGAAGCGGCACCAGCCCAGGGGCAGGGGGGGCTCCCGGGGGTCCCGGGGGTCGCCCCCCCCCCGCTCACAGCCCTGACAGAAGCAGCGGCTGCGCCGCGGCTCGGGGGCGAAGTACTCATCTGTGGGGGGGAAATGGGGCGGGGACCCCAAAATCGGGGTCAGGGACCCTAAAAACGGGGTCAGGGACACCAAAATCGGGGTCAGGGACCCCCAAATCGGGGTCAGGGACCCAAAATCGGGGTCAGGGACCCAAAAACGGGGTCAGGGACCCCCAAATCGGGGTCAGGACCACGGAAAGGGGGGGCAGGGACCCCAGAAATGGGGTCAGGGACCCCAAATCGGGGTCAGGGACCCCAAAAACGGGGTCAGGGACCTCAAAATCGGAGTTAAAACCTCAAAAAATGAAGTCAGGGACCCCAAAAATGGGTCAGGAACCCCAAAATTGGGGACAAGACCTAAAAAATGGGGTCAGAACCTCCAAAAATGCAGTCAGGGACCCCAAATCCTCCCCCAACCCCCCCCCAGCACCCCCCAAAATCCCTCCCAGGACCCCCCAAACCCCCTTAGGACCCCCCAAAATCCCCCCAGGACCCCCCAAATCCCCCCCAGGACCCCCCAAATGCCCCCCAAATCCTCCTCAGGAACCCCCAAACCTCCCCCAGAACGCCCCAAATCCCCCCTAAGGACCCCCCAAATGCCCCCCAAAACCCCCCAAGACACCCCAAACCCCCCCAGGACCCCCCAAAATCCCTCCCACGACCCCCCCAAACCACCCCAAATCCCCCTAGGACCCCCCAAAGCCCCCAAAATCCCCCTCAGGACCCCCCAAATCCCACTCAGGACCCCCCAAAATCCCTCCCAGGACCCCCCAACCCCCCCCCAACCCCCCCCAGGACCCCCCAAAACCCCCAAAATCCCCCTCAGGACCCCCCAAATCCCCCCCAGGACCCCCTAAATCCCACTCAGGACCCCCCAGATGTCCCCCAAATTCTCCCAAACCCCCCCAAATCCCCCCAAACCCCCCCAAACCCCCCCAAAAGCCCCCAGACCCACCGGGCAGCAGCAGCAGGTCCTTGAAGCGGGCACAGAGCGCCTGGTAGGGGCAGGGCTGGGGGGGCGCGGGGGGACCCCAACAGAGGCTCTCCTTCACCCCTGGGGGGGGCAGGGGGGGCTCAGAGCCCACCCAGACCCCCCCCAAAAAAACCGGGGGGTCCCCAAAACCCCCTCCCCAAAATTTGGGGCTTCCAGAGCCTCCCCAAGCCCCAAAAATTGAGATTTTTCTTCTGAATTGCCCCAAATTTGGGGTTCCTTGACCACCCCCCCCCCACCAAAATTTGGGGTTCCTTGACCCTCACCCACCACAAATTTTGGGGGTCCCCTCTCCCAGACCCCCCAAATTTTGGGATATCCCCAATTTATGGCTCCCAAACCCTCAAATTTTGGGGTCACATCCCATATTTTGGGGTTGCAGAGCCCAAACCCTTCGAATTTTGGGGTTCTCCCCCAATTTTGGGCTCCCAAACCCCCAAATTTTGGGGTCTCCCCTTCCCAGAGCCCCCAAATTTCTGGGTGCTCCCCAATTTCGGGCTCCCAAACCCCCAAATTTTGGGGTAAAATCCCGGATTTTGGGGTCCCACCCACCCCAAACCCACGAATTTTGGGATCCCCCCCCAATTTAGGGCTCCAAGCCCCAAAATTTTGGGGTCACATCCCTGATTTTGGGGTCCCAGCCCTCCCAAATCCCTAAATTTTGGGGTCCCCCCCAATTTTGGGTTCCCAAACTCCCAAATTTCGGGGTCCCCCCCATTTTGGGGCTCCCAAACCCCCAAATTTTGGGGTCAAATCCCGGATTTTGGGGTCCCACCCACCCCAAACCCACGAATTTTGGGATCCCCCCCAATTTTGGGTTCCCAAACTCCCAAATTTTGGGGTCCCCCCCATTTTGGGGCTCCCAAACCCCCAAATTTCATTGTCAAACCCCCAAATTTCAGGGTCCAACCCCAGATTTTGGGGTCCCAGCCCCCCCAAACCCCCAAATTTTGGGGTCCCCCCCCATTTTAGGGCTCCCAAGCCCCCAAATTTTGGAGTCCCCCCCAATTTTGGGTTCCCAAACTCCCAAATTTTGGGGTCCCCCCATTTTGGGGCTCCCTAACCCCCAAATTTCATTGTCAAACCCCCCAAATTTTGGGGTCACATCCCTGATTTTGGGGTCCCAGCCCCCCCCGAACCCCCAAATTTCGGGGTCCCCCCCATTTTAGGGCTCCCAAACCCCCGAATTTTGGGGTCAAATCCCGGATTTTGGGGTCCCTGTCCCTCAAACCCCCAAATTTCGGGGTCCCCCACATTTTGGGGCTCCCAAACACCCAAATTTGTGGGTCAAACCCCCAAATTTTTGGGTCCAACCCCAGATTTTGGGGTCCCAGCCCCCCCAAACCCCCGAATTTCGGGGTGCCCCTCACCGTCCACCACGTCGGCTTTCTCCACGTCCCCCCGATTTCGGGGGTCCCCGCTGGGGGAGCCCCCCCCGGCCGGACCCTCGGTCACGATCGTCACCTGGGGGGGGGGGAAGGGATTTGGGGGGGCTGGGCCGGATTTGGGGTCCCCAAACCCTTTTGGGGTGTCCCAGACCCTTTTTTGGGGGGTCCCTGACCGATTTTGGGGGGTTCTTGGGAGTTTTTTGGGGGGTCCCAACCCTTTTTTGGGGGGTCCCTGGTCGATTTTTGGGGTCCCAGGGACTTTTTGGGGGTCCTTGACCCTTTTCTGGGGCCCCCAAACCCTTTTTGGGGTCCCAAACCCTTTTTTGGGGAGTCCCTGACTGATTTTGGGGGGTTCTTGGGAGTTTTTTGGGGGTCCCAAACCCTTTTTTGGGGGTCCCTGATCGATTTTGGGGCTTTTTGGGACATCCTGGTGGGGCTGGACCCCATTTTGGGGGTCCCCAAACCCTTTTGGGGTGTCCCAGACACATTTTTGGGGGTCCCAGGGACTTTTTGGGGGTCCTCGACCCTTTTCTGGGGTCCCCAAACCCTTTTTGGGGTCCCAAACCTTTTTTTGGGGGGTCCCAGACACATTTTGGGGGGTCCTGGGAATTTTGGGGGCATCCCAAAGGTTGGATTTGGAAGGATTTTTTTCCTGATTTTTGGGATTTTTGGGGTTTCTGGATTTCGGGTCTTTCTGGCTCCCAGAATTTCGGGGTTTTTTGGGGTTTTTTGTGTTTTTTCGGGGTTTTTTGGGGTGCCCGATTTGGGGGTGCCCCTCACCTGCTGGCACTGCCCGTAGAGGCCCCACAGGTGTGCCCAGGTGTGCCCAGGTGTGCCCGGGGGGGGTTTTGAGGGGGATTTTTGGGCTTTCTGGGGTTTCTGGCTCCCAGAATTTCAATTTTTTGGGGTTTTTTTTTGGGGATTTTTGGGGTTTTCTGGGGTGCCCGATTTGGGGGTGCCCCTCACCTGCTGGCACTGCCCACAGAGCCCCCACAGGTGTGCCCAGGTGTGCCCAGGTGTGCCCGGGGGGGGTTTTGAGGGGGATTTTTGGGCTTTCTGGGGTTTCTGGCTCCCAGAATTTCAATTTTTTGGGGTTTTTTCGGGTTTTTTTGGGGTTTTTTGGGGTGCCCGATTTGGGGGTGCCCCTCACCTGCTGCCACTGCCCGTAGAGGTCCCACAGGTGTGCCCAGGTGTGCCCAGGTGTGCCCAGGTGTGCCCAGGTGGGTTTTGATGGGGATTTTTGGGCTTTCTGGGGTTTCTGGCTCCCAGAATTCCATTCTTTTGGGGGGTTTTTTTGGGTTTTTTTGGTTTTTTTGGGGTGCCCGATTTGGGGGTGTCCCTCACCTGCTGGCACTGCCCACAGTGGCCCCACAGGTGTGCCCAGGTGTGCCCAGGTGTGGCTGGGCAGGTTCAGTGCCCTGAATTTGGGGTTTCTGGGGTTTTTTGCTCCCAGAATTCCATTTTTTTGGGGTTTTTTGGGGGTTTTTCGGGGTGCCCGATTTTGGGGTGCCCCCGTGCCCCCCTCACCTGCTGGCACTGCCCACAGATGCCCCAGAGGTGTGCCCAGGTGTGCCCAGGTGTGCCCAGGGGCGGGTTTTGATGGGGATTTTTGGGCTTTCTGGATTTCGGGTGTTTCTGGGTCCCAGAATTTCGGGGTTTTTGGGGTTTTTTTTTGTTTTTTTGGGGGTTTTTTTGGGGTGCCCGATTTGGGGGTGCCCCTGTGCCCCCCTCACCTGCTGGCACTGCCCGTAGAGGTCCCACAGGTGTGCCCAGGTGTGCCCAGGTGTGCCTGGGCGGCGTTTTGATGGGGATTTTTGGGGTTTCTGGATTTCGGGTCTTTCTGGCTCCCAGAATTTCGGGTTTTTTGGGGTGCCCGATTTGGGGGTGCCCCTCACCTGCTGGCACTGCCCACAGAGCCCCCACAGGTGTGCCCAGGTGTGCCCAGGTGTGCCCAGGGGGGGTTTTGATGGGGATTTTTGGGCTTTCTGGGGTTTCTGGCTCCCAGAATTCCATTTTTTTGGGGTTTTTTTTGGGGTTTTTTGGGATACCCGATTTGGGGGTGCCCCTCACCTGCTGGCACTGCCCGTAGAGGTCCCACAGGTGTGCCCAGGTGTGCCCAGGGGGGGGTTTTGATGGGGATTTTTGGGGTTTCTGGATTTCGGGTGTTTCTGGGTCCCCGAATTTCGGGTTTTTTCGGGGTTTTTTGGGGTGCCCGATTTGGGGGTGCCCCTGTGCCCCCCTCACCTGCTGGCACTGCCCGTAGAGGTCCAGCAGGACGTGGCAGGGGCTGGGCACCCCCCCGGCCACGGCGCCCTGGTCGCGGCCGTTGATGAAGAGGTGCAGCCGCCCCCCCCCGTCCACCAGGAGCCCCAAAATCGTCCCGGCGGGGAGCAGCTCCAGGGAGGGGCCGGGCAGGTCACGGACCTGGGGGGCAAAATTTGGGGGGTCAGAGTGAAAATTGGGGGGTCAGAGTGAAATTTGGGGGGTTTTGGGGGTGTTTTGGGGGGTTTTTGGGGTCACAGGTCCCAGCCGGGAGCAGCTCCAGGGAGGGGCCGGGTGGGTCATGGACCTGGGGGGGCAAAATTTGGGGGTCAGAGTTAAAATTGGGGGTTCAGAGTGAAATTTGGGGGGTCAGGAGGGGTTTGGGAGGCATTTTGGGGGGTTTTGGGGGTTTTTGGGGGTTTTTGGGGTCACAGGTCCCGGCCGGGAGCAGCTCCAGGGAGGGGTCGGGCAGCTCACGGACCTGGGGGCAAAATTTGGGGGGTCAGAGTGAAAATTGGGGGGGCAGGAAGGGGTTTGAGGGAGTTTTGGGGGATGTTTTGGGGATTTTTTTGGGTTTTTGGGGGGTTTTGGGGTCACAGGTCCCGGCCGGGAGCAGCTCCACGGAGGGGCCGGGCAGGTCACGGACCTGGGGGGCGAAATTTGGGGGGTCAGAGTGAAAATTTGGGGGGTCAGAGTGAAATTTGGGGGGTCAGAGTGAAATTTGGGGGGTCAGGAAGGGTTTGAGAGGGGTTTTGGGGGTTTTTGGGGGGTTTTTGGGGGAGTTTTGGGGTCACAGGTCCCGGCCGGGAGCAGCTCCAGAGAGGGGCCGGGCAGGTCACGGATCTGGGAGGGCAAAATTTGGGTAAATTTGGGGGTTCAGGGGCAAAATTTGAGGGATCAGAGTGAAATTTGGGGGGTCAGGGTGAAATTTGGGGGGTTAGGAAGGGTTTGGGAGGGGTTTTTGGGGGGTTTTGGGGATGTTTTGGGGGTTTTTAGGGAGTTTTGGGGTCACAGGTCCCGGCCGGGAGCAGCTCCAGGGAGGGGCCCGGCAGGTCACGGACCTGGGGGGCGAAATTTGGGTAAAATTGGGGGGTCAGAGTGAAATTTGGGGGGTCAGAGCTGAAATTGGGGGGTCAGGAAGGGTTTGGGAGGGTTTTTGGGGGGTTTTGGGGGTTTTTTGGGGAGTTTTGGGGTCACAGGTCCCGGCTGGGAGCAGCTCCAGGGAGGGGCCGGGCAGGTCACGGACCTGGGGGGGCAAAATTTGGGGGGTCAGAGTGAAATTTGGGGGGTCAGAGTGAGATTTGGGGGGTCAGGGTGAAATTTGGGGGGGTCAGGAAGGGTTTGGGGGGGTTTTGGGGATGTTTTGGGGATTTTTTTGGGGTTTTTGGGGGTTTTGGGGTCACAGGTCCCGGCCGGGAGCAGCTCCAGGGAGGGGCCGGGCAGGTCACGGACCTGGGGGGCAAAATTTGGGTAAATTTGGGGGTCAGAGTGAAATTTGGGTAAATTTGGGGATCAGAGTGAAATTTGGGGGTCAGGAGGGGTTTTGGGGGTATTTTTGGGATATTTTAGGGATAATTTGGGGGTGTTTGGGATATTTTTGGGGCATTTTTGGGGTTATTTCAGGCAAAGATCAAGGATATTTTGGGATGTTTTCGGGATGTTTTCATGGATATTTTGGGGATATTTTGAGGATATTTCAGGGATATTTTTGGGGATATTTTGGGGGTGTTTGGGATATTTTTGGGGTTATTTCAGGCAAATATCAAAGATATTTTAGGATGTTTTTGGGGATACTTTGGGGATATTTCAGGGATATTTAGGGGATAATTTGGGAATATTTTGGGGATATTTCTGGGGATATTTTGGGGATACTTTAGGGATATTTTGGGGATATTTTTCGGGATATTTTGGGGCTATTTCAGGGATACTTTGGGGATATTTTTGGGGGTATTGAGCGGATATTTTGGGAATATTTTGGGGATATTTTGGGGATATTTTGGCTGTTCCTGACCTTCCTGGCGTTGTGGAAGACGCTGCGGCGCTGCAGGATCCAGCGGGGGTTGGGATATTTCGGTATATTTTTGGGGATATTTTTGGGGGTATTTCAGGGATATTTAGGAGATATTTTGGGGATATTTTTGGGGTGTTTCAGGCAGTTTTTGGGGTGTTTCTGACCTTCCTGGCGTTGTGGAAGACGCCGCGGCGCTGCAGGATCCAGGCGGGGTTTGGGATAATTCGGGATATTTTGGGGATATTTAGGGGATATTTTGGGGATATTTAGGGGATATTTCAGAGATATTTTGGGGATATTTTGGTGATATTTTTGGGGATATTTTGGGTGTTTTCTGACCTTCCTGGCGTTGTGGAAGACGCCGCGGCGCTGCAGGATCCAGGCCGGCCGCTTGAGGCCGTGGGCGCAGGCCGGGAGGGGGGCGCGGCCGGGGGGGGCCCCGGTGACCCCCAGAGCCAGGGAGGAGCTCCACTGCGGGTTCAGGGCGTCGATCTGCACCTGTGACGTCATCGGTGATGTCACAGTGACGTCATCGGGGTGGGTGACGTCATCAGCCACCCCCAGTGTTCCTCAGCTTCCCCTGAACCGCCCCAAAACAGCCCCAAAACAGCCCCAAACTCCCCCAAAATCGGCTCCACTGCGGGTTCAGGGCGTCGATCTGCACCTGTGACGTCATCGGTGATGTCATCAGGGCCTGGTGATGTCATCGGCGACCCCCCCCCGTGTCCCTCAGTGCCCCCAAGGTCCCCATTGGCCACTCCCCTGTGACATCACCACCGTCCCCTATGACGTCACCACCTCCCCAGTCTCCCATTGGCCGCTGCCCTGTGACATCACCACCCCCTCCATGACATCACCACCGTGCCCTGTGACATCACCGGCTGTCTAAGCCCCCATTGGCTGCTCCCCTGTGACATCGCCACCTTCCCAATCTCCCATTGGCCGCTCTCGTTTGACATCACCACCGTCCCCTATGACGTCACCATGTCCACTATGACGTCACCACCTCCCCTATGATGTCACCACCTCCCCAATGACATCACCATGTCCCCATGACATCACCACCTCCCCTGTGATGTCACCACCACCCCTATGATGTCACCCCCAATGACGTCACCACCTCCCCAATGACGTCACCACCTCCCCAATCTCCCATTGGCCGCTCTCATTTGACATCACCACCTCCCCAATGATGTCACTATGTCCCCTATGATGTCATTACCTCCCCAATGACATCACCACCTCCCCTATGACATCACCACAACCCCAATGACGTCATGACCTCTCCAATCTCCCATTGGCCGCTCTCGTTTGACGTCACCACCTCCCCAATGAAGTCACCGTGTCCCCTATGACATCACCACATCCCCTATGACATCACCACCATCCCCCCAATGATGTCACCACCTCCCCTATGATGTCACCACCTCCCTGTATGACGTCACCACCACCCAACAGCCCCGATGACGTCACAGGGGCATTGATGACGTCACGGGTGGGGTTGATGACATCACAGGGGTGACGATGACGTCACGGG
Source organism: Taeniopygia guttata (assembly GCF_003957565.2). Taxonomy (NCBI): domain Eukaryota; kingdom Metazoa; phylum Chordata; class Aves; order Passeriformes; family Estrildidae; genus Taeniopygia; species Taeniopygia guttata. The sequence goes on from NC_054764.1 coordinate 570,109, forward strand.
GTCATTGCTGACGTCACGGGGCGGTGATGATGTCACAGGGGTGTGGCTGACGTCACGGGGGCGTGTCTGACGTCACGGGTGGGATTGATGACGTCACAGGGGCAGCAATGACATCACGGGGGCTTTGATGACGTCATGGGTGGGGCTGCTGACGTCACGGGGGTGCTGCTGACGTCACGGGGTCATTGCTGACGTCACGGGGGCGGTGATGACGTCACAGGGGCGGTGATGACGTCACGGGGGCGCTGCTGACGTCACGGGTGGGGTTGATGACGTCATGGGGGTGCTGATGACGTCACAAGGGCGCCGATGACGTCACCTGGAAGAGGCGTCCGGGGGGGAGGGGCGGCCCCACCAGCACCAGCCCCTGGTTGTAGCTGGAGACGCGCGCGGCCGTGCGGCCCCCGTTGGACAGCAGGATGTTCTTGCCGTGGCAGCCCAGGAACCGGGGGGGACCCTAATTGGGGATAAAAATGTGAAATTTGGGTTAAAACATCGAAATTTGGGGTTAAAAATGTGAAATTTGGGGGTTTGGGGGTTAATAAAGGGTTAAATGGGGGAGGGGCTGCAGGATGTTCTTGCCGTGGCAGCCCAGGAACCGGGGGGGACCCTGGATTGGGGATAAAAATCCGAAATTTGGGGATAAAACATCGAAATTTGGGGTTAAAACATTGAAATTTGGGGGTTTTGGGGGGCTAAAAGGGGTTAAATGGGGGAGGGGCTGCAGGATGTTCTTGCCGTGGCAGCCCAGGAACCGGGGGGGACCCTAATTGGGGTGAAAAATGTGAAATTCAGGTTAAAATGTCGAAATTTGGGGTTTTGGGGGGCTAAAAGGGAAAATGAAAGGGTTAAATGGGGGAGGGGCTGCAGGATGTTCTTGCCGTGGCAGCCCAGGAACCGGGGCGGGCCCTGAATCAGGAAAAAACCCCAAAATTTAGGGATAAAACACCAAAATTTGGGGTTAAAAATGTAAAATTTGGGATTAAAAATGTGAAATTTGGGGTTTTGGGGGTCTAAAAGGAGAAATGAAAGGGTTAAAAGGGGGAGGGGCTGTAGGATGCTCTGGGTGGCAGCCCAGGAACGTGGGGGGACCCTAAATTGGCATAAAAATAAAAAATTTGGGGTTAGAAATGGAAAATTTGGGGTAAAAATGGAAAATTTGGGGATAAAACACCAAAATTTGGTGTTGAAACATTGAAATTTGGGATTAAAAATGTGAAATTTCGGGTTAAAACATCAAAATTTGGGGTTAAAAATGTGAAATTTGGGGATAAAACATCAAAATTTGGGGTTAAAAATGGGGAGCAAAACCACAGCCATTCCCCCAGTTCCCCCCAGTCCATCCCAGTCCCTCCCAGTATAAACCAGTTCCCTCCCAGTCCCCCCCAGTTCCCTCCCAGTCCCTCCCAGTTTATTCCCAGTCCCCCCCAGTTCCCTCCCAGTCCCTCCCAGTTTATTCCCAGTCCCTCCCAGTATCCCCCAGTCCCTCCCAGTCCCTCCCAGTCCCTCCCAGTTCCCTCCCAGTTTGTCCCAGTATAAACCAGTAACCCCAAATCTCCTTTTTAACCCCTCCCAGTCCCTCCCAGTATACCCCAGTTCCTCTCACCCACTCTGCGCCGTCCCCGCCGGGGTGGGGGAGGGGCGGGCTGTGGCAGGGGGAGGGGCAGGGGGTGGGGGAGGGGCTGTGGGTGGGGGAGGGGCCGTCCCCGGCCCCGCCCGCCCCTCCCCCCGCGCTGACGATGGACACGGCCGTCACGCGCCCGTACAGGTCCAGGGCCACGAAGGCGTTCTGTGACGTCACGGGGGGCGGGGCGTGACGTCAGAGGGGCGGGAGTGACGTCACGGCCCCGCCCCCTCCCCCCCACAGGCAGGAGTGATGGGGGAGGGGTGGGAATGATGGCACACGGGGCAGACAGGTGTGCCCAGGTGTGCCCAGGTGTGTTTTGGCTGTGCCCAGGTGTGCCCCAGGTACCCCCAGGTACCCCCAGGTACCCCCCAGTTGTGCCCAGGTGTGCCCCAGGTGAGCCCAGGTGTGCCCAGGTGTATCCCAGGTGTGCCCCAGGTGTGCCCAGGTGTATCCCAGGTGTATCCCAGGTGTGCCCAGGTGTGCCCCAGGTGTGCCCAGGTGTGCCAGGTGTGCCCCAGGTACTCCCCAGGTGCCCCCAGGTGTGTGTTTACGACCCCCAGGTGTGAATTTACCCCCCCCCAAGGTGTGCCCAGGTGTGTGTTTACCCCCCCCAGGTTTATCCCAGGTGCCCACAGGTGTGCCCAGGTGTGCCCCAGGTGTGTTTTGGGTGCCCCGAGGTGTGCCCAGGTGTGTTTTGGGGGTGCCCAGGTGTGTTTTGGTGCCCCCAGGTGCCCCCAGGTGTGTTTTGGGGGTGCCCAGGTGTGCCCAGGTGTGCCCAGGTGTGTTTTGGGTGCCCCCAGGTGTGTTTTGGGTGCCCCCAGGTGTGTTTTGGGTGTGCCCAGGTGTGTTTTGGATGCCCCCAGGTGTGTTTTGGGTGCCCCCAGGTGTGTTTTGGGTGTGCCCAGGTGTGTTTTGGATGCCCCCAGGTGTGTTTTGGGTGCCCCCAGGTGCCCCCAGGTGAGTTTTGGATGTGCCCAGGTGTGTTTTGGGGGTGCCCAGGTGTGCCCAGGTGTGTTTTGGGGGTGCCCAGGTGTGTTTTGGGTGCCCCCAGGTGCCCCCAGGTGAGTTTTGGGGTGCCCAGGTGTGCCCCAGGTGCCCCCAGGTGAGTTTGGGGTGCCCGCCGTACCTTGGCCACGCCGGTGGCCGCGGGCCCCATGTCCTGCCCGTCCACCACCAGGTGCATCGAGTCGTCGGCGCCGCGGCGCACGCCCAGACGGTTCCCCACCTGGGAAATCACCCCAAAATGTCCCAAAATCTCCCAAAATAACCCAAAATAATCTCAAAATATCCCAAAAATCCATCCCCAGCCGGGTCCCCACTTGGAACAGCCCAAAATGTCCCAAAATGTCCCGAAATGTCCCAAAATTATCCCAAAGTTATCCCAAAAATCCATCCCCAGCCGGTTCCCCACCTGGAATGGCCCAAAATGTCCCAAAATATCCCAAAATTATTCCAAAATATCCCAAAAATCCATCCCCGGCCGGTTCCCCACCTGGAAAATGTCCAAAATTATCCCAAAATTATCCCAAAATATCCCAAAAATCCATCCCCAGACGGTTCCCCACTTGGAACGGCCCAAAATGTCCCAAAATGTCCCGAAATGTCCCAAAATTATCCCAAATTATCCCAAAAATCCATCCCCAGACGGTTCCCCACATAGAACATCCCAAATTTATCCCAAAACCATCCCCAAACCCCCCTCAGGTGACCCCAAACCCTCTCCAGGTGACCCCAAACCCTCTCCAGGTGACCCCAAACCCTCTCCAGGTGACCCCAAAACCACCCAAACTCCCCCCAGGTGAGCACAGGTGACCCCAAACTCCCCCCAGGTCAGCCCAGGTGACCCCAAATGCTCTCCAGGTGACCCCAAACCCCCTGAATGTGAGCCCAGGTGAGCCCAGGTGAGCTCAAACCCCCCCAGGTGACCCCAAACCCACCCAGGTGAGCCCAGGTGAGCCCAAATCCTCCCAGGTGACCCCAAACCCACTCCAGGTGACCCCAAAACCACCCAAACTCCCCCCAGGTGACCCCAAAACCACCCAAACTCCCCCCAGGTGAGCCCAAACCCCCCCAGGTGACCCCAAACCCCCCCAGGTGACCCCAAACCGCCCAGGTGAGCACTTACCGCGAGGCGGTCCAGGCTGACGCCGTAGTTGTGGCGCACCTGGGCGCCGTTGTGCCGCACCTCGGCCCCGCTGACCGCCCAGGTGGGCGCGGCCGGCAGGTCCAGCAGGGAGGGGGGCAGGGCGGGGGGGCCGGGGGGGGGCAGGGCCGTCAGCCCCACCCGCACCGACCCCGCCCAGCGCTCATCCAGCGCCTCGATGCGCACCTGGGCAGGTGAGACACACACAGGTGAGGCTGGGACACACCTGGGACAGGTGAGGGACACACCTGGGACACGCCTGGGACAGGTGAGGGACACACCTGGGGGAGCCCTGACTCAGCCCCACCCGCCCAGTGCTCATCCAATGCTGTCAGTGCACACCTGGGACAGGTGAGACACCCACAGGTGAGGCTGGGACACACCTGGGACAGGTGAGGGACACACCTGGGACATACCTGGGGGAGCCCTGACTCAGCCCCACCCACACTGACCCCGCCCAGCGCTCGTCCAGCGCCTCGATGCGCACCTGGGCAGGTGAGACACGCACAGGTGAGGCTGGGACAGGTGAGGGACACACCTGAGATACACCTGAGATACACCTGGGGGAGCCCTGACTCAGCCCCACCCCCACAGACCCCGCCCAGCGCTCGTCCAGGGCCTCGATGCGCACCTGGGCAGGTGAGACAGGGACAGGTGAGGCTGGGACACACCTGGGACACACCTGGGACACGCCTGGGACAGGTGAGGGACACACCCGGGACAGGTGAGGGTGAGGGGACAGCCCTGAACACACCTGGATGGGGGCGTGGCACAGGTGAGCCCAGAACTCACCTGGGAGCGTTTCAATCACTCTGGAAAGGGGCGGGGCTTCCAAATGAGGGGTGTGGCCTATCCCCATGCCCCGCCCACCACGGCCACGCCTGTTCCCTTAAAGTGACAGCACCCTTTTCCCGCCCCGGCAGGTGAGCGTGGCCTGGCAGGTAACCACACCCACTTAGGCCCCGCCCTCCACAGCCACGCCTGTTTCCTTAAAGCGACAGCGCCCTTTTCCTGCCCCACCCATGGGCGTGTCCTCACAGGTAACCCCACCCACCCATGGGCGTGTCCTTCACCCCGCCCACTTAGGCCCCGCCCAGAAGGGCCACGCCCATTCCCTTAAAGGGACAGTGGCCTTTTCCCACCCCACCTGGGGGCGTGGCGTGGCAGGTAACCCCACCCGCTTAGGCCACGCCCACCAGGGCCACGCCCATTCCCTTAAAGCGACAGCGCCCTTTTCCTTAAAGGGACAGCGCCCTTTGGTGTGGCCTCACAGGTAACCCCACCCAGTTATGCCCCGCCCACCCCGGCCCCGCCCGCTCCTTAAAGGGCCCCGCCCACCTCGAAGAGCTCCCCGGGGCGCAGGTGGGAGCGGCTGAACACCAGCCCGTGGCAGTAGCCGGCCACCCGCGCCGCGCTCAGGCCCTCGGCCGCCAGCGCCACGTTCTGCCCGCAGCGCCCATGGAAGCGCTGGCACGGCCCCGGCGCTGCGGCACGGACATCCCAGTATGAACCAGTGCGTCCCAGTATAGCCCAGTATAACCCGCACAGTATAATACAGTATATCCCAGCACAACCTGTTCCCTCCCAGTATAACCCAGTATAACCCAGTATAACCCAATGTAAACCACCCAGTATAAACCAGTATATCCCAGTAAACCTGTTCCCTCCCAGTATGAACCAGTGCGTCCCAGTATAAACCATAATAACCCGCACAGTATAACCCAGTATAACCCAGTAAACCTGTTCCCTCCCAGTATAAACCAGTGCGTCCCAGTATAGCCCAATATAACCCGCACAGTATAACCCAGTATATCCCAGTATAACCCCATATAACCCAGTATAAACCAGTGCGTCCCAGTATAGCCCAATATAACCCGCACAGTATAACCCAGTATATCCCAGTATAACCCCATATAACCCAGTATAAACCAGTGCGTCCCAGTATAGCCCAATATAACCCGCACAGTATAACCCAGTATATCCCAGTATAACCCCATATAACCCAGTATAAACCAGTGCGTCCCAGTATAAACCAGTGCGTCCCAGTATAAACCAATATAACCTGCCCAGTATAACCCAGTATAACCCAGTATAGCCCAGTGTAACCCAGTATATCCCAGTATAACCCCATATAACCCAGTTCCCTTCCAGTATAACCCACCCTGTATAACCCAGTATATCCCAGTAAACCTGTTCCCTCCCAGTATAAACCAGTATAAACCAGTATAACTCAGTTCCCTCCCAGTTCCTCCCAGTTCCCTCCCAGTATAACCCAGTATAACCCAATATAACCCACCCAGTAAAATCCAGTATATCCCAGCACAACCCAGTTCCCTCCCAGTATAAACCAGTGCGTCCCAGTATAGCCCAATGTAAACCACCCAGTATAATCCAGTATATCCCAGCACAACCTGTTCCCTCCCAGTATAACCCAGTATAACCCAGTATAACTCAGTTCCCTCCCAGTTCCTCCCAGTTCCCTCCCAGTATAACCCAGTATAACCCAGTATAACCCACCCAGTAAAATCCAGTATATCCCAGCACAACCCAGTTCCCTCCCAGTATAAACCAGTGCATCCCAGTATAACCCAATGTAAACCACCCAGTATAACCCAGTAGATCCCAGCACAACCTGTTCCCTCCCAGTATAACCCAGTATAAACCAGTATAACTCAGTGTAACCCAGTATAACCCAGTATATCCCACTATAACCCAGTATAACCCAGTATATCCCAGTATATCCCAGTATAACGCAGTATAACCCAGTTATAACCCAGGTATAACCCAGTATATCCCAGCACAACCTGTTCCCTCCCAGTACAACCCAGTATAACCCAGTATAACCCACTTCCCTCCCAGTATAACCCAGTATATCCCAGTATAACCCAGTATATCCCAGTATATCCCAGTATAACCCAGTATAACCCAGTATAACCCAGTATAACCCAGTGTAACCCAGTATAACCCAGTATAACCCAGTATAACTCAGTTCCCTCCCAGTTCCCTCCCAGTATAACCCAGTATAACTCAGTATAACCCAGTAAAGCCCAGTATAACCCAGTATAACTCAGTTCCTTCCCAGTATAACCCATTATAACCAATATAACCCACCCAGTATAACCCAGCATATCCCAGCACAACCCAGTTCCCTCCCAGTATAACCCAGTGTAACCCAGTATAACCCAGTATAACCCAGTTCCCTCCCAGTATGACCCAGTAAAACCCAGTATAACCCAGTTCCCTCCCAGTATAACCCAGTATAACCCAGTATAACCCAGTATAACTCAGTTCCCTCCCAGTCCCCTCCCAGTCGCTCCCAGTTCCTCCCAGTTCCCTCCCAGTATTACCCAGTATAACCCAGTATAACTCAGTTCCCTCCCAGTATAACCCAGTATAACCGAGTTCCCTCCCAGTTCCCTCCCAATCCCATCCCAGTTCCCTCCCAGTCTCTCCCAGTTCCCTCCCAGTCCCCTCCCAGTTCCCCCCAGTTTATCCCAGTCCCTCCCAGTATAACCCAGTATAACTCAGTTCCCTCCCAGTATAACCCAGTATAACCCAGTTCCCTCCCAGTATAACCCAGTCCCTCCCAGTTCCCCCCCAGTTCTCTCCCAGTTTATCCCAGTTCCCTCCCAGTCCCTCCCAGTCCCTCCCAGTCCCTCCCATTCCCCCCCGTGGGTACCTGGCGAAGGGGGCGGGGCTTTCTCAGGCCCCGCCCCCGGGCTGTGGCTGTTGTCGGTGGGTCCGGAGGCGCCGGTGAGGGACACCTGAACACACTGACCATAGAGATCCACCACGGCGTACACCTCTGGGGACATGGGACACCTGTGTCACCTCACCTGTGTCACCTGTGTCACCTGTGTCACCTCCCTGTGTCACCTGTGTGATCTGTGTGACCTGTGTCACCTCTGTGTCACCTGTGTGACCTCAGGGACACCTGGACACACTGACCATAGAGATCCACCACGGCGTACACCTCTGGGACAGGGGACACCTGTGTCACCTCACCTGTGTCACCTGTGTCACCTCACCTGTGCTACCTCACCTGTGTCACCTGTGTCACCTCCCTGTGTCACCTGTGTCACCTCCCTGTGTCACCTGTGTGACCTCCCTGTGTCACCTGTGTCACCTGTGTCACCTGTGTGTCACCTGTGTCACCTCTCTGTGTCACCTGTGTGACCTCAGGGACACCTGGACACACTGACCATAGAGATCCACCACGGCGTACACCTCTGGGACAGGGGACACCTGTGTCACCTCACCTGAGTGTCACCTGTGTCACCTCCCTGTGTCACCTGAGTGTCACCTGTGTCACCTGTGTCACCTGTGTGTCACCTGTGTCACCTGTGTGACCTCAGTGACACCTGAACACACTGACCATAGAGATCCACCACGGCGTACACCTCTGGGGACACCAGTGTCACCTGTGTCACCTCACCTGTGTCACCTGTGTCACCTGTGTGTCACCTGTGTCACCTCCCTGTATCACCTGTGTGACCTCAGGGACACCTGAACACACTGACCGTAGAGATCCACCACGGCGTACACCTCTGGGACAGGGGACACCTGTGTCACCTCACCTGTGTCACCTCACCTGAGTGTCACCTGTGTCACCTGTGTGTCACCTGTGTCACCTGTGACCTGTGTGTCACCTCACCTGTGTGTCACCTGAGTGTCACCTGTGTCACCTGTGTGTCACCTGTGTCACCTGTGACCTGTGTGTCACCTCACCTGTGTGTCACCTCAGTGTCACCTGTGTCACCTCAGTGCTACCTCAGCGTCAACCTCAGGGACATCGGCCTGATGCCCCCCGATGTCCCCAACCCCTCAGTCCCCGCAACGTCCCCAATGTCCCCAGTGTCCCAAATGTCCCTGATGTCCTCCAATGTCCCAAATGTCCCCAACATCCTCAATGTCCCCAATGTCCCCAATCCCCCTGCTGTCCGCGCTGTCCCCAAACCCCCCAATGTCCCCAATGTCCCCAATATCCCCAGTGTCCCCACTGTCCCCAACTTCCCGCTGTCCCCAATTTCCCAAAACCCCCCATTGTCCCCAATGTCCCCAATGTCCCCAATGTCTCCCCAATGTCCCCAATGTCCCCAATGTCCCCAATCCCCGTGCTGTCCGCGCTGTCCCCAAACCCCCCAATGTCCCTGATCCCCCCAATGTCCCAAATGTCCCCACTGTCCCCAATCCCCCCAGTGTCCCCAATGTCCCCATTGTCCCTGAACCCCCTGATGTCCCCAATGTCCCCAATCCCCCAATGTCCCCAATGTCCCCAATGTCCCCGCTGTCCCCGCCATGTCCCCATGTCCCGTACCCGGTGGCAGCCCCGAGCAGGCCACTCCCTGGTCGGTGCCATCGATGAAGTAGCGCAGGTCCCCTCCCCCCGTGCGCATCATCCCGATCCGCGCCCCCGTGCCCAGAGCGTCCAGGTCACAGCCGTAGTTATTGCGCATGGTGTTCCCGTCCTGCATGATGGCCGTGCCGCTGCGGGGACATTGGGGGGATTGGGGACATCGGGGACATTGGGGACATTGGGGACATTGGGGACATTGGGGGGATTGGGGACATTGGGGGGACACAGGGACAGGTCACAGCCGTAGTTATTGCGCATGGTGTTCCCGTCCTGCATGATGGCCGTGCCGCTGCGGGGACATCGAGGGGACATTGGGGACACTGGGGACATTGGGGACACTGGGGACATTGGGGGGATTGGGGACATTGGGGGGATTGGGGGGACATTGGGGACATTGGGGGGATTGGGGACATTGGGGGGATTGGGGACATTGGGGACATTGGGGACATTGGGGACATTGGGGACATTGGGGGAATTGGGGACATTGGGGACATTGGGGACATTGGGGACATGGGGGACATTTGGGGACATTGGGGGGATTGGGGACATTGGGGACATTGGGGACATCGGGGACATCGGGGACATTGGGGGACACTGGGGACACTGGGGACACCATGGGGACACAGCCCTGACACAGCCATGGGGACAGGAACAGGGACAGTGGGGACAGTGGGGACATTGGGGACATTGGGAACATCGGGGACATTGGGGACATTGGGGGGATTGGGGACATTGGGGACACTGGGGACATTGGGGACATTGGGGACATTGGGGGGATTGGGGGACATTGGGGACACTGGGGGGATTGGGGACATTGGGGACATTGGGGACACAGGGACAGGTCACAGCCGTAGTTATTGCGCATGGTGTTCCCGTCCTGCATGATGGCCGTGCCACTGCGGGGACATCGAGGGGACAGTGGGGACATTGGGGGGATTGGGGACATCGGGGACACCATGGGGACACAGCCCTGACACAGCCATGGGGACAGGAACAGGGACATTGGGGACATTGGGGACATTGGGGACATTGGGGACATTGGGGACATCGGGGACACTGTGGGGGATTGGGGGGATTGGGGACATTGGGGACATTGGGGACATTGGGGGCATTGGGGACATCGGGGACATCAGGGACATTGGGGGCATTGGGGTCATTGGGGACATTGGGGGCATTGGGGACATTGGGGACATCGGGGACATTGGGGACATTGGGGACATTGGGGACACGGGGACATTGGGGTCATTGGGGACATTGGGGACATTGGGGACACGGGGACATTGGGGACATTGGGGACATTGGGGACATTGGGGACATTGGGGACATCGGGGACATTGGGGACACCATGGGGACACAGCCCTGACACAGCCATGGGGACAGGAACAGGGACATTGGGGACATTGGGGACATCGTGGGGACGTTGGGGACATCGGGGACATTGGGGACATTGGGGACATTGGGGACATTGGGGACATTGAGGGGCATTGGGGACATTGGGGACATTTGGGACATTGACGGGATTTGGGGACATTGGAGATATTGGGGGAATTGGGGACATTGGGGAATATTGGGGACATTGGGGATGTTGGGGACATTGATGAGATTTGGGGACATTTGAGGACATTGGGAAAAAATGGGAGAAAAATGGAAGAAATGAGATTGGGGACATTGGGGACATTGGGGACATTTGGGGGATTGGGGATGTTGGAGGGATTGGGGACATTAAGGGGATTGAGGACGTTGGGGACACTGGGGGATATTGGGGATATTGGGTGGATTGGGGGCATTGGGGACATTGGGGACATCGGGGGGATTGGGGACATTGGGGACATTGGGGACATTGGGGACATTGGGGGATTGGGGACATTGGGGACATTGGGGACATTGGGGGGATTGGGGTCATTGGGGACATGGGGACATTGGGGACATCGGGGACATTGGGGTCATTGGGGACACGGGGACATTGGGGACATTGGGGACATTGGGGACATTGGGGTCAATGGGGACATTGAGGACATTGGGGACATTGGGGGGGATTGGGGACATTGGGGACATTGGGGACATTGGGGACATTGGGGACATTGGGGACATTGGGGACACGGGGACATTGGGGACATTGGGGACATTGGGGGGATTGGGGACATTGGGGACATTGGGGACATTGGGGACACAAGGACAGGTCACAGCCGTAGTTATTGCGCATGGTGTTCCCGTCCTGCATGATGGCCGTGCCGCTGTGGGGACACGGGGACATCGGGGACATTGGGGACATTGGGGACATTGGGGACATCGGGGACATCGGGGACATTGGGGACATCGGGGACATTGGGGGGTTTGGGGACATTGGGGACATTGGGGACATTGGGGACAGTGGGGGACAGTGGGGGACACTGGGGACACTGGGGACATCAGGGACACCGTGGGGACACAGCCCTGACACAGCCATGGGGACACAGGGACACCTCAGTGGGGACACGGCCATGGGGACACCAGGGGGACACGAGGGGACACCTCCCTGTCCCCCGTGCTGCGGTGCTTGGGGACACCTGGGGACCCTTGGGGACACACGGGGACCCTTTGGGGACACACGGGGACCCTTGGGGACACCTGGGGACCTTTGGGGACACATGGGGACCCTTGGGGACACATGGGGACCCTTGGGGACACCTGGGGACCTTTGGGGACACCTGGGGACCCTTGGGGACAATCAGGGACCCTCAGGGAACCCTGTGACCCTGCAGAACACCTTGGGGACATTGGTGGCCCCCTGGGGACATTGGTGGCCCCAGGTGACCCCGGTGTCCCTTGGGGACATTGGTGGCCCCAGGTGACCCCGGTGGCCCCTTGGGGACATTGGTGGCCCCAGGTGACCCCGGTGGCCCCCTGGGGACATTGGTGGCCCCAGGTGACGCCGCTGTCCCCACCTGAGCATCCAGGTGTCGTAGTCGATGTCCGTCATGGTGTTGGGGAACTCCAGGTCCTCGGGGCGGATGGCGGTGACACCTGGGGGGACACGGGGACACCGCTGTCACCCCGGGTGTCCCCCGGTGTCCCCGAGGTCCCCAATGTCCCCAATGTCCCCAATGTCCCCAACCCCCAATATCCCAAATGTCCTCGATGTCCTCAATGTCCCAAATGTCCCCAATCCCCTCTAATGTGCCCAAAATGTCCCCCAAATGTCCTCCCAATGTCCCCAAATGTCCCCAATGTCCCCAAATGTCCCCAATGTCCCAAATGTCCCCAATCCCCTCTAATGTGCCCAAAATGTCCCCCAAATGTCCCTAATGTCCCCCCAATCCCCCAATGTCCCCAAACACCCCAAATGTCCCCAATGTCCCCCCAATGTCCCCTCATTGTCCCCAACCCCCCCAATGTCCCCAACGTCCCCAAATGTCCCCGATGTCCCCTCAGTGTCCCCAATGTCCCCAGTGTCCCCTCACCGGCCTCGATGGACCCCGACCATCGATCCACCATCTTCTGGATGACGATCTCGAACAGCTCCCCGTCCCGCAGGGCCCTGCACCCCAAAAACGGGGAAATCACCCCAAAAATCACCCCAAAAATGGGGAAATTACCCCAAAAATCACCCCAAACCCACAGCTCCCCGTCCCGCAGGGCCCTGCACCCCAAAAACGGGGAAATTACCCCAAAAATCACCCCAAAAACAGGGAAATTACCCCAAAAATCACCCCAAACCCACAGCTCCCGTCCCGCAGGGCCCTGCACCCCAAAAACCGGGAAATTACCCCAAAAATCACCCCAAAAATCACCCCAAACCCACAGCTCCCCGTCCCGCAGGACCCTGCACCCCAAAAATCACCCCAAAAATGGAGAAATTACCCCAAAAAATCACCCCAAAAACGGGGAAATTACCCCAAAAATCACCCCAAACCCACAGCTCCCCGTCCCACAGGGCCCTGCACCCCAAAAATGGAGAAATGACCCCAAAAATCACCCCAAAAATCACCCCAAAAACGGGGAAATGACCCCAAAAATCACCCCAAAAATCACCCCAAAAACGGGGAAATGACCCCAAAAATCACCCCAAAAATGGGGAAATGATCCCAAAAATCACCCCAAAAATCACCCCAAAAACGGGGAAATGACCCCAAAAATCACCCCAAAAATCACCCCAAAAATGGGGAAATGACCCCAAAAATCACCCCAAAAATCACCCCAAAAATGGGGAAATGGCCCCAAAAATCACCCCAAACCCACAGCTCCCCGTCCCGCAGGGCCCTGCACCCCAAAAACGGGGAAATTACCCTAAAATGACCCCAAAAATGGGGAAATGACCCCAAAAATGGGACATCCAAAAACTGAGAAATGGTTGGGTTTGGGGCAGGTTTGGGGAATTTAACGGGTTTTTTGGGATTTTAACGGGGTTTTTTTGGGGATTTCACAATTTTGGTGCTCCTGGATGGATTTTTTTGGGGATTTTTTTGGGATTTGGGATATTTTCGGGAACCCTCACCGGTTGGAGATGACGATGGCATTGTTGAACTCTGAGCAGCCGCTCTGTCATGGTTTGGAGTTGGTTTTGGGGATTTTAATGTGATTTTTTTTTGGAATTTCACCATTTTGGGGCTCCTGGGTGGATTTTTTTGGGGTTTTTTTTGGGATTTGGGACATTTTCGGGATCCCTCACCGGTTGGAGATGACGATGGCGTCGTTGAACTCGGAGCGGCAGTTCTGTCATGGTTGGGTTTGGGGTTGGGTTTGGGGTTGGGATTGGGGGATTCTTTTGGGATTTCACAATTCCAGTGTTCCTGGGTGGATTTTTTTGGGGATTTTTTTGGGGATTTTTTTGGGGATTTTTTTGGGGATTTTTTTGGGGATTTTTTTGGGGATTTTTTTGGGATTTGGGATATTTTCGGGATCCCTCACCGGTTGGAGATGACGATGGCGTCGTTGAACTTGGAGCGGCCGCTCTGCCGGGGTTTGGGGTTGGGATTGGGGTTGGGATTGGGGGATTTTTTTTGGGATTTGACCATTTTGGTGCTCCTGGGTGGATTTTTTTGGGGATTTTTTTGGGATTTGGGATATTTTCGGGATCCCTCACCGGTTGGAGATGACGATGGCGTCGTTGAACTCAGAGCAACAATTCTGGCGCAGCGCCGGGGTTTGGTTTGGGGTTGGGTTTGGGGTTGGGATTGGGGGATTTTTTGGGGAATTTCACAATTCCGGTGTTCCTGGGTGGATTTTTTTGGGGATTTTTTTGGGATTTGGGATATTTTCGGGACCCCTCCGGTTGGAGATGACGATGGCGTTGTTGAACTCGGAGTGGCTGCTCTACCATGGTTTGGGGTTTGGTTTTGGGGATTTTAATGGGATTTTTTTGGGGATTTTTTTGGGGATTTTTTTGGGGATTTTTTTGGGGATTTTTTTGGGGATTTTTTTTGGGGATTTTTTTGGGGATTTTTTTGGGGATTTTTTTGGGATTTGGGATATTTTCGGGATCCCTCACCGGTTGGAGATGACGATGGCGTCGTTGAACTCGGAGCGGCAGTTCTGGCGCAGCGCGGTGCGGCCGCCGTTGGTGATGACGGCGTTGGCGCCGTGCAGCCGGTGGAAGCGCAGGTCGCTCGGGGACGCGCCCGGGGACGCGCCCTCGGGGCTGCCACCGCCGCTGTCACCCTCCGAGCTGTCCCCAACCAGCGCCGCCACCTCTGGGGACACGCGGAGGGGGCTGGGCCACGGCTGGCACGGCCCCCGTGTCCCCGGGGTCCCAAATGGTCTCCATGTCCCCAAATGTCCCAAATGTCCCCAATGCTCTCCATGTCCCCAATGTCCCCAATGTCCCCAATGTTCTCCACGTCCCCAAATGTCCCCAATGTTCTCAATGTCCCCAATGTCCCCAGTGCTCTCCATGTCCCCAAATGTCCCCAATGTCCCCAATGTTCTCCACGTCCCCAATGTCCTCAATGTTCTCCATGTCCCCAAATGTCCCCAATGTCCCCAATGTTCTCCATGTCCCCAATGTCCCCAGTGCTCTCCATGTCCCCAAATGTCCCCAATGTCCCCAATGTTCTCCATGTCCTCAAATGTCCCCAATGCTCTCCATGTCCCCAAATGTCCCCAAATGTCCCCAAATGTCCCCAGTGTTCTCCACGTCCCAAATGTCCCCAATGTCCCCAATGCTCTCCATGTCCCCAAACGTCCCCGATGTTCTCCATGTCCCCAAATGTCCCCAATGTCCCCAGAGTTCTCCATGTCCCAAATGTCCCCAGTGTTCTCCGTGTTCCCAAATGTCCCCAATGTTCTCCATGTCCCCAAATGTCCGCAGTGTTCTCCATGTCCTTAATGTCCCCAAAGCTCTCCATGTCCCCAAATGTCCCCAATGGTCTCCATGTCCCCAATGTTCCCTGTGTCCTTCAAGATCCTTTGTGGCCCAAAACACCAAATCCCCCCAATGTCCCCAATGTCCCCAATGTCCCCAATCCCCCCAATGCCCCCACCCCCCCCCAGTGTCCCCAATGCCCCCAATGTCCCCAATCCCCCCAATGTCCCCGCTGTCCCCAGAGGTGGCACCCACCTCCCTCCTCCATGATGGTGGCCTGTGCCGCCTGCCTGTACAGGTCCTGTCCCCAGTGACCCCAATCCCCCCAATGTCCCCAATCCCCCCAATGTCCCCAATTCCCCCAATCCCCCCAATGTCCCCAATGTCCCCAATGTCCCCAATCCCCCCAGTGTCCCCAATGTCCCCAATGTCCCCAATATCCCCCAATGTCCCCAATGTCCCCAATGTCCCCAATCCCCCCAGTGTCCCCAATGTCCCCAATGTCCCCAATGTCCCCAACACCCCAATGTCCCCGATGTCCCCGATGTCCCCAGTGTCCCCAGAGGTGGCACCCACCTCCCTCCTCCACGATGGTGGCCTGTGCCGCCTGCCCGTACAGGTCCACCACGGCGTAGACGTTGGGGGGCACGTTCCAGGCGGCCGGGCCCTGGGGGACCCCGTTGACGAAGAAGTGCAGGGTCCCGTCGTCCCTGCGCACCACCCCCACCGTGTCCCCCGCCTGCGGGGACAGTGTCACCATCACTGCTGGCACCGGGTGTGGTGGCGTGGTGGCCGTGGTGGCCGTGGTGGCCGTGGTGGCCGCGGTGGCCGTGGTGGCCGTGGTGGCCGTGGTGGCCGTGGTGGCCGTGGTGGCCGCGGGGTCCCCACCTTGAGGCGGTCCAGGTTGTGGCCGTACTCGTCCAGCACGGTGGTGCCGTTGTGCATGACCCCGTTACCGGTCATCATCCACGTGCCTGGGGACAGTGGGGACAGTGGGGACATCAGGGGACATCGGGGGGACATTGGGGGGATTTGGGACATTGGGGACATTGGGGATGTTGGGGACAGTGGGGACATTGGGGACAGTGGGGACATTGGGGACATTGGGGGGATTGGGGACATTGGGGGGACATTGGGGGACAATGGGGACATTTGGGGGATTGGGGACATTGGGGACAGTGGGGACACTGGGGACATTGGGGACATTGGGGGGGACTGGGGACACTGGGGACAGTGGGGACATCAGGGGATTGGGGACATTGGGGACATGGGAGGGACTGGGGGCATTGGGGGCATTGGGGACATTGGGGGGATTTGGGACACTGGGGACACTGGGGACACTGGGGACATTGGGGACATTGGGGATAATGGGGATGTTGGGGACGTTGGGGACATTGGGGACATTGGGGACATCAGGGGACATCGGGGGGGATTGGGGACATTGAGGGGACACTTGGGACATTGGGGACATTGAGGGACAGTGGGGACGTTGGGGACATCACTGGGATTGTTCATGGAAATGTCACCTCTGGGACACAGGGATGTGTCACCTTGGGGACACAGGTGACACAGGTGACACTGAGGTGACACAGGTGACACTGAGGTGACACTGAGGTGACACTGAGGTGGCACAGATGACAGTGAGGTGACACAGGTGACACAGGTGACACTGAGGTGACACTGAGGTGACACTGAGGTGACACAGGTGACAGTGAGGTGACACAGGTGACACAGGTGACACAGGTGACACTGAGGTGACACTGAGGTGACACAGGTGACAGTGAGGTGACACAGGTGACACAGGTGACACAGGTGACACAGAGGTGACACAGGTGGCACTGAGATGACACTGAGGTGACACAGGTGACACTGAGGTGACACTGAGGTGACACTGAGGTGACACAGGTGACACACCTGAGCGCAGGTTGGTCATGGTCGATGGCAGCTGCAGGTACGCCGGGTTGTGGGTGGTGACGCCGATCTCGATGGACCCCGCCCACTTGTCCACCATCTTGTCCAGCCGCACCTGGAACAGCTCGTTGTCCCCGAGGGGCCGCGCGCTCAGCACCACGCCGTGGTTGAAGTCATCGGTGGCACTGGGGACATTGGGACAGCGGTGTCACCATGGGGACAGCGGGGACATGGGGACAGCAGTGTCACCGTGGGGACAGCGGGGACACCACGGGGACAGTGAGGACATGGGGACAGCGGTGTCACCACGGGGACATGGGAACATTGGGGACAGCGGTGTCACCACGGGGACAGTGGGGACATGGGGACAGCGGTGTCACCATGGGGACAGCGGGGACATGGGGACAGCGGTGTCACCATGGGGACATGGGGACAATGGGGACAGCGGTGTCACCACGGGCACAGCGGGGACATGGGGACAGCGGTGTCACCATGGGGACATGGGGACACCGTGGGGACATGGGGACACTCATTGTCCCCGAGGGGCCGCGCGCTCAGCACCACGCCGTGGTTGAAGTCGTCGGTGGCACTGGGGACATTGGGACATGTTTGGGACGTTGGGGACATCGGGGACACAGCAACGTCGTGTTGCTGTGGGGACACTGACCACAATGTCCCCAACACCTACAGTGTCCCCAGTGTCCCCACCATCCTCCTGGTCACTCACTGCGGCCGCAGCGCTGTCTGGCCCTTGTTGACCTCAGTGTCCCCAATGTCCCCCTGGTCTTCCCAATGTCCCCAATCCCCCCAGTGTCCCCAATGTCCCATGTCCCTGTGGTCACTCACTGCGGCCGCAGCGCCGTCCGGCCCTCATTGACCCCAATGTCCCCAATGTCCCCAATCCCCCCAGTATCCCCAATCCCCCCAGTGTCCCCAGTGTCCTCAGTGTCCTCAGTGTCCCCAATGTCCCCCTGCTCACCCCAATGTCCCCAATCCCCCCAGTGTCCCCAGTCCTCCCAATGTCCTCAGTGTCCCCAATCCCCTCAATGTCCCCAATGTCCCCACTGTCCCCAATGCCCCCATTGTCCCCAATGTCCCCATGTCCCCAATCCCCCCCGTCCCCGCGGTCACTCACTGCGGCCGCAGCGCCGTCCGGCCCTCGTTGACCACGGCCGCCTTCTGGCCGCAGTTGGGGTGGAAGAGGAGCCGCGGCGGCGGCGCGGTGGCCGCGGTGGCGGTGGCAGTGGCGCGGTGGCGCGGTGTCCCCGCTGTCCCCTCGGGGGACAGGGCGCGCAGGATGGCGTTGTTGCGGCGCAGGCGGTCACTGTGGTTGTGGTTGTGCACGATGGTCACCTTGACGGCCATCCCGTACAGGTCCACCACGCCGTACACCACCTGCGGCGTCAGCGAGGTGGCCACGCCTGCGGAGGGACAGTGGGGACACCTCGGGGACACCTCGGGGACATGGGGACAGTGGGGACACCTCGGGGACACCAGGGACATGGTGGTGGCACCAGGGACACGGGGACATGGCCACCACACCGTACACCACCTGTGGAGTCAGTGAGGTGGCCACACCTGCGGAGGGACAGCGGGGACACCTCGGGGACATGGGGACAGTGAGGACAGCAGGGACATCATGGTGGCACTGGGGACAGGGTGGGGACAGTGGGGACATCATGGTGGCACCAGGGACACGGTGGGGACACCACGGTGGTGGCACCAGGGACACGGGGACAGCAGGGACAGTTGGGGACACGGTGGTGGCACCAGGGACACGGGGACAGCAGGGACAGTTGGGGACACGGTGGTGGCACCAGGGACACGGGGACAGCAGGGACAGTTGGGGACACGGTGGTGGCACCAGGGACATGGGGACAGCAGGGACAGTGGGGACACCTCGGGAACATGGGGACAGCGGGGACGTGGTGGTGGCACCAGGGACATGGGGACAGCAGGGACATCGTGGTGGCACCAGGGACACGGTGGGGACACGGCAGTGGCGGCACCGGGGACAGTGGGGACAGCCATGGGGACACCACGGTGGTGGCACCAGGGACACAGGGACAGCAGGGACACGGTGGTGGCACCGGGGACATGGGGACAGAAGGGACATGGTGGTGGCACCGGGGACACGGTGGGGACACGGCAGTGGTGGCACCGGGGATGTGGGGACATGGCAGTGGTGGCACTGGGGACAGGGTGGGGACAGCCACGGGGACACCACGGTGGTGGCACTGGGGATGTGGGGACAGCAGGGACATTGTGGTGGCACCGGGGACACGGGGACATCGGGGACCCAAAAGGGCCCAGACTGGGGTCGGGCTTGGGGGAATTTGGGGTTTTTGGGGTCAGTTCTGGGATCCCAGTTCGGGGGGGATTTTGGGGGGATTTTGGGGTGAATTTGGGGCTTTTTGGGGTCAGTTCTGGGATCCCGGTTCGGGCTGGATTTTGGTGGTTTTGGGGGTGATTTTGGGGTGATTTTGGGGGATTTTGGGCGGATTTTGGGGTCAGTTCTGGGATCCCAGTTTGGGGTGGATTTTGGAGGGTTTTTGGGGTGATTTTGGGTGATTTTGGGGTGACTCTGGGTGATTTTGGGGGTTTCTGGGGTAATTTTTGGGGTCAGTTCTGGGATGCCGGTTCGGGGTGGATTTTGGGAGATTTTGGGGTGATTTTGGGGTGACTCAGGGGGATTTTGGGGCCCCACCTTGGTCCACGCCGTTGATGTAGAAGTGCAGAGCGTTGTTGGCCTTGCGGGTCAGCCCGATGTGATCACCCTCCTGCGGGGACCCCAAAACAGCCCAAATTCACCCCAAAATTGCCAAAATCCACCCCAAAACCGCCCAAATTCACCCCAAACTGCCCCAAATCCACCCTGAAACCGCCCAAATTCACCCCAAACTGCCCCAAATCCACCCTGAAACAGCCCAAATTCACCCCAAAATTGCCAAAATTCACCAAAACCATCCAAATTCACCCCAAAATTGATGAAATCCACCCCAAAACCGCCCAAATTCACCCCAAAATTGACGAAATCCACCCTGAAACTGCCCAAATTCACCCCAAAACAGCCCAAGCCCAAATTCACCCCGAAACTGCCCCCACGGCCCCCAAATTCACCCCAAAAAAACCCCAAATCCACCCCGAAACTGCCCAAATTCACCCCAAAAACCCGAAATTCACCCCAAAAAAACCCCAAATCCACCCCGAAACTGCCCAAATTTACCCCAAAACTGCCAAATTCACCCCAAAACTGCCAAATTCGCCCCAAAACTGCGCAAATTCACCCCAAAACCACCCAAATTCACTCCAAACCGCCCCAAATCACCCCAATTCACCCCAAAACTGCCCAAATTCACCCCGAAACTGCCCCCACAGCCCCCAAATTCATCCCAAACCCCTAAATTCACCCCAAAAACCCCAAATTCACCCCAAAAAACCCCAAATCCACCCTGAAACTGCCCAAATTCACCCCAAAACCACCCAAATTCACCCCAAAACTGCGCAAATTCACCCCAAAACCACCCAAATTCACTCCAAACCGCCCCAATTCACCCCAAATTCACCCCAAAACCGGCCCAATTCACCCCAAAACTGCCCAAATTCACCCCAAACCGCCCCAATTCACCCCAAACCCCCCCAATTCACCCTAAACCACCCCAAATTCACCCCAAACCGCCCAATTCACCCCAAATTCACCCCAAACCGCCCCAATTCACCCCAAAACCGCCCCAATTCACCCCAAACCCCACCAAATTCACCCCAACCCCCCCGGGGCGGGTTTTGGGGGTGCCGCGGGTGATTTTTGGGCGGGTTTTGGGGGTTTTTGGGTCACCTGCAGCTCGTCCAGGCTGAACTCGCAGTACTCGCGGCGCGTCCCTTTGCCGTTGGTCAGGATCCCGCAGCCGCTCATCATGATCGTCCCTGCGCCAAATTCGGGATTGCCGGGGATTTTGGGGCATTTTCCAGAGATTTTGGGGCATTTCCGGGAAAATTTGGGGCATTTTCCAGAGATTTTGGGGCATTTCCGGGAAATTTTGGGGGATTTCTCAGAGATTTTGGGGCATTTTCCAGAGATTTTGGGGCATTTCCGGGAAATTTTGGGGGATTTGCCAGAGATTTTGCAGGATTTTCCAGAAAATTTGGGGAATTTTCCAGAGATTTTGGGGGATTCTATGGAAATTTTGGGGCATTTCCAGGAAACTTTGGAGGATTTTCCAGAAATTTTAAGGGATTTTCCAGAAAATTTGGGGGATTTGCCAGAGATTTTGGGGGATTTTGCAGAGATTTTGAGAGATTTTTCAGAGATATTGGGGGATTTTCTGGAGATTTTAGGGGATTCTATGGAAATTTTGGGACATTTCCTGGAAATTTTGAGGGGTTTTTCCAGAGATTTTGGGGCATTTCCTGGAAATTTTGGGGGGATTTTCCCAGAGATTTTGGGGCATTTTCCAGAAATTTTGGGGCATTTCCGGGAAATTTTGGAGGATTTTTCAGCGATTTTTGAGGGATTTTCCAGAAATTTTGGGGGATTTTCCAGTGATTTTTTGAGGGATTTTCTGGATATTTTAGCGGATTTTCCAGAAATCTTAAGGGATTTCCGAGAAATTTCGGGGGATTTTCAAGCAATTTTGGGCATTTTCCGATGGATTTTCCAAAGATTTCAGGGGATGTTTCCCAGGATTCTCAGGGAATTTTTCACTTGATTTTTGGGTGATTTTTCCCAGAATTTTTGGGATGTTTTCCCGGGATTTTGGGGTGATTTCCCCCAGGACTTTTGGGATGTTTTCCCAGAATTTTAGAGGGATTTCTCCCCAGGATTTTTGGGTGATTTTTCCCAGGATTTTGGGGCGATTTTCCTGGATTTTTGGGGATGTTTCCCCAGAATTTTGGGGATGTTTTCCCGGATTTTTGGGGATGTTTTCCCGGATTTTTGGGGATGTTTTCCCGGATTTTTGGGGATGTTTTCCCGGATTTTTGGGGTGATTTTTCCCAGGATTTTTTTGGGTGATTTTTCCCAGGATTTTTTTGGCTATTTCCCCAGAATTTTGGGGATGTTTCCCCAGAATTTTGGGGATGTTTTCCCGGATTTTTGGGTGATTTTTCCCAGGATTTTTTTGGCTATTTCCCCAGAATTTTGGGGATGTTTTCCCGGATTTTTGGGGATGTTTTCCCGGATTTTTGGGGATGTTTTCCCGGATTTCTGGGGTGATTTTCCGCGGGTTTGGGGCTCACCTGAGCGCAGGTTGGTCATGGTGGCCGGGTACTCGAGGCTGTTGGGGTTGTGGGCGGTGACCCCGATCTCGATGGACCCCGACCATTTATCCACCAGTTTGTCGATGCGGATCTGGGGGGCACCGGGTCAGAGAACCCCAAAACACAAAAAAACCCCAAAAAACCCCAAAATAACCCCACAAATCCCCCAAAAAAATCTAAATAAAAATCCCAAAAAAATCCCCAAAAAATTCCCAAAAGATCCCCCCCAAAAAAATCTCAAAAATCCCAAACAGTTCCCCATAAAATCCCAAAGAAATAAAATAAAATTTTTTTTTTTAATTTTAAAAAAAGTTTAAAAATCCCTAAAAATCCCAAATGATCCCAAATAAAATCTCAAAAAACAACACAAAAAATCCCAAAAAAACCCCAAAATATTAAAAAAACCCAAAAAAATTGCAAAAAAAATCCCCAAAATCCCAAATGAACCCAAAAAAAATCTCAAAAAAATCCCCCCAAAAAATCTCAGAAAAATCCCAAACGATCCCCTAAAAATCTCAAATAAATCTCAAATAAATCTCAAAAAAATCCCAAAAAAATCCCCAAAAAAATCCCCAAAAAATCCCCAAAAAAACAACAAAAAAAAATCCCAAACTACCCCCTAAAAATCTCAAATAAATCTCAAATAAATCTCAGAAACATCCCAAAAAAATCCCCAAAAAACCACCAAAAAATCCCAAGTAAATCCCCAAAAAAACCAAAAAAAACCCAAATAAAAATCCCAAATGATCCCCTAAAAACCTGAAATAAATCCCCAAAATAAAAACCCCAAAATCCCGAATTTCTGGTGTCACCTCGAACATCTCCCCGTCCCTCAGGGGCCTGTTGGTGAGCACCACGCCGTTGTTGAACTCGTCCAGTGACCAAAATACCCCAAAAACCACCCAAAAACCCCCCAAAAAAATCCCCAAAAAACCTCAAAAAATCCCCAAAAAAACCTCAAAAAAATCCCAAACAATCCTCTAAAAATCTCAAATAAATCTCAAAAAAATCTCAAAAAAATCCCCAAAAAAATCCCCAAAAAACCCCAAAAAAACCTCAAAAAAACCCCAAACGATCCCCTAAAAATCTAAAATAAATCTCAAAAAACCCTCAAAAAAATCTCAAATAAATCCCAAAAAAATCCCAAAAAAAATCCCAAAAAATCCCCAAAAATCCCCAAAAAAATCTCAAACGATCCCCTAAAAATCTCAAATAAATCTCAAAAAAATCCCAAAAAAATCCCAAAAAAATCCCCAAAAAAAACCCCAAAAAAGAAAAAAAGAATCCCAAACAATCCCCTAAAAATCTCAAATAAATCTCAAATAAATCTCAAAAAAATCCCAAAAAATCCCAAAAAAACCCCAAAAAAAGAAAAAAAAATCCCAAACGATCCCCTAAAAATCTCAAATAAATCTCAAATAAATATCAAAAAAATTCCCCAAAAAATCCCCAAAAAATCCCAAAAAAAACCAAAAAAAACCCAAATAAATCCCCAAAAAACCTCAAAAAAATCCCAAATGATCCCCTAAAAATCTCAAATAAATCTCAAAAAAACCTCAAAAAAATCTCAAATAAATCCCAAAAAAACACCAAAAAAATCCCAAAAAATCCCAAAAAATCCCAAAAAAATCCCCAAAAAACCTCAAAAAATTCCCAAACGGTCCCCTAAAAATCTCAAATAAATCTCAAAAAAATCCCAAAAAAATCCCAAAAAAACCCCAAAAAAAATCCCAAAAAATCCCAAAAAAATCCCCAAAAAACCTCAAAAAATTCCCAAACGGTCCCCTAAAAATCTCAAATAAATCTCAAAAAAATCCCCCAAAAAACCCCAAAAAATCCAAATAAATCTCAAAAAAATCCCTAAAAAATCCCAAAAAAAACCCAAAAAAACCTCAAAAAATCTCAAATAAATGTCAAAAAAATCCCAAAAAAAATCCCAAAAAATCCCAAATAAATCTCCAAAAAAATCTCAAAAAAATCCCAAATGATCCCCTAAAAATCTCAAATAAATCTCAAAAAAATCCCCAAAAAAAACCCAAAAAATCAAAAAAAAATCCCCAAAAAATCCCAAAAAAACCCCAAAAAAACCTCAAAAAAATCCCAAATGATCCCCTAAAAATTTCAAATAAATCCCAAATAAAAACACCCCCAAAATCCCGAATTTCTGGTGTCACCTCGAACATCTCCCCGTCCCTCAGGGGCCTGTTGGTGAGCACCACGCCGTTGTTGAACTCGTCCAGTGGCCAAAATACCCCAAAAACCACCCAAAAACCCAAATAAAAATCCCAAAAAATCCCCAATAAATCCCAAAAAAAACCTCAAAAAAATCCCAAACTGTCCCCTAAAAATCTCAAATAAATCTCAAAAAAAATCCCCAAAAAATGCAAAAAAATCCAAAAAAATCCCAAAAAATCCCCAAAAAAACCTCAAAAAATCCCCAAAAATCCCCAAAAAAACCTCAAAAAGATCCCAAACGATCCCCTAAAAATCTCAAATAAATCTCAAAAAAAATCCCCAAAAAATGCAAAAAAATCCAAAAAAATCCCCAAAAAATCCCCAAAAAACCCCAAAAAAAACCCCAAACGATCTCCTAAAAATCTGAAATAAATCCCAAAATAAAAACCCCAAAATCCCAAATTCCCCGTGTCACCTCGAACATCTCCCCGTCGCGCAGGGGCCGGTTGGTGAGCACCACGCTGTTGTTGCACTCGTCCAGCAGCCAAAATACCCCAAAAACCACCCAAAAACCCAAATAAAAACCCCAAAAAATCCCAAATAAATCCCAAAAAAAAAACTCAAAAAACCCCCAAAAAAACCTCAAAAAACCCCCAAACGATCCCCTAAAAATCTCAAATAAATCTCAAATAAATCCCAAAAAAAAAAAAAAAAATCCCAAAAAATCCCAAAAAATCCCCAAAAAATCCAAAAAAAAACCTCAAAAAAATCCCAAACGATCCCCTAAAAAAATCCCCAAAATCCCAAATTCCCTGCCTGACCTCGAACATCTCCCCGTCGCGCAGGGGCCGGTTGGTGAGCACCACGCCGTTGTTGAACTCGTCCAGCGGCCGCCGCCTCTCGGCCGTTTTGTGGCCGTTGCTGAGTTTGATCAGAGCCCCGCACTTCTCGTGGAACAGCAGCGCCTCGTTGGTCGGGGAGCGCGCTGCGGGAACAACGGGGATTTGGGGAAAAATGGGGAAAATTAGGGAAAAATGGGGAAAATTAGGGGAAAAATGGGGAAAATTAGGGAAAAAATGGGGGAAAATTAGGGGGAAAAGTATGGGGAAAAGATTGAGAAAATTAGGGGAAAAATGGGGGAAAATGGGGAAAATTAGGGAAAAATGGGGGGAAATAAGGGGGAAATGGGGGGAAAATGGGGGAAATTAGGGAAAAAATTGGGGGGAATGGGGGGAAATGAGGGGGAAAAGTATGGGGAAAATTAGGGGAAAAAATGGGGAAAATTAGGGGGAAATGGAGGGGGAAAATTGAGAAAATTAGGGAAAAAATGGGGGAAATTAGGGGAAAATTAGGGAAAAAATGGGGGAAATTTGGGGAAAATTAGGGAAAAAATGGGGGGAAATGGGGGAAAATTAGGGGGAAAAGTATGGGGAAAAGATTGAGAAAATAAGGGAAAAAATGGGAAAATTAGGGAAAAAAACAGGGAAAATGGGGGGAAAAAGAGGGGAAATTGGGGGAAAATGGGGGGAAATGTGGGGGGGAATGGGGGGGAAAAGTGGGGGGGAAATGGGGGGAAAACAGGGAAAAAATGAGGAAAAGTTGGGGGTAAAATGGGGGGAAATGGGGGAATATGGGGAAAAATGGGGGAAATGGGGGAAAAATGGGTAAAATTGGAGAAAACGGGAAAAAATGGGGGAAAATGGGGGAAATTGTGAAAATTGGGGGAAATGGGGGAAATGGGGGAAATGGGAAAAATTTGGCGGAATATGGGAAAAATTGGGGGAAAATGGGGGAAATGGGGAAAAATTGGGGGAAATGGGGAAAATGGGGAAAAATTGGGGGAAAATGGGGGGAAATGGGCGCTCGAGTTCCACCCCATGTTGGCCCCACACCCCCACCCACAGCTGAGCCCCTCATTTGCATAAAGGGGTGTGGCTTGTTAGAGTCACACCCCACAGCCGAGCCCCTCATTAGCATAAAGGGGTGTGGCTTGTTATAATTATGCCTCACTTGGCCACACCCCCCGAGCCCCTCATTAGCATAAGGGGCGTGTCCCGCACTCACCGCCCCCCGGCGGCTCCAGGCTGTTCGGGAACGTGTCCGGGCGGGGCTGGGGCGGGGCCCGGGGCGGGGCCGGGGGCGGGGCTGGGGAGGGACAGGGGGGACACCCATGGGTGACACTGGGGACACCCGTGGGTGACACCCGGGACACCCGTGGGTGACACCAGTGACACCAGATCCCCCCCTTCCCATCCCCAAATTTCCCCCAAATGCCCCTAACCCCCCTAAATGCCCCCAAAATACCCCAAAACGCCCTTTCCACCACCCCAAAATGGCCCAAAATCCGCCAAAACCCCCTTCCCAGCACCCCAAACCCCCAAATCCCCCCTCCCATCACACCAAAACCCCCCAAAATCCCCCAAAACCCCCTTCCACCACCCCAAAACCCCCAAATTCCCCCCAAAACCCCCCAAATTCCCCCTAAACCCCCTTCCCACCACCCCAAATACCCTTTCCCACCACCCCAAACCCCCCCAAAGTTGTCCCCAAATTCCCCCAAAACCCCCTTCCCTTCACCCCAAATCCCCCCTTCCCACCACCCCAAACCCCCAAACCCCCCAAAACCCCCCCAAATTCCCCCTAAACCCCCTTCCCACCACCCCAAAACCCCCAAATTCCCCCTAAACCCCCTTCCCACCACCCCAAAACCCCCAAATTCCCCCAAATCCCCCTTCCCACCACCCCAAACCCCCCAAAATTTCCCAAACCGCCCTTCCCAACACCCCAAAAGCCCCAATCCCCCCTCCCACCACCATAAACCCCCAAACTCCCCCCAAATTCCCTGAAAATCCCCTTCCCACCACTCCAAACCCCCACAAAATCCCCTAAAACGCCTTCCCACCACCCCAAAACCCCCTTCCTATCACCCCAAAACCCCCAAATCACCCCCAAAACCTCCCCAAAACCCCCTTCCCACCACCCCAAACCCCCCAAATCCCCTCTCCTACCACCCCAAAACCCTTCCCACCACCCCAAATCCCCCAAAACTCCCTAAAACCCCCTTCCCATCACCCCAAAACCCCCTTCCCACTACCCCAAACCCCCCCAAAAGCCCCCCAAAACCCCCCTCCCACCACCCCAAACCCCCCAAATCCCCCCTCCCACCACCCCAAACCCCCCCAAAACCCCCTTCCCACCACCCCAAAAGCCCCCAAATCCTCCCTCCCACCACCCCAAACCCCCAAACTCCCCCCAAAATTGCCCCCAAATTCCCCCTAAACCCCCTTCCCACCACCCTAAAACCCCCAAACCCCCTTCCCACCACCCCAAATCCCCCTTCTGACCACACCAAAACCCCCAATTCCCCCCCAAATCCCCCTTCCCACCACCCCAAACCCCCCAAACCCCCCAAAACCCCCCCAAACCCCCCAAAACCCCCCTCCTGCCACCCCAAAACCCTGTTCCCACCACCCAAAACCCCCAAATCCCCCCTAATCCCCCTTCTCACCACCCCAAAACCCCCAAAACCCCATTCCCACCACCCCAAACCCCCAAAGCGCCCCCAAAATTGCCCCCAAATTCCCCCTAACCCCCCTTCCCATCACCTCAAAACCCCCAAATTCCCCCTAAACCCCCTTCCCACCACCCCAAAACCCCCCAAAACCCCCCAAATCCCCTTCCCATCACCCAAAACACCCCAAACCCCCCAAACTGTTCCCAAATGCCCCCAAATCCCCCCTCCTACTACCCCAAACCCCCCAATTCCCCCAAAAACCCCCCTAAATCCCCTTCCCACCACCTCAAAACCCTCTTCCCACCAGCCCAAAACCCTCAAATTTCCCTAAAATCCCCTTCCCACCACCCCAAAACCCCCAATTCCCCCCTCCTACCACCCCAAAACCCTGAAATACCCCCTCCCACCACCCCAAAACCCCCAAAACCCCCTTCCCACAACCCCAAAACCCCCAACCCCCCCAAAATTGCCCCCAAATTCACCCTAATCCCCCTTCCCACCACCCCAAACCCCCAAACCCCCCAAAACCCCCTTCCCACCACCCCAAACCCCCAAAACCCCCTTCCCACCACCCCAAAACCCCCTTCCCACCACCCCAAAACCCCAAATCCCCCTTCCCACCACCCCAAACGCCCCAAACTGCCCAAAACCCCCTCAAATTTCCCCCAAATCCCCTTCCCACCACCCGAACCCCCCCCAAAACCCCCAAAACCCCCTCCTACCACCCCAAAACCCTGAAATCCCCTTCCCACCACCCCAAACCCCCCAAATCCCCTCTCCTACCACCCCAAAACCCTTCCCACCACCCCAAATCCCCCAAAACTCCCTAAAACCCCCTTCCCATCACCCCAAAACCCCCTTCCCACTACCCCAAACCCCCCCAAAGGTCCCCCAAAACCCCCTTTCCACCACCCCAAAACGCCAAATCCCTCCTCCCACCACCCCAAAACCCCAAATCCCTCCTCCCACCACCCCAAAAACCCCCTTCCCACCACCCCAAACCCCTCAAAACCCCCTTTCCACCACCCCAAAACCCCAAATCCCTCCTCCCACCACCCCAAAACCCCAAATCCCTCCTCCCACCACCCCAAAACCCTCTTCCCACTACCTGAAACCCCCAAAACCCCAAAATCCCCCCCAAATCCCCCTTCCCATCACCCCAAAACCCCCCAAAACCCCCTTCCCACCACCCCAAACCCCCTTCCCACCACCCCAAACCCCCCCAAAACCCCCTTCCCACCACCCCAAACCCCCAAACCCCCCAAATTGACCCCAAATTCCCCCAAAACCCCCAAAATTGACCCCAAACCCCCCAAAACCCCCCAAACCCCACCACCACCTACCCGCCGCTGCGCCGCTCTCATCTCCCACCTCCGCCACCTCCCGGGTCACCTCCTGGGTCACCTCTGTGATCAGTGGAGGCACCGGTGGCACCGGCGGCACGTCGGGCGCGGGCACCACGGTGACCTGGGTGCATTTCCCGTAGAGATCCACCACGGCCCAGACGCGCGGGGGCAGCCCGGCGGCCGCCACGCCGCAGTCGCGGCCGTTGACCCACAGGCGCAGCTCGCCGGCTGCCGTGGCCTCCACGCCCACGCGGTCGCCCTCGGCCAGCGCGTCCAGGTCGGGCCCGAAGTCCTCGCGCAGGGAGCGGCCGTCGCGCAGCACCGAGCAGCCCGACAGCACCCACGAGCCGCCCCGCAGCCCCGTGGCGCTGCTCGGGAAGTCCAGCACGGCGGGGTCCAGGGCCGTGACGCCCACCTCGATGGAGCCGCTCCAGGAGTTCACCTAAAAATGGGGAGAAATGGGGAAAAATTGAGTGAAAAAGAAATGAAATGGGAAAAAATGGGAATTTTTGCGGTTAAAATTGAAAAAAAATGGGATTTTTTGGGGGTAAAATTAGAAAAAAATGGGATTTATGGAGGGTTTCAGTGGAGTCGTTCCATGAGTTCACCTGCAAATGGGGAGAAATGGGGTGAAAATGGGAAAACTCTGAAAAAAGGGGGAGAAAACGGGATTTGGGGTCCCCGTGGCGCTGCTGGGAAAGTCCAGCACAGCCGGGTCCAGGGCGGTGACGCCGACCTCGATGGAGCCGCTCCACGAGTTCACCTGGGGATGGGAAAGAAATGGGGGAAAAATTGAAAAAATGCACAAAAACCAAAAAAAATCTGATTTTGGGGGGTAAAATGGGAAAAAAATGGGATTTAGGAAGGGTTTGGGTGGAGCCGCTCCACG
Organism: Taeniopygia guttata; assembly: GCF_003957565.2. Lineage (NCBI taxonomy): Eukaryota > Metazoa > Chordata > Aves > Passeriformes > Estrildidae > Taeniopygia > Taeniopygia guttata. The sequence continues at coordinate 600,606 of NC_054764.1, forward strand.
AGTTCACCTAAAAACAGGAGGAGATGGGGAGAAATTGAGTAGAAAATGAGAAAAAATGGGATTTTTGCAGTTAAAACAGAAAAAAAATGGGATATTTGGGGGTAAAATGAGAAAAAAATGGGATTTAGGGAGGGTTTGGGTGGAGCCGCTCCATGAGTTCACCTGGAAATGGGGAGAAAATGGGGTGAAAATGGGAAAAAACAGGGTGAAAATGGGAAAAAATGGGGTGAAAATGGGAAAAAATAGGGAAAAAATGAGATTTTGGGAGGTAAAATGGGAATAAAATCGGATTTAGGAAGGGTTTGGGTGGAGCCATTCCATGAGTTCACCTGAAAATGGGAAAAAAACGGGGTGAAAATGGGAAAAACTGGGGAAAAAATGGTATTTTTTGGGGTAAAATGAGAATAAAATGGGATTTTGGGGGCCAAAATGAGAAAAAAATTGGATTTTTGGGGGTAAAATGGGAATAAAATGGGATTTAGGGAGGGTTTCGGTGGAGCCACTCCATGAGTTCACCTGGAAATGGGAAAAGCTGGGGTGAAACAGGGTGAAAATGGGAAAAAACAGGGTGAAAATGGGAAAAAATAGGGAAAAAATGAGAATAAAATGGGATTTAAGGAGGGTTTCGGTGGAGTCGTTCCATGAGTTCACCTGCAAATGGGGAGAAAATGGGGTGAAAATGGGGAAAAACAGGGTGAAAAAGAAAAAAAATGGGAAAAAATGGGGAAAAATGTGATTTTTGGGGGTAAAATGAGAAAAAAATGGGATTTAGGGAGGGTTTGGGTGGAGCCGCTCCATGAGTTCACCTGGAAATGGGGAGAAAATGGGGAAACTCTGAAAAAAGGGGGAGAAAATGGGGGAAAATGGGGTTTGGGGTCCCTGTGGCGCTGCTGGGAAAGTCCAGCACGGCGGGTCCAGGGCCGTGACGCCCACCTCGATGGAGCCGCTCCAGGAGTTCACCTAAAAACAGGGAAAAATGGGAAAAAACGGGGTTAAAATGGGAAAAAACGGGGTGAAAAAGAAAAAAAATGGGAAAAATGGGGAAAAAATGGGATTTAGGGAGGGTTTCGGTGGAGCCGCTCCATGAGTTCACCTGGGAATGCGGAGAAAATGGGGGAAAATTGGGCGAAAAATAAAAAAAAAGGGATTTTTGGGGGTTAAATTGAAAAAAAAAGGGATTTTTGGGGGTAAAATGAGAAAAAAATGGGATTTTTGGGGGTAAAATGGGAAAAAAATGGGATTTTTGAAAGGTAAAGTGGGATTTACGGAGGGTTTTGGTGGAGCCATTCCATGAGTTCACCTGAAAATGGGAAAAAAATGGGATGAAATGGGGTGAAAATGGGAAAAAACGGGGTGAAAATGGGAAAAACGGCAAAAAAATGCACAAAAAAAAGTGGGTTTTGGGGGTAAAATGGGAAAAAAATGGGATTTAGGGAGGGTTTGGGTGGAGTCGTTTCATGAGTTCACCTGCAAATGGGGAGAAATGGGGTGAAAATGGGAGAAATGGGGTGAAAACGGAAAAAAATGGGATTTTTGGGGGGTAAAATGGGAAAAAAATGGAATTTAGGGAGGGTTTGATGGAGCTGCTCCACAAGTTCACCTAAAAACAGGGGAAAATGGGAAAAAATGGGGTGAAAATGGGAAAAAATCGGGGTTTGGGGTCCCCGTGGCGCTGCTGGGAAAGTCCAGCACGGCGGGTCCAGGGCGGTGACGCCCACCTCGATGGAGCCGCTCCACGAGTTCACCTGGAAATGTGGGAAAATGGGAAAAAATTGAGAAAAAAATGGGATTTTGGGGGGTAAAATGGGAATAAAATGGGATTTTTGGGGGTAAAATCGGAATAAAATGGGATTTAGAAAGGGTTTGGGTGGAACCGCTCCACGAGTTCACCTGGAAATGGGGGAAAATGGGGAAAAATGGGTGAAAAAGAAATAAAATGGGAAAAAATGGGGGGAAAATGGAATTTTTGGGGGTAAAATGGGAATACAATGGGATTTAGGGAGGGTTTCGGTGGAGTCGTTCCATGAGTTCACCTGGAAATGGGGAGAAATGGGATCAAAATGGGAAAAAATGGGAAAAAACGGGGAGAAAATGGGAATTTTCAGGGTTAATATGGGAAAAAATCGGGGTTTGGGGTCCCCGTGGCGCTGCTGGGGAAGTCCAGCACGGCGGGTCCAGGGCCGTGACGCCCACCTCGATGGAGCCGCTCCACGAGTTCACCTGGAAATGGGGAGAAACGGGGTGAAAATGGGAAAAAACGGTGAAAAAATGTGATTTTGGGGGATAAAATGGGGAAAAAAATTGGATTTTTGGGAGTAAAATGGGAATAAAATGGGATTTAGGAAGGGTTTGGGTGGAGCCGCTCCATGAGTTCACCTAAAAAACAGGAGGAGATGGGGGGAAATTGGGTGAAAAATAAAAAAAATGGGAAAAAACGGCGAAAAAATGCACAAAAAACCGAAAAAAATGTGATTTTTGGGGGTAAAATGGGGAAAAAATTGGATTTTTGGGGGTGAAATGGGAATACAATGGGATTTAGGGAGGGTTTGGGTGGAGCCATTCCATGAGTTCACCTGAAAATGGGAAAGAAATGGGATTTGGGAAACGTTTTAGGGGTAAAATGGGGAAAAAATGGGATTTTTGGGGGTAAAATGGGAATACAATGGGATTTAGGGAGGGTTTGGGTGGAGCCACTCCATGAGTTCACCTGGAAATGGGGAGAAAATGGGAAAAAACAGGGTTAAAATGGGAAAAAATAGGGAAAAAATGAGATCTTGGGAGGTAAAATGGGAATAAAATGGAATTTGGAGGGTGTTTCGGTAGAGTCGTTCCATGACTTCACCTGCAAATGGGGAAGCCCAGTACAAACCAGTATAAACCAGTCATTCCCAGTATAATTCTGTGTAACCCAGTCTTTCCCAGTATAACCCAGTATAACTGAGTCCATATCCCAGTACAAACCAGTATAACCCAGCCATTGCCAGTATAATCCCATCTAACCCAGTATAAACCAGTATAGCTCAGTCATTCCCAGTAGAGCCCAGTATAACCCAGTCATTCCCAGTATAACCCCGTCATTCCCAGTATAACCTCATCATTCCCAGTATAACCCAGTCATTCCCAGTATAAACCAGTCATTCCCAGTATAAACCAATATAACACACCACAGCCCAGTAATTACCAGTATAAACCAATACAACCCAGTATAACCCAGTCCCTCCCAGTATAAACCAATACAACCCAATATAACCCAGTCATTACCAGTATAAACCAACACAACCCAGTATAACCCAGTCATTACCAGTATAGCCCAGTATAACGCAATATAACCCAGTCCCTCCCAGTATAACCCAATTCCCCCCCAGTATAACCCAGTCCCTCCCAGTATAACCCAGTTTGTTCCCAGTCCCTCCCAGTTCCCCCCCATCACCCTCCCAGTTCCTCCCAGTCTACCCCAGTTCCTCTCCCAGTCCCTCCCAGTTCCCCTCCAGTCTCTCCCAACCTCCTCCCAGTTCCCTCCCAGTGCCCCCATCTCGTCTCCCAGTTGCTCCCAGTTGCTCCCAGTCCCTCCCAGTCCCCCCCAGTCCCCTCCATCCCTCTCCCAGTCCCTCCCAGTCCCTCCCAGTCCATCCCAACCTCCTCCCAGTCCTCTCCAGTCCCCCCCCCATCCCTCTCCTACGGTCTCCCAGTCCCTCCCAGTTGCTCCCAGTCTACCCTATCTTCTCTCCCAGTATTTCCCAGTCGCCTCCCAGTCCGCTCCCAGTACCCCCAGTTCCCTCCCAGTCATTCCCAGTCTCCTCCATCCCCCTCCCAGTCCCTCCCAGTCCCTCCCAGTATCCCCCAGTCCTCTCCATCCCCCTCCCAGTACCCCCCAGTCCCCTCCATCCCCCTCCCAGTCCTTCCCAGTCCCTCCCAGTCCATCCTAATCTCCTCCCAGTCATTCCCAGTCCCGTCCCAGTCCCTCCCAATACCCCCATCTCCCTCCCAGTTATTCCCAGTCCTCTCCCAGTCCCTCCCAGTCCATCCTAGTCCCCTCCCAGTCATTCCCAGTCATTCCCAGTTCCCTCCCAATATCCCCATCTCCCTCACAGTACCCCCCAGTCCCCTCCCAGTCCCCTCCATTCCCCTCCATCCCCCTCCCAGTCCCTCCCAGTCCCTCCCAGTCCCTCCCAGTCCCTCCCAGTCCCTCCCAGTCCCCTCCATCCCCCTCCCAGTCCCCTCCATCCCCCTCCCAGTCCCCTCCATCCCCCTCCCAGTCCCCTCCATTCCCCTCCATCCCCCTCCCAGTCCCTCCCAGTCCCCCCAGTCCCCCCAGTTCCCCCAGTTCCCCCCGCACCTTCCTGTCGATCCTCACGGTGAAGACGCGGCCGGGCCTCAGCGGCTCCCGGCTCAGCACCAGCCCGTGGTTGAACTCCTGGCCCGGCTGGGCCCTGGCGGCGCTGCGGCCGCCCTGCGACAGCGACACGAGGCGGCCGCAGCGCGGGTGCAGCTCCGGGGGCGGCCCCGGGGCTCCTCCCGGGGCTCCTCCCGGGGCTCCTCCCGGGGCTCCTGCCGAGGCCGCCCCGCCGGAGCCGCCGCCGGGCCCCGGCGCCGCCATCGCTCCGTCCCGCCCCGCCGGGCCCCGCCGCCGGCGCGACGCTTTTGCGACGTTTCGCGACATTTTCACGGCTTGCCTCGCTTCACGGCCGTGCGCCGACAGAGTCACTCCAGGTTATTTTTCCACCGTTAAAAGCGCGCTGTGGTGTCCCTCCCCCTCTCTCAGCGCTTTCCTCATCCGAATTTCCCCTCCCCCGCCCTTCTCGCCCTCCCCCACCCCGCTGGGGTTGTTTCCCTCCGTGGTTTTAATGTGGCAGCGCTTTACGGCAGCCCCTCAGAACCGCCTTCCTCGCTTGACGGCAGAGCGGCGGTGAGGCCCCTCATAGCCCTTCCTCGCTTTACGGCAGCGCCCCGGCAACGGTTGCCATGGGGACAGGCCCTGCCTGGCAACGGCGCTCATTAATTAACGGGCCGCGGTAATTAGCGCGGGGGGCTCGTGGGGAGGGGAATAAAGCGGCAGCGAGGGGGTGCCGTGGGGTTACTGGGGGTAATTAGCGCTAATTAGGAGTTAATTAATCAAGAGGTGCCGTCCAGGATGTGAAGGGTTGGAATTAATGGTAATTAGGGTAATTAGGGGTTCGTGGTGCTGCTCCCCCGCCCTCAACAGAAATTCACCCAAAATTTCCCTCAGAATTCGCAAATTTTCCCCAAAATTCCCAATTTCCACACAAAGTTCTCAAATTCTCCCCAAAATTCCCAAATTCCTCCAAATTCCCCTCAAATCCTCTCCAATCGCCCCAAATCCAACCAAATTCACCCCAAAATTCCCAATTTCCACCCAAAATTATCAAATTCTCCCCAAAATTCCCAAATTCCTCCAAATTCCCCTCAAATCCCCCCCAATCGCCCCAAATCCACCCGAATTCACCCCAAGTCCCCCTCGAACCCCAATTTTCCCCAAATCCCTTCAATTTCCCCCAAAATCCCCCTCAAATCTCCCCCAAATCCCAAATTTTCCTCCCCACTTTCCCCCACACCCCAAATCCTCCCCCGAACCCCTAAAATCACCCCGAATCCTCCCAAAAAATCCCCAAAATTCCCCTCCAAACGCCCCTCGACCCCCAAATTCCCCCTAAAATCCATCCCAATTCCAAAATCCCCCCAAATTCCCCCAAAATCCCCAAAAATCCCCCAAAATCACCCCAATCTCCCCCAAATCCCCCAAATTCCCCTCTCCAAACCCCCAAAATCCCCCAAAATCCCCCCTCCCTCACTCCAAATCCCCCCAAATCTCCCTCCACCACCCCAAATCTCCCTCGAACCCCACAAATCCCCACAAATCCCCCCCTCAAATCCCCCTTCGATCACCCCAAATCCCCCCAAACGCCCCAAATTCTCCCCCCGAACCCCCAAACCCCCCAAATCTCGCCCCTTACCCCAAAAATGTCCCCAAATCTCCCCCAAATTCCCCCTAATCCACCCAAATCCCCCCAAACCCCCCCAAATCCCCCCAAATCTTCAAAATCCCCCCAAAATCCCCCACAAATCCCCCACAAATCCCCTCAATCCCTCTTCCATCACCCCAAATCCCCCTTTGGGCCCCCAAATCCCCCAAAATGCCCCCCAAATCGTCCAAATCCTCCTCTCCGACCCCCAAATTCCCCCAAAATCCCCAAAAATCCCCCTCCCATCACCCCAAATCCCCCCCAAATCCCCCCCAAACCCCCAAATTCTCCCCCAAACCCCCCAAATCCCCCCCGCACCCCCAAACCCCCCGGTCCCTCCCCCGGTCCCTCCCCGGGGCGGAGCCGTTCCCGTTCCCGGTCCGGCCCCGGCGGCGACAGCCACGGCCCGGCACCGGCCCCGAACCCCCCGGGACCCCCAAAATCCTCCCCAAAATCCCCCCGGGACCCCCCAAACCCCCCCGGGACCCCCAAAATACCCCCGGGACCCCCCAAAATCCCCCCGGGACCCCCAAAATCCCCCCAAACCCACCCCGGGACCCCCAAAATCCCCCCCGGGACCCCCAAAATCCCCCCGGGACCCCCCAAAATCCTCCCCAAAATCCCCCCGGGACCCCCAAAATCCCCCCGGGACCCCCCAAAAATCCCCCGGGACCCCCCAAAATCCTCCCAAACCCCCCCGGGACCCCCAAAATCCTCCCCAAAATCCCCCCAAACCCCCCGGGACCCCCCAAACCCCCCCCGGGACCCCCCAAAACCCCCCCGGGACCCCCCAAAATCCCCCCGGGACCCCCCAAAATCCCCCAAAACCCCCCCCCCAAAACCCCCGAGACCCCCCAAAATCCCCCGGGACCCCCCAAAATCCCCCCGGGACCCCCAAAACCTCCCCCAAACCCCCTCAAAACTCCCCCAGAGGCCCCCCAGGACCCCCAAATCCCCCCCAGGACCCCCAAATTCCCTCCAGGGAACCCCAAAATACCCCCAAAATCCCCCCGGGATCCCCAGAATCCTCCCAAACCCCCCCAAAATCCTCCCCAAAACTCCCCTAAAATCCCCCGGAACCCCCCCGGGACCCCCCAAAATCCCCTCAGGACCCCTCCCCAAAACCCCGGCACCCTCAAACCCACCCCAGGACCCCCAAAATCTCCCAGGGACCCCCAAAATCCTCCCAAACCCCCCAGAATCCCCCCAAATCCCCCCAAAATCCCCCCGGCCCCCCCAGCCATGACGGTGGAGTTGGATTTCGAGGAGTGTCTGAGGGACTCGCCGTGGTTCAGGTACCCCAAAAAAAACCCCAAAAAACCCCAACATCTCCCCAAAAATCCTCCCAAAAAAACCCCCAAATTCCCCCCAAAAAAACTCCAAAAGACCCCCGGGACCCCCTCGAAATTTCCCAAAAAACCTACCCGGAACCTCCCCGAAGAAAATCCAAAATTCTCCCCAAAAAAACCCAAAATTCCCTCCAAATCCCCCCCAAAATACCCCAAAATTCCCCCTAAAATCCCCCCAAAAAACCCCAAAATTGCCCCCAAACCCTCCCAAAAAATCCCCCAAACTTTCCCCCCACGGAGACCCCCCAAAATTCCCCCCAAACCCTCCCGGGACCCCCAAAATCTCCCCAAAATTCCCTCAAATCCCCCCAAAATCTTCCCAGGACCCCCCAAAACTCCTCAAATCCCCCCAAAATTCCCCCCAGGGAATTTGTACAAAATAAAGGGATTTTGTGCAAAAAAACCAGGATTTTCTACCCAAAAAAGGAGTTTAATGCCCATAAAAGGGGATTTTATACTAAAAAAAAGGGATTTTGGGCCAAATAAAGTGAATTTTGTACCCAAAAATGGGGATTTTTTTAAAAAGGGGGAATTTTGTACAAAATAAAGGGTTTTTGGACAAAAAGAACGGGATTTTGTACACAAAAAAGAGGATTTTGTACCAAAAAAAAGGGGGATTAGTACCCAAAAATGGGGATTTTGTACCCAAATAAAGGGATTTTCTACCAAAAAAAGGGATTTTGTACTAAAAAAGGGAAATTTTGTACCAAAAAAACCCAATTTTGGTACCCAAAAAAGGGGATTTGGGGCCAAATGAAGGGATTTTGTGCCAAAAAATGGAAATTTTGTACCCAAAAAATGGCGATTTTGGGCCAAATAAAGGGGATTTTGTACCAAAAAATGGGATTTTTGTACCCAAAGAAGGGATTTTGTACCCAAAAGTGGGGATTTTGTACCCAAAAAAGGGATTTTATAACCAAAAATGGGGATTTTGTACCAAAATGGGGATTTTGTACCAAAAATGGGGATTTTGTACCCAAAATTGGGATTTTGTACCCAAAAATGGGATTTTGTAGCCAAAAATGGGGATTTTGTACCCAAAAACTGAGATTTTGTACCCAAAAATAGGGATTTTTTTACCCAAAAAAGGGATTTTGTACAAAAAACCGGTTTTGGTACCTCAAAAAGGAAGAATTTTGTAGAAAATAAAGGGATTTTATACCCAAAAAAAGGGGATTTCGGGTCAAATAAAGGGATTTTGTGCCAAAAAAATGGGACTTTTTAGCCAAAGAAACGGGATTTTTGTACCAAAAACTGGGGATTTTGTACCAAAAATGGGATTTTGTACTAAAAAAGCGAATTTTGTATCCAAAAAATGGCGATTTTGGGGCCAAATAAAGGGGATTTTGTACCCAAAAAATGGGATTTTTGTACCCAAAGAAGGGAATTTTGTACCAAAACTGGGAATTTTGTACCCAAAATGGGATTTTGTCCCCAAAATGGGATTTTGCTCGAGGCCGATTTTGGGGCTCCCCCGCCCCTCCCCCACCCCCCCCCCCCCCCCCCGGTGCTGCGGCGGCGCCTCCGGAAACGGCTCCGGAAGGGGCCCCAAAATCCCCAAAAACCGCCCCAAAACCGCCCCAAAAACCGCCCCTCCCCCACCCAGGGACCCCAAAACTGCCCCAAAACCGCCCCAAACCCGCCCCTCCCCCACCCAGGGACCCCAAAACTGCCCAAAATCCCTCAAATCCCCCCCAAATCCCCCCCCGACCCTAAAATCCCTCAAATCCCCCAAAATCCCCCCAAAATCCCCCAGGACCCCCCAGGACCCCCCAGGACCCCCCAGGACCCCCAAACCCCCCAAATTCCCCCCAAAATCCCCCAAAACTCATCCTGACCCCCCAAAATCCTCCCAAATCCCCCTGGGACCCCCCAAAGTCCCCCCTGACCCCCCAAAACCCTGCTGGGACCCCCCAAATCCCCCCAGGACCCCCCAAACCCCCCCTAGGACCCCCCAAATCCCCCCAAAACCCTCCTGGGCCCCCCCAAAATCCCCAAAATCCCCCCAAAGTCCCCCCTAACCCCACAAATTCTCCCCCATATCCCCCCAGGACCCCCCAAATCCCTCCAGGACCCCCCAAATTCCCGCCAAAATCCCCCAAAACTCATCCGGACCCCCCAAATTCCCCTCAAAGTCCCCCCTGACCCCCCAAAATCCCCCCAGGACCCCCCAAAATCCCCCCAGGACCCCCCAAATCCCTCCAGGACCCCCCAAAATCCCCCCAAAGTCCCCCATAACCCCACAAATTCCCCCCCAGATCCCTCCAGGACCCCCCTGACCCCCCCAAACCCTCCTGGGACCCTCCAAACCCATCCTGACCCCCCAAAAATCTCCCCAAATCCCTCCAGGACCCCCCTGACCCCCAAAAATCCTCCTGGGACCCCCCCAAATCCCCCCAAAACCCTCCTGGGACCCCCAAAATCTCCTCAGATCCCCCCAGGACCCCCCAAATCCCCCCACAACCTCCCAAAATCCCTCCAGGACCCCCCAAAACCCTCCTGGAACCCCCCAAATCCCCCTGGGACCCCACAAATTCCCCCCAAAATCCCCCCAGGACCCCCCAAAATCTCCCCTGAGCCCCCAAAATCTCCTCAAATCCCCCCAAAACCCTCCCGGGACCCCCCAAATCCCCCCAGGACCCCCTGAAATCCCCCCAAACCCCCCAAATTCCCCCCTGGGACCCCCCAAAATCCCCCCAAAATCCCCCAGGACCCCCCAAAATCTCCTCAAATCCCCCCAGGACCCCCTAAATTCCCCCCAAAATCCCCCCAAAGTCCCCCCTAACCCCACAAAATCCCCCCAAATCCCCCCAAACCCCCCCCAGGACCCCCAAAATCCCCCCCAAAATCCCTCCTGACCCCCCAAATCCCCCCAAAATCCCCCCCAGGACCCCCAAAATCCCCCCAGGACCCCCCAAAATTCCCCGAGGACCCCCCAAATCCCCCCAAAATCCCCCCAGGACCCCCAAATTCCCCCCAAAATCCCCCCAAAACCCTCCTGGGACCCCCAAAATGCCCCCCAAACCCTCCTGGGACCCCCAAATCCCCCCCAAATCCCCCCCAAATCCCCCCAAAATCCCCCCTGCCCCCTCCCCAGGGCCGCGCTGGACGAGGCCGCCGCGGACGCGGCCGAACTCGAGACTCACCTGGAGAAGGTTTGGGGGGAGGGGGACCCCAAATTTGGGGCGATTTTGGGGGGTTTTGGGGGTTTTGGGGTCTCAGGGGCTGCAGCCGCGCTGGGGATTTTTGGGTGGGTTTGGGGGGATTTGGGGGGATTTTGGGGAAATTTTGGGGGGATTTAAGGGGAATTTTGGGGTGGATTTTGAGGGAATTTTTAGGTGGATTTTGGGGGGATTTAAGGGGAATTTTGGGGTGGATTCTGGGGCGGATTTTCAGGGGATTTTGGGGGAATTTTGAGGGGATTTTCAGGGTGGATTTTGGGGTGATTCCGACAGTTTTTGGGGTTCCAGGTGCTGAAGCTCTGCTGGGCCGTGCTGGGGATTTTTGGGGCAGATTTTGGGGCAGATTTTGGGGTGATTCTGTCAATTTTTGGGGTCCCAGGTGCTGAAGCTCTGCTGGGGATTTTTGGGGTGGATTTTTGGGGCAGATTTTGGGGTGATTCCAGCGGTTTTTGGGGCTCCAGGTGCTGAAGCTCTGCTGGGCCGTGCTGGGGATTTTTGGGGTGGATTTTCGGGGAATTTTGGGGGATTTTTGGGGTGGATTTTGGGTGCATTTTGGGGCAGATTTTGGGGTGATTCTGTCAGTTTTTGGGGTTAGATTTTGGGGCGGATTTTGGGGTGATTCCGGCGGTTTTTGGGGCAGATTTTGGGGCAGATTTTGGGGTGATTCTGTCAATTTTTGGGGTGCCAGGTGCTGAAGCTCTGCTCGGCCGTGCTGGGGATTTTTGGGGTGGTTTTTGGGGCAGATTTTGGGGTGATTCCGGCAGTTTTTGGGGTTCCCAGGTGCTGAAGCTCTGCTCGGCCGTGCTGGGGATTTTGGGGTGGATTTTTGGGTGGATTTTGGGGCAGATTTTGGGGTGATTCCGGCAGTTTTTGGGGCTCCAGGTGCTGAAGCTCTGCTCGGCCGTGCTGGAGGCCGGCCGGGTTCTGGAAGTTTCCAGCCGCGCCTTCGCCGCGGGGCTCCGGGAGCTGGCGGGGACCCCCCGGGGGGACCCCCTGGTGCGGGTGAGACCCCCAAAAACCCCATGGGGGGGGGCAGAACCCCGAGTTTGGGGGGTCCTGGCTGGGGGAGAGCCCCAAATTTGGGGTCCTGGGAGGTCTTGGGTGGCTTTGAGGGCCCTCGGGGGGAATTTTGGGGATCCCTGGGGGGAATTTTGGGGTGTCTGGAAGGAGGTTTGGGGGTCCCGAGAGGAATTTTGGGGGTTCTGGGGTGTTTTGGGGCTGCCAGGGGGTTTGGGGGGGCCTTGGGGTGAATTTTGGGTTCCTTGGTGGGAATTTGGGGGTCCCCAGTGGGAATTTTGGGGATCCTGAGAAGAATGTTTGGGGTCCTGGGTTGGTTTGGGGGTCCTGGAGAGTTTTGGGGGGTTCAGGAATGAATTTTGGGGTCCCTGGGGTGAATTTTGGGGTCCCAGGGGTGAATTTTGGGGGCCCCAGGGGTGAATTTTGGGGTCCCAGGATATTTTAGGGTCACAGGGGCGAATTTTGGGGGTCCCAGGGGTGAATTTTGGGGGTCCCAGGGGTGAATTTGGGGTCCCGGGGTGAATTTTGGGGTCCAGGGGTGAATTTTGGGGTCCCGGGGTGAATTTTGGGGTCCCAGGGGTGAATTTTGGGGTCCCTGGGGTGAATTTGGGGGTCCCAGGGGTGAATTTTGGGGTCCCGGGGTGAATTTTGGGGTCCCAGGGGTGAATTTTGGGGTCCCAGGGGTGAATTTTGGGGTCCCGGGGGTGAATTTTGGGGTCCCGCAGGAGGCTCTGGAGAAGTTCTGTGACTCCCTGGAGCAGATGATGGACAGCCACGAGGTCAGCAGGCCACGCCCCCTTCACAGGCCACGCCCCCTTCCCTGGCCACGCCTCTTCCCAGTCCACGCCCCTTTAAGCCACACCCCTTCTATTCAAGCCACGCCCACTTGTGCTGACCACACCCATTCTCCTAAACCCCGCCCCTCATTTGCATAATCTCAAACCTCGGTGCACCACACCCGTTACTTGGCCACGCCCATTTCCTACAAGACCACGCCCATTTCCCCCGCCAAATTCCTGCGAAATTCCCGCCAAATTCACACCAAATTCCCACTCAAGTCCCACCAAAATCCCCCCAATTTCCCACCAAATTCCCGCCAAAATCCCGCCAAATTCCCACCAAAATCCCGCTAAATTCCCGCCAAAATCCTGCCAAATTCCCACCAAATTCCTGCCAATTTCTCCCCAAATTACCACCCAATTCCTGCCAAAATCCCACCAACTTCCTGCCAAATTCCCGCCAATTTCCTGCCAAATTCCCGCCCAATTCCCACCAAATTCCCACCAAATTCCCACCAAATTCCCGCCAAAATCCCGCCAAATTCTCACCAAATTCCCGCCAAAATCCTGCCAAAATCCCGCCAAATTCCTGCCAAATTCCCGCCCAATTCCCACCAAATTCCCGCCAAATTCCCGCCAGATTCCCGCCAAATTCCCGCCAAATTCCTGCAAAATTCCCGCCAAATTCCCACCCAATTCCCGCCAAAATCCCGCCAAATTTCTGCCAAATTCCCGCCAAATTCCCGCCAAATTCCCGCCAAATTCCCGCCAAAATCCCACCAAATTCCCGCGAGATTCCCGCCAAGCCGCGCCCCTTCCTCGAGCCCCACCCACCTCTGCCCCGCCCCCTTTTATTCATGACCACGCCCCTGATTGGCCCCACCCCGCCTTGCCCCGCCCCTCTGGGTCTGACCCCGCCCCTTTTCTGCCTGGCCACGCCCCTTTTATTCATGACCACGCCCTGATTGGCCCCGCCCCGCCTTGCCCCGCCCCTCTGGCTCTGACCACGCCCCTTTTCCCTGGCCCCGCCCCCAGGAGCTGCGGAGCTGCACCCAGAGCGCCCTCGGGAGGCACCTGGAGCCGCTGGGCCAGTGAGGGGGGACGGGGGGGATTTTGGGGGGATTTGGGGAGATTTCGGGAAATTTGGGAGCGATTTGGGGGGTTTCAGGGGATTTCAGGGGATTTTGGGACATTTGGGGGGGATTTGGGGGGAGATTTTGGGGGGAATCATGAGGAGATTTTGGGGGTCCCAGGGGGACTTTGGGGGGCCTGGAGGGATCTGGGGGAGATTTTGGGGGTCCTGGGGGGATTTCAGGCGGATTTGGGGGAGACACCACTTTTTTGTGTTTCAATCCCATTTTCCCCTGCCCGAACCCCGTTTTTGGCTGTTCTAACACCATTTTTTGTGTTTCAATCCCATTTTTGGCTGTTCTAACCCGATCTTCCCCTGTTCTAACCCCATTTTTGGCTGTCCTGACCCCATGTTTGGCTGTTTTTCCCCATTTCAGCTGTTTTTCCCCATTTTGGCTGTCCTGACCTCATTTTTGGGTGTCCTGACCCCATTTTTGGCTGTTTTAACCCCATTTTTGGCCATTTCCCCCCATTTTTGGCTGGTTTCCCCCATTTTTGCTGTCCTGACCCCATTTTTGGCTGTCCTGACCCCATTTTGGCCATTTTACCCCATTTTTGGCCGTTGTAACCCCATTTTTGGCCATTCTAACCCCATTTTTGGCTGTTTTCCACCTTTTTCAGCCGTTTTTCCCCATTTGTGCTGTCCTGACCCCATTTTTGGCTGTTTTAACCCCGTTTTTGTCTGTTTTCCCCCATTTTTGTCTGTTCTAACCCCATTTTTGTCCGTTTCCCCCATTTTCGGCCGTTTTCCCCCACTTTCGGCCATTCTAACCCCATTTTTGGCAATTCTAACCCCGTTTTTGTCTGTTTTCCCCCATTTTGGATTGTTTTCCCCATTTTTGTCTGTTCTAACCCCATTTTTGTCCGTTTTCTCCCATTTTCAGCTGTTTTAACCCCATTTTCGGCTGTCCTGACCCCATTTTTGCCCACTTTCCCCCACTTTTGGCTGTTTTTCCCCATTTTGGCTGTCCTGACCCCATGTTCGCCTGTCCTGACCCCATTTTTGGCTGTTTTTCCCATTTTTGGCCATTCTAACCCCATTTTTGGCTGTTTTTCCCATTTCGGCTGTCCTGACCCCATTTGTGGCTGTTTTAACCCCATTTCGGCTTTCCTGACCCCCTTTTTGGCTGTTTTTCCCCATTTTGGCTGTCCTGACCCCATTTTTGTCTGTTTTTCCCCACTTTTGGCCATTTTCCCCCATTTTTGGCTGTTTTTCCCCATTTTGATTGTCCTGACCCCATTTTCGGCTGTCCTGACCCCATTTTCAGCCGTTTTTCCCCATATTCAGCTGTTTTCCCCATTTTTGGCTGTTTTCCCCCATTTTTGGCCGTTTTCCCCCATTTCGGCTTTCCTGACCCCATTTTGGGCTGTTTTTCCCCAATTTTGGCCATTTTCCCCCATTTTTGGCTGTTTTTCCCCATTTTTGGCCGTTTTTCCCCAATTTTGGCTGTTCTAACCCCATTTTCCCTTGTTACAACCCCATTTTAGGCCGTTTTTCCCCATTTTGGCTGTCCTGACCCCATTTTTAGCTGTTTTAACCCCGTTTTTGTCTGTTTTAACCCCATTTTTGTCCGTTTCCCCCATTTTCGGCCGTTTTCCCCCACTTTCGGTCATTCTAACCCCATTTTTTGCCATTTTCTCCCATTTTTGGCTGTTGTTTTTCCCCATTTTTCTCTGTTCTAACCCCATTTTTGCCCGTTTCCCCACTCCGTCTCTCCCCAGCTCCCTGCGCTCTCTCCTCTCCGCGGGCCGGGCCCGTTCGCGCGCGGCCGATCTCCTGCAGGGGGCGCTGCAGCACCACGCGGAGACCCCCCGGCGGCGCCCCCTGGAGGCCGCGGCGGCGGCGGCGGCGCTGGGCGGGGCCAGGGGCGTGGCCAGGGCCCGGGGGCTGGACTACGTCCTGCAGGTGGGCGGGGCTTAATTCAGGGGCGGGGCTTAACTCCATGGGTGTGGCCAGAGGGCGGGATTATGTTCTCAGGGTGGGCGGGGCTTAATTCGGTGGGCGGGGTTAACACTGGGTGTGGCCAGGGGGCGGGACTACATCCTCCAGGTGGGTGGGGCTTAATTCGGTGGGCGGGGCTTAATTGGGTGGGCGGGGTTGAACTGGGTGGGCGGGGCTTAAATCCATGGGTGTGGCCAGGGGGCGGGACTATGTCCTAAAGGTGGGCGGGGCTTAATTCAGTGGGTGGGGTTAACATTGGGTGGGCGAGGCTTAAATCAATGGGTGTGGCCGGGGCGGGACTATGACCTAAAGGTGGGTGGGGCTTAAATGGGTGGGCGTGGTTAAACTGTGTGGGCGTGGCTTAAAGCCATGGGTGTGGCCGGGGCGGGACTACATCCTCCAGGTGGGTGGGGCTTAACTGGGGTGCGGTTAAACTGAGTGGGCGTGGCTTAGAGCCATGGGTGTGCCCAAGGGGCGGGATTATGTCCTGCAGGTGGGCGGGGCTTAATTCGGTGGGTGGGGTTAAACTGGGTGTGGCATGGGGTGGGGCTACGTCCTACAGGTGGGCGGGGCTTAATAGGTGGACGGGGTTAAACTGGGTGGGCGGGGTTTAAATCAATGGGCGTGGCCGGGGGCGGGACTATGTCCTAAAGGTGGGCGGGGCTTAATTGGGTGGGCGTGGCTTAAATCAATGGGTGTGGCCAGGGGGCGGGACTATGTCCCAAAGGTGTGTGGGGCTAAATTGGGTGGGTGGGCGGAGTTAACACTGGGTGGGTGGGGTTAAACTGGGTGTGGCCAAAGGGCGGGACTATGTCCTAAAGGTGGGCGTGGCTTAAACAGGAATTGGGTGTGGCTTAAATAAGTGGGCGTGGCTTAATGGGGTGGGGCTGGGTTACACCCCAAATATGGGCATGGTTTATTTTAGTGGGCGTGGCCTAATTGGGGCGTGCCTTAACTATGCCTAAAGGGGCGGGGCCACACATGAGTGACGTTACAGGGTGGGGTCAGTGGGTGTGGCCTCGAGGGGCGTGGCCTGGCCCCGCCCTTACCTGCCCCGCCCCCCTCAGCTGAAGGTGCTGCAGGACCGGCAGAAAACGGAAATTCTGCAATTTGTGAGCCAAATTTGGGGCTTTTTTGGGGGTTCTGAGGATTTTCGGGGGCCCTGGGAGGGTTTGGCGGTCCCTGAGGGTCTCGGGGGGGTCCCTGGGTTGGATTTTGGGGGGTCCGGGGGGGTCATTGAGGGTCTCAAGGGGTCCCTGGGCTGGATTTGGGGGGCTCTGAGCACCCCAAAACAGGGAAATTTGGGGGTTTTGGGGAGATTTTGGGGGGCTGAGAGAGTTTTGGGGTTCGGAGGGGTCCTGGGGGCTTTAGGGGGGTCCGGGGGGGTCTGGGGGAAGTTCTTGGGGGGTCTGGGTGGGTTTTGGGGGGTCTATGGGTGGTACTGAGGTGGGGGGGTCTGAGGGAATTTTGGAGGGGTCCTGGAAAGTTTTGGGAGTCCTGGGGAGAATTTTGGGGGGAATTTTGGGGGGGTTTTGGGTTTTTTGGGGAGATTTGGGGAGGGAATCTGAGAGTCACGGGTTTTGTGGGGGGGGGTTTTTGGGGGGGTTCCTGGGTGGGGGGTTTTGGGGTTCCTGGGGGGGTTTGGGGCTCGCTGACTTTGGGGAGGGGTCTGGGGGGTCCCGGTGGGGTTTTGGGGGTGCCCCAGACCCCCCTGACCCCCCCTGACCCCCCCCCCAGGTGCTGTCCCTGCTGGAGGCTCAGGCCGCGTTTTTCACCTGCGGCCACCAGGGGGAGACAGCGACCCGCGACTACCGGGGACACCTGGGGGCGCAGGTGAGGCGGGGACCCCAAAAAAACCCCAAATTACCCCCAAAAAAACCCCCAAAAACACCTAAAATATTTCCAGAGACCCCCTGCAAAATCCAGGTGTGCCCAGGTGCCCCCAGGTGTGCCCAGGTGTGCCCCAGGGATGCCCAGGTGTGCCCTAGGGATGCCCCAGGTGTGCCCAAGTGAGCCCAGGTGTGCCCAGGTGTGCCCAGGTGTGCCCAGGTGTGCCCCAGGTGTGCCCCAGGTGTGCCCTAGGGATGTCCCAGATGCCCCCAGGTGCCCCCAGGTGTGCCAAGGTGTGCCCAGGTGTGCCCAAGGTGCCCCCAGATGTGCTCTAGGGATCCCCCAGATGCCCCCAGGTGCCCCCAGGTGTGCCCAGGTGTGCCCCAGTTGTGCCCAGGGGTACCCCAGGTGTGCCCCAGGTGTGCCCCAGGTGTGCCCAGGTGTGCCCTAGGGATGCCCCAGGTGCCCCCAGGTGTGCCCAGATGTGCCCCAGATGCCCCCAGGTGTGTTTAGGTGCCCCCAGATATGCCCTAGGGATCCCTCAGGTGTCCCCAGGTGTGCCCAGGTGTGCCCTAGGGATGCCCCAGGTGCCCCCAGGGATACCCCAGGGATGCCCAGGTGTGCCCAAGTGTGCCCAGGTGTGTTCAGGTGCCCCCAGGTATACCCAGGGATACCCCAGGTGTGCCCAGGTGTGTGTGTTCGGGCACAGCTGGAGCGGGCACAGCTGGACGCGGCGCGGCGCCGGCGGGACCTGGAGCAGCGGCACCACCTCCTGCTGCAGCAGGTGGGCGTGGCCTGGGTGGGCGTGGCCTGGGTGGGCGTGGCCATTGTGGGCGTGGCCGTGGTGGGCGGGACTCAGTGATTGGCAGCCCAGCAGGGGTGTGGTCGCTGTTGATTGGCAGCTCGGTTGGTTAAGGGGGCGTGGCCAGCGGTGATTGACATGCCTTAAGCGTGGATGATTGACAGGTGGCTGGGCGGGGCCTGGGTTTGATTGGCAGCTGCACTGGAGTTGATTGACAGCTCAGGGAAAGATCAGTTTGATTGACAGCTCAGGGAGGGGGTGGAGCTTAAACCCTCTGGACCAATGGGGGTTGAGGGGCGTGGCCATGCATTGATTGACAGCTGCACTGGAGTTGATTGACAGCTTGAGGGATTGCCAATTTGATTGACAGCTCTATTGGAGTTGATTGACAGCTCAGGGAAGGATCAATTTGATTGACAGCTCGGGGAGGGGATCAGTTTGATTGACAGCTCGGGGAGGGTGGAGCTTAATGGGGAATGAGGGGCGTGGCCAAGCTTTGATTGACAGCTGTGCTAGAATTGATTGACAGCTCGGGGAAGGATCAGTTTGATTGACAGCTCGGGGAGGGGTGGGGCTTAAACCCTCGGGACTAATGGGAGATAAGGGGCGTGGCCAGGCCTTGATTGACAGCTGTGGTAGAATTGATTGACAGCTTAAGGCGGAGCTAATTTGATTGGCAGCTCTATTGGAGATGATTGACAGCTCGGGGAAGGATCAGTTTGATTGACAGCTCCGGTGGGGGTGTGGTTTGGGTGGTGGGCGGAGCCGTGGGCGTGGCCTGTGCTGATTGGCGGCTCCCAGGACCTATCGCGGGAGGAGGTGGGCGTGGCCGCGGCGGGGGCGGGGCCTGAGGCCCCTCCCATGGAGGGTTACCTGTACAAGCGAGCGAGCAACGCCTTCCGCACCTGGAGCAGGTATGGAACACCCTGAGCACCCCAAAATCACCCAAAATCACACCAAAAATACCCCAAATCTCATCCCAAAGCACCCCAAAAATACCCCCAAACCAGCCCAAAAATACCCCAAACATCACCCCAAAATCACCCCAAAATCACCACAAAAATACCCCAAACCTCAGCCCAAAACCACCCCAAACCACCCCAAAAATACCCCAAATCTCATCCCAAAGCACCCCTAAAATACACCCAAACCAGCCCAAAAATACCCCAAACATCACCCCAAAATCACCCCAAAATCACCACAAAAATACCCCAAAATCACCCCAAAATCACCCAAAATCACCCCAAAAATACCCCAAACCTCAGCCCAAAACACCCCAAACCTCACCCCAAAACCACCCCAAATTTCATCCCAAAGCACCCCAAAAATACCCCAAACATCACCCCAAAATCAACACAAAATCACCCCAAAAATACCCCAGATCTCATCCCAAAGCACCCCAAAAATACCCCCAAACCAGCCCAAAAATACCCCAAACATCACCCCAAAATCACCCCAAAATCACCCCAAAATCACCACAAAACCACCCCAAAATAACCCCAAACATTAAAAATCACCCCAAAATCACCCCAAAACATCCCAAAACATCCCAAAACCACCAAAAATCGCCCCAAAATCACCACAAAACCACCCCAAAACGTCCCAAAATACCCCAAAACACCAAAAATCACCCCAAAATCACCCCAAAACTCCCCAAAATACCTCAAAATACCCCAAAACACCTAAATCAGCCCAGAACAGCCCAAAACCGCTAAAAATCACCCCAAAAATACCCCCAAACCACCAAAAATCACCCCAAAATCACCACAAAACCACCCCAAAATACCCCAAAGTACCCCAAAAACAGCAAAAGCTGCCCGAAACAGCCCAAAATATCCCAAAACACCCCAAAATCACCAAAAATCAACCCAAAATATCCCAAAGTCACCCGAAAATATCCCAAAACCCACCCCAAAACCCCCCAAAATATCCCAAAAAGACCAAAAATTACCCCAGAATCACCATAAATCCACCCCAAAACACCCTGAAATACCCCAAAAACACCAAAATCAGCCCGAAACAGCCCAAAACCACTAAAAATCACCTGAAAATACCCCAAAAACCACCAAAAAAAAACCCAAAACATCCCAACATACTCCAAAACTCATCTCAAAACACCCCAAAACCACCAAAATCACCCCAAAATATCCCAAAACCACCTCAAAAATCACCCCAAACCCTCCCCGAAATGACCCCAATCCACCCCAAAATCCCCAACCCCCCCAGCCCCTCCCCCACGTTCCCAAAAAAGCCCCAAAAAGCCCCAAAAATTCCCTTTTTCCCTCCCCAGGCGCTGGTTCTTCATCCAGGGCAGCCAAATGCTCTACCTGAAACGGGCCCGCGTGGGTCGGGGGGCCGGGGGGGTTTTGGGGGGTCCCGGGGGGGTTTTGGGGGGTCCTGAGGGAATTTTGGGGGGTCCTGAGGGAGATTTGGGGGGTCCTGAGGGAGATTTGGGGGGTCCCGGGGGGATTTTGGGGGTCCCGGGGGGGTTTGGGGGGTCCCGGGGGGAATTTTGGGGGTCCCGGGGGGGTTTGGGGGTCCTGAGGGAGATTTGGGGGGTCCTGAGGGAGATTTGGGGATTTTTGGGAGGATTTGGGGGGGTTTTGAGGGATTTTGGGGGATTCTGGGGGGTCTTGAGGGGATTTTGGGGGGTCCTGAGGGGGATTTTGGGGGGTCCTGAGGGAGATTTGGGGATTTTTGGGAGGATTTGGGGGGTTTTTGAGGGATTTTGGGGGATTCTGGGGGGACTTGAGGGGATTTTGGGGGGTCTCAGGGGGGATTTGAGGCTCCTGTGGGATTTTGGGGGGTCCTAGAGGGGTTTTGGGGGGCCCTGGGGGGATTTTGGGGGGGCCCAGAGAGGATTTTGGGGGTCCTGGGGGGAATTTGGGGGAATTTTGGGGGGTTTGGGGGCGATTTAAGGGGATTTTGGGCATCCTGAGGGGAATTTTGAGGGGTCCCGGGGGGGGTTGAGGGGTCTTGGGGGAATTTGGGGGCTCCTGGGGGGATTTTGGGGAGATTTGGGGGGTCCCAGGTGGGAATTGGGGGGATCCGTGGAGCCCTGAGGGAATTTTGGGGGGTCCCGGGGGGAATTTTAGGGGGTCCTGAGGGGAATTTTGGGGGGTCCCGGGGGGAATTTGGGGTGTCCTGAGGGAGATTTGGGGGTCCTGAGGGAGATTTGGGGGTCCTGAGGGGAATTTTGGGGGTCCTGAGGGAGATTTGGGGGGTCCCGGGGGGAATTTTGGGGGTCCTGAGGGAGATTTGGGGACTCCTGTGGGATTTTGGGGGGATTTGGGGGGTCCTAGAGGGATTTCGGGGGGTCCTGAGGCAGATTTGGGGGGTCCTGAGGGAGATTTGGGGGGTCCCGGGGGGATTTTGGGGGGTCCTGAGGGAGATTTAGGGGGTCCTGAGGGGAATTTTGGGGGGTCCTGAGGGAGATTTGGGGGGTCCTGAGGGAGATTTGGGGATTTTGGGGAGGATTTGAGGGGTTCTGAGGGGGTTTTGAGGGATTTTGGGGAGATTCTGGGGGGTCTTGAGGGGATTTTGGGGTGTCCTGAGGGAGATTTGGGGGGTCCTGAGGGAGATTTGAGGGATTTTGGGGGATTTTGGGGGGTCCCGGGGGAATTTGGGGGGTCCTGGGAGGATTTTGGGGAATTTTGAGGGGTCTCCGTGAGGATTTTGGGGGGTCCGGGAATATTTGGGGGGTCCCAGGTGGGAATTGGGGGAATTTGGGGGTCCTGGGGGGATTTTGGGGGGGATTTGAGGGAATTTGGGTTTTTTTAGGGGGATTTTGGGGGGATTTGGGGGGATTTTGGGGTGTCTGGGGGGGATTTGGGGGGATTTTAGGGGGATTTGGGGGAATTTGGGTTTTTTAGGGGGATTTGGGGGGGATTTGGGGGAATTTTGGGGGGATTTGAGGGAATTTTGGGGGGATTTTGGGGAATTTTGGGGTGTCTGGGGGGGATTTTGGGGGGATTTTGGGGGGATTTGAGGAAATTTTGGGGGGATTTGGGGGAATTTCGGGGTGTCTGGGGGGGATTTGGGGATTCTCAGGGGAAATTTTTGGGACATTTTTAAGATTTGGGGTTTTTTTTGAGCTGCTATTTTTGTTTTTTTCCCAAATTTTGGGGTTTTTTGGGGTGTTTTTGGCAGCGGGTTCGGGGGTCGGGGTTTGGGGGGGTTCAGGATTTTGGGGGGACCCCCCGGTGACATTTTGGGGTCCCCCAGGACCCCCCCACGGTGCTGGTGGAGGATTTGAGGCTCTGCACGGTCAAACCCTGCCCCGACCTCGAGCGCCGCTTCTGCTTCGAGATCGTCTCCCCATCCAAGTGAGACCCCAAAAACCCCCGGGGGGACCCCAAAAACCCCGGGGGGACCCCAAAAATCCCGGGGGGACCCCAAAAACCCCGGGGGGACCCCAAAAACCCCAAAATTTTGGGGGAAACCAAAAAAAAACCCCCAAAAAAATCCCAATTTTCAAAGATGGAGGCTCAAAAATCCCCCCCAAATGTCACAAAATCCTCTCCGAGGGACCCTAAAACCCTCCCGGGGGACCCCAAAATTTTGGGGGGACCCCAAAATCCCCTCAGGGACCCCAAAGTCCTGAGGGGGACCCCAAAATCTCCCAATACTCAAAGCCAGGGAGCTCCAAACCCCCTGGGGATCCCCAAAATGACCCCAAAAGGGCAGGAAAAGACCCCAAAATCCCCTAGAGGACCCAAAAATTTTCCTGAGGGACCCCAAAATTCCCTCGGGGGGACCCCAAAATCTTCCTGGGGGACCCCAAAATCCTCCTGCGGGACCCCAAAATTTCCCAATCCTCAAAGCCAGGGAGCTCCAAACCCCTCGGGGATGCCCAGAATGACCCCAAAAGGGCAGGAAAAGACCCCAAAATCCCCTGGGGGACCCCAAAATCCTGTCAGGGACCCCAAAATCCTCCAGGGGACCCCAAAATTTTGGGGGGACCCCAAAATCGCCCCCAGGTGCTGCGTGCTGCAGGCGGACTCGGGGCCGGCGCAGCTTCGCTGGGTCAGCGCCGTGCAGAGCGGCATCGCCTCCGCCTACGGCCAGGGCACCCCAAAAACCCAGGTGGGACCCCAAAAATAACCCCAAATATCCCAAAAATACCCTGAAATATCCCAAAATATCCCAAATATCCCAAAATACACCAAAATACCCCCAAAAACCACCTCAAAATACCCGAAAAAACACCCAAAAAACACCTCAAAATTCCCCACAAAGGTCAGGGCACCCCAAAAACCCAGGTGGGACCCCAAAAATAACCCAATATATCCGAAATATCCCAAAGTACCCAAAAATATCCCAAAATACCCCAAAATTCCCCAAAAAACGCCTCAAAATGCCCAAAAAAAACCCCAAAAACCACCTCAAAATTCCCCACAATGGCCAGGGCACCCCAAAATCCCAGGTGGGACCCCAAAAATAACCCCAAATATCCCAAAATATCCCCAAATACCCCAAAATCCCCCAGAAAGGGCCCCAACCCCCCCCAAAAAATGGCCCCAAACCCCCCAAATCCCCCCAAAACCCCCTAAAATCCCCCGAGCCCCCCAAAATCCCCCCAAAAATGGCCCCAAATGCCCCCCGAAGTGCCCCCGAGCCCCCCCAAATTCCCCCAAAATAACCCCAAATCCCCCCCAAAATCCCCCCAAAATGACCCCAAATCCCCCCAAAATCCCCCAAAACTCCCCAAATCCCCCTCAAATCCCTCCAAATTCCCCCAAATGCCCCCCAAAGTGCCCCCAAGCCCCCCAAATTCCCCCAAATCCCCCATAAATGGCTCCAAATGACCCCCAAATCCCCCCAAAATGACCCCAATTCCTCCCAACCCCCCCAAAATGGCCCCAACCCCCCAAATGACCCCAAATCCCCCCAAAATTTCCCCCAGAATTCCCCCAAATGGCCCAAAATCCCCCCAAATTTGGCCCCAAATCCCCCCAAAATTGGCTCCAAATGACCCCAAATCCCCCCAAAATTTCCCCAGTTCCTCCCAACCCCCCCCAAATGTCCCCAAATCCCCCCAAATTTTCCCCCAAAATTCCCCCAAAATGACCCCAAACCCCCCCAAAATGGCCCCAACCCCCCCAAATCCCCCCAAAATTTCCCCCAAAATTCCCCCAAATGACCCCAAATCCCCCCAAAATCACCCCAAATCCCCCCAAAATGACCCCACCCCCAATCCCCCCCAGCCCCCCGGCCGGGCGGGGTCGCTGTCGGGGCCCCCCCCGGAGCCCCCCCCGGTTTTGGGGGCGATTTTGGGGCTGGAGGGGAACGGGACCTGCTGCGACTGCCGGGAGCCCCACCCCGAGTGGGCCAGTGTCAACCTGGGCATCACCCTCTGCATCCGCTGCTCGGCCGTGCACAGGTGGGCACCCCAAAATCCCAAAAAAACCCAAAAAATACCCCAAACCTGAAACCCCAAAAAAACCCCAAAAAAAACCCCGAAAAAATCCCGAAAAAATCAAAAAATCCCCAAAAAATCGCAAAAAAATCCCATTTATGGCATCAGCCTCTGCATCCGCTGCTCGGCCGTGCACAGGTGGGCACCCCAAAATCCCAAAAAAACCCCAAAAATACCCCAAACCTGAAACCCCAAAAAAAACCCCGAAAAAATCCCAAAAATCAAAAAAAATCCCATTAAAATCCCATTAAAATCCCATTTATGGCATCACCCTCTGCATCCGCTGCTCGGCCGTGCACAGGTGGGCACCCCAAAATCCCAAAAAAACCCCAAAAAATACCCCAAAACCGAAACCCCAAAAAAAACCCAAAAAAATCCCGAAAATCAAAAAAAATCCCATTAAAATCCCATTAAAATCCCATTTATGGCATCACCCTCTGCATCCGCTGCTCGGCCGTGCACAGGTGGGCACCCCAAAATCCCCCCCGAACCCCAAAAAATACCCCAAAACTGAAACCCCAAAAAAACCCCAAAAAAATCCCAAAAATCAAAAAAAATCCCATTAAAATCGCATTAAATCGCATTAAAATCCCATTTATGGCATCACCCTCTGCATCCGCTGCTCGGCCGTGCACAGGTGGGCACCCCAAAATCCCCCCCGAACCCCAAAAAATACCCCAAACCTGAAACCCCAAAAAAACCCCCAAAAAACCCCGAAAAAATCCCGAAAAAATCAAAAAATACACAAAAAATCCCAAAAAAATTCTATTTATGGCATCACCCTCTGCATCCGCTGCTCGGCCGTGCACAGGTGGGCACCCCAAAATCCCAAAAAAACCCCAAAAATACCCCAAACCTGAAACCCCAAAAAAACCCCAAAAAAATCCCGAAAATCAAAAAAAATCCCATTAAAATCGCATTAAAATCCCATTTCTGGCATCACCCTCTGCATCCGCTGCTCGGCCGTGCACAGGTGGGCACCCCAAAATCCCCCCGAACCCCAAAAAATACCCCAAAACTGAAACCCCAAAAAAACCCCGAAAAAATCCCGAAAAATCAAAAAAATCACAAAAAAAATCCCCAAAAATCCCCAAAAAACCAAAGAAACCTGAAAAACCCCCAAAAACCCAAAATACCCCAAAAAGCCCCAAAAACCCCAAATCCCCCAAGAGCCCTGCCCGGGATTTTGGGGTCCCCCCCGGGGCTTTTTGGGGGATTTTTGGTAGTTTTTGGTGGGGGTTTTTGGGGGTTTTTTGGGTTTTTTTTTGTGTTGTTCTTTTGGGGTTTTTTTGGGGAGGTTTTGGGGGTTTTGGGGGGTTTATGGGGTTTTTTTAGGATTTTTTTGGTGATATTTTAGGTTTTTGGTATTTTTTTGGGCTTTTTGGTGTTTTTTGGGGGTTTTTTTGGTGGGTTTTTTTTTGTTTGTTTTATTGGTGTTTTTTGGAGTTTTTGTGGGGGTTTTTGGGGGATTTTTTGGGAGTTTTTGGGGGCGTTTCG
Source organism: Taeniopygia guttata (assembly GCF_003957565.2). NCBI lineage: Eukaryota > Metazoa > Chordata > Aves > Passeriformes > Estrildidae > Taeniopygia > Taeniopygia guttata. The sequence goes on from NC_054764.1 coordinate 626,534, forward strand.
GGTTTTTTTAAGGGTTTTTGGGGGTTTTTTTGGAGGATTTTTGGGAATTTTTTTGGGGGGGTTTCTGGGGTGGTTGGGGTGGGGTTTTTTGGGGGCTTTTTGGGTTTTTTGGGGCGTTTTTTTGGGAGTTTTTGGGGGTGTTTCGGTGGTTTTTTTAAGGGTTTTTTGGGAGGATTTTTGGGAATTTTTTTGGGGGGTTTTCTGGGGGTGGTTGGGGTGGGGTTTTTTGGGGTTTTTTGGGGGGGTTTTTTTGGGGATTTTTTGGGTTTTTTGGGGGTCCTGACCCCCTCCCCGCAGGGGTCTCGGCGTTCACCTCTCCAAGGTTCGATCGCTCACCCTGGACTCGTGGGAGCCCGAACTGGTGAAGGTGACTGGGGGAACTGGGAGGGACTGGGAGGGACTGGGAGGGGTTAAAAAGGAGATTTGGGGTTACTGGTTTATACTGGGAGGGACTGGGAGGGACTGGGACAAACTGGGAGGGATTTGGGGGGGACTGGGAGGGAACTGGGAGGGGTTTGGGGGGTCCTCAGTCGATTTTTGGGGGTCCCTGTGAGGTTTTGGGGGGAATTTGGGGGGATTTAGGAGGATTTTTGGGGTAATTTTGGGTATTTTGGGGTATTTTTGGGGTGTTTTTGGGGTGAGGTTTGGGTATTTTTGGGCCGGTTTTTGGGTATTTTTGGGGTGAGGTTTGGGGTATTTTTTGGGTGGTTTTGGGGTGATTTTGGGATAATTCTGGTTATTTTGGGGCATTTTTGGGCTGGTTTTGGGGTGAGGTTTGGGGTATTTTTGGGGTGTTTTGGGGTGAGGTTTGGGGTATTTTGGGGCCGGTTTTTGGGTATTTATGGGGTGAGGTTTGGGGTAATTCTGGTTATTTTGGGGTATTTTTGGGGTGCTTTGGGATGAGATTTGGGGTATTTTTGGGGTGGTTTGAGGTGGTTTTAGTGTATTTTTGGGGTATTTTTGGGGTGTTTTTGGGGTGAGGTTTGGGGTGCTTTTAGGGTGGTTTTGGGGGTGTTTTTGGGGTGCCTTTGGGCCGGTTTTGGGGGTGTTTTTGGGGTGTTTTTGGGGTATTTTTTGGGTGTTTTTGGGATGAGGTTTGGGGTGTTTTTGGGGTGTTTTTAGGGTGGTTTTGGGGTGACTTTGGGGTGTTTTTGGGGTGAGGTTTGGGGTGTTTTTAGGGTGGTTTTGGGGTGTTTTTGGGATATTTTTGGGGTGAGGTTTGGGGTGTTTTTAGGGTGGTTTTGGGGTATTTTTGGGGTGTTTTTGGGCCGGTTTTGGGGTATTTTGGGCTGACATTGGGGTCCCCCCAGCTGATGTGCTCCCTGGGGAACCGCGCCCTGAACGGGATCTACGAGGCGCGGGTGGAGGAGATGGGGGTGAAGAGACCCCCCCCCGGGCTGCTCCCAGTGAGACCCCCCAAAAAACCCCCAAAAAACCCCAAATGGGACCCCAAAACCCCCTGAGACCCCCAAAACCCCCTGAGACCCCCCCGGGCTGCTCCCAGTGAGACCCCCAAAAAACCCCAAAACCCCCTGAGACCCCAAAACCCCCTGAGCCCCCCCCGGGCTGCTCCCAGTGAGACCCCACAAAAAACCCCAAATGGGACCCAAAAACCCCCTGAGACCCCCCCCGGGCTGCTCCCAGTGAGACCCCCCCAAAAAACCCCCAAAAAAACCCCAAATGGGAACCCCAAAACCCCCTGAGACCCCCCCCGGGCTGCTCCCAGTGAGACCCCCAAAAAACCCCAAAAAACCCCCAAAAAAGCCCAAATGGGACCCCAAAACCCCCTGAGACCCCCCCGGGCTGCTCCCAGTGAGACCCCCAAAAAAACCCCCCAAAACCCCCAAAAAACCCCAAATGGGACCCCAAAACCCCCCTGAGACCCCCCAAAACCCCCTGAGACCCCCCCGGGCTGCTCCCAGTGAGACCCCCCAAAAAACCCAAAAAAAACCCCAAATGGGACCCCAAAAATCCCAAATGGGACCCCCAAAAAAAACCTCAGGAGTCCCCCAGGACCCCCCAAAACCCCCACAGGACCCTCCAAGGACCCCCCCCAAAAATTCCCTCTGGACCCCCCAAAATCCCCCAGGACCCCCTAAAAAACCCCCAAAACCCCCAAATCCCCCCAAATCCCCCCAGGACCCCCAGGACCCACCCGGGACCCCCCAACCCCCCCAAACCCCCAAATCCCCTCCCAGGACCCCCCAAATTCCCCCTGGACCCCCCCAAACCCCTCAAATCCCCCAAACCCCCCCAGGACCCCCAAAATCCCCCAAATTCCCCCCCAGGACCCCCCAAATCGCCCCAGGACCCCCAAATTCCCCCCTGGACCCCCCAAATCCCCCCAAATCCCCCCAGGACCCCCAAAACGCCCCAGGACCCCCTAAATCCCCCCAAATCCCCTCAGGACCCCCCTAATCCCCCAAATTCCCCCCCAGAACCCCCCAAATCCCCCCCAGGACCCCCCAAACCTCCCCAGGACCGTCCAAATCCCCCCAAATTCCCCCAAATCCCCCCACCCCCCCAGGGCCCAGCGCGAGAGTTGGATCCGGGCCAAGTACGTGGAGAAGAAATTCCTGAGGGGCGTGGCCGGACACGCCCCCAGGCCACGCCCCCCGCGCCATGGCCCCGCCCCCCAGCCAGGCCACGCCCCCCGAGGGAGCCCCGCCCACGGTAAGGGGGTGGGGTCATAAAAGGGGGTGGGGCTTGCTGGAAGGGGGCGGGGTTTGTTGTGAAGGGGTGTGGCTTTTCCTAAAGGGGAGGGGCTTAATGGAAAGGGGTGGGGCTTGAATTATTAATTAGGTGCTGACGATGTGGGTGTGGTTTTGGGGGGCGTGGCTTGGGCTGGTCCTGAGTTTTGATTGGCTTCTGCCTCTGGTGTGGGCGTGGCTTATACTGCCACTCAAACATCTGTGGGAGGGGCTAATGAATGTGGGCGTGGCTTCCTATAGGTGGGTGTGGCTTGTAACTCACGTCGCTGTCACTCACAGTTTGGGGGGTGGGGCATATGAGTGTGGGCGTGGCTCCATGTGGGTGGGCGTGGCTTAACCCACCTCACTGTCACTCACCTGTCTGGGGGAGGGGCTAATGAATATGGGCGTGGCTTCCTGCGGGTGGGCGTGGCTTAAAACTCACCTCGCTGTCACTCACGCTTCTGGGGGAGGGGCTAATGAATGTGGGCGTGGCTTCAAGAAGGTGGGCGTGGCTTAGATTCCATCCCCCTGCCAATCACGCGTCTATGGGAGGGGCATAAAGTGTGGGCGTGGCTTCCTGTGGGTGGGCGTGGCTTCCTGCAGGTGGGCGTGGCTTACACCTCACCTTGCTGTCACTCACGCTTCTGTGGGAGGGGCTAATGAATATGGGCGTGGCTTCCTGCGGGTGGGCGTGGCTTACGGCCCACCTCACTGTCACTCACGCATCTGGGGGTGGGGCAAATGAATATGGGCGTGGCTTCCTGCGGGTGGGCGTGGCTTATAGCCCACCTCGCTGTCACTCACACTTTTGGGGGAGGGGCTAATGAATGTGGGCGTGGCTTCATGTGGGTGGGCGTGGCTTAAAACTCACCTCGCTGTCACTCACCTGTCTGGGGGAGGGGCAAATGAATATGGGCGTGGCTTCCTGGGGGTGGGCGTGGCTTCCTGCGGGTGGGAGTGGCTTATAGCCCACCTAGCTGTCAGTCATGCATCGGGGGAGGGGCTAATGAGTGTGGGCGTGGCTTCATGTGGGTGGGTGTGGCTTCCTGTAGGGAGGCGTGGCTTATAGCCCACCTTGCTGTCACTCACACATCTGGGGGAGGGGCAAATGAATATGGGCGTGGCTTTCTGCGGGTGGGAGTGGCTTATAGCCCACCTAGCTGTCAGTCATGCATATGGGGGAGGGGCTAATGAATGTGGGCGTGGCTTCCTTCTGGGTGGGCGTGGCTTAGAATCCATCCCCCTGCCAATCACGCGTCTATGGGAGGGGCATAAAGTGTGGGCGTGGCTCCATGAATGTGGGCGTGGCTTCCTGTGGGTGGGCGTGACTTAAAACTCACCTTGCTGTCACTCACGCATCTGGGGGAGGGGCTAATGAATATGGGCGTGGCTTCATGAAGGTGGGCGTGGCTTACAGCCCACCTCACTGTCACTCACGCTTCTGGGGGAGGAGCAAATGAATGTGGGCGTGGCTTCAAGAAGGTGGGCGTGGCTTCCTCCAGGGAGGCGTGGCTTTCCTGCAGGGAGGCGTGGTTTCCTGTGGGTGGGCGTGGCTTACAACTCACCTTGCTGTCACTCACGTGTCTGGGGGAGGGGCAAATGAAGGTGGGCGTGGTTTCATTAGCGTGGGCGTGGCTTAACCCACCGCTGTCACTCATGCATTTGGGGGAGGGGCTCATGAATCTGGGCGTGGCTTCCTGCGGGAGGGCGTGGCCTAACCCTTTGGGCGTGTCCCGCAGCCCCGCCCGCCGAGCCCCCCGAGCCCCCCGAGGCCGAGGGCGCCCCCCGGCTGCCCCCCGGGGCGCTGCTGTTCTGGGCCGCGCGGCGGCGCCGCCTGCGCACCATGGCCGAGGCGCTGGCCCGGGGCGCCGAGCCCGGCTGGGCCAACGCCGCCCAGGGCAACCGCACCCCGCTGCTGGAGGCCGTGGCCGCGGTAACTGGGAGCACTGGGAGCACTGGGAGCCCACTGGGAGCACTGGGAGCACTGGGAGAGGCCTGGGGGGGTTCCCTGAGGGGTTTGGGGGTCCCTGAATCCTCTGGGGGGGTATTGGAAAAGGTTTTTATGGAGTTTTGGGGGTTCAGGGGTATTTTTTTGGGGGGGTCAGGGCAGCACCCCGCTGCTGGAGGCCGTGGCCGGGGTAACTGGGAGCACTGGGAGCACTGGGAGCCCACTGGGACAGGCCTGGGGGGTCCCCTGAGGGGTTTGGGGGTCCCTGAAACCCCTGGGGGGCTCTTGGGGAAGGTTTTTATGGAGTTTTGGGACTTTTTGGGGATTTTTCTTGGTTTTTGGGGTGGTTTTTGTGGTTTGGGGGTGTTTTTTTGGGAGGGTTGGGGATTTTTGGGGGTTTTTCTCTGGTTTTGGGATGGTTTTGGGTGGTTTTTGGGGTGGTTTTTGGTTCAGGGGTGTTTTGGGGGTTACGGGGTGTTTTTGATGGGGTTTTGGGGTTTTTTGGAGTTTTTTTTCTATTTTTGGGGTGGTTTTTGGTGTTCAGGGGTGTTTGGGGGGTTCAGGGGTGTTTTTGGGGTGTTTCTGGTGTGGTTTTGAGTGGTTTTTGGTTCAGGGGTGTTTTTGGAGGGAGTTTGAGGTTTTTTTGGTGTTTTTTCTCTATTTTTGGGATGGTTCTTGGTGTTTTTTGGGGTTGTTTTGGGTGGTTTTGTTCAGGGGTGTTTTTGATGGGGTTTTGGGGTTTTTTTGGTGTTTTTTCTCTGTTTTGAGGTGGTTTTGGGTGGTTTTTGGGGTGGTTTTTTTGGGTGGTTTTGGGTGGTTTTGGTCATTTTTTGCTTCAGGGGTGTTTTTTGGGGGGGGTCAGGGCAGCACCCCATTACTGGAGGCCGTGCTGGCGGTAACTGGGAGCACTGGGAGGGGTCCCTGTTTTGGGGAGGGGTCCCTGTTTTGGGGAGGGGTCCCTGTTTTGGGGAGGGGTCCCTGTTTTGGGGAGGGGTCCCTGTTTGGGGAGGGTCCCTGTTTGGGGAGGGGTCCCGGTTTTGGGGAGGGGTCCCTGTTTTGGGGGGGGTCCCTGTTTTGGGGGGGGGGTCCCTGTTTGGGGAGGGTCTCTGTTTTGGGGGGGGGTCTGTATTTGGGGAGGGGTCCCTGTTTTGGGGAGGGGTCCCTGTTTTGGGGGGGGGTCCCTGTTTGGGGAGGGGTCCCTGTTTTGGGGAGGGGTCCCTGTTTGGGGAGGGTCTCTGTTTTGGGGAGGGGTCTGTATTTGGGGAGGGGTCCCTGTTTTGGGGAGGGGTCCCTGTTTTGGGGAGGGGTCCCTGTTTTGGGGGGGGGGTCCCTGTTTGGGGAGGGGTCTCTGTTTTGGGGAGGGGTCTGTATTTGGGGAGGGGTCCCTGTTTGGGGCGGGGTCCCTGTTTGGGGGAGGGGTCTCTGTTTTGGGGAGGGGTCCCTGTTTGGGGAGGGGTCCGTGTTTTGGGGAGGGGTCCCTGTTTGGGGAGGGGTCCCTGTTTTGGGGGGGGGCCCTGTTTGGGGAGGGGTCCCAGTTTTGGGGAGGGGTCCCTGTTTTGGGGAGGGGTCCCTGTTTTGGGGAGGGGTCCCTGTTTGGGGAGGGGTCCCTGTTTTGGGAGGGTCTCTGTTTTGGGGAGGGGTCCCTGTTGGGGGAGGGGTCTCTGTTTTGGGGAGGGGTCCCTGTTGGGGGAGGGGTCCCTGTTTTGGGGAGGGGTCTCTGAGCCCGTCCCCCCCCAGAATTCGCTGCTGGGCTGTGAGTTCCTGCTGCAGAACGGGGCCAGCGTCAACCAGAGCGACGGGCGGGGGCAGGGCCCGCTGCACCTGGCCACCGAACTGGGACACACTGGGTGTGTACTGGGAGCACTGGGAGGGACTGGGAGCACTGGGAATGGGCACAGGGCCCGCTGCACCTGGCCACCGAACTGGGACACACTGGGTGTGTACTGGGAGGGACTGGGAATGGGGACTGGGAGCACTGGGAGGGACTGGGAGGGACTGGGACATACTGGGTGTGTACTGGGAGGGACTGGGATGGACTGGGAGCACTGGGAGCACTGGGAAGGGGACTGGGAGGGACTGGGAGGGACTGGGAGCACTGGGAATGGGCACAGGGCCCGCTGCACCTGGCAACCGAACTGGGACATACTGGGTGTGTACTGGGAGCACTGGGAGGGACTGGGAGCACTGGGAGCACTGGGAATGGGCACTGGGAGCACTGGGATGGACTGGGAGCACTGGGAGCACTGGGAGGGGGCTTCTCTCCCCCTATTTGGTGAATGGTGGCGCCGCTCACCCCTAACACAGACGGGTGTGAAGCTAAGCAGGGTCTGCCCCGCTCGGGACCTGGATGGGTGACCTTAACCTCACTGCATCCCCTCGGATCCCCAAATGTCCCAAAATGTCCCCAAAATGTCCCCAAAATGTCCCAAAATATCCCCAAAATGTCCCCAAATGTCCCGAAATGTCCCCAAATGTCCCCAAATGTCCCCGAAATGTCCCAAAATGTCCCAAAATGTCCCCAAATGTCCCCAAATGTCCCCAAAATCTCCCCAAAATGTCCCCAAATGTCCCCAAAATGTCCCAAAATGTCCCCCAAATGTCCCAAAATGTCCCCGAAATGTCCCAAAATGTCCCAAAATGTCCCCAAATGTCCCTAAATGTCCCCCAAATGTCCCCAAATGTCCCCAAAATGTCCCCAAATGTGCCCAAATGTCCTCAAAATGTCCCCAAATGTCCCCAAATGTCCCCAAAATGTCCCCAAATGTGCCCAAATGTCCCCAAAATGTCCCAAAATGTCCCCAAATGTCCCCAAATGTCCCCAAATGTCCCCAAATGTCCCCAAAATGTCCCAAAATGTCCCCAAATGTCCCCGAAATGACCCGAAATGTCCCAAAATGTCCCCAAATGGTCCCAAATGTCCCAAATGTCCCCAAATGCCCCCAAATGTCCCCAAATGACTCGAAATGACCCAAATGTTCCCAAAATGTCCCCAATGTCCCCAAATGGCCCAAATGACCCGAAATGACCCAAAATGTCCCCAAATGTCCCCGAAATGTCCCCAAATGTCCCAAAATGTCCCCAAATGTCCCAAAATGTCCCCAAATGTCCCAAAATGTCCCAAAATGTCCCCAAATGTCCCCAAATGTCCCAAAATGTCCCCAAATGTCCCCAAAATGTCCCAAAATGTCCCCAGATGTCCCCAAATGTCCCCAAAATGTCCCAAAATGTCCCCAAATGTCCCCAAAATGTCCCCAAAATGTCCCCAAATGTCCCCAAATGTCCCAAAATGTCCCCAAAATGTCCCCAAATGTCCCCAAATGTCCCCAAAATGTCCCTGAAATGTCCCCAAAATGTCCCCAAAATGTCCCCAAATGTCCCGAAATGTCCCCAAAATGTCCCCAAATGTCCCCAAAATGTCCCAAAATGTCCCCAAAATGTCCCCAAAATGTCCCCAAATGTCCCCAAATGTCCCCAAATGTCCCTGAAATGTCCCTGAAATGTCCCCAAATGTCCCCAAATGTCCCCAAATGTCCCCAAATGTCCCCGAAATGTCCCCAAAATGTCCCCAAAATGTCCCAAAATGTCCCCAAAATGTCCCCTCAGTGTCCCCCTCCCCAAATTCCAGCCTGGCCTGCCTGTTCCTGAAGCGGGGGGCCGATGTCAACGCGGTGGACGCGGACGGGAGGGACCCGCTGACCATCGCCATGGACGCGGCCAACGCCGACATCGTCACCCTGTGAGACCCCCGGGGGGGACCCCCAAATCTGACCCCCAAATCTGACCCCCCAAATCTGACCCCCCAAACCCCCCCAGGCTGCGACTGGCCAAGATGCGCGAGGTGGAGGCGGCCCAGGGACAGACCGGTGGGTTTGGGGGTCTCTGGGATTTTGGGGGGATCCCCGGATTTTGGGAGGGATCCCTGGATTTTAGGGTGGAATCCCTGGATTTTGAGAGATTCCCATGGGAATATTGGGGTGGAATTTCTGGATTTTGGGGTGGAATCCCTGGATTTTGGGGTAGATCCCTGGATTTTGGAGAAAACCCCTGGATTTGGGGTGGAATCCCTGGATTTTGGGGCTGATCTCTAGATTTTGGGGGAATCCCAGGGTTTGGGGTGGAATTTCTGGATTTTGGGATGAATCCCTGGATTTTGTGGAAAACACTGGATTTTGGGGGGAACCACTAGATTTAGAGAGGATCCCATGGGAATCTTGGGGTGGAATCTCTGGATTTCGGGGAAAATCCCTGGATTTTGGGGGAATCCCGGGATTTTGGAGAAAACCCCTGGATTTTGGGGTGGAATCTCTGGATTTTGGGGGGGATCCCTGGATTTAGAGAGGATCCCATGGGAATATTAGGATGAATCCCTGGATTTTGGGGCAGATCTCTGGATTTCGGGGCTGATCCCTGGATTTTTGGGGAATCCCTGGATTTTGGGGAGAACCACTGGATTTTGAGAGGTTCCCATGGGAATATTGGGGTGGAATTCCTGGACTTTGGGGCTGATCTCTGGATTTTGGGGCTGATCTCTGGATTTTGGAGAAAAGCCCTGGATTTTGGGATGAATCTCTGGATTTTGGGGTAGATCCCTGGATTTTGGAGAAAACCCCTGGATTTTGGGGTGAATCCCTGGATTTTGGGGGGAACCACTAGATTTAGAGAGGATCCCACGGGAATCTTGGGGTGGAATCTCTGGATTTTGGGGCTGATCTCTGGATTTTGGGGTGGAATTTCTGGATTTTTGGGAAAACCCCAGGATTTTGGGGTAGATCCCCGGATTTTAGGGAAAACTCCTGGATTTTGGAGAAAACCCATGGATTTTGGGGGGGATCCCTGGATTTTGGAGAAAACCCCTGGATTTTGGGGGGAACCACTAGATTTAGAGAGGATTCCACGGGAATCTTGGGTGGAATCCCTGGATTTGGGGTGGAATCCCTGGAATTTTGGGGCTGATCTCTGGATTTTGGGGCTGATTTCTGGATTTTGGAGAAAACCCCTGGATTTTGGGGTGGAATCCCTGGAATTTGGGGCTGATCTTTGGATTTTGGGGGAATCCCTGGATTTCGGGGAAAACCCCTGGATTTTGAGGGGGATCCCTGGACTTTGAGAGGTTCCCATGGGAATTTTGGGGTGGAATCTCTGGATTTTGGGGTGGAATCTCTGGATTTTGGGGTGGAATCTCTGGATTTTGGGGCTGATCTCTGGATTTTGGAGAAAACCCTGGATTTTGGGGCTGATCTCTGGATTTTGGGGTGGAATCTGTGGAATTTGAGAGATTCCTATGGGAATATTGGGGTGGAATCCCTGGATTTCGGGGAAAATCCCTGGATTTTGGGGGAATCCCAGGATTTGGGGTGGAATCCCTGGATTTTGGGGCTGATTCCCGGAATTTCGGGGTGCCTCAGGTGACGACACGTACCTGGACATCTTCCGCGACATTTCCCTGATGGCCTCGGACCACCCCGAGAAACTCGCGCGGGCCCCGCCCCCCAAGCACTGCACGCTGTAGCCCCGCCCCCTTTGCATAGACACGCCCCCTTTGTAAAGCCACGCCCCTTTTGTAAAGCCACGCCCCCTTCGGCAGAGCCACGCCCCCTCCTCGGGCAGCAGCCAATGGAATAAAGGCTCGGTGGGACCAAAATTCACTGGGGTGACCTGGAACTGACCCTGCCCCAAATCTGCCCCCAAAATTTGGGATCCCAAAATTTAGGATTCCAAAATTGAGGATTCCAAAATTGAGAATCCCAAAATTTGGGAATCCCAAAATTGAGGATTCCAAAATTGGGGACCCCAAAATTTGGGAATCCCAAAACTGGGAATACCAAAACTGGGGATCCCAAAATTTGGGAATCCCAAAATTGGGGACCCCAAAACTGGGGATCCCAAAATTTGGGGATCACAAAATTGAGGATTCCAAAATTGGGGACCCCAAAATTTGGGGATCCCAGAATTGAGGATTCTAAAATTGGGGATTCCAAAATTGGGGATCCCAAAATTTGGGGATTCCAAAATTGGGAACCCCAAAACTGGGGATCCCAAAATTTGGGGATCCCAAAATTGAGGATTCTAAAATTGGGGATCCCAAAATTTGGGGATCCCAAAATTGAGGATTCCAAAACTGGGGATTCCAAAATTGGGGACCCCAAAATTTGGGGATTCCAAAATTGAGGATCCCAAAATTTGGGATCCCAAATGAGTGACCCAGAACTGACCCTGCCCCAAATCTTCCCCCAAAATTGTCAATCCAAAATTGTGGACCCCAAAATTGAGGATTCCAAAATTGGGAACCCCAAAATTTGGGGATCCCAAAATTGAGGATCCCAAAATTTGGGATCCCAAATGAGTGACTCAGAACTGACCCTGCCCCAAATCTTCCCCCAAAATTGGGAATCCAAAATTGGGGACCCCAAAACTGAGGGGAGTTCAGGGTTTGGGGTTCGGGGTCACTCTCTGGGGTCACGCGGGGGTTGGAGGGGGGTGGGGTGGGCTGTGGGTTGGGGGTCACACAGGGGATTTAGGGGGTCACAGGGGGGTCAGGGGTCACCCAGGAGCTTTGGGGGGTCCCCAAAGTGCAGAATCGTGGGAGAAAAAGGGACCCGGGGTCACAGGGGGTCCCTGGGGGGGTCCCAGGTAATTGGGGGTCCCGGGGGGGGTCCCAGGTAATTCGGGGGTCCCAGATGGGGGGTCCCAGGTAATTGGGGGGTCCCAGATGGGGGTCCCAGGTGATTGGGGGGTCCCGGGGGGGTCCCAGGCTCCGGGAAACCCCCTGCTTCTTTTTGCCCTCAGTCAAAATGGCGCCCGCCCTTGACTCCCATTCACTCTTTGCCATCACCAAAGATGGGCGCCGCGGCTTCAATGCCCGCCCCTCATGCCCGCCCCCCGCGCGGGGCACGCCGGGAGTGGGGAATTCCCCGGCGCGTGAGGCGCGGGAAGCACCGGAGGTACCGGGGAGGCCCCGGGGGGGTTTTGGGGGGTTTTGGGGGTCCCGGGGGGTTTTTGGGGGTCCCGGGGGGGTCCCAGGCTCCAGTCCTGGCGCCCGCAGTGAAACCCCCTTGCTTCTTTTTGCCCTCAGTCAAAATGGCGCCCGCCATTGACCCCCATTCACTCTTTGCCATCACCAAAGATGGCGCCGCGGCTTCAATGCCCGCCCCTCATGCCCGCCCCCCGCGCGGGGCACGCCGGGAGCGGGGGAATTCCCGGCGCGTGAGGCGCGGGAAGCACCGGAGGTACCGGGAGGCCCCGGGGGGGTTTTGGGGGATTTTGGGGGTCCCGGGGGGTTTTTGGGGGGTCCCGGGGGGTTTGGGGGACCCCGGGGGTCCGTCAGGGGCTCGGGGGTTCAGGGGGATCCCCCCAGCCCTGAGGGTTCAATGAGGAGGTCTCCCCCATCATGAGGGGCGGGGGGGGAGGGGCACCCAAAAACGGGGAGGGGGGCGGGGGAGGGTCCCCAAAATGGGGGGGGTTGCCCTGAGGGGGGTCCCCCAAAAAATTTACCCCAAATTTGCCGAAATTTGACCGAAATTTGACCGAAATTTGACCCAAATCGGGCGAATTTTGCTTCCGGAAAGGGGAGGGGGCGTGGCTTAAGCAAAGGGGCGTGGCTTTGGGCTGGTTTGGAGGGACCCCCCCAAAAAATAAAAAAAAACCAAAAATTGTCTTTTTTGGGGGGATTTCCCAAAAATTGGGTGACCCCTCCCCCCCAGGGGTCCCCTCGGCTGCCTCCTCCCCCACCATGGCCGAGGATCTGGAGCCGCTCCTGGGGGGAGAAGGATTCCTGGATTTATGGAACATGTGAGATTTGGGATTTTTGGGGGGATTTTGGGGTTTATTTGGGTTTATTTGGGTTTTTTTGCCTTTTTTTGGGGGAGCTTTTGGGAGTTTTTGGTTGTTTGGGGGGGTTTGGGGAGTTTTTTGGGGGTTTATTTGTGGTTTATTTGGGATTTCGAGGGGAATTTTTTGGTTTTTTGGGGGAATTTTTGGGTTTATTTTGGGTTTTCTGTGGGATTTTTGGGTTTATTTTGGGGTCGTTGGGGGAGCGCTTTGGATTTAGTTTGGGGTTTTGGTTTATTTGGGATTTTTGGGAGGTTTTGGGTTTATTTGGGGATTCTTTAGGGTTTATTTTGGGTTTTTTGTGGAATTTTGGGTTTACTTTGGGATTTTGGGGGGATTTTTTTGGGTTTATTTTGGGTTTTTTGTGGGAATTTTGGGTTTATTTTGGGATTTTGGGGGGCTTTTTTTGGGTGGGGTTTTGGGAGGGAGTTTTGGGGGTTTTGGGTTTGTTTTTGGGGTTTTTTGGGTGACCTTTGACCCCTTCCAGGCTCCCCAATAGCATCAATTCCTTGCCCGAGGATCTGCTGGAATGGGTGAGTGAGGAGCCACCAAAAATTGGGGTAAAAGCTCCAAAAAATGAGCAAAATTCCCAAAAAAAGCATCCAAGGGAGTGGGGAACCCCAAAAGGGACCAGGGGGGTCCAAAATTCCTCCTCAAAATGGGATTTTAATCCCCAAAAAAACACCCAGACCCCCCTAAATAACCCCAAAACCCAAAAATTGAATTTTTCCTCAAAAAAATCCCCCAAAATATGGATTTCTCCCCCAAAATCCCTCAAAATTTGGATTTCTCCTCCAAAAAATACTCCTAACACCGCAAAAATGGGATTTCCCCCAAAATATGCTCTCAAATCCCCAAATATTGTATTTTCTCCTCCAAAAATAATCCCAAATATCTCCAAATCCCCCTAGATAATCCCAAAACTCCAAAAATTGAACTTTTTCTCAAAAAAAAATCACCTAAAAATCCCCAAAAATTGGATTTTCCCCTCAAAAATCCCCCCAAAAACTGGATTTTCCCCTCAAAAATCCCCCCCAAAATTGGATTTTCTCCCCAAAAATCCCCAAAATTTGTGTTTCTCCCCCAAACGCTGCTCCCAAATCCCCCAAAAATTGGATTTCTCTCCCCAGATAAACCCAGACCCCCTAAATAACCCCAAAATTGGGATTTTTCCCCCCAAAAATCCCAAATTTTGTCCCGCAGCAGCAGCTGAGCCCCCCCGAGCCCCCCGAGGGGGCGGGGCCAGCGGAGGGGGCGGGGCCTGCGGAGGGGGCGGGGCCAGCGGAGGGGGCGGGGCCTGCGGAGGGGCGGGGCCAGCGCAGGGGGCGGGGCCAGCGCAGGGGGCGGGGCCTGCACTGCCCCCGCCCCCCGCCGAGCCCCCCCGCCGCCCCTCCCCCCCTCGGCCGTGGTCCCGGCGACGGAGGATTACGGAGGGGAGCACGACTTCCGGCTGGAATTCCGGGAAACCGGCACGGCCAAGAGCGTCACCTGCACCGTGAGTCCAAAATGGGGCAAAAAACAAAAAAAACGGGAAAAACGGTGAAAAATGGGTAAAAACGGTGAAAAAATGAGCGAAAACGGGCAAAAAATGGGTATAAAACCAGAGGGGAGCGCGACTTCCGGCTGGAATCCGGGAAATGGGAATGGTCAAGAGCGTCACCTGCACCGTGAGTCGGAAATGGGGCAAAAAACGGGGATTTTGGGAAAAAACAGGGAAAAAATTCATAAAATGGTGAAAAAAATGGGTGAAAACGGAAAAAAAATGGGAAAAAACAGGGCAAAAATGGAGGAAAATGGCAAAAAATGGGGAAAAATAATGAGAAAAATGGGAATGATGGGAACGGCCAAGAGCGTCACCTGCACCGTGAGTCCGAAATGGGGCAAAAAACGGGGATTTTGGGAAAAAACAGGGAAAAATGGGGCAAAAACGGTGGAAAAATGGGCGGAAACAGCAAAAAATTGAGTGAAAATGGGCAAAAAATGGGTATAAAACCAGAGGGGAGCGCAACTTCCGGCTGGAATTCCGGGAATCGGGAATGGTCAAGAGCGTCACCTGCACCGTGAGTGGGAAATGGGGCAAAAAACCGAAAAAACGGGAAAAACGGGGAAAAAATGGGCAAAAACGGTGAAAAAATGAGCAAAAACGGGCAAAAAATGGGTATAAAACCAGAGGGGAGCGCGACTTCCGGCTGGAATTCCGGGAAACGGGAATGGTCAAGAGCGTCACCTGCACCGTGAGTCAAAAATGGGGCAAAAAACCGGGATTTTGGGAAAAAACGGGGAAAAAATGGGCAAAAAATGGGAAAAAACGGCGAAAAAACGGGCAAAAAATGGGTATAAAACCAGAGGGGAGCGCGACTTCCGGCTGGAATTCCGGGAAATGGGAATGGTCAAGAGCGTCACCTGCACCGTGAGTCAAAAATGGGGCAAAAAATGGGGATTTTGGGAAAAAATGGGGAAAAAGTGAAAAAATGGGAAAAAATGGGGAAAAAATGGGCGAAAACGGGCAAAAAATGGGAATAAAACCAGAAGGGAGCGTGACTTCCGGCTGGAATTCTGGGAATCGGGAATGGTCAAGAGCGTCACCTGCACTGTGAGTCAAAAATGGGGCAAAAAACGGGGATTTTGGGAAAAAACGGGGAAAAAATGGGCAAAAACGGTGAAAAAATGAGCAAAAACGGGCAAAAAATGGGAATAAAACCAGAGGGGAGCGCGACTTCCGGCTGGAATTCCGGGAAACGGGAACGGCCAAGAGCGTCACCTGCACCATGAGAGAAAAATGGGGCAAAAAACTGAGAAAATGGGAAAAAACGGGGAAAAATGGGAAAAAACGGGCAAAAAATGGTGAAAACGGCAAAAAAACGGGAAAAAAACGGGGGAAAAATGGGGCAAAAATGGGGGAAAATGGCAAAAAATGGGGAAAATAATGAGAAAAATGGGAATGACGGGAACGGCCAAGAGCGGCACCTGCAGTGTGAGAAATTGGTGAAAAATGTGGATTTTTGGGAAAAATGGGGGAAAAGTGGGGGAAAAAAGGGAAATAATGGGAAAAAACAGGTAAAAATGGGAAAAAATGGGGAAAATATTGGGAAAATGGGAAAAATAATGAGTTTTAAAATGGGAAATAATGGATATAATAATGGGAAAGATAACGGGAAAAACAGGGAAAAGTGGGAGAAATAATGGGAATAAAAATGGGGAAATAATGGGGAAAATGGGAGAAATAAGGGATTTTTGGGGATTTATGGATTTCTATGGGGTTTTTATGGGTTTTTTTTGGATTGTGGTGGGTTTTTATAGGGTTTAATGGATTTCTATGGATTTCTATGGGGATTTAATGGATTTCTATGGGATTTATGGATTTCTATGGGATTTATGGATTTCTATGGGATTTATGGATTTCTATGGGATTTATGGATTTCTATGGGATTTATGGATTTCTATGGATTTCTATGGGGCATTATGGATTTCTATGTGATTTTGTCATTTCTGGGTCGATTTTTATGGGTTTTTTTTTAATTTTAATGTAATTTTTTCTCTCCGCAGTACTCACCCTCCCTGAACAAGCTGTTCTGGGGTGGTTCCTATGGGATTTCTATGGGGTTTTGTGGATTTCTATGGGGTTTCATGGATTTCTATGGGGATTTATGGATTCCTATGGGATTTTTTCATTTCTGGGCCGATTTTTACGGGGTTTTTTTTGGGTTTTTTTAATTTTAATGTAATTTTTTCTCTCCGCAGTACTCGCTGTCCTTGAACAAGCTGTTCTGGGGTGGTTCCTATGGGATTTCTATGCGGTTTTATAGATTTCTATAGGATTTCTATGGGGATTTATGGATTTCTATGGGATTTTTCCATTTCTGGGCCGATTTTTATGGGGTTTTTTTAATTTTAATGTTATTTTCCCATCTCCGCAGTATTCACCCTCCCTGAACAAGCTGTTCTGGGGTGGTTCCTATGGGATTTCTATGGGATTTATGGATTCCTATGGGGATTTATGGATTTCTATGGGGTTTTGTCATTCCTGGGCCGATTTTAATGGGGTTTTTTTAATTTTAATGTATTTTTTTCCCCCGCAGTACTCGCCGTCCCTGAACAAGCTGTTCTGCCGGCTGGCCAAGCCCTGCCCGGTGCAGGTGCGGGTGGGGGTCCCGCCGCCCCCCGGGGCGCTGCTCCGCGCCGTCGCCGTCTATAAAAAGGCCGAACACGTGGCCGAGGTGGTGCGGAGGTGTCCCCACCACGAGCGCTGCGGCACCGACGGTCTGCGGCTCCGGGAAACCGGGGAAATTGGGGGGAACTGGGGGGAAAATTGGGGGGAAAATTGGGGAAAATTGGGGGGAAATTGGGGAAAAAATTGGGGGAAAATTGGGGGAAAAATTGGGGGAGAATTGGGGAAAACATTGGGGAAAAATGGGGGGAAAATCGGGGGAAATATTGGGGGAGAATTGGGGGGAAAAATTTGGGGGAAAAATTGGGGGAGAATTGGGAGAAAATTGGGGAAAAATCAGGGAAAATTGGAGGGACAATTGAGGAAAAGATTGGGGAAAAAATGGGGAAAATTTGGGGAAGAATTGGGAAAATTAGGGGGGGAAATTGGGGAGAAATTGGGGGAAAATTGGAAAAAAAATTGGAGAAAAATTGGGGTAAAAATTGGGGGAAAATTGGGGGGGAAAATGGGGAAAATTGGGGGGAAAATTAAGGAAAAAATTGGGGGGAAAATTGGGGGAGAATTGGAAAAAAATTGGGGAAAATTGGGGAGAATTGGGGGAAAATTGGGGAAAAATTTGGGAAAAAATTGGGGGGAAATTTGGGGAAAAATTGGGGAAAAAATTGGGGGAGAATTGGGGGGAAAATTGGGGGAAATTGGGGAAAATGGGGAAAAAATTGGGGGGTAATTGGGGAAAAAATTGGGGAAAATGGGGGAAATTGGGGGTAATTGGGGAAAAAATTGGGGGAAAATGGGGGGGGAATTGGGGGGAAAAATGGGGAGAATTGGGGAAAAAATTGGGGAAAATTGGGGGAAAATTGGGGGAGAATTGGAAAAAAATTGGGGAATAAATTGGGGAAAAATTTGGGGAGAATTGGGAAAAAATGGGGAAAAAATTGGGGAAAATTGGGGGTAAAAAATTGGGGGAAAATTGGGGGGGGAATTGGGGAAAAAATTGGGGGAGAATTGGGGGAGAACTGGAAAAAAATTGAGGACAACTGAGAAAAAAATTGGGGGAAATTAGGGAAACAATTCGGGAAAATTTGGGAAAAAATTGGGGAAAAAATTGGGGAAAATTGGGGGGGGGAAATGGGGGAAATTGGGGAAAAAATTGGGGAAAATTGGGGGAAAATTGGGGGAAAAAATGGGGAAAAATTGGGGGAGAATTGGGAAAAATTGGGGAAAATTGGCGGGGGGAATTGGGAAGAAAATTGGGAGAAAATTGGAAAATAACTGGGGACAATTGAGGAAAAAATTGGGAAAAATTGGGGGGAAAATTGGGGGGAAAATTGGGGGAGAATTGGGGAGAAAATTGGGAAAAAAATTGGGGGAGAATTGGAAAAAAAATGGGGGAAAATTTGGGAAAAGTAGGGAAAAATGGGGAGAAAATTGGGGGGAAAATGGGGGGGAATTGGGGAAATTGGGGGGAAAATGGGGGGAAATTGGGGGGAAATTGGGGAAAATTGGGTGGAAATTGGGTAAAAAATGGGGGAAAAATTGGGGGAAATTGGGGGGAAAATTGAGGAAAAAATTTGGGGAGAATTGGAAAAAAAATTGGGGGACATTGTAAAAAACGGGGCGCTGATTTTGGGGATTGGGGCTGATTTTGGGGTTCATTTTGAGGCTGATTTTGGGGTTTTAAGGTTGATTTTAGGGTTGTTTTTTGGGGTTTTTAGGTTGATTTTGGGCTGATTTTGGTGTTGATTTTGGGGTTATTTTGGGGATTTTAAGGTTGATTTTGGGCTGATTTTTGGGGCTGGTTTTGGTATTTTAATGTTGAATTTGGAGCTGATTTTGGGCTGGTTTTGGGGCTGGTTTTGGTATTTTAATGTTGATTTTGGGCTGATTTTGGGGATTTTTTGGGGTCTCCCCAGGTAACGCCCCCGCCCAGCACCTGATCCGGGTGGAGGGGAACCCCCAGGCCCGGTACCAGGACGACGAAACCACCAAGAGACACAGCGTGGCCGTGCCCTATGAGCCCCCTGAGGTACACCAAAAAAACCCAAAAAACCCCAAAAAAACCCAAAAAAACAAAAAAAATCTCTCACAAAATCCCCCCCCAAAAAAAAACCTCAAAAAAACCCCAAATCCCCACAGAAATCCCAATAAAAACCCCAAAATCCCATCACAGACACAGCGTGGCCGTGCCCTATGAACCCCCTGAGGTACCCCAAAAAAAAACAAAAAAACCCAAAAAACCCAAAAAAAACCCCCAAAAAAACCAACCCAAAATCCCCCCCCCAAATCCCTGCAGAAATCCCCAAAGAAAAACCCCAAAATCCCAATAAAAACCCCAAAATCCCATCACAGACACAGCGTGGCCGTGCCCTACGAACCCCCTGAGGTACCCCAAAAAAACCCTAAAAAACCCAAAAAACCCCCCAAAAAAAACCCCCAAAATCCCCCCCCCCAAAAAACCCCAAATCCCTGCAGAAATCCCCAAAGAAAAACCCCAAAATCCCCAATAAAAACCCCAAAATCCCATCACAGACACAGCGTGGCCGTGCCCTACGAACCCCCTGAGGTACCCCCTAAAAAACCCAAAAAACCCCCAAAAAAACCCCCAAAATCCCCCTCCGCAAAAAAAAAACCAAATCCCCACAGAAATCCCAATAAAAACCCCAAAAATCCCATCACAGACTCAGCGTGGCTGTGCCCTATGAGCCCCCTGAGGTACCCCAAAAAACAAAAAAAACCCCCAAAAAAAACTCCCAAAAAAATCCAAAATCTCTCCCCCAAAAAAAACCCCAAAAAATCCCCAAATCCTCACAGAAATCCCAATAAAAACCCCAAAATCCTGTCACAGACACAGCGTGGCCGTGCCCTATGAGCCCCCTGAGGTACCCCAAAAACCCCCGAAAAACCCAAAAAAAATCTCAAAAAAACCTCAAAAATCCCCCCAAAAATCCCCAAAAAACCCAAATCTCCACAGAAATCACAAAGAAAAACCCCAAAATCTGAAAAAAAACCCAAAATCCCAAATAAAAAACCCAAAATCCCAAATCCCCCGAAATCCCAAATAAAATCCCAAAGTCTCTAATAAAAACCCCCAAATCCCAAATAAACCTCAAAATCCCAAACAAAACCCCCAAAATCCTAAAAATCCCCACAAATCCCAAATAAAAACCCCAAAATCCCAAATCTCCCCCTCACAGCATCCCCCCCCATTCCCAGCGGGTTTTGGGGTATTTTCGGGGGATTTTTGGGTCATTTTGGGGGTTTTTTTTTGGGTGGTTTTGGGGTTTGTTTTTAGGTGGTTTTGGGGTATTTTTGAGGTTTTTGAGTTTTTTTGGGGTGGTTTTGAGTTATTTTTGTTGGGTTTTTTTGGGGTGGTTTCAGGGTTTTATGGGGGTGGTTTGGGGTTTTTTGGGGTGGTTTTGGGGTTTGTTTTGGGGTGGTTTTGTGGTATTTT
The DNA here is from genome assembly GCF_003957565.2 of Taeniopygia guttata. Classification (NCBI taxonomy): domain Eukaryota; kingdom Metazoa; phylum Chordata; class Aves; order Passeriformes; family Estrildidae; genus Taeniopygia; species Taeniopygia guttata. The sequence continues at coordinate 646,621 of NC_054764.1, forward strand.
TGGGGTGGTTTCTTTTTGGTGATTTTTTTTGGTGGTTTTGGGGTGGTTTTATTTGGTGGTTTTGAGGTTTTTGGGGTTTTTTCAAGTGGTTTTGGGCTTTTTTTGGGGTGGTTTGGGGTTTTTTTTTGGGATATTTTTGGGGTTTCTTTCAACGTGATTTTGGGGTGTTTTATGGGATGGTTTCAGGGGTTTTGGGGTTTTTTTTGGGTGATTTTGGGATTATTTTGGGCTGGTTTTGGGTTTTTTGGGTGATTTCAGGGTTTTTTTGGGGTGGTTTTGGGGTGGTTTTGGGGTGGTTTTGTGGGGATTTTGGGATGACTTTGGGCTGTTTTTTGGGGTTTTTGGGGTTATTTTTTGGGTGGTTTGGGGATAATTTTTGGATAATTTTGGGGTATTTTTTGGAGATTTTCAGGGTGATTTCAGGGGTTTTTTTTGGTGGTTTATTGGTGGTTTTGGGCTGGTTTTGGGGTTTTTTTAGGTGGTTTTGGGATTTATTTCAGGGTTGTTTTTGGGTGGTTTTAGGATGATTTTGGGCTGCTTTTGGAGTTTTTTTGGGTGATTTCAGAGGTTTTTTGGGGTGTTTTTGTGGTGGTTTTGGGGGTTGTTTTTTGGGTGTTTTTGGGATAATTTTGGGGTGGTTTTTTGGGTGTTTTTTTGGTGATTTCAGGGTTGTTTTGGGGTGGTTTTGGGGTGGTTTTGGGATTGTTTTTTGGGTGGTTTGGGGGTTTTTGGGTGGTTTTGGGATAATTTTGGGCTGATTTTGGGGTGGTTTTGTGGTGATTTTGGGCTGGTTTGGGGCTGTTTTTTGTGTATTTGGGCTGGTTTGGGGCTGTTTTTGGGTTTGGGCTGTTTTTTTGGGGTGTTTTTTAGGTGGTTTGGGGATTTATTTCAGGGTGGTTTTGGGATGATTTTGGGCTGATTTTGGGGTGGTTTTGTGGTGATTCTGGGCTATTTTTGGCTGTTTTTTGGGTATTTTGGGCTGGTTTTTGGGGTGTTTTTTAGGTGCTTTTGGATTTATTTCAGGGTGGTTTTGTGGTGATTTTGGGCTGATTTGGGGTTGTTTTTGGGGGTGATTTTTGGGGCTCTAAACCGCTCTCCCCCGTTGCCAGGTGGGCTCGGAGTGCACCACGGTTCTCTACAACTTCATGTGCAACAGCTCCTGCATGGGGGGCATGAACCGCCGGCCCATCCTCACCATCCTCACCCTGGAGGGGCCCGGGTGAGCCAAAACCCCCCAAAAAACCCAAAAAACACCCAAAAACACCCCAAAACCCAGGGGCCATCACCCTCAAAATACGCGAGCTCTAACCCCAAAAATTTGGGGTGTTTTGCCCAAAAAAAAGGATTTTTTTTGGTCAAAAATCTCATTTTTTTTTCTGTTCTAGAATTTTGGTTTTTGGTCTAAAATTGCGGGATCTGTCCCCAAAATCAGGGATTTGTCAGTCTGAAATTTGGGTTTTCTTCACCCCAAAAATCGGAGAGCTTTTTGTGCCAAAAAAATGGGGGGGGTTTGCCCCAAAAAATGGGGGTTTTGCCCTAAAATCTGGGGGGTTTTGCCCAAAAAATCTGGTTGGTTTTTTTTTTCACGTAAATGTAGGGGTTTTTTGCCCAAAATATGGGGTTTTTTTGCCCAAAAATATGGGGTTTTTTCCCCAAAAAAATTGGGTTCTTTCCCAAAAAATGTGGCGTTTTCTGCCCTAAAATCCATTTATTCCGGCCATAAAAATGCAGGATCCTTTGGAAATATTTTGAGGGGTTCCTAAATGGGTTTTGGGGGTGTCCCCGGATGGAGTTTTGGGTGTTTTTGTCTGATTTTGGGGTGTTTTGGGCTGATTTAGGGGTCAGATCCTGGGCCGGCGCTGTTTCGAGGTTCGGGTCTGTGCCCGATTTTGGGGTTTTTGGGGTTCCTGGGTGGTTCTGGGTGGGGTTTTTGGGGTTCCCCAGGTTTTGGGGTGTCCCTGGATGAATTTTGGGGTGTTTTTGGCTGATTTTGGGGTGTTTTTGTCTGATTTTGGGGTATTTTTGGCTGATTTTGGGGTCCCCAATCCCGTTTTTAGGGGTCAGATCCTGGGCCAGCGCTGTTTCGAGGTTCGGGTCTGTGCCCGATTTTGGGGTTTTTGGGGTTCCTGGTTGGGGATTTTGGGGTGCCCCAGGTTTGGATGAATTTTGGGGTGTTTTTGTCTGATTTTGGGGTGTTTTTGGCCGATTTAGGGGTCAGATCCTGGGCCAGCGCTGTTTCGAGGTTCGGGTCTGCGCCTGATTTTGGGGTTTTTGGGGTTCCTGGGTGGGGATTTTGGGGTGTCCCAGGTTTTGGGGTGCCCCCAGATGGATTTTTGGGTGGTTTTGTCTGATTTTGGGGTGTTTTTGGCTGATTTAGGGGTCAGATCCTGGGCCGGCGCTGTTTCGAGGTTCGGGTCTGCGCCCGATTTTGGAGTTTTTGGGGTTCCTGGGTGGGGATTTTGGGGTGCCCCAGGTTTTTGGGTGTCCCAGAGCAGATATTGGGGTGTTTTTGTCTGATTTTGGGGTGTTTTTGGCTGATTTAGGGGTCAGATCCTGGGCCGGCGCTGTTTCGAGGTTCGGGTCTGCGCCCGATTTTGGGGTTTTTGGGGTTCCTGGGTGGTTCTGGGTGGGGATTTTGGGGTGCCCCAGGTTTTGGGGTGTCCCGGAGCAGATTTTTGGGTGGTTTTGGCTGATTTTGGGGTGTTTTTGGCTGATTTTGGGGTCCCCAATCCCGTTTTAGGGGTCAGATCCTGGGCCGGCGCTGTTTCGAGGTTCGGGTCTGTGCCCGATTTTGGGGTTCCTGCGTGGTTCTGGGTGGGGATTTTGGGGGTGCCCCAGGTTTTGGGGTGTCCCTGGATGAATTTTGGGTGTTTTTGGCTGATTTTGGGGTGTTTTTGGCCGATTTAGGGGTCAGATCCTGGGCCGGCGCTCTTTCGAGGTTCGGGTCTGTGCCCGATTTTGGGGTTTTTGGGGTTCCTAGGTGGGGTTTTTGGGGTGCCCCAGGTTTTGGGGCGCCCCGGAGCAGATTTTGGGGTGTTTTTGGCTGATTTTGGGGTGTTTTTGGCCGATTTAGGGGTCAGATCCTGGGCCGGCGCTGTTTCGAGGTTCGGGTCTGCGCCTGCCCCGGCCGCGATCGGCGCCACGAGGAGGAGACGCAGCGCAAAGGGGGCGGGGCCGGGGGCGGGGCCAAGCGAGGTGAGGGCGGGGCCTAAATCGGGAAATGGGCGGGGCCAAGCGAGGTGAGGGCGGGGCCTGATCCGGGAAATGGGCGGGGCCAAGCGAGGTGAGGGCGGGGCCGGGGCGGGAAAATGGGCGGGGCCAAGCAAGGTGCGGGCGGGGCCGGGGCCAAGTGAGATGAGGGCGTGGCCTGAGTGGGTGTGACCAGGTGGGCGTGGCCTGTGTGGGTGTGGCCATGTGGGCGTGGCCTGAGCCAGAATGGGTGTGGCTAAATGAGTTGAGGGTGGAGCTTAACCTTAGGAGGTGTGGCCTAACTATGGTAATTATATTGTGGGCGTGGTCTAGAATGGGGAGGGGGTGTGGCTCTTTATGAGGGCGGGGCTTGAAGGAGGGTGTGGTCCAGGTGGGCGTGGCCAAACAAGGGGGTGTGGCTTGTGGGTGGAGCTAAGTTGTGAGGGGTGTGGCCAGGTGGGCGTGGCCTATGTAAAACTAAAGGGGTGTGACCAATTTGGAGGGGTGTGGCCAAATTATTCTTTTGGGGCGGGGCTAAACTGGGCGTGGCTGCATTAGCAAAGGGGTTGTGCCTTAATGGGCGTGGCCAAACTGGGTGTGGCCCAAAGGGTGTGGCCTAATATGCTAATGAGCAGGTGGGGTGGTAAATGATGGGCGTGGCCTGCTCGGGGAGCCGCCGGTGATTTTGGGGGGTCTTGGGGACCCTTTTGGGGGGTCTCGGGGGCCCTTTTGGGGGTCCCTGACCCCCCCCCTGCCCCTCCCCCAGCCCTGCCCCCCCCGGCTGAGGCCCCCGAGAGCTCCAAGAAACGAGTCCAGGACCCCGACGAGGAAATCTTCTACCTGCCCGTGGGTCTGGGGTCTGGGGGGATCTGGGGGGCCAAAAGGGAAATTTGGGGTCCCAAAACAGAAATTTGGGGTCCTAAAACAGAAATTAGGGGTTCTAGGGGGGATTTTAGGGGTCCCAAGGGGGAAATTTGGGGTCCCAGGGGAAAGCTTTGGGGTTCTAGGGGGGATTTAATGGTCCAAAGGGGGAAATTTGGGATCCCGGGGGGAAATTTGGGGTCCCAGGGGGGAAATTTGGAGTCCCAGGTGACAATTTGGGGTCCCAAGGGGGAAATTTGGAGTCCCAAAAGAGAAATTTGGGGTCCCAAGGGGGAAATTTGGGGTCCGAGGGGGAAATTTGGGGTCCCAAAAGAGAAATTTGGGGTCCCAGGAGGAAATTGGCAGTTCTAGGGGAATTTTGGGGGTCCCAGGGAAACAATTTGAGGTCCCAAGGGGGAAATTTGGGGTCCCAGTGTGACAATTTGGGGTCCCTGGGGGGATTTTAGGGGTCCCAGGGGGAAATTTTGGGTCCCTGGTGGGATTTTAGGGGTCCCAAAGAGGAAATTTGGAGTCCCAAGTGACAATTTGGGGTCCCAAGGGGGAAATTTTGGGTCCCGGGGGGAAATTGGGGGTCCCAGGGGGAAATTTGGGGTCCCAGGGGGGATTTTAGGAGTCCCAAAAGAGAAATTTGGGGTCCCAGGGGGGATTTTAGGGGTCCCAGGGTAACAACTTGGGGTCCTAAGAGGGAAATTTGGGGTCCCAGTGTGACAATTGGGGGTCCCAAGGGGGAAATTTGGGGTCCCAGGGGGGATTTTAGGGGTCCCAGGGTAACAACTTGGGGTCCTAAGAGGGAAATTTGGGGTCCCAGTGTGACAATTTGGGGCCCCAGGGGGAAATTTGGGGGTCCCAAGAGAGAAATTCGAGGTCCCGGGGGAAAATTCAGGGTCCTGAGGGGGAAATTTGGGGTCCCAGGAGGAAATTTGGGATCACTGGGGGAATTTTAGGGGTCCCAAGAGGGATGTTTGGGGTCCCAAGAGGGAAAATTGGGGTCCCGGGAGGATTTTAGGGGTCCCAGGGTGACAATTTGGGGTCCATCTTCCCTATGACCCCAATTTTTTAGGGGGTCCCTGGGGGTTTCCATCCATTTTGGGGATTCCCTGTTTTTGGGGGGGGTCCCTGGGGGTTTCCATCCCCCGGGGCTCCCCCTGACCCCGTTTTTGGGGGTTTTTGGGGTTCAGGTGCGGGGCCGGCAGCGCTTCGAGATGTTCCGGATGGTCAACGAGGCCCTGGAGGCCACATTTGGGGGGGGCCCGGCACCCCGAAAGTGAGACCCCCGCCTGGGGGGCTGGGGGGGCTGGGGTCACTTTGGGGGGATTTGGGGTCACTTTGGGGGGGTTTGGGGTCATTTTGGGGTCATTTGGGGTCACTTTGGGGATGTTTGGGGTCATTTGGGGGGGTTTGGAGGGTTTTTGGGTCACTTTGGGGGTGTTGGGGTCATTTTAGGGGGGTTTGGGGTCAGTTTGGGGGGACTGGGAGGGATCTGGGGTCACTTCGGGGTAATTTTGGGGGATTTTGGGTCACTTTGGGGGGGTTTAGGGGGATTTGGGGGGTTTAGGATCATTTTGGGGGATTTGGGGTCATTTTGGGGGCCTTTGGGTCACTTTGGGAAGGCTGGGAGGGGTCTGGGGTCATTTTGGGGGGGTTTGGGGGGCCTCGAGGTCACTTTGTGGGGGGTTTGGGGTCAATTTGGGGTAATTTTGGGGGGATTTGGGGCAATTTGATGGATTTGGGGTCAGTTTGGGGGATTGAGGGGGTTTGGGGGCCTTGGGTTTACTTTTGGGGGGTTTGGAGTCAGTTTGGGAGGGTCTGGGGGTCCCTTTTTGGGGTTTTTTGGGGGAAATTTCGGATTGTGGGATTTTGGGATCACCCTGGGTGTCATTTTTGGGGTTTTTTTGGAGGAAATTTGGGACTCCAGGATTTCGGGGTCACCCTGGGTGTCATTTTTGGGGTATTTTGGGGGGAATTTGGGATTCTGGGATTTTGGGGTCACCCTGGGTGTCATTTTTGGGGTTTTTTGGGGGAAATTTGTGACTCCGGGATTTTGGGTGTCCCTTTTGGGGGGAATTTGGGGCTGTGGGATTTAGGGGCTCCTTTTTGGGAGGATTTTTGGGACTCGAGGATTTTGGGGGGGGGGTCCCTGACTCGCCCCTCCCCCCCCAGGAGCAAGAGGCGCCGCCCGCGGGGGGAGGGGCGGGTGCCCCGTGGGAAGAAGCTGCTGCTCAAGGGGGAGTCGGGGGAGTCGGACTGACCACGCCCCTCACCTGCAGGCCACGCCCCTCACCTGCCGGCCACGCCCCTCACCTGCAGGCCACGCCCCCTCACCTGTTAGCCACGCCCCTTCCCGACCACACCCACCCATCCCCACTTCCCATTGGCCCACCCGTTCCTTGTAGCTCCGCCCACTTTCCCTGTGTAGCTCCGCCCACTCAGTGTTAGCCACGCCCACCCATCAATCACTGCTGTAGCCCCGCCCCCTCCTTTAGCCACGCCCCTTTTGTTCATTTTAATCACCTTGACCACGCCCCCATGATTTATGCCCCGCCCCATGAATGAGTTAAGCCACGCCCCCACCCTGCATGACGTCATCCTTGGCCACGCCCCCGCGCGTTTTTAAGGTTTTTTATACAATAAAGGAATTTTTTATAGCGCCCCTCCCCCACCCCAGCGTCCGGGGGGGGACTGGGGGAACTGGGGTGTCCCAGTTTGGGGTGTCCCAGTTTGGGGGCAGTTCCCAGTTTGGGGTGTCCCAGTTTGGGGTGTCCCAGTTTGGGGGGGCACTGGGGGCACTCGGGTCCCAGTTTGGGGGGAGTTCCCAGTTTGGGGTGACCCAGTTTGGGGTTCCCAGTTTGGGGTGTCCCAGTTTGGGGGGAGTTCCCAGTTTGGGGTGTCCCAGTTTGGGGTTCCCAGTTTGGGGTGTCCCAGTTTGGGTGTTCCCAGTTTGGGGGGAGTTCCCAGTTTGGGGTGTCCCAGTTTGGGGGGAGTTCCCAGTTTGGGGTGAGTTCCCAGTTTGGGGTGTCCCAGTTTGGGGGGAGTTCCCAGTTTGGGGTGTCCCAGTTTGGGGTTCCCAGTTTGGGGGGAGTTCCCAGTTTGGGGGGAGTTCCCAGTTTGGGGTTCCCAGTTTGGGGGGAGTTCCCAGTTTGGGGGGAGTTCCCAGTTTGGAGTTCCCAGTTTGGGGTGTCCCAGTTTGGGAGGAGTTCCCAGTTTGGGGTGTCCCAGTTTGGGGTTCCCAGTTTGGGGTGTCCCAGTTTGGGGGGAGTTCCCAGTTTGGGTGACCCAGTTTGGGGTGAGTTCCCAGTTTGGGGTGAGTTCCCAGTTTGGGGTGACCCAGTTTGGGGTGTCCCAGTTTGGGGTGTCCCAGTTTGGGGGGAGTTCCCAGTTTGGGGTGTCCCAGTTTGGGGTGTCCCAGTTTGGGGGTTCCCAGTTTGGGGTGTCCCAGTTTGGGGTGTCCCAGTTTGGGGGGAGTTCCCAGTTTGGGGGGAGTTCCCAGTTTGGGGGTCCCAGTTTGGGGTGACCCAGTTTGGGGTGTCCCAGTTTGGGGGGTCCCAGTTTGGGGTGTCCCAGTTTGGGGGTTCCCAGTTTGGGGTAACTGGGAGCCCAGACTGGGCTGACTGGGAATGAATTTGGGATCCCAGTTTGGGGTAACTGGGAGGGAATTGAGGGTCCCAGTTTGGGCTAACTGGGATCCCAGTTGGGGCTAAGTGGGAGCCCAGTTTGGGGGGGAATTGGGGGTCCCAGTCTGGGGTAACTGGGAGCCCAAACTGGGGTAACTGGGAGGCAATCGGGGGGTCCCAGTTGGGTAACTGGGAGGGAATTGGGGGTCCCAGTTTGGGGAAACTGGGACGGAATTGGGGATCCCAGTTTGGGGTAACTGGGAATGAATTTGGGATCCCAGTTTGGGTAACTGGGAGGGAACTGGGATCCCAGTTTGGGTAACTGGGAGGGAACTGGGATCCCAGTTTGGGCTCACTGGGATCCCAGTTTGGTAACTGGGAGGGAATTGGGGGTCCCAGTTTGGTAACTGGGAGGGAACTGGGATCCCAGTTTGGGCTCACTGAGATCCCAGTTGGGGTAACTGGGAGGGAACTGGGATCCCAGTTTGGGTAACTGGGAATGAATTTGGGATCCCAGTTTGGTAACTGGGAGGGAACTGGGATCCCAGTTTGGGTAACTGGGAGGGAACTGGGATCCCAGTTTGGGCTCACTGGGATCCCAGTTTGGTAACTGGGAGGGAACTGGGATCCCAGTTTGGGTAACTGGGATCCCAGTTTGGTAACTGGGAGGGAACTGGCATCCCAGTTTGGGTAACTGGGATCCCAGTTTGGGGTCAAAGGGCACTGGGATCCCAGTTTGGGCTCACTGGGATCCCAGTTCGGTAACTGGGAGGGAACTGGGATCCCAGTTTGGTAACTGGGAGGGAACTGGGATCCCAGTTTGGGCTCACTGGGAGGGAACTGGGATCCCAGTTTGGGCTCACTGGGATCCCAGTTTGGGTAACTGGGAGGGAACTGGGATCCCAGTTTAGGTAACTGGGAGGGAACTGGGATCCCAGTTTGGGCTCACTGGATCCCAGTTTGGGCTCACTGGGGTCCCAGTTCGGTAACTGGGAGGGCGGCGCGGCTCTAACTGGTCCCAGTTGCGGTTCCGGACTGGGGGGGGAGGGGTTAAGGAGGGGGCGGGGCCTCCCCTCCCCTCCCCCCCCTCCGGCTCCTTCTGGAAATTTCCTCGGCCGCCCTTGGGGGGGGGGGGAGGGGCCGGAATTTTGGGGGGGGGTCCGGATAAAGGGGGGGAGGGGCCGGAATTTTGGGGGGGGGTCCGGATAAAGGGGGGGGGGGGTCCCCAAAATTTGGGGCGGCCCCAAAATGGCCCCGATTGAGCCCAAAAAGGGCGCGGGGGGGGGAGGGGAGGGGGGAGGGGGGCGGCACCATCTGGACGGGATTAGGGGGGGAGGGGAGGGGGGATTTGGGTCAGGAGGGGGAGGGGAGGGGGAATTAATTAACGGCGGCGGTAATTAAGGGAGGGGTGATTAACGGGGGGGTTAATGAGGGGGGAGGTGTCGTTTGGGGAGGGGGAAATTTAAATAGGAAATAAAAAATTTATCGGAGAAAAAGGAAATTTCATCGGGGAAATTTGAGGTTTTGGGGGGTAATTAGGGGTTAATTAATTAGGAGGTGGTAATTTGAGGGGTTAATTAAGAGGAGGTTAATTAACGGGGAGGAATTAGTTAGGGGGGGTTAATCAAGAGGGGGTTAATGGGGGGTTAATTGGAGGGGTAATTTTGGGGGTCTGGGGGGTGTTAATTAACGAGGAGTTAATTGGAGGGGTTAATTGAGAGTTGTTAAGTGAGGGGGTTAATTGGGGGGCTATTTGGGATTATTAATTTAAATAATTGTTATTATTCCTTTAATTAGAACCGTTTCTCTTAGGGGATATTAATGAGGGGTGTTAATTGGGGTCTCAGTGATCATTAATTAGTGATTAGAGGGGTCGATATTAGTTATTAATTGGTGTTGTAATCAGGGGTAGGCATTCATTAGAGGCCGTTAATTAGAATTTTATTAGGAGTAATAAATGGGGGGTGATTTGCGGCCTCCATTAAGGACTTTTAATTGGGAGTTAATTAAGAGTCATTGATTATGGTCAGGTGATTAGGCCGGTCTCTATTAGGGATTTATTAATTAAGCACAATGTTAATTGAGAAGTCACTTGGAGTATTAATCAGGAGCGTTAATTGAGGGTTTCTTTGTGGGCTATTAATTAATTAGAGGACTATTAATTGGCGATCTCTATTTGCTGTTAATTAGGGGTTGGTAAGAAGCGAAGCGTTTATTAAGGACTATTAATTAGGGGTGTTGTTAATTGTGAAGTGTTATGAATTGGGGGGGTCTTAATGGGGGTGTTGATTAGGAGTTGTTAATTGAGAGGGGTCTTAATTAGGGGGTTCATTAGGGAAGGAGATTTGGGGTGTTAAATGGGGGCTGTTAATTAGAAGGGTTAATTGGGGGGTGTTTATTTGGGGGTTGTTAATTTGAGGGGATAATTGGGGGTGTTAATTTGGGGGGTGTTAATTGGGGGCTGTTAATTGGGGGGCTGTTATTTGAGGGGTTAATTGGGGAGTGTTAATTAGGACGGTGTTAATTGGGGGGAGTTAATTAGGGGGTGTTAATTTGTGGGGTTAATTTTGGGGTGCTAATTGAGGGGTTAATTGGGGGCTGTTAATTTGCGTGGTTAATTGGGGGGTGTTAATTGGTTCATTGGGGGAGGGGCAGGGTTTCGGTGGCCCCGCCCCTCTCTGATGACGTCACGGTCTTGGCCCCGCCCCCTGCCCTGAATGGGGCGCCCCTGCCGGGGGGGGGAGGGGACCCCGTGTCCCGGCGGCGCTAATGAGCTCATTAAGGCTCATTAAGGGCCCAACCCCCCCCGTGGCCTAATTAACACCCCCCGGGGGGGGCGGGGCTGGTGGGAGGCGGAAAATCAGGAAAAAACTGCAAAAATCGGGAAAAAACAGCAAAAATCAACAGAAAACTGCAAAAATCAGCTAAAAACAGCAAAAGTCATCAAAAAATCAACGGGAAACAGCAAAAATTAATAAAAATCAACAAAAAAACCCAGGAAAAATCAACAAAACGGAGGAAAAATCAACAGAAAACAGCAAAAAACAGCAAAACTCGGAAAAAAACAGCAAAACTCAACAGAAAATAGCAAAAATCAACAGAAACCAGCAAAAACCAACAGGAAACTGCAAAAATCATCTAAAAATCAACAGAAAACAGCAAAAATCAACAAAAACCAAAAAAAAAAGCAAAAAACCAACAAAAATCAGCAAAACCCAGCAAAAATCAACAGAAAAACACCCAAAAAATCAACAGAAATCAGCACAAATCAACAGAGAACATCAAAAAGCAACAGAAAACATTAAAAAATCAACAAAAAAACCAAAAAAATCAAATAAACAAAAACCCCAACAAAAATATAGCAAGAACCGTAACAAAACCCAGCAAAAAACAACAAAAATCGCCCCTAAAAATCAACAGAAATCAGCAAAAAGCGACAGACACGAGCAGAAAGTCAAAACAGCAAAAAAATCAACAAAAAACCATCAAAAATCAACAAAAAACCAGCAAAAAAAATCAACAACACCGAAAATCAACATGAAACACCAAAAAAAACCAACAAAAACCCCCAAGAAACCAACAATCCCCAAAAGACGAAATGTAAACCCAAAAAATCAACAAATATACCCAAAAAAATCCCAAAATTCACTTCGAGCGCGGCCATCTTGCTGTGCCGGCGGCCATCTTGCTGTGCCGGCGGCCATCTTGCTTTGCCGGCGGCCATCTTGCTGTGCCGGCGGCCATCTTGTGCCAGCGGCCATCTTGCTCCCGCTCGCACATCATGGCCGCCATCTTGTTTGCTGTGCCCTCAACCGCTGGCGGCCATCTTGGGCCCAAACCCCACACCCATGGCGGCCATCTTGGTCTTTATCCCCTCATGCACAGCGGCCATTTTGGTCTTTATCCCCTCATACACAGCGGCCATCTTGGTCTTTATCCCCTCACCCATGGCGGCCATCTTGGTCCTTATCCCCTCATACACAGCGGCCATTTTGGTCTTTATCCCCACATCTCTGTGGCCATCTTGGTCTTCATCCTCTCACCCATGGCAGCCATCTTGGTCTTTATCCCCTCACCCACAGCGGCCATCTTGGTCTTTATCCCCACATCTCTGCAGCCATCTTGGTCTTTTTCCCCTCATGCACAGCGGCCATCTTGGTCTTTTTTGCCTCGTGCACAGCAGCCATCTTGGTCTTTTTTGCCTCGTGCACAGCAGCCATCTTGGTCTTTATCCCCTCACCCATGGTGGCCATCTTGGTCCTTATCCCTACACCCATGGGGGCCACCCTTGTCCTTATCCCACACCCACAGCGGCCATCTTGGCAGGCAGCCCGGCAGCCATCTTGGCAGGCGGCCATCTTGCCCTCCCCCAATTTCAACAATCGACCTCCCAACCCCCCAAAAACCCCCTCCAACCCCCAAACTCCCCAAAACCAACCCCGAACCGCCAATTCCGGCACAAACCACGAACATTTGGGACACGAGGGAGGCGGGAGGGGACGAGCCAGGGCCCTACTGCACCGTTTAATAGATTTATCATATAAAAAATATCTATGTACATTTATTATCCTCGGATTAGGAGCATCCCGACGGGGGCGGGGCGGGGCATTAGACCCGAGCGGGGGCCGGGGGCGGCGGGGCAGGAGCCGGGGGGCTACGGGGGGCGCCGGGGCGGGTCACTCGCGGTTGATGCGGAGGCGGAAGGCGACGCGGCCGGCGAATTTGTCGCGCTCGTCGTCGGTGCGGAGCCCGGCGGCGTTGAGGCGGCATTCCACGTGGTGGTCCACGTTGGCCGTGGCGTTGGAGAACTGCACGGCCACCACCGGCTGCGTGTAGTTCACCTGCGGGGAAGTCCAGGGCTTTGGGGGGTTTTGGGAGTTTTGGGGGGTTTTGGGGGTTTTGGGGGGTTTTGGGGGGTTTGGGGGGCGGGCAGGGGGCAAATGGTCCCGGTTTTGGGGGTGGGAGGAGGCCCAAAATCCCAAATCCCGGGGAGAGGTGTACAGGTGATCCGCAAAATCCCAAATCTCATGGACAGGGGTACAGGGGATCCCCAAAATCCCAAATCCTAGGAATTCAGGTGTCCAGGTGATCCCCAAAATCCCAAATCTCGGGGAGAGGTGTACAGGGAATCCCCAAAATCCCAAATCCCAGAAATTCAGGTGTCCAGGGAATACCCAAAATCCCAAATCCTGGGGAGAGGTGTACAGGGGATCCCCAAAATCCCAAATCCCGGGGAGAGGTGATCCCAAATTCCCAATCCCAAGGATCTGGATGCCCAGGGGATCCCCAAAATCCCAAATCCCAGGGATTCAGGTGTCCAGGGAATACCCACGCCCCTTGGGGAGATCCCAAACCTCCCAAAAAGGGTTTGGAGACCCCAAATCTCCCCAAAATCCCCCCAAAACCCTTTTGGGGGACCCGGGGTGCCCAGGAGGCCCCTCCCAGTGGGGTTTTGGGGTCTCCCCCACCCCCCCCCAAGAGGGTGGCGCATTTTGGGGTCTCCCCATTTCTTCTTGAGGTGATCCCAAACCTCCAAAAAAACCCCCAAAACCCTTTGGGGGAATCTCAAACCTCCAGGAAAAATCCCAAAACCCTTCAGAGGAACCCGAAATGTCTCAAAAATACCCTCAAAACCCTTTTGGGGGACCCCCAAACCTCCTCAAAATCCCCCCAAAACCCCTCTGGGGAGACCCCAAACCTCCCAAAACCTCCTCAAAATCCCCCCAAAACCTCTTGGGGAGACCCCAAACCTCCCAAAATCCCCCCAAAACCCTCTTGGGGGACCCCGGGTGCCCACGAGCCCCCTCCCAGCGGGGTTTTGGGGTCTCCCCCACCCCCCCCGAGGGGGTCCCGGGTTTTGGGGTGCGGGTTTTTGGGGTGTGGGGTTTTTGGGGTGCGGGTTTTTGGGGTGTGGGGTTTTTGGGGTGTGGGTTTTTGGGGTGCGGGTTTTTGGGGTGTGGGGTTTTTGGGGTGTGGGGTTTTTGGGGTGCGGGTTTTTGGGGTGTGGGGTTTTTGGGGTGCAGGGTTTTTGGGGTCCCGGTTTTTGGGGTGCGGGGTTTTTGGGGTGTGGGGTTTTTGGGGTGCGGGTTTTTGGGGTGTGGGGGTTTTTGGGGTGTGGGGGTTTTTGGGGTGCGGGTTTTTGGGGTGTGGGGTTTTTGGGGTGCGGGTTTTTGGGGTGTGGGGTTTTTGGGGTGCCGGTTTTTGGGGTGTGGGGGTTTTTGGGGTGTGGGTTTTTGGGGTGCGGGTTTTTGGGGTGTGGGGTTTTTGGGGTGCGGGTTTTTGGGGTGCGGGTTTTTGGGGTGCGGGTTTTTGGGGTGTGGGGTTTTTGGGGTGCGGGTTTTTGGGGTGCGGGTTTTTGGGGTGTGGGGTTTTTGGGGTGCGGGTTTTTGGGGTGCGGGTTTTTGGGGTGTGGGGTTTTTGGGGGGGGGGGGTTTTTGGGGTGCGGGGTTTTTGGGGTGTGGGGGTTTTTGGGGTGCGGGTTTTTGGGGTCCCGGGTTTTGGGGTGTGGGGTTTTTGGGGTGTGGGGTTTTTGGGGTGCGGGGGTTTTTGGGGTGCGGGGTTTTTGGGGTGCCGGTTTTTGGGGTGCGGGTTTTTGGGGTGCGGGTTTTTGGGGTGCGGGGCTCACGTGGACTCTCTTGCCGTAGTAGGGGAAGTACATGAGGTCGATGGTGCCATTGGGGGGGAAGAGATTCAGGGGTCCCAGCAGGGCCGCGTCCTCCTCGTGCTGGGGGGACACGTGGGGGTCCCCAAATGTCCCCTGAACCCCAAAAATCCACCCCCCAAAAATCCCCCGCTCCGATATCCCCCCCAGACCCCGTAATGGCTCCGAAAGGAGCCCCCGGAGACCAAAAATGATCCCAAAAAATGATCCCAAAAATTATCTCAAAACTGATCCCAAAAAATGATCCCAAAAATGATCTCAAAAAATGATGCCAAAAAATGATCCCAAAAAAATGATCCAAAAAATTATCCCAAAAATGATCTCAAAAAATGATCCCAAAAATGATCCCAAAAAATGATCTCAAAAATGATCCCAAAAATCCTCCCTGACCCCCCCCCCAAAACCCACCTGGGACCCCCCAGAGTGACCCCAAAATAACCCCAGGAACCCCAAAATGACCCCAGGAACCCCAAAATAACCCCAGGATCCCCCCGAAATACCCCCAGGATCCCCCCAAAATATTCCCGGGACCCCCAAATATTCCCAGGACCCCCCCAAAATACCCCCAGGAACCCCCAAAATCTCCTCAGTTCATCCCAGTTTGCCCCAGTTTGTCCCAGTTTGTCCCAGTTTGCCCCAGTTTGTCCCAGTTTGTCCCAGTGCCCTTACGGTGGTGGCCGAGTGTCCCTGGGCCCCGCAGGCAGCGAGAGAGAGACGGTGACAGGGACATGGGGACATTTGGGGACATTTGGGGACATTTGGGGACATTGGGGACATTGGGGACATTTGGGGACATTGGGGACATTGGGGACATTTGGGGACATTTGGGGACATTGGGGGACTTTTGGGGACATTTGGGGGATTGGGGACATGGGGACACCAGGGGGACATTGGGGACATTGGGCACAATGAGGGGATATTGGGGACATTTGGGGACATTTGGGGACATTTGGGGACATCTCAATGGGACATTTGGGGACATTGGGGACATTTGGGGACATTGGGGATTTTGGGGATATTTGGGGACATTTGGGGGATTGGAGACATTGAGGACACCAGGGGGACATTGGGGACATTGGGGGGACATTGAGGACATCGAGGACATTTGGGGACACTGGGGAACTGGGGACATTTGGGGACCCGGAAGCTCTCTGGGGACACCCCACAGGATTTGGGGTGAAAGCAGCAAATTTTGGGGTTGAGGAAAACAAACAAACAAACAAAAAAAGCAAATTCGGGGCTGATTTTGGGACTCACAGCGGGATTTTGGGGTGAATTCAGTGGATTTTGGGGTTCTGAGGGGAATTTTGGGGTGAATGAAGCAGATTTTGGGGTTCCTAGAGGGACTTTGGGGTGAATTCATTGGATTTTGGGATTCCTAGAGGAATTTTGGAGGGAATTTAGCAGATTTTGGGGTTCCTAGAGGAATTTTGGGGTGAATTTAGCAGATCTTGGGGTTCCTAGAAGGATTTTGGGATTCCTAGAGGAATTTTGGGGTTCCTAGAAGGATTTTGGGGTGAATCCAGCAGATTTTGGGACCTCCCCCCTTACCAGGTCACCCTTGGTCCGGGGCCGCTGGGCAGAGACAAGAGACAGTGAGGGGACAATGGGGACATTTGGGGACATTTGGGGACATCTGGGGACATTTGGGGACATTTGGGGACATTTTGGGGACATTTGGGGACATTGGGGACAGTGAGGGAACATTTGGGACATTGAGGGGACATTGGGGACATCAGGGAGACCTTGGGAACAATGGGGACAATTGAGACATTTGGGGACATTTGGAGACATTTGGGGACATTTGGGGACATTGATGGGACTTTGGGGACATTGGGGACATTTTGGGACATTTTTGGGGCAATTTTGGGGCAATTTTGGGGACACCACAAGGGGACACTGAGGGGGGACACTTGGGGACATTGAAGGGACATTTGGGGACACCGGAGGTGACACAAGAGAGACCCTGAAGGTGACACTTGGGGACACTTGGGGACAATCCAGGTGACACTGGGGGACACTGGGGGGGGGTTGGTGACACCGGGGGGGGTTGGTGACACCGGGGGGGGGTTGGGGACACTCGAGGGGGGGTTGGGGACACTCGGGGGGGGTTGGGGACACTCGGGGGGGGTTGGGGACACTCGGGGGGGTTGGGGACACTGGGGGGGTTTGGGGACACTCGGGGGGGGGGTTGGGGACACTCAGGGGGGGTTGGGGACACTCGGGGGGGGGGTTGGGGACATGGAGGGGACAGCGACGTCACCTTGGCGGCGCAGACGATGTTGATGCTCTTGTTCTTCCCCGGGAAGAAGTTGATGACCTGCGGGACCAGTACGGACCAGTAAAAACCAGTATGAACCAGTATGGACCAGTATAAACCAGTATGGACCAGTACAGACCAGTATGGACCAGTATAAACCAGTATGGACCAGTATAGACCAGTATAAAGTGATATAGATCAATATGAACCATTAGGGACCATTACAGACCTGTATGGCCCAGTATGAACCAGTATAAACCAGTAAGGACCAGTAAGGACCAGTAGACCATCCCAGCTGCTCCTGGTCCCTCCCAGTCCCTCCCAGTCCCTCCCAGTCCCTCCCAGTCCATACCAGTCCCTCCCAGTCCATCCCAGTTCCCTCCCAGTCCATCCCAGTTCCCTCCCAGTCCATCCCAATTCCCTCCCAGTCTATCCCAGTCCCTCCCAGTCCATCCCAGTCCCTCCCAGTTGACCCCAATCCCATTAACCCCAACAAAACCACGCCCACAACTGCTCTCCCAGCACTCCCAGTATAACCCAGTCCCTCCCAGTATAACCCAGTCCCTCCCAGTCCCTCCCAGCACTCCCAATCCATACCAGTCCCTCCCAGTCCATCCCAGTTCCCTCCCAGTCCATCCCAGTCCCTCCCAGTCCATCCCAGTTCCCTCCCAGTCCATCCCAATTCTCTCCCAGTCCATCCCAATTCCCTCCCAGTCCATCCCAGTCCCTCCCAGTCCCTCCCAGTCCATCCCAATTCCTTCCCAGTCCATCCCAATTCCCTCCCAGTCCATCCCAGTTCCCTCCCAGTCCATCCCAGTTCCCTCCCAGTCCCTCCCAGTCCCTCCCAGTCCATACCAGTCCCTCCCAGTTAACCCCAATCCCATTAACCCCAACAAAACCACGCCCACAACTGCTCTCCCAGCACTCCCAGTATAACCCAGTCCCTCCCAGTATAACCCAGTCCCTCCCAGCACTCCCAGTCCATCCCAGTTCCCTCCTAGTCCATCCCAGTTCCCTCCCAGTCCATCCCAGTTCCCTCCCAGTCCATCCCAGTCCCCATTAACCCCAACAAAACCACGCCCACAACTGCTCTCCCAGTCCCTCCCAGTATAACCCAGTCCCTCCCAGCACTCCCAGTCCATACCAGTCCCTCCCAGTCCATCCCAGTTCCCTCCCAGTCCATCCCAATTCCCTCCCAGTCCATCCCAATTCCCTCCCAGTCCCTCCCAGTCCATCCCAATTCCCTCCCAGTCCATCCCAGTCCCTCCCAGTTGACCCCAATCCCATTAACCCCAACAAAACCACGCCCACAACTGCTCTCCCAGTCCCTCCCAGTACAACCCAATCCCTCCCAGTATAACCCAGTTCCCTCCCAGTCCATCCCAGTTCCCTCCCAGTCCATCCCAGTTCCCTCCAAATCCATCCCAATTCCCTCCCAGTCCCTCCCAGTCCCTCCCAGTCCCTCCCAGTCCCTCCCAGTATAACCCAGTCCCTCCCAGTCCATCCCAGTCCCTCCCAGTCCATCCCAGTCCCTCCCAGTCCCTCCCAGTCCATCCCAGTTCCCTCCCAGTCCATCCCAGTCCCTCCCAGTCCATCCCAGTTCCCTCCCAGTCCATCCCAGTTCCCTCCCAGCCCATCCCAATTCCCTCCCAGTCCATCCCAGTCCCTCCCAGTTGACCCCAATCCCATTAACCCCAACAAAACCACGCCCACAACAGCTCTCCCAGCACTCCCAGTATAACCCAGTTCCTCCCAGTATAACCCAGTCCTTCCCAGTATAACCCAGTCCCTCCCAGTCCATCCCAATTCCCTCCCAGTCCCTCCCAGTCCCTCCCAGTCGATCCCAATTCCCTCCCAGTCCATCCCAATTCCCTCCCAGTCCATCCCAATTCCCTCCCAGTATAACCCAGTCCCTCCCAGTATAACCCAGTCCCTCCCAGTATAACCCAGTCCCTCCCAGTGCTCCCAGCTCACCCGGTTGACCTTGACCAGCACGCAGGGCCGGCCGCTGCCGTAGCCGTAGTCGCCGTGGGGGCCGAGGCCGGCGCAGGGCCCCAGGCGGGAGCGCTCGAAGCGACAGGCGCGCTTGGGGTAGTTGGGCACCGCGTCGTCCGGCTGTTCATTGTAACGCCCGGCCGGGCAGGCGGCGTTGCGGGCGGCCTGGACGCTGTCGTTGTACGCTGGGGGGGCGTCCCAGTATGGGTTAGGTCATCCCAGTTTGGGTTATGGCCATTCCAGTATGGGTTATGGCCATCCCAGTATGGGTTGGGTCATCCCAGTATGGGTTATGGTCATCCCAGTATGGGTTGGGTCATCCCAGTATGAGTTATGGTCATACCAGTGTGGGTTGGGTCATCCCAGTATGGGTTATGGTCATTCCAGTATGGGTTGGGTCATCCCAGTATGGGTTATGGTCATCCCAGTATGAGTTATGGTCATTCCAGTATGGGTTGGGTCATCCCAGTATGGGTTATGGTCATCCCAGTATGGGTTATGGTCATTCCAGTATGGGTTGGGTCATCCCAGTATGGGTTGGGTCATCCCAGTATGGGTTATGGTCATCCCAGTATGGGTTATGGTCATCCCAGTATGAGTTAGGGTCATCCCATTATGGGTTATAGCCATACCAATACAGGTTGGGTCATCCCATTATGGGTTATGGTCATCCCAGTATGGGTTGGGTCATCCCAGTATCAGTTAGGGTCATCCCAGTATGGGTTATGGTCATCCCAGTATGGGTTGGGTCATCCCAGTATGGGTTATGGTCATCCCAGTATGGGTTATGGTCATCCCAGTATGGGTTATGGCCATCCCAGTATGGGTTATGGTCATCCCAGTATGGGTTGGGTCATCCCAGTATGGGTTGGGTCATCCCAGTATGGGTTATGGTCATCCCAGTATGGGTTGGGTCATCCCAGTATGGGTTATGGTCATCCCAGTATGGGTTATGGTCATCCCAGTATGGGTTATGGTCATACCAGTATGGGTTATGGTTATCCCAGTATGGGTTGGGTCATCCCAGTATGAGTTGGGTCATCCCAGTATGGGTTATGGTCATCCCAGTATGCGTTACGGTCATCCCAGTATGGGTTGGGTCATCCCAGTATGAGTTATGGTCATTCCAGTATGGATTGGGTAGGGGTTGGGTCATCCCAGTACAGGTTGGGTCATCCCAGTATGGGTTATGGCCATCCCAGTATGGGTTATGGTCATCCCAGTATGGGTAGGGTCATCCCAGTAACGGCTAGGGTCATCCCAGTATGGGTTATGGTCATTCCAGTATGGGTTGGGTCATCCCAGTATGGGTTATGGCCATACCAGTATGGGTTGGGTCATCCCAGTATGGGTTGGGTCATCCCAGTATGGGTTAGGGTCATCCCAGTATGGGTTATGGTCATCCCAGTATCAGTTAGGGTCATCCCAGTATCAGTTAGGGTCATCCCAGTATGGGTTATGGTCATACCAGTATGGGTCGGGTCATCCCAGTATGAGTTATGGTCATCCCAGTATGGGTTACGGTCATTCCAGTATGGGTTAGGATCATCCCAGTATGAGTTATGGTCATCCCAGTAAAGGTTAGGGTCATCCCAGTATGAGTTACGATCATTCCAGTATGAGTTGGGTCATCCCAGTTTGGGTTGGGTCTTCCCAGTATGGGTTATGGCCATTCCAGTATGGGTTGGGTCATCCCAGTATGGGTTGGGTCATCCCAGTATGGGTTATGGTCATCCCAGTATGGGTTATGGTCATTCCAGTATGAGTTAGGGTCATCCCAGTATGAGTTATGGTCATCCCAGTATGGGTTGGGTCATCCCAGTATGAGTTAGGGTCATCCCAGTATGGGTTATGGCCATCCCAGTATGAGTTATGGTCATCCCAGTATGGGTTATGGCCGTCCCAGTATGGGTTATGGTCATCCCAGTATGAGTTGGGTCATCCCAGTATGAGTTATGGTCATCCCAGTATGGGTTGGGTCATCCCAGTATGGGTTATGGTCATCCCAGTATGGGTTAGGGTCATCCCAGTATGGGTTATGGTCATCCCAGTATGAGTTGGGTCATCCCAGTTTGGGTTATGGCCATTCCAGTATGAGTTATGGTCATCCCAGTATGGGTTATGGTCATCCCAGTATGAGTTGGGTCATCCCAGTTTGGGTTGGGTCTTCCCAGTGTGGGTTATGGTCATCCCAGTATGGGTTATGGTCATCCCAGTATGAGTTATGGTCATCCCAGTATGGGTTGGGTCATCCCAGTTTGGGTTGGGTCATTCCAGTTTGGGTTATGGTCATCCCAGTATCAGTTAGGGTCATCCCAGTATGAGTTATGGTCATACCAGTATGGATTGGGTCATCCCAGTGTGAGTTATGGTCATCCCAGTATGGGTTATGGTCATCCCAGTATGAGTTATGGTCATCCCAGTATGAGTTATGGTCATTCCAGTATGAGTTATGGCCATCCCAGTATGAGTTATGGTCATTCCAGTATGAGTTATGGTCATCCCAGTATGGCTTGGGTCATCCCAGTTTGAGTTAGGGTCGTCCCAGTATGGGTTGGGTCATCCCAGTATGGGTTATGGTCATCCCAGTATGAGTTATGGTCATCCCAGTATGGGTTGGGTCATCCCAGTATGGGTTACGGTCATCCCATATGAGTTAGGGTCATCCCAGTTTGGGTTATGGCCATACCAGTATGGGTTATGGTCATACCAGTATGGGTTATGGTCATCCCAGTATGAGTTATGGCCATCCCAGTTTGGGTTGGGTCATCCCAGTATGAGTTGGGTCATCCCAGTTTGGGTTATGGTCATCCCAGTATGGGTTGGGTCATCCCAGTATGGGTTATGGCCATCCCAGTATGGGTTTATTCCCTCCCAGTTCCCTCCCAGTCCCTCCCAGTCCGTCCCAGTCCCTCCCAGTCCCTCCCAGTTCCCTCCCAGTCCCTCCCAGTCCCTCCCAGTCCCCCCCCAGTCCCTCCCAGTCCCCCCCAGTCCCTCCCAGTCCCCCCCAGTGCCTCCCAGTTCCCTCCCAGTCCCTCCCAGTTCCCCCTCAGTCCCTCCCAGTTCCCTCCCAGTTCCCCCCCAGTTCCCTCCCAGTTCCCTCCCAGTTCCCTCCCAGTCCCTCCCAGTCCCTCCCAGTCCCTCCCAGTTCCCCCCCAGTCCCTCCCAGTCCCTCCCAGTCCCTCCCAGTCCCTCCCAGTCCCTCCCAGTTCCCCCCAGTCCCTCCCAGTTCCCCCCCAGTCCCTCCCAGTCCCTCCCAGTTCCCCCCAGTCCCTCCCAGTCCCTCCCAGTTCCCCCCCAGTCCCTCCCAGTCCCTCCCAGTCCCCCCCAGTCCGTCCCAGTTCTCCCAGTTCACTCACGCTCCAGGAACTGGTGCAGGGCCCTCACGTGCTGCTCCCAGGTGTGGCTCTGGGTGACGTTGAAGGTGACATCGAGACCCTCAGCACAGGGACGGATCATCAGCCCTGGGACAGGGGACGGTCAGGGGACAGCGGGGGGACAGTGGGGACATTGGGGGACATTGGGGACATTGGGGACATTTGGGGGGATTTGGGACATTGGGGGATTGGGGACATTGGGGACATTGGGGCATGGGGGACACTGGGGACATTGGGGACACTGGGGACACCGGGGACACTGGGGGCATTGGGGACACTGGGGGGACATTGGGGACGGTCAGGGGACAGCGGGGACATCAAGGGGACATTGGGGACATTTGGGGTTGGGGACATTGGGGACAGCGAGGGGACAGCGGGCAGAGTGAGGGGACATTGAGGCAACATTGGGGGGATTGGGAACACTGGGGGGACATTGGGGACATATTGGGGACATTGGGGGGATTTGCGACATTGGGGACATTTGGGGACATTTGGGGGTCATTGGGGACATTTGGGGACATTGGGGGGGATTTGGGGACATTTGGGGGAATTTGGGACATTTGGGGGTTGGGGACATTGGGGACAGTGAAGGGACATGGGGACACTGGGGGACATTGGGGACATTGTGGGGACTGGGGAAAATGAGGGGACATTGGGGGGACATTTGGGGACATTGGGGGGATATTTGGGGACATTTGGGGACATTGGGGGAGGTGCCACGGGGAGGTCACACAGGGTGACACAAAGGTCACCAGGGGGTCACCAGGGGGTCACCAGGGGGTCACAGGAGGACACGAGGGGGGGAGGGGGAGGGGAGACACACGGGGGGTCCCAAATCCCCCCAAAAGCCTTCCCTGCCCCCACCCCAAATCCCGACCCCAAATCCCGACCCCAAATCCCGACCCCAAATCCCGACCCCAAATCCCCCCAGACCCCAAATCCCCCCAGACCCCAAACCCTGACCCCAAATCCCCCCCAGACCCCAAACCCCCCCAGACCCCAAATCCCGACCCCAAATCCCGACCCCAAATCCCAGACCCCAAATCCCGACCCCAAATCCTGACCCCAAATCCCCCCAGACCCCAAACCCAGACCCCAAACCCCCCCAAACCCCAAATCCCGACCCCAAATCCCAACCCCAAATCCCGACCCCAAATCCCGACCCCAAACCCCCCCAGACCCCAAATCCAGACCCCAAATCCAGACCCCAGCCCCCAAATCCCGACCCCAGACCCCAAATCCTGACCCCAAATCCCCCCCCAAACCCCCCCAGCCCCCAAAGCCCAAATCCCAGACCCCAAACCCAGACCCCAAACCCCCCCAAACCCCAAACCCCGCCCCCAAACCCCGACCCCAAATCCCCCCCAGACCCCAAACCCCGACCCCAACCCCCCCCGACCCCAAATCCCGACCCCAACCCCCCCAAACCCCAAACCCCCAACCCCAAACCCCCCAGACCCCAAACCCCGACCCCAAACCCCCCCAGACCCCAAATCCCGACCCCAAACCCCCCCGGGGGTCTCACCGGGGGTCAGCAGCCGGTCCTGGTCCCTCAATCCAAGACCCCAAATCCAGACCCCAAACCCCCCCAGACCCCAAACCCCCCCAAACCCCCCCCAGCCCCCAAATCCCGACCCCAAATCCCCCCCAGACCCCAAATCCCGCCCCCAAACCCTGACCCCAAACCCCCCCAGACCCCAAATCCCAAACCCCGACCCCAAATCCCGACCCCAAACCCCAAACCCCGACCCCAAACCCCGACCCCAAACCCCCCCAGACCCCAAATCCCGACCCCAAACCCCAAACCCCGACCCCAAGCCCCCCAGACCCCAAACCCCGACCCCAAATCCCGCCCCAACCCCCCCGGGGTCTCACCGGGGGTCAGCAGCCGGTCCTGGTCCCTCAATCCAGGACCCTCATCCAAGACCCCAAATCCCGACCCCAAACCCCAAATCCAGACCCCAAATCCTGACCCCAAACCCCCCCAGACCCCAAATCCAGACCCCAAACCCCCCCAGACCCCAAACCCAGACCCCAAATCCAAGACCCCAAACCCCCCCAAACCCCAAACCCCCAACCCCAAACCCCCCCAGACCCCAAATCCAGACCCCAAATCCCGCCCCCAAATCCCGACCCCAAATCCCCCCCAGACCCCAAATCCCAACCCCAACCCCCCGGGGGTCTCACCGGGGGTCAGCAGCCGGTCCTGGTCCCTCAATCCAGGACCCTCATCCAAGACCCCAAATCCAGACCCCAAATCCAGATCCCAGACCCCAGACCCCAAATCCAGACCCCAAATCCCCCCAGACCCCAAATCCAGACCCCAAATCCCGACCCCAAATCCAGACCCCAAATCCCGACCCCAAATCCCCCCCAGACCCCAAATCCAGACCCCAAATCCCGACCCCAAACCCCCCCAGCCCCCAAATCCCGACCCCAAACCCCCCCCAGACCCCAAACCCCGACCCCAAATCCCGCCCCAACCCCCCCGGGGTCTCACCGGGGGTCAGCAGCCGGTCCTGGTCCCTCAATCCAAGACCCTCATCCAAGACCCCAAATCCAGACCCCAAACCCCGACCCCAAACCCCGACCCCAAACCCTGACCCCAACCCCCCCCCAGACCCCAAATCCCGACCCCAAACCCCCCCACACCCCAAACCCCCAACCCCAAACCCCAAATCCCGACCCCAAACCCCGACCCCAGACCCCAAATCCCGACCCCAAACCCGACCCCAAACCCCCGGGGGTCTCACCGGGGGTCAGCAGCCGGTCCTGGTCCCTCAATCCAGGACCCTCATCCCAGACCCCAAATCCAGACCCCAAATCCCGACCCCAAACCCCAACCCCAAACCCCCCAAGGCCCCAAATCCAGACCCCAAACCTCCCCAGACCCCAAATCCCGACCCCAAACCCCCCCCAGCCCCCAAACCCCGACCCCAAACCCCAAATCCCGACCCCAAATCCCGACCCCAAACCCCCCCAAACCCCAAACCCCTCCCAGACCCCAAATCCCGACCCCAGACCCCAAACCCCGACCCCAAACCCCCCGGGGGTCTCACCGGGGGTCAGCAGCCGGTCCTGGTCCCTCAATTTAGAACCCTCATCCAAGACCCCAAATCCAGACCCCAAACCCCCCCAGACCCCAAACCCCGACCCCAAACCCCAAATGCCAACCCCAAATCCCGACCCCAAATCCTGCCCCCAAATCCCCCCCGGGGGTCTCACCGGGGGTCAGCAGCCGGTCCTGGTACTTGGGCACGTGGGGGTCGACGCTCTGCAGCATCACCCACATGGTGAGGGCGAAGAGCCCGGCCAGGAACCCGTAAAACACCAGGTAGAACAGCAGGATCAGCCCTGGGGGGGGGAATTTGGGGGGTCAGGGACCCCAAAAATGAAATTCCCATAAGGAAAACCCCCCCCAATATCAAAAACCCCCAAAATCCCAACCAAAATGGGCGAAAAAACCCCAAAATTGGTGTAAATTCCACAGTGAAACACCAGGTAGAACAGCAGGATCAGCCCTGGGGGGGAATTTGGGGGGTCAGGGACCCCAAAAATGAAACCCCCATGAGGAAAACCCCCCCTGGGGACGGAAATCCCAAAAAATCCCACCCAAAATGGGGGAGAAAACCCAAAAATCTCAAAGAAATGTGTAGGAAATCCCAAATTTGGGGTAAATTTGGGGTAAAACACCAGGTAGAACAGCAGGATCAGCCCTGGGGGGGAATTTGGGGGGTTCAGGGACCCCAAAAATTAAACCCCCCATGATTAAACCCCCCCCTGGGGCGGAACCCCCAAAAAATCCCAACCAAAATGGGGGAAAAAAACCCAAAATTGGTGTAAATTTGGGGTAAAACACCAGGTAGAACAGCAGGATCAGCCCTGGGGGGGAATTTGGGGGGTCGGGGACCCCAAAAATGAAACCCCCATGAGGAAAAAACCCCCTAATATCAAAAACCCCCAAAATCCCAACCAAAATGGGGGAAAAAAACCCCAAATTTGGTGTAAATTCCACAGTGAAACACCAGGTAGAACAGCAGGATCAGCCCTGGGGGGGAATTTGGGGGGTCAGGGACCCCAAAAATGAAATCCCCATAAGGAAAAACCCCCCTGGGAGTGGAAACCCCAAAAAATCCCACCCAAAATGGGGAAAAAAACCCAAAATTGGTGTAAATTTGGGGTAAAACACCAGGTAGAACAGCAGGATCAGCCCTGGGGGGGGGAATTTGGGGGGTCGGGGACCCCAAAAATGAAACCCCCATGAGGAAAAACCCCCCTGGGGGTAGAAATCCCAAAAAAATCCCACCCAAAATGGGGGAAAACCCCAAAAATCCCACCCAAAATGGGGGAAAAAAACCCAAAATTGGTGTAAATTTGGGGTAAAACACCAGGTAGAACAGCAGGATCAGCCCTGGGGGGGGAATTTGGGGGGTCAGGGACCCCAAAAATGAACCCCCAATGAGGAAAAACCCCCCAATATCAAAAACCCCTAAAATCCCACCCAAAATGGGCGAAAAAAACCCAAAATTGGTGTAAATTCCACAGTGAAACACCAGGTAGAACAGCAGGATCAGCCCTGGGGGAAATTTGGGGGGTCAGGGACCCCAAAAATGAAACCCCCATGAGGAAAAACCCCCCAATATCAAAAAACCCCAAAATCCCAACCAAAATGGGGGAAAAACCCCAAAAATCCCAAAGAAATGTGTAGGAAATCCCAAATTTGGGGTAAATTTGGGGTAAAACACCAGGTAGAACAGCAGGATCAGCCCTGGGGGGGGGGAATTTGGGGGGTCAGGGACCCCAAAAATGAACCCCCCATGAGGAAAAACCCCCCTGGGGATAGAAATCCCAAAAAATCCCACCCAAAATGGGGGAAAAACCCGAACATTTGGTGTAAATTTGGGGTAAAACACCAGGTAGAACAGCAGGATCAGCCCTGGGGGGGGATTTAGGGGGTCAGGGACCCCAAAAATGAAAACCCCATAAGGAAAAACCCCCCAGGGGCGGAAACCCCAAAAAATCCCAACGAAAATGGGGGAAAAAAACCCCAAAAATCCCAAAGAAAAAGAGTGGGAAATCCCAAATTTGGTGTAAATTTGGGGTAAAACACCAGATAGAACAGCAGGATCAGCCCTGGGGGGAATTTGGGGGGTCAGGGACCCCAAAAATGAACCCAGCGTGAGGAAAAACCCCCCAATATCAAAAACCCCCA
This sequence comes from Taeniopygia guttata, assembly GCF_003957565.2. NCBI lineage: Eukaryota > Metazoa > Chordata > Aves > Passeriformes > Estrildidae > Taeniopygia > Taeniopygia guttata. The sequence goes on from NC_054764.1 coordinate 673,808, forward strand.
AAATCCCAACCAAAATGGGGAAAAAACCCCAAAATTCCACCATAAAAGGATGAAAAATCCCTAAAATTTGGGATAAATCGCAATATAAATCCATTTAGAAGAGCAGGATCAGCTCTGGGGGGAATTTGGGGGTTGGACCCCAAAAATTTCCCCAATGGCATCAAATCCCCCAAAAATATCCCCAAAATCCTGCCCTGGACACCCCAAATATCCCCAAAATACCCGAAATAACCCCCAAACCCGCCCCAATGACATCAAAAATCCCCCAAAAAGTGCCCCAAAAATCCCAAATATCCACCCCAAAGTGATCAAAGGGCACCAAAACCCCCAAAAGCTGCCCTGGAACCCCAAAACTGCCCCAAAACTTCCCTTAACCCTTCAGATGTTGCCCCAAATCTTTGAAAAACCCCAAAAATTTCCCCCGTTGGTGCCAAATATGCCCCAAAACCTGCCCCGAATACCCCAAATATCCCCAAAAAATGGCTCTGAACCCCAAAATTCTCATTAATTTACCCCACAGAAGTTAAATACCCCCAAAACTGCCCCAATCCCATTAAAAAAACCCCAAAACTGCTCTGAACCCTCAAATTCTCATGGATTTACCCCATTAACATCAAAAAAACCCAAAATTGCCCCAAATACCCCCAAAATTGCCCCAAATACCCCCAAAACTGCCCCAATCCCATAAAAAAACCCAAAAAAACTGCCCCAAACACGTCAAATCTTAATTTATTCACCCCATAAATGTCAAATACCCCCAAAACTGCCCCAATCCCATGGGAAACCTCCAAAAATTGCCCCAAACTCTTCAAATCTTAATTAATTCACCCCATAAAGGTCAAATCTCCCCCAAAACTGCCCCAAATACCCCCAAAAATGCCCCGAACCCCCCAAATTCTCATGGATTGACCCCATAGACATTAAATACCCCAAAACTGCCCCAAATACCCCAAAAACTGCCCCAATCCCATTTTTAAAACCCCAAAATTCTGCCCCGAACGCCTTAAATTTAATTAATTCACCCCATAAATGTCAAATATCTCCCAAAATTGCCTCAAACACCCCCGAAAACTGCTCTGAACCCCCAAATTTCCCATTAATTTACCCCATAATTTTCAAATACCCCCAAAATTGCCTCAAACACCCCCAAAAATACCCTGAACCCCCCAAATTTTAATGAATTCACCCCATAAACGTCAAATATCCCCCAAAACTGCCTCAACCACCCCCAAAAATGCCCCGAACCCCCCAAATTCTCATGGATTGACCCCATAGACATTAAATACCCCAAAACTGCCCCAAATACCCCAAAACTGCCCCAATCCCATTTTAAAAACCCCAAAATTCTGCCCCGAACCCCTCAAATTTAATTAATTCACCCCATAAATGTCAAATATCCCCCAAAATTGCCTCAAACACCTCCAAAAACTGCTCTGAACCCCCCAAATTCCCATTAATTTACCTCATAATTGTCAAATACCCCCAAAATTGCCTCAAACACCCCCAAAAATGCCCTGAACCCCCCAAATTCTAATGAATTCACCCCATAAACGTCAAATCCCCCCCAAAATCGCCCCAAATACCCCCAAAACTGCCGCAAACCCATTTAAAAACCCCAAAATTCTGCCCCGAACCCCTCAAATTTAATGAATTCATCCCATAAATGTCAAATCCCCCCCCAAATTGCCTCAAACACCCCAAAAACTGCTCTGAACCCCCCAAATTCCCATTAATTTACCCCATAATTGTCAAATACCCCCAAAATTGCCTCAAACACCCCCAAAAATGCCCTGAACCCCCCAAATTTTAATGAATTCACCCCATAAACGTCAAATCCCCCCCAAAATCCCCCCAAACACCCCAAAACTGCCCCAATTCCATTTAAAAACCCCAAAATTCTGCCCCGAACACCTCAAATTTAATTAAACCACCCCATAAATGTCAAATCCCCCCCAAAATTGCCTCAAGCACCCCCAAAAAATGCCCCGAACCCCTCAAATTTTAATTAATTCACCCTATAAACGTCAAATCCCCCCAAAAATCGCCCCGACCCCCCCAAAAAAACGCCCCCAAACCCCCAAATCTCCACTTAGAGCCCCAAAACTCCCCCCCTAAATCCCCCCAAAACCCCCAAAATCCCCCCAAAACCCTCAAAACCCCCCCCAGAACCACCCCCGGCCCCCCCCAGACTCGCGGACCCCCCAAACCTCCCCCCGCGCCCCCCTAAATCCCCCCCAGACCTTTAAATCCCCCTCGCAGCCATCTGTCCCTGCGGGGGGGGGTGGGGGGGGTTTGGGGTTCCCCCCTCCCCAATTTTGGGGGGGGTCCCCGGCCATGGGGGGGGTCGATGGGCTCCAGCCCCCCCTCTTTGGGGGGGTCCCCGCCGTTCCCATCCCCCACCCCCGGCCCTGACCTACTTTTGTCGCCACAGCGCGACAGATGGGGGGGGGGGGCACAAAGCCACCCCCGCCCCCCCCCCCCAATTTGTCCTTTTGAACCCCCAAATTCCCCTCCCCCACCGCCGCCTCCTGGGGAGGGGGGAGGGGATTTTTGGGGGTCACCCCCTAAAAAAGAGGGGGGGCTTTAAGCAGCCCCCCCCCCCCCATTTCACTCATTTTGGGGGGGGGTCTTGGGTTGATTCCGCCCCTCCCCCCTCCTCATGTGGAGCCCCCCCACCCCCCAAAAAAGCGGCGTTAAAAGGGGGGGGGGTCCCCAATTCTCAGCCAGTTTTGGGGGGTCCCTGTGGGGTGTTTGGGGGGGGGGTCTGGGCACATCCCGGGGGGGGCTCTGAGCACCCCCCCCTCATTTAATGCACAATTGGGGGGGGTCTTTGGGGCCCCCCTTAATTGAGGGGGTCAGTGCGCCCCCTCCCTCCTTCCCCCTATTTCAGGGGGGTCTTTACGCACCCCCCACCCATTTTTGGGGTGGGGGGGCCCAAGGACACCCCAAAAAAAAAACCCCGACATTAACGAGGACCTGTTGAGGGAGGAGGAGGAGGAGGAGGAGGAGGAGGAGGAGGAGGAGGAGGAGGGGGGTGGTGGGTTCCCCATCATCACGGGGGACACCCCCAAAAAAAAAAGAGGGATGGGGGGGTTTGGGGGGGTGGGGGTGTCACCTCAACACCCCCCCCCAACCAAAAAAAAATGTTAAAAAATTAAAAAAAAATTAAAAACCCCAAACTCACCCCAACTGGAGCCGGTCCTGCCCAGGAACTGGCGGGTGCGGGGGTCCCAGAGGAACGCTCGCCACTCGGCCACCACCTGCCCGCAGCTGCGCTTCTCCTTGTCCCGCGCCATGCTGGCCCCCCGCTGTCCCCCCCCCGCCCCGGTGTCGCTCCGGTGTCCCCCCCCCGCCCCGGTGTCGCTCCGGTGTCCCCCCCCCCGGCCCGGCACCGCCGCCGCTCCCGCCGGGACTCGAACCCGCGACTCCCCGCGGCCGCCGCCGCGCCGCCCTTTATGGCCTCGGAGGCCACGCCCCCCGCCCGGGCCACGCCCACCGAGCGGGGGATGACCACGCCCCCTCCTCTAAATATGATTGGGACCGCCCTCAATGCGGGGGGAGGGGTTTGTGCGGGGTAGCCACGCCCTTTATGCTAATGAGGAGGTGCAATGCTTCGTTTGTCACGCCCTTTATGCTAATGAGGAGGTGTAATGCTTCATTTGTCATGCTCCTTATACTAATTAGGAGAGTTAAAGCTTAATTTGGGAGCGTTAAAGCTTCATTTGCCATGCCCCTTATGCTAATGAGGAAGTGTAATGCTTCATTTGTCATGCCCTTTATGCTAATGAGGATATATAATGCTTCATTTGTCACGCCCTTTATGCTAATGAGGAGATGTAATGCTTCATTTGTCATGCCCTTTATGCTAATGAGGAGATGTAATGCTTCATTTGTCACGCCCTTTATGCTAATGAGGAGGTGTAATGCTTCATTTGTTATGCTCCTTATACTAATTAGGAGAGTTAAAGCTTAATTTGCCATATTTCTTATGCTAATGAGAAGGGTTAAAGCTTAATTTGGGAGCGTTAAAGCTTCATTTGCCATGCGTCTTATGCTAATGAGGATTAGAGCTCTGTTTGCCATGCCCCTTATGCTAATGAGACAGGTTAAAGCTTAATTCGGGAGCGTTAAAGCTTCATTTGCCATGCCCCTTATGCAAATGAGGATTAGAGCTCTGTTTGCCATGCCCCTTATGCTAATGAGACAGGTTAAAGCTTAATTTGGGTGCATTAAAATTTCATTTGCCATGCCCCTTATGCTAATGAGGAGGATTAAAGCTCAGTTTGAAATGCCTATTATGCTAATTAGGGGGGGTTAAAGCTTAATTTGCCGTGCCTCTTATGCTAATGAGGAGGGTTAAGGCTCCAAGTGTCACGCCCTTTATGGTAATGAGGTTTTCTGAAGTTGGCAAGCCCCTCCCCTTATGCTAATAGAACTTATCAACCCCCAGAATGCCCCTCCCCTTATGTTAATAATGATGGGGTTTAATTAATTATGCCCCTCCTCTTATGCTAATAATTTAAACCCTGTATACTCCAATTTTATACAAATAAGCTTTTAAAATCCCATTTGCCCCTCCCTTTATGCTAATAACTCATTATAATACCCTGATACCCCACCCCTTATGCTAATAACCCATATTAAAGCTGTCTGGCCCCTCCCCTTATGCTAATAGAGATTGCCAATCCCCAATGCCACACCCCTTATGCTAATTAGTCACTCTTTATTCACACCCCTTATGCTAATAGCAATTTATAAAGCCCCAAACCCCGCCCCTTATGCTAATAAGGAGCCCTGCAGGAATGTGCCCTGCCCCTTATGCTAATTACCACCCAAATTCCCACAAGCCACGCCTCTTATGCTAATTAGATGCTTAAACACCCCTAGACCACGGCAGGCCCCGCCCCCAACACATTGCCCCGCCCCTTTATCCATATATGGGTGTGTTAGTGTTCTATGCTAATGAGGGGGCGTGGCCTCCGCGGCGTTCCCACGGCCCCATTGAGAGATTTGGGGCTGGGGCTGGGGGGGGGGGGCTCTTAAAGGGGCCGCGCGGGAATGGGGGAGAGGAACTGGGGGCAACTGGGAGCACTGGGAGAGGAACTGGGGGCAACTGGGAGCACTGGGAGCACTGGGAATGGGGACTGGGGGTAACTGGGAGCACTGGGAGAGGAACTGGGGGGAACTGGGAGCACTGGGAGAGGAACTGGGGGGAACTGGGAGCACTGGGAGAGGAACTGGGAGCACTGGGAGCACTGGGAATGGGGACTGGGAGCACTGGGAATGGGACTGGGAGCACTGGGAATGGGACTGGGAGCACTGGGACGTTACTGGGAGCACTGGGAATGGGACTGGGAGCACTGGGAATGTTAATGGGACGTTACTGGGAGCACTGGGATGTCACTGGGAGCACTGGGAATGAGACTGGGAGCACTGGGACGTTACTGGGGGCACTGGGAATGGGACTGGGAGCACTGGGAGCACTGGGAAGGGGAACTGGGAGCACTGGGACGTTACTGGGAGCACTGGGAATTGGACTGGGAGCACTGGGAATGGGAACTGGGATCACTGGGAATGTTAATGGGACGTTACTGGGAGCACTGGGACGTTACTGGGAGCACTGGGAAGGGGAACTGGGAGCACTGGGACGTTACTGGGATGTTACTGGGAGCACTGGGAATGGGACTGGGACCACTGGGAATGGGAACTGGGAGCACTGGGACGTTACTGGGACGTTACTGGGACGTTACTGGGACGTTACTGGGAGCCCTTGGCGGGGGCGGGGCTAATTGGGGGCGGGGCCTGGGCGGGGTCACTCGAGGTCAAGTCTGGGCAGGAATTTGGGGGGGGCTCAGGAATTTGGGGGGGGGGGCTGAGGAGTCCGTAGGGAGCTCAAATTTTTGGGGGGGGGGGGGGATCTCAGGAATTGGGGGGGGGGTCCCCAAAAATGCACGAAGGATCCCCAAAATTCCTGGGGGGGGGTCCCAGGCTCAGATTTTGGGGAGGGGGTGGTTCATTTTGGGGGGGGCGTGGAGATTCAGGGGGGGACGCGGTGGGGCGGGGGGGGGCCCAAAAAGGGTCGGGGGGGCCCCAAAAAAGGGGCGGGGGGCCCCAAAAAGGGGCGGGGGGGCCCAAAAAAGGGGCGGGGGGGGCCCAAAAAGGGGCGGGGGGGCCCCAAAAAGGGGCGGGGGGGCCCCAAAAAGGGCCGCGCGTGCCCGGCCGGGCGCTCGCAGCTCCCCGGTAACGGCGCGTCCCGCCGGGCCCCCCCCGGGCCCCCCCGGAACCGGAACGGGCCCCGGAACACGGGGGGGGGTCCGAATTACCGGGGGGGGGTCCCGAAATTCCGGGGGGGTCCCCAAATTCCCGGGGGGGTCCCGAATTACCGAGGGGGTCCCCAAATTCCGGGGGGGTCCCGAATTACCGGGGGGGGCCCGAAATTCACGGGGGGGTCCCGAATTACCGGGGGGGGCCCAAATTGCCGGGGGGGGCCCAAATTGCCGGGGGGGTCCCGAATTACCGGGGGGGTCCCGAAATTCCCGGGGGGGCCCGAATTATCCGGGGGGGTCCCGAAATTCACAGGGGGTTCCCTGATCCATGGGAAGGGTCCCGAATTACCGGGGTGGGGGGTCCCGAAATTCACCGGGGGGGTCCCGAATTACCGGGGGGGGGCCCGAATTACCGGGGGGGTCCCGAATTACCGGGGGGGGGGTCCCGAAATTCCGGGGGGGTCCCGAATTACCGGGGGGGTCCCGAATTACCGGGGGGGGTCCCCAAATTCCGGGGGGGGTCTGAATTACCGGGGGGGTCCCGAATTACCGGGGGGTCCCGAATTATCCGGGGGGGTCCCGAAATTCCCAGGGGGGTCCCGAATTACCGGGGGGGGTCCTGAATTACCTTGGGGGGGTCCCGAATTACCTTGGGGGGGTCTCGAAATTCACGGGGGGGCCCGAATTCCCGGGGGGGTCCCGAAATTCACAGGGGGTTCCCCGATCCATGGGAGGGGTCCCGAATTTTTGGGGGGGGTCCTGAATTTTTGGGGGAGTTCCGAAATTCCCGGGGGGGTTCAAAAATTCCCGGGGGGGGTCCCCAATTCACCATGGGGGGGGTCCTGGGGGTTAATTTAGGGGGTCCCGGGTGTTAATTATTAATGGGGGAGTCCCAGGGGTTAATTTGGGGGGGGGTCTCCGGGGTTAATTTGGGGGGGCCCGGGATTAATTTGGGGGGGCCCCGGGGGTTAATTATTAATGGGGGAGTCCCAGGGGTTAATTTGGGGGGGGGTCTCTGGGGTTAATTTGGGGGGGGTCCCCGGGTTAAATTGGGGGGGTTCCCCGAGGTTAATTTGGGGGGGGGTCTCTGGGGTTAATTCTGGGGGGGTCCCCGGGGTAAATTTGGGGGGGGGGTCCCCGGGGTTAATTTGGGGGGGGGGTCCCCGGGGTTAATTCTGGGGGGTCCCCGGGGTTAATTTGGGGGGGGGTCCCCGGGGTTAATTTGGGGGGGGTCCCCGGGGTTAATTTGGGGGGTCCCTGGTTTTAAGGGGGGGGTCCCGGCTGCCCGAGCCCCCCAGGGTTAATGAGGTGGGGGGAGTCCCGGGATAATTTGAGGGGGGGGTCCCAGGAATCCGGACCCCCCGAGATCAATGGGGGGGCTGAGGGGTTTTGGGGGGGGGCTGAGGGGGTTTGGGGGGGGTCGCGGGGTTCGGGGGGGTCGCGGGGGTTGGGGGGGCCGGGGTGGTTTGGGGGGGTCGCGGGGGTTGGGGGGGGCCGGGGTGGTTTGGGGGGGTCGCGGGGTTCGGGGGGGGCCGGGGTGGTTGGGGGGGGGGTCGCGGGGGTTTGGGGGGGGTCGTGGGGGTTGGGGGGGGCTGAGGGGGTTTTGGGGGGGGTCGCGGGGGTTTGGGGGGGTCGCGGGGCCGCCCCCGGGGGATTTGTGTTTAATCCCCGGGCGGGGCTAATCCGCCCCCGGGGCACCGGGACCCGCCGCGGGCCGGGGCAGCAGCGCCGGTGAGAGCGGGCGGGGGTCCCGGGGGGGGGCGGGGGTCCCGGGGGGGGCGGGGGTCCTGAGGGGGTCCCCAGGGGGTGGTCACAGCGCGGGGGGGTCGCGGGTTCCGGGGGGATTTGGGGTCAGGGGTCTCTGGGGGGGGGGGAGGAATGAAGGGGGAATATTGGGGGGGGGTCGTGGGGTCCGGGGGGGGGCTCGGGGTGTTCTCTGGGGGTCGTGGAGGCCCCTGGGGTCAATGGGGGGGGGGTCGGGGGTCGCGGGGGGGGGGTCGGAGATTTGGGTGCCCTGGGGTCAAAGGTTGGGGTGCCCTGGAGGTGGGGGGGGGTCACGGGGGGTGGGGGTCGTCATGGGGGGGGGCGTGGACGGCTGAGTCCCCTTTGGTGGGGGTGGGGGGTCCCCAAATGGGGGTCCCGGGTTGGGGAGGGGGTCTCAGGGTGGGGGGATGCCGGGGTCAAAGGTCAGGGGTCTTCTCGCGGGTCCTGGGGTCATAGCGGGGGGGTCTCTGAGAGTGGGAGATCCTGGGGGGGGTCCCCAGGGGTGGGGGTCCCTGGAGGGGGAGGGGCCCGTGGATTTGGGGGGGTCCCCATGAGGAGGGGTCTCGCAGGGTCAGGGGTCACCGGGACACCTGGAGGGGGGCGGGGGTCCCGCAGGGGGGGGGAGGGGGGGTGGATTGTCCCTCCCCCACCCCCCCCTCCCCATCACCCCCCGTGGGAACCCCCCCGTGGTGGGGGGAGGGGGTGCGGGGGTCTTTCCCAGAATCCTTTGGGGCTCGTTTTTTGGGGGGCTTGGGGGGGTTTTGGGGGGTGGGATGCCCTTCCCATCGTGCCCCGCGGCCCCTGGGGTCTGTCGGGATTTTGGGGGGGTCGGTGGGGGGGGTTTTGGGGGGGGGATCTCGTGCGAGGGCCCCGAAAGCGGCTTAGGCACGCGCTGAGCCGCTTAGGCTAATTACCGCTAATTATAGCGCGGGCCCTTTAAGAGCCGCGACCCCCCCCCCACCCCCCCCAACCCCCCCAACCGACCTTAACCGGGGGGGGGAGGGGGCGTGGTCACATCCTTGTGCAGAGCCTGAGGGACCCCCCAGACCCCCCCGACCCCCCCATGGGTCACAGGAGGGACCTCCAGACCCCCCCAGGGGTCATATAAGGGACCCCAAGAGCCCCCCGACCCCCCCATGGGTCACAGGAAGGACCCCCAGACCCCCATAGAGCCCCCCAGACCCCCCCATGAGTCACAGGGGGGACCCCCAGACCCCCGAGACCCCCCCACATGTCACAGGAGGAACCCCAGACCCCCCAGACCCCTCCCAGGGGTCATATAAGGAACCCCCAGACCCCCGAGACCCCCCCAGATCCCCCAGACCCCCCCCATGAGTCACAGGGGGGACCCCCAGACCCCAATAGAGACCCCCAGACCCCCCCAGATCCTCCAGACCCCCCCCACGTATCACAGGAGGGACCCCCAGACCCCCATAGAGCACCCCCGACCCCCCCACGTATCACAGGAGAGACCCCCAGCCCCCCATGTGCCCCACACGCCCCCCCCAAACCCCCCCCACACCCCAAAATCCCCCCACAAGTGCCACACCCTCCCCCCAGAACACCCCCCATAGCCACCCAGTCCCACCGGTGACCCCCACCCCCTCCCCAGGCGTCCCACGCGCCCCCCGGCAGCCGCCATGGACATCGGGGGCCTGGAGACGGTGGTGGCCAACTCGGCCTACGTGTCGGCGCGCGGCGGCCCCGGCGGCGGCGGCAAGGAGCGGCGCTCCAAGGCGCGCCTCCGCCTGCCCCACATCTCCCAGTGCGAGGCCCTGCGCGCCCAGCTGGGCGGCACCGCCCAAAACGGCGCCCCGAACGGCGCCCCGCCCGGCCACGCCCAAGATGGCGGCCAGGAGACGTCGTTCCGCTGGCAGTGCGTGGAGCAGCCCATCGGGAAGCTGCTGTTCCGGAGGTTTCTGGAAGGACGGCCGGAATTCGCGCCCGCCGGGGCGCTGTGGGCGGAGATCGAGGCCTTCGAGCAGTGCGAGGACGCCGAGAGGGAGGAGGCGGCCAAGCGGCTGCGGAGCCGCTTCTTCACGCCAGGAGGGTCCGAGCACTGCGGCTTCCTCAGCGCCGCCGCCACCGCGCCGCCCGCAGGTGAGGGGTGGCGTGGGTGGGGGGCAATATGGCGGCCGTGGCGTTGGTATGACTGACATGGTTCCAATATGGCGGCCGTGGTGTTAATATGGCTGACATGGTTCCAATATGGCGGCCGTAGCATTGGTATGAATGACATGGTTCCAATATGGCGGCCATGGTGTTAATATGGCTGACATGGTTCCAATATGGCGGCCGTGGTGTTGATATGGCTGACGTGGCTCCAATATGGCTGACGTGGCTCCAATATGGCTGACACAGCTCCAATATGGCGGCCGTGGCATTGATATGGGTTACATGGTTCCAATATGGCGGCCGTGGCATTGATATGGGTTACATGGTTCCAATATGGCGGCCGTGGCATTGATATGGGTTACATGGTTCCAATATGGCGGCCGTGGTGTTGCTATGCCTGACGTGGCTCCAATATGGCTGACATGGCTCCAATATGGCTGACATGGTTCCAATATGGTGGCCATGGTGTTGATATGGCTGACGTGGCTCCAATATGGCAGCTGTGACATTAATATGGCTGACACAGCTCCAATATGGCTGACACGGCTTCAATATGGCTGACACGGCTCCAATATGGCGGCCGTGGTGTTAATATGGCTGACATGGTTCCAATATGGCGGCCATGTTGTTGATATGGCTGACATGGCTCCAATATGGCTGACACGGGTCCAATATGGTGGCCGTGGCATTGATATGGCTGACGTGGCTTCAATATGGCGGCCATGATGTTGATATGGATGACACGGCTCCAATATGGCAGACGTGGCTCCAATATGGCGGCCGTGGCATTGGTATGACTGACATGGTTCCAATATGGCGGCTGTGGTGTTAATATGGCTGACATGGTTCCAATATGGCGGCCGTGGTGTTGATATGGCTGACGTGGCTCCAATATGGCTGACACGGCTCCAATATGGCTGACACAGCTCCAATATGGCTGACGTGGCATTGATATGGTGGCCGTGGCATTGATATGGCTGACGTGGCTTCAATATGGTGGCCATGATGTTGATATGGATGACATGGCTCCAATATGGCAGACGTGGCTCCAATATGGCAGATGTGGCTCCAATATGGCTGATGTGGCTCCAATATGGCTGACGTGGCTCCAATATGGCTGACGTGGCTCCAATATGGCTGACATGGCTCCAAAATGGCGGCTGTGGCGTTGATATGGCTGATGTGATTCCAATATGGCTGACACGGCTCCAATATGGCGGCCGTGGCATTAATATGGCTGACGTGGCTCCAGTATGGAGGCCATGGCTCCAATATGGCGGCCGTGGTGTTGCTATGGCTGACACGGCTCCAATATGGCTGACGTGGCTCCAATATGGCGGCAATAATATGGCTGACACGGCACCAATATGGCGGCCGTGGCATCAATATGGCAGCCATGGCACCCCAACGGCAGCCATGACACCCCAGCCGTGTCTGTGCCACCCCAACGGCGGCCATGATGTTGTTGGCAGCCATGACACCCCAATGGCAGCCATGACACCCCAATGGCGGCCGTGATGGCATTGGCAGCCATGATATTCCAATGGCAGCCATGACACCCCAATGGCAGCCATGACACCCCAATGGCGGCCATGATGTTGTTGGCAGCCATGACACCCCAATGGCGGCCATGACACCCCAATGGCAGCCATGACACCCCAATGGCAGCCATGATGTTGTTGGCAGCCATGACACCCCAATGGCGGCCATGACACCCCAACCGTGTCCATGACAACCTCGGCAGCCATGACACCCCAACAGCGGCCATGACACCCCAACGGCGGCCATGACACCCCAACGGCGGCCATGATACCCCAATGGTGGCCATGACACCCCAATGGCAGCCATGATGTTGTTGGCAGCCATGACACCCCAACGGCAGCCATGACACCCCAACAGCGGCCATGACACCCCAACGGCGGCCATGACACCCCAACGGCGGCCATTACACCCCCTAACCCTCCCCGCTGACCCCTCAGGTTCGGCGCCGGCGGGCGACGCCTTCGTGCCGGCGCGGCGGGAGCTGCTGGCGCACCTGGAGGCGGCGGCCTGGGGGCCGTACCGGGGCTCGCCCGAGTTCGGGCGCTTCGTGCAGTTCAAGTGGCTGGAGGGCCAGGCCGTCAGCGCCGACGCCTTCGCCGAGTTCCGCGTGCTGGGCAAGGGCGGCTTCGGCGAGGTGTGCGCCTGCCAGCGCCGCGCCACCGGCAAGATGTACGCCAACAAGCGCCTCAACAAGAAACGCCTCAAGAAGCGCAAGGGATACGAGGTGGGCGTGGCCTCAGGGTGGCCCCAAGGTGTCCCCAAGGTGGCACGAAGCGTGGCCTCAGGGGTGTCCCCAGGGTGGCACCAAGCGTGGTTCCAGAGGTTTCCCCAGGTTGTCCCCAAAAGTGGCCCCAGGGTGGCCCCAAAGGTGTCCCCAGGGTGGCTCCAAGGGTGGCCCCGAGGGTGGCCTCAGGGCATTCCCAGGGTGGCCCCAAGGGTGGCACCAAGGTGGCACCAATGGTGTCCCCAAGGTGGCACCAAGGGTGGCCCCAAGGTGGCACCAAGGTGGCCCCAAGGTGGCACCAAGGGTGGCCTGAGGGCATCCCCAGGATGGCCCCAAGGGTGGCCCCAGGGTGGCCCCAAGGTGGCCCCAAGGTGGCCCCAGGGTGTCCCCAAGGGTGGCCCAGGGGTGTCCCCAGGGTGGATCCAAGGGTGTCCCCAAGGGTGTCCCCAGGTGGCACCAAGCGTGGCCCCAAAGGTGGCCCCAGGGTGTCCCCAGGGTGTCCCCAGGGTGGCCCCAAAGGTGGCCCCAGGGTGGCCCCAAGGTGGCACCAAGGTGGCACCAAGCGTGGCTCCAGAGGTTTCCCCAGGGTGGCACCAAGGGTGGCACCAAGGGTGTCCCCACGGTGGCCCCAGGGGTGGCCCCAGGGTGTCCCCAAGGTGGCACCAAGGGTGGCCCCAAAAGTGTCCCCAGGATGTCCCCAAGGGTGGCCCCAATGGTGTCCCCAAGGTGGCCCCAGGGTGTCCCCAGGGGTGTCCCCAAGGTGGCCCCAGGGTGTCCCCAAGGTGGCACCAAGCGTGGCCTCAGAGGTGTCCCCAGGGTGGCCCCAAGGGTGGCCCCAGGGGTGTCCCCAGGTTGTCCCCAAGGGTGGCCCCAAGGTGGCTCCAATGGTGTCCCCAAGGGTGTCCCCAAGGGTGTCCCCAGGGTGGCACCAAGGGTGTCCCCAAGGTGTCTCCAAGGGTGTCCCTAGGGTGTCCCCAGGGTGGTTCTGAGGGTGGCCCCAAGGTGGCCCCAAGGATCCTGGTGCACGTCCACATCCACCTTATTGTGTCCCTGTCCCTGTCCCTGTCCCTGTCCACACCCCGTGTCCATGGTGGTGCCATCCCATGTCCCAACGTGTCCCCAACGTGTCCCCAACGTGTCCCCAACACGTCCCCACCGTGTCCCCGTGGTGTCCCCAGGCGGCGCTGGTGGAGAAGCGGATCCTGGCGCGTGTCCACAGCCGCTTCATCGTGTCCCTGGCCTGCGCCTTCCAGACCAAGACCGACCTCTGCCTCGTCATGACCATCATGAACGGCGGCGACCTGCGGTACGCGGGCTGCGGTGGCCCTGGGGACAGCGGGGTGGCCTCGGGGACAGCGGGGTGGCCTTGGGGTGGCCTCTGGGTGGCCTCAGGGTGGCCTCAGGGTGGCCTTGGGGTGGCCTCGGTGTGACCTCAACCTTGGATTGGTCTTGGTGTGACCTTCATGTGGCCTTGGAGTGGCCTTGGCATGGTCTGGTATGGCCTTGGTGTGACCCTGGTGTGACCTTGGTGTGACCTTGGTGTGACCTTGGTGTGACCTTGGTGTGACCTTGATGTGGCTTTGATGTGACCTTGATGTGGCTTTGTGTGACCTTGATGTGGCATTGGTGTGACCTTGGTGTGGCCTTGATGTCACCCTGGTGTGATCTTGGCATGGCTTTGGTGTGACCTTGGAGTGGCCTTGGCATGGCCTTCATGTGACCTTGATGTCACCCTGGTGTGACCTTGATGTGACCTTGATGTCACCCTGGTGTGATCTTGGCACTGTGCTGGTGCCACACACATTGATCATGTCCCTGTGGTGTCCCCAGTGTCCTCAATGTCTCCAAGTGTCCCCAATGTCCCCGATGTCCCCGATGTCCCCATGGCATTGTCCCAAATGTCCCCATGGTGTCCCTGTGGCGCCCCGTGGTGTCCTGATGTCCCCAGGTGCCACATCTACAACATGGACGAGGAGAACCTGGGGTTCATGGAGCCACATGAGCTGAGCACGTCCCTGTCATGTCCCCATGATATCCCCAATGTCCCTGATGTCCCCGATGTCCCTGTGGTGTCCCCATGGTGTCCCTGTAGTGTCCCCGATGTCCCCAATGTCCCCAGGTGCCACATCTACAACATGGACGAGGAGAACCCGGGCTTCACATCCTGTTCATGTCCCTGTCATGTCTCCATTGGTGTCCCTGTGGTGTCCCCAGTGTCCCTGTGGTGTCCCCAATGTCCCCATGGTGTCCCTGTGGTGTCCCTGTGATGTCCCCGATGTCCCCAGGTGCCACATCTACAACGTGGACGAGGAGAACCCGGGGTTCATGGAGCCACATGAGCTGAGCATGTCCCTGTCATGTCCCCATGATGTCCCAAATGTCCCTGATGTCCCCCATGTCCCCAGGGTCCCCATGGTGTCCCCGTGGTGTCCTGATGTCCCCAGGTGCCACATCTACAACATGGACGAGGAGAACCTGGGGTTCATGGAGCCACATGAGCTGAGCATGTTCCTGTCATGTCCCCATGGTGTCCCTGTGGTGTCCCCGATGTCCCCGATGTCCCTGTGGTGTCCCCATGGTGTCCCTGTGGTGTCCCCAGTGTCCCCAATGTCCCTGTGGTGTCCCCGTGGTGTCCCCAATGTCCCTGATGTCCCCGATGTCCCCAGGTGCCACATCTACAACATGGACAAGGAGAACTTGGGGTTCATGGAGCTGCATGTGCTGAGCATGTCCCTGTCATGTCCCCATGGTGTCCCCGTGGTGTCCCTGTGGTGTCCCCAATGTCCCCGATGTCCCCGATGTCCCCGATGTCCCCATGGTGTCCCCAATGTCCCTGATGTCCCCGATGTCCCTGTGGTGTCCCTGTGGTGTCCCCATGGTGTCCCCAATGTCCCCGATGTCCCCGATGTCCCCAATGTCCCTGTGGTGTCCCCAATGTCCCCAGGTACCACATCTACAACGTGGACGAGGAGAACCCCGGCTTCGCATCCTGTTCATGTCCCTGTCATGTCTCCATTGGTGTCCCTGTGGTGTCCCCAGTGTCCCTGTGGTGTCCCCAATGTCCCCAGGTGCCACATCTACAACATGGACAAGGAGAACCTGGGGTTCATGAAGCCACATGAGCTGAGCATGTCCCTGTCATGTCCCCATGGTGTCCCCGTGGTGTCCCCAATGTCCCTGTGGTGTCCCCAATGTCCCCGATGTCCCTGATGTCCCCGATGTCCCCAGGTACCACATCTACAACGTGGACGAGGAGAACCCCGGCTTCGCGGAGCCGCGCGCGGTTTTCTACACGGCGCAGATCCTGCTGGGGCTGGAGCACCTCCACCAGCACCGCATCGTCTACCGCGACCTCAAACCCGAGAACGTCCTGCTCGACGACGCCGGTGGGGACACGGGGACGCTGGGGGGACACAGGGACATTGGGGACATTGGGGACATTGGGGACATTGAGGACATTGGGGACATTGGGGACATTGGGACATTGGGACATTAGGACATTGGAGATGTTGGAGATGTTGGGGACGTTGGGGACATTGAGGACATTGGGGACGTAGGGGACATTGGGGACATTGGAGATGTTGGAGATGTTGGGGACATTGAAGACATTGGGACATTGGAGATGTTGGGGACATTGGGGACATTTGGACATTAGGGACGTAGGGGACATTGGGGACATTGGGGACATTGGGGACACTGGGGACATTGGGACATTGGAGATGTTGGAGATGTTGGAGATGTTGGGGACATTGGGGACATTGGGGACATTGGAGATGTTGGAGATGTTGAAGACATTGGGGACGTTGGGGACATTGGGGACATTTGGACATTGGGGACATTGGGGACACTGGGGACATTGGAGATGTTGGAGATGTTGGGGACATTGGGGACGTTGAGGACATCAGGGACATTGGGGACATTGGAGATGTTTGGGACACTGGGGACATTGGGGACATTGGAGACGTTGGGGACATTAGGGACGTTGGGGACATTGGAGACGTTGGGGACATTAGGGACGTTGGGGACATTGGAGACGTTGGGGACATTAGGGACGTTGGGGACATTGGAGATGTTGGAGATGTTTGGGACACTGGGGACATGGGGACATTTGGACACTGGAGATGTTGGGATATTTGGGACATTGGGGGATGTGGGAAATGAGGGGGACATGGGGACACTGGTGGTCATTGGTGGCCACTGGACTAGTGGTCATTGGTGGTCACTGGTGGTCATTGGTGGTCATTGGTGATCACCAGTGGTCACAGTGGTCACTGTTGGTCATTGGTGGTCACCAGTGGTCATTGGTGGTCACCGGTGGTCATTGGTGGTCACTGTTGGTCACTGTTGGTCACCGGTGATCATTGGTGGTCACCAGTGGTCACCGGTGGTCACTGTTGGTCACTGTTGGTCACTGGTGGTCACTGTTGGTCACCGGTGTCCAGGCCACGTCCGTCTGTCCGACATGGGCTTGGCCGTGGAGCTCAAGGATGGAGAGAGCAAAACCCGCGGCTACGCCGGGACCCCAGGTGGGGATGGGGACACTGGGGACACTGGGGGACACTGGGGACACTGGGGGGACACTGGTGGGACACTGGGGACACTGGGGGGACACTGGGGACACTGGGGACACTGGGGGACACTGGTGGGACAGGGGGACATGGGGAGAACCTTGGGTACAGTGAGGACATGGGAAGCCCCCCCAGATACCGGTGTCCCCCCTGTGTCACCTGGGCCCCTCGGTGTCCCCTGCCCCCCTCGATGTCCCCTCGATGTCCCCTCGATGTCCCCTCGGTGTCCCTCGATGTCCCCTCGATGTCCCCGCAGGGTTCATGGCCCCCGAGCTGCTGAAGAACGAGGACTACGATTGGTCGGTCGATTACTTCACGCTGGGGGTGACGGTCTACGAGATGCTGGAGGCCAAAGGTCCCTTCCGCCGGCGGGGGGAGAAGGTGACCCCACCCCCAGCGCCCCCCAGTACAGACCAGTACAGACCAGTACAGCCCAGGAACCACAGGAACCCTCAGGAACCCCCAGGAACCTCTGAGGGATTCCAAAAACCTCCCCAGAAACTCCCAAGAACCACCAGGAACTGCCCAAAATTCAGCTCAGGGCCCAGAACCTTCGGAAACCCCCCAAGAACCCCCCAGGTCCCTCAGAAACTCCAAAATTTCCAATACACCCCCAAAAAACGCCCCAGGACCTTCAGAAACTTCCAAGAACCTCCATGAAATCTGCCAGGACCTTCAGAAATCCCCTAAAACCTCAAAGAACCCCCCAGGTCCCTCCGAAAACCTCCAAGAACCTGCAAGAAACCCCCCAGGACCTTCAGAATCCCCCAAGAACCTCCAAGAAATCCCCCAGATCCTTCAGAAATTCAAAATTTCCAATCAACCCCCCAAAGATCCCCCCAAGACCCTTAGAAAAGCCCCCAAAGCCTCCAAGAAACCCCTCAGGACTTTCAGAACCCCCCAAGAACCTCCAAGAAATCCCCCAGGTCCTTCAGAAACTCCAAATTTCCATTAAACCCCCAAAAAACTCCCCAGGTCCCTCAGGAACCTCCAAGAACCTCCAAGAAATCCCCCAGGTCCCTCAGAAAACCCCCAAAGCCTCAAAGAAACCCCTGGTCCTTCAGAAACCCCCAAGAACCTCCAAGAACACCCCAAGAACCCCCCAAGAACCACCCGAGGACCTTCAGAAACGCCCAAGAACCCCCCAAGAACCCCCCAAGAACCACCCGAGGACCTTCAGAACCCCCCAAAACCTCCATAAAATGTGACCCCCAGGACGTCCCTCCGTGTTTTCTCCCCGTTGTCCCCTCAGGTGGAGAACAAGGAGGTGACGCGGCGCATCCTGAACGACCCGGTGACCTACTCGGAGAAGTTCAGCGCGGCGGCGCGCGAGGCCTGCGAGGGGCTCCTGGCCAAGGACCCCCAGGCCCGCCTGGGCTTCCGCGACAACGGCTGCGCGCAGCTGAAGGCCCACCCCTTCTTCAGGAGCATCAACTGGGGGCGCCTCGAGGCCGGTAACGCCCCGGTGGGGGTCTCCAGGGTGGTCAAGGGTCTGGAGATGGGGCTCCAGGGGGTGGTGGTGGAGGTGGGGCGCGGTGGGGCGGTGGGTGGTCAGGAGTTGGGGTCTCCAGGGGGTTTTGGGTGGTCGTGGTGGTGTCTCCATTGGGTGTTCGGTGGGTGGTCAAGAGTTGGGGTCTCCGATGGGTTTTGGGGTCTCCAATGGGTTTTGGGTGGTCGTGGTGGTGTCTCCATTGGGTGTTGGGTCCTCAAAGGACATTGGGTGGTCAAGAGTTGGGGTCTCCAGTGGGTTTTGGGGACTCCAGTGGGTTTTGGGTGGTCGTGGTGGGGTCTCCATTGGGTGGGTGGTCAAGAGTTGGGGTCTCCGATGGGTTTTGGCGTCTCCAATGGGTTTTAGGGGCTCATGGTGGTGTCTCCATTGAGCGTTGGGTGGGTGCTCAGGAGTTGGGGTCTCCAGTGGGTTTTGGGGTCTCCAAAGGGGGTTGGGTGCTCATGGTGGTGTCTCCATTGGGTGGGTGGTCATGAGTTGGGGTCTCCAGTGGGTTTTGGGGTCTCCAAAGGGGGTTGGGTGCTCATGGTGGTGTCTCCATTGGGTGTTGGGTGGGTGGTCATGAGTTGGGGTCTCCGATGGGTTTTGGGTGGTCGTGGTGGTGTCTCCATTGGGTGTTGGGTGGGTGGTCAAGAGTTGGGGTCTCCAGTGGGTGTTGGGGTCTCCAGGGGGTTTTGGGTGGTCGTGGTGGTGTCTCCATTGGGTGTTCGGTGGGTGGTCAAGAGTTGGGCTCCTCAAAGGACATTGGGTGGTCAAGAGTTGGGGTCCCCAGTGGGTTTTGGGGTCTCCAGCGGGTTTTGGGGTCTCCAGTGGGTTTGGGGGTCTCCAGTGGGTTTTGGGGTCTCCAAAGGGGGTTGGGTGCTCATGGTGGTGTCTCCATTGGGTGGGTGGTCAAGAGTTGGGGTCTCCAGGGGGTTTTGGGTGGTCATGGTGGTGTCTCCATTGGGTGTTGGGTGGGGGGTCAAGAGTTGGGGTCTCCAACGGATTTTGGGGTCTCCAGTGGGTGTTGGGGTCTCCAATGAATGCTGGAGGTCCAACAACAGAGTTTCCACTGAGTGCTGGGAGCCCTGCAATGAATTTTGGGGAGTTCCTGGTGGTTCTTGAGATGTTCTTGGGAGCCCTCAGATGTTCCTTGGGGTTCCCCTGGTAACTGGACCATACTGGGAGGTTTCTGGGAGGCCTGGGATTGATTTTGGGGAGCTCCTGGTGGTTCTTGAGATGTTCTTGGAAGCCCTCAGATGTTCCTTGGGGTTCTCTTGGTAACTGGGAGATACTGGACCATACTGGGCTGTACTGGGAGGTTTCTGAGAGCCCTGGGATGAGTTTTGGGGTGTTCTTGGTGGTTCTTGAGATGTTCTTGGAAGCCCTCAGATGTTCCTTGAGGTTCCCCTGGTTACTGGGCCATACTGGGCTGTACTGGGAGTATTCTGGGAGCTGTGGGATGAATTTTGGGGAGTTCCTGGTGGTTCTTGAGATGTTCTTGAGAGCCCTCACATGGTCTTGGGGTTCTCCTGGTAACTGGGAGATACTGGTCTATACTGGGCTGTGGTGGGAGGTTTCTGAGAGCCCTGGGATGAGTTTTGGGGAGTTCCTGGTGGTTCTTGAGATGTTCTTGGAAGCCCTCAGATGTTCCTGGGGATTCCTTGGGGTTCCTGTGGTTACTGGGCCATACTGGGCTGTACTGGGAAGTTTCTGGGAGCCCTGGGATGAGTTTTGGGGAGTTCCTGGTGGTTCTTGAGATGTTCTTGGGAACCCTGAGATGTTCCTTGGGGTTCCCCTGGTTACTGGGCCATACTGGGCTGTACTGGGCTGCACTGGCAGGTTTCTGGGAGCCCTGGGATGAGTTTTTGGGTGTTCCTGGTGGTTCTTGAGATGTTCTTGGGAGCCCTCAGATGTTTCTTGAGGTTCCTTGGGGTTCCCCTGGTTACTTGGCCATACCGGGCTGCACTGGGAGGTTTCTGGGAGCCCTGGGATGAGTTTTGGGGCGCTCCTGGTGGTTCTTGAGAAGTTCTTGAAAGCCCTCAGATGTTCCTGGGGGTTCTCCTGGTAACTGGGAGATACTGGTCTATACTGGGCTGTACTGGGAGGTTTCTGAGAGCCCTGGGATGAGTTTTGGGGCATTCCTGGTGGTTCTTGAGATGTTCTTGGAAGCCTTCAGATGTTCCTGGGGGTTCCTTGGGGTTCCTGTGGTTACTGGGCCATACTGGGATGTACTGGGCTGTACTGGGAGTATTCTGGGAGCTGTGGGATGAATTTTGGGGAACTCCTGGTGGTTCTTGAGATGTTCTTGGAAGCCCTGAGATGTTCCTGGGGGTTCCCCTGGTAACTGGACCATACTGGGCTGTACTGGGAGTATTCTGGGAGCTGTGGGATGAGTTTTGGGGCGTTCCTGGTGGTTCTTGAGATGTTCTTGGGAGCCCTGAGATGTTCCTGGGGGTTCTCCTGGTAACTGGGAGATACTGGACCGTACTGGGAGGTTTCTGGGAGCCTTGGGATGAATTTTTGGGAGTTCCTGGTGGTTCTTGAGATGTTCTTGGAAGCCCTGAGATGTTCCTGGGGGTTCTCTTGGTAACTGGGAGATACTGGTCTACACTGGGCTGTACTGGGAGTATTCTGGGAGCCCTGGGATGAGTTTTGGGGAGTTCCTGGTGGTTCTTGAGAAGTTTTTTGGAAGCCCTCAGATGTTCCTTGGGGTTCCTGTGGTTACTGGGCCATACTGGGCTGTACTGGGCTGTACTGGGAAGTTTCTGGGAGCTGTGGGATGAACTTTGGGGAGTTCCTGGTGGTTCTTGAGATGTTCTTGGAAGCCCTCAGATGTTCCTGGGGGTTCCTTGGGGTTCCCGTGGTTACTGGGCCATACTGGGCCATACTGGGCTGTACTGGGAGTATTCTGGGAGCTGTGGGATGAGTTTTGGGGAGTTCCTGGTGGTTCTTGAGATGTTCTTGGAAGCCCTGAGATGTTCCTGGGGGTTCCCTTGGTTACTGGACCATACTGGGGCTATCAAGCACCTCCACAACAACCCCAAAACCAACGGGGTGTCCCCCCCCACCCCACCCCAAGGCCTGGTGCCGCCCCCGTTCGTGCCGGACCCCCGGCGCGTCTACGCCAAGGACCTGGGCGACGTGGGGGCCTTCTCCACGGTGAAGGGCGTGGAGCTGGACGCGGGGGACGCGGCGCTGTGCGACGCCTTCGCCTCGGGCACCGTGCCCATCCCCTGGCAGGAGGAGCTGATCGAGACCGGCGTCTTCCAGGAGCTCAACGTCTGGGGGGCCCCGGGGACGCTGCCCCCTGACCTGGACCCCAACGCCGCGGGGGGCGCGGGTGGGGGGAAGTCCTCAACGTGTCACCTGCTGTGAGGGGCACCCCGAAATCGGGGGGGAAAGTCCTCCACGTGTGGGACCCCAAAATCTGGGGGTAACTCCACCTGTCACCGAAATTTGGGGAGTAATTCCACCTGTGGGACCCCGAAATTTGGGGGGTAACTCCACCTGTGGGACCCGAAATTTGGGGGGAAAGTCCTCCACGTGTCACCTGCTGTGAGGAGCACCCCAAAATCTGGGGGTAACTCCACCTGTGGGACCCCGAAATCTGGGGCTAACTCCACCTGTGGGACCCCGAAATTTGGGGGGTAACTCCACCTGTCACCTGCTGTGAGGGGCACCCCGAAATTTGGGGGGAAAGTCCTCCACGTGTCACCTGCTGTGAGGGGCACCCTGAAATTTGGGGTAACTCCACCTGTGGGACCCCAAAATCTGGGGGTGACTCCACCTGTGGGACCCCGAAATTTGGGGGTAACTCCACCTGTGGGACCCCGAAATTTGGGGTAACTCCACCTGTGGGACCCCGAAATCTGGGGGTAACTCCACGTGTCACCTGCTGTGAGGGGCACCCCGAAATCTGGGGGGAAAGTCCTCCACGTGTCACCTGCTGTGAGGGGCACCCCGAAATCTGGGGGGAAAGTCCTCCACGTGTCACCTGCTGTCAGGGGCACCCCGAAATTTGGGGGTAACTCCACCTGTGGGACCCCGAAATTTGGGGGAAAAGTTCTCCACGTTACACCTCCTGTCAAGGGCACCCCGAAATTTGGGGGGTGACTCCACCTGTGGGACCCCAAAATTTGGGGGTAACTCCACCTGTCACCGAAATTTGGGGGGGTAACTCCACCTGTCACTTGTGGCACCCCGAAATTTGGGGTGTTGATCCTTCACCTGTTGTGAGCGGGATTGCACCCCAAAATTTTGGGCAGCGAAATTTGGGGGGGCTCTAAAAGTGGGGGGCTCCATCCCGAAGGGGCTCGAAATTGGGGGACCCCCCCCCTTGACGATACCTGGAGTTGGTGCCCAAAATTGGGGTGTCCCCCCCCCCTTTTTGGGGTGTCTGGAATGGGGGGGGACAAAACTGGGAAACCCCTCGGGACCCCCCAAAAATCAACGCCCCCCCCAAAAAAAGACCCCAAAACTCGAGGGGTCCCCCCACACCTCAGGGCTCGGTGCCACCTGGGGGGGTCCCCAAATTTACCTCATGTCCCCCCCTCCCCCCGTGGCTCAGGGACACATTTTGGGCACCCCCAAAAAAGGGGGAACCCCCAAAAAAGGGGGAACCCCCCAAAAAAGGGGGAACCCCCAAAAAAAGGGGGAACCCCCAAAAAGGGGGAACCCCCAAAAAAGGGGGAACCCCCAAAAAAAGGGGGAACCCCCAAAAAAAGGGGGAACCCCCAAAAAAGGGGGTCCCCTCCCCCCCCCCCCCCCCGTGTACAATAAATCGTGGTTGTTGTTGCTGCTCCCTGGGGGGGTCTGGATTTGGGGACCCCCCGATGTCACCCCCAAAATGTCCCCGCAGTGTCCCCCCCCCCAGTGCCACCCCCACCGGGAACCGCCACTCCCCCCTCAATGTCCCCAATGTGTCCCCAAATGTCCCCAAATGTGCCCGATGTCCCCAATTCCCCCGATGTCCCCAAATGTCCCCCCATGTCCCCACACCCCCAATGTCCCCAATGTCCCCAAATGTCCCAATCGCCCCAATGTCCCCAAATGTGCCTGATATCCCCAAAGTCCCCAATTCCCTCAATGTCCCCAATCCCCCCCAATGTCCCCAATGTCCCCAGTGTCTCCAGTGTCCCCAATGTCCCCATTGTCCCCAAATCCCCTGATGTCCCCAAGGTTCCCCCCGTGTCTCCATTGTCCCCAATGTCCCAATGTCCCCAATGCCCCCCAAATGTCCCCAATGTCCCAACCGCCCCAAATGTGTTCGATGTCCCCAAAGTCCCCAATCCCCTCAATGTCCCCAATCCTCCAACATCACCAATGTCCCCAATATCATCAATGTCCCCAAATGTCCCCATTGTCCCCAGTGTCCCCCAATGGCTCCAAATGTCCCCCCATGTCCCCAACCCTCACAATCCTCCCAATGTCCTCAGTGTCCCCAATCCCCCCATTGTCCCCAATCCGCCCAGTGTCCCCAGTGTCCCCAATCCCCCCAAATGTCCCCAATGTCCCCAATCCCCCCAATGTCCCCATTGTCCCCAATCCCCCCAATCCCCCCCAATGTCCCTGATGTCCCCAATCCCCCCTGATGACCCGATGTTCCCAACCCCACTGCTATCCCCAATCCCCCAAATGTCCCCAGTGTCCCCAATGTCCCCAGTGTCCCCAATCCCCCCCGTGTCCCCAGTGTCCCCAGTGTCCCCAATCCCCCCCCAGTGTCCCCAGTGTCCCCAGTGTCCCCAGGGCCAGCTCAGCTCTACGGTGTTTATTGGCGTCTCTAACACTCACTGATGCAGATAAATAGTGGACATTTGTCACCGCTGCCACCCCCCCGCGGGGACACCCCCGAGGGGACACCCCGGAGGGGACGGACGCCGTGGGGACATCCCGGGGGGGGCGTGGGGACATCCGTGGGGTCACCTCGGTGGGGACAGGGCCATCTCCTTGGGGACATTCCCAGAGACATCCCCTTGAGGACACCCTCAGGGCCACCCCTTGGGGATATCCCGCATTGGGGTCACCCCCGTGGGGACATCCTGGTGGGGACAGGGCCATCCCCTTGGGGACATCCCCTTGGGGACACCCTCAGGGCCACCCCTTGGGGACATCCCCCATCAGGGTCACCTCACTGGGGACATCTCCAGGGCCACCCCCAGGGCCACCCCTTGGGGACATCCCCTTGGGGACACCCTCAGGGTCACCCCTTGGGGACATCCGTGGGGTCACCTCACTGGGGACATCCTGGTGGGGACAGGGCCACCCCTTGGGGACATCCCCTTGGGGACATCCCCTTGGGGACACCCCCAGGGCCACCCCTTGGGGACACCCCCCACTGACGTCACCCCTCGGTGTCCCCCGGGTGGTGCCACCCCATTTTTGGTGCCACCCCCGCCCGTCGATGTCCCCATCTCTGTCCCCTCCCCCCCCCGTGTCCCCTCCCCCCCTCCCCCCCCGTGGGGTTTTTGTCACTTTTCCCTTTTCCCGCTCCTTTTTTTTGCCTTTTCCGGTCGCTTTTCCCCCTAAAGTGCGCTCGGGAGGGGGGAGGGGACACCGGGGGGGGGGAGGGGACACCGGGGGGGGGAGGGGACACCGGGAGGGGGGGGAGGGGACATTGGTGGGGGGAGGGGACACCGGGTGGGGGAGGGGCGGGGGGGTCAGTCAGTAGCGAACGCGGCCGCGAAAGTGCAAAAGGGGGGAGGGGCCGCGGGGGGAGGGGAGGGGGAGGGGGAGGGGCCTTGCACGGGGCTTTGCACGAGGAGGGTCCTTGCACGAGGATCGGCCTTGCACATGGAAGAATCTTGCACGAGGATCCTTGCACACGCGCTTTGCACGAGGATCCTTGCACGAGGATCGTCCTTGCACGTGGATCCTTGCACGAGGAGGGTCCTTGCACGTGGATCCTTGCACATGGATCATCCTTGCACGTGGATCTTTGCACGTGGCAGAATCTTGCACATGGATCCTTGCACGAGGACGATCCTTGCATGTGGCAGAATCTTGCATGTGGATCCTTGCACAAGGATCATCCTTGCACGTGGATCGTCCTTGCACATGGGCTTTGCACGCGGATCATCCTTGCACACGCGCTCTGCACAAGGGTTCTCACGTGAGGAGGATCCTTGCACATGGATCATCCTTGCACGTGCGCTTTGCACACGGGTTCTCACACGAGGAGGGTCCTTGCACATGGATCAGCCTTGCACGTGGCTCGTCCTTGCACACGAAATTTGCACAAGGGCTCTCGTGCAAGGAGGACCCGTGCAGGAGGTGGAATCTTGCACACCCGCTTTGCACGAGGAGGGTCCTTGCACGAGGAGCCTCGCACGTGGAACGTCCCTTGCACGCGGATCCTCACATGAGGAATGTCCCTTGCACATGGATCCTTGCACGAGGATGCGCCTTGCACACAACATTTTGCACGAGGAGGATCCGTGAATGTGGAAGAACCTTGCACACGGATCCTTGCACAAGGAGCGTCACATGCACGAGGGTTTCTTGCACAGGGATCCTTGCACGAGGACAAGGTTTTTGCACGTGGATCCTGGCACGAGGAACGTCCCTTGCACGTGGATTTGCTCGCTCAGCACGGATCCTTGCACACCCGCCCCCCTCATGCGAGGCCCCCCCGGTGGCGGTGACGGAGCGTGAGCGTGAGCGTGGGTGGGCGTGCAAGGGGGGGGTCAGGCGGGTGTGCAAGGGGGGTTTTGCACGAGGGTCGCCCCCAGCGCCGAGCGGGGCACGAGGGCGGCGGGGGAGGGGCGGGCCTTGCACGAGGGCGGCTCTTGCACACTCAGAATCGCACGGGGACCCCCTTGCACACTCACCATTGCACGGGGAGCCATTTGCACACTCACCATTGCACGGGGAGCCGTTTGCACACTCAGAATCTCACCGGGAGCCGTTTGCACACTCAGAATCTCACCGGGAGCCATTTGCACACTCAGAATCGCACTGGGAGCCATTTGCACACTCAGAATCTCACCGGGAGCCATTTGCACACTCAGAATTGCACGGGGACCCCCTTGCACACTCACAACTGAAGGAGGAGCTCTTTGCACACTGACCATCACACGGGGACCCATTTGCACACTCACAGCTGTACAGGGACCCATTTGCACGCTCAGAATTGCACCAGGGTGGGCCTTGCACACTCACCATGGCACGGGGAGCCATTTGCACACTCACAAGTGAATGAGGAGTCCTTTGCACGCTCAGAATTGCACAGGGACCCATTTGCACGCTCGCCATTGCACGGAGACCCCCCTTGCACACTCAAAACTCCGCCAAGCCGCCCTTGCACACTCACCAGGGCACAAGGACAGGCCTTTGCACACTCAGAACTGCACAAAGCCCCCCTTGCACACTCACCAGTGCACAAGGACGGCCCTTTGCACGCTCAGAACTGCACAAAGCCGCCCTTGCACACTCACCATTGCACGAGGGCCCCCCTTGCACACTCAGGCCTGCGCGTGGCCCCTCCCCCTGCACGCCCCCCCCCTTGCACACCCGCCTTGCACACGCGCCCCTCCCCCGCCCCCGGGGCTGGAATGTCGCTGCGATGCCGATAAGGTGCCGATGGGGGGGAGGGGTCGGGGGTCGGGATTTTGGGGGGCCCCGGGATAGTGGGGGGGGCCCCGACTCTGGGGGGGGGGAGGGGAGGGACCCCTGTAGTGGGGGAGGGGTCCCTGTGGTGGGGGAGGGGCCCCTGTGGTGGGGGAGGGGCCCCTTTGGGGGTGCAAAACGCTGCGGGGGGGGGGAGGGGCGGGCCCCGAATATTGGGGGAGGGGCTTTGGAGTGGGGGAGGGCTGATTTTGGGGGGGTTTTGCTGTTTTGGGGGGGTCCCTGTGCTCGCGGGGGGGGCCCAGACCTCTCCTCTCCCCCCCCCAATTTGGGGTGACTGGAAGCCCCTCCCACCTCCCAGTACCCCCAGTGCCCCCCCAGTCTCGTACTGGTCCCTGTGGCCCCTCCCAAATTTCACGGGGGTCCCCATTTCCTATGGGAACCCCCCCCCAAGATTTTGGGGACCTCCCCAACATTTCTGGGACCCCCCCCCTAAACTTCCATGGGGTCCATAAACCCCTGCTGGACCCCCCCCCCCCCAAAATTTATGGGGATCCTCTGCCACTTTTGGGGACTCCCGACCTCTTATGGGGACCCCAAATTTTTTGGGTGTCCCCCCCAAATTTTAAGGGGTCCCTCAATTCCTATGGGGCCCATGGGAGGCCCCCCCTCATTTATGGGGCCCCCCCAACCTCTGTGGGACCCCCACCCCCTCCAGTCCCCCCCAACACGGGGCAGGGACCCCCCCTCACCTCCGGGACCCCCCAAAACTCCTCCAGAGCCCCTCCCCCCATCCATGGGGCAACTCCCCCCCCCAAAACTCCCTCCCCCACCCCTCAGGTGCCCCCCCCCCGCCTGCCGGGGCCGCTCCCCTCCCCCACCGGGGAAGCCAAAGGTGGGGGGGGCCGTGCTGGGGGTGGGGGGGGGGAGGGGCGCGCCCCCCGCCCCTCCCCCCGCCCCGAGGAAGCCGCGCTCGGGCTCGGGCAGGACGAGGGCGAGGGGCAGCGGGAAGGGGAAGGGGTACGCGGCGACCAAGCGGGGCCCGAAGGGCAGCGGGAACGGGGTGGGGGGAGGGGCGGGGGGGGCGCGGGGACCCCCCCGAGGTGTCCCCCCCCATCCCCCACCCCCAAACCCCCCCCGGGGGCGTCCCCGAGCTCGGGGTCCCCCCCCGGGGCCCGGCAGAGCAGCGCCAGCGGCTGATCCTGCACCGGGAACCCCCCGGGGTCACCCACGGGGTCACCCCCACCGGTGTCACCCCCTCTGTCACCCATGGGGTCACCCCCTCTGTCACCCACAGTGTCACACCTGCCAGTGTCACCCCCGCCGGTGTCACCCGGGGCCGGCGGCACTGCGCCGGTGACACCGGGGGACACCGGGACCCCCCCTCTATCCGCCGCCGGTGGGGTGTAGGCGATGACCGTGGGAGGCGCCGGTGACCGCGGTGGTGACCCTGGCGGTGACCCCGGCGCTGACCCCGGCGCTGACCCCGGTGACCCCGGCGCTGACCCCGGCGGTGACCCCGGTGACCCCGGTGACCCCTGTGCGCGCCGCCGGTGCCGCTGGGCGTGGCGGCTGAGCGCGGCCGCCGTCTTGCACACCTTGGCGCAGGTGGGGCAGGCGAAGCGCAGCGACGGCCGCCGCCCCACGCGGCCCGGCGCCGTGCCCGCGGTCCCCACCGGCGCCTCGTGTCCCCGCTGGTGCTTCCGCAGCTTGCGCAGCGCCGGGAAGCTCTTCCCGCACACCCGGCACGGGTGCTGCCGCTCCCGGCGCCGCGCCGCGTCCCCGCGCTGCCGCCCGTCCTCGCCGTCGTCGCCCGTTGCGCGCCGCAGCGAGCGCAGCTTGCGCCGCCACCGCGGCTTCTTGGCGGCGCCGGGGGCGGCCGCGGTGCCGGCGGTGCCGCCCGCCTTCCTCTTGGGCTTGTAGGAGTAGTAGGGCCGCCAGAGCCGGTCCTCGGCGTCGCTGTCGTCGTCGCCGTCGCCGCGGCGCTCCTCGGCAGCGCCGTCGCCCCGCAGGTCGGTGCCGGAGATGCGGCGCTTGACGATGGCCTCCTCGCCGATGCGCACGGTGATCTGGCACAGCCCCTCGCCCGCCGCCGCCGAGCCCGCGTACGCCGGCTTGGCCACGTAGGTCATGGTGCGGCCGCCCCCGCCGGGGTTCTGCGGCGCCGTGGCGGCGGTGCCCTCGGTGGCCGCGCCCTCGGCGGCCGCGCGCTGCGCCTCGATGTAATCGCGCAGCACCTGCTTCTTGATGGGCACCGCCGGCGTCACCGGCGCAGCCGCCGGCGCCTCGGCCGCTCCCGGCGCCTCCTCGCCCGCCCGGCCGTTGTAGGCGATGACCGAGGCCGCGCCGCTGCCGCCGCCGCCGCGCACGATGACCGAGGGCGCCGCGCGGCCGTAGGCGATGACCGAGGCGGGCTCCGGCCGCGGCGGCGCCGCCGGCGGGAAGGCGGCGGCCCCGGCGTCCCCCGGCGCGGCGGCGGGCGCGGGCGCGGCGCCGTCGGGCACGGCGCCCTGGCTGTAGGTCTTGTAGGGCCGCTTGTTGGCCCGCATGGGCAGCAGGCGGTAGAGCTTGAGCGCGTTGAGCTTGGGCCGGTAGCCGCCGTTGGGCGTCTTCTCGGAGGCGATGAGGCCGGGGCTGATGCCGTGGAAGGCTTTTTGGTGCGTCTTGAGGTTGTAGTAGGTGACGAAGGTGTCCCAGCAGAAGATGCACTGGTAGCGGCGCTCGCCCGTGTGCCACACCTCGTGCTTGGTGCGGTACTCGGCCAGCGCGAACACCTTGTCGCAGTAGCGGCACGGGTACTTGCGGCGCCACGAGTGGACGTTGGCGTGGCGCTTCAGGCTGGACAGGGTCATGTAGGAGCGCTGGCAGACGCCGCACAGGTACAGCACCTGCCCGTCCACCACCTTCACCAGCGGCTCCTGCTCCGCGCCGGGCTCCAGCGCGCGGTGCCGCAGCAGCAGCGCCTTCTTGGCCGCTCTGGGCGCCGCCGCCGCGCTGTTTGTCGTCGTGGTGGTGGTGGTGGTGACGGCGCTGCTGGACACGGCGCTGTCGGTACCGGCGGTGTTGTTGTCACCGTCACCGCTGTCACCGTCGCGACAGCCGACCTCGTGTGTCTGCAGGCGCTTGACGTGGATGAAGCTCTTGCCGCAGTGCCGGCAGCACAGCCCGCGGCGCCCGCGGTGCAGCTTGGCGTGGAAGCCCAGCGCCGCCGCCGAGCCGAAGCTGCGCCCGCACAGCCCGCACCGCAGCGACGCCTCCGCCGCCTCCTCTGCCTCCTCCGCCGCCGGCGCCGCGTCCTCGCCCGCCTGGCCGGGCCGTGCCGCGCGGGCGGGCTCGGCGGCGGGCGCCGGAGGGCTCCAGGCGCCGTTCGTGTCCCGCGGCGCCGGAGGGGGAGCGGGCCCGGCCTCCAGGCCCTGCAGCGAGGGGATGCCGAGGCGCCGGCCCACGGCCCCCAGCGCCCGCGCGGCCGCCGGCGACGGCACGGCCAGGCGCGAGTTGTAGATGAAGTTGAGGACGTCGGAGAAGACGCCGGCCTGCACGCCCGGCAGCTCCAGCACCTGGGCGGGCGAGGGGCAGGTGGGCTCCTGGGCCAGCGCCCGCTTGAAGAAGGGGCTGGAGGCGGCCAGGACGTTCTTATGGGCGCGGAATTTGGTGTCCTCGGCGATGATGGTGACGTCGCAGAACTGCCCCCGCAGGCGCTGCTCGTTCAGCTCCAGCAGCAGCGCCCGGCAGTGCCCGGCGTCCGACACCTCCACGACCGGAGCCATCCCCGCGCCGGCCACCTGCGGGGACGCACGGGGTCATCACCTGGGCGGGCAGGGCCGGGGTTTGGGGTCACCTGGGTTCTTATTTGGGGTCCCCTGGGCTGGCGGGGCTGCGGTTTGGGGTCACCTGGGTTCTTATTTGGGGTCACCTGGGTGGGCGGGGCCACGGTTTGGGGTCACCCAGACACCTGGTTCATGGTTTGGGGTCACCTGGGTTCTTATTTGGGGTCACCTGGGCGGGTGGGGCCACGGTTTGGGGTCACCTGGGTTCTTATTTGGGGTCATCCACACACCTGATTCACAGTTTTGGGTCACCTGGGCAGGTGGGGCCATGGTTTGGGGTCACCCAGACACCTGGTTCACAGTTTGGGGTCGCCTGCGTGGACGGAGCCACGGTTTGGGGTCACCTGGGTTCTTATTTGGGGTCACCTGGGCTGGCGGAGCCACGGTTTGGGGTCACCTGGGTTCTTATTTGGGGTCACCTGGGCTGGCGGGGCTGCAGTTTGGGGTCACCTGGGTGGGTGGGGCCAGGGTTTGGGGTCACCTGGGCTCTTATTTGGGGTCACCTGGGTGGGCGGGGCCACGGTTTGGGGTCACCCAGACACCTGGTTCACGGTTTGGGGTCACCTGCGTGGGCAGAGCCACAGTTTGGGGTCACCTGGGTTCTTATTTGGGGTCACCTGGGCGGGCGGGGCTGCAGTTTGGGGTCACCTGGGTTCTTATTTGGGGTTCATCCACACACCTGGTTCACAGTTTGGGGTCACCTGTGTGGACGGAGCCACGGTTTGGGGTCACCTGGGTTCTTATTTGGGGTCACCTGGGTGGGCAGGGCCACGGTTTGGGGTCACCTGGGCGGGCGAGGCTGCGGTTTGGGGTCACCTGGGTTCTTATTTGGGGTCACCTGGGTGGGCGGGGCCACGGTTTGGGGTCACCTGGGTTCTTATTTGGGGTCACCTGGGCGGGCAGAGCCACGGTTTGGGGTCACCCAGACACCTGGTTCACAGTTTGGGGTCACCTGTGTGGACGGAGCCACGGTTTGGGGTCACCTGGGTTCTTATTTGGGGTTACCTGGGCGGGCGGGGCTGCGGTTTGGGGTCACCTGGGTTCTTATTTGGGGGTCATCCACACACCTGATTCACAGTTTTGGGTCACCTGGGTGGGTGGGGCCGGGGTTTGGGGGTCACGTAGTTCCTATTTGGGGTCACCTGCGTGGGCAGAGCCACGGTTTGGGGTCACCTGGGTTCTTATTTGGGGTCACCCAGACACCTGAGTGCCATATTTGGGGGTCACCTAGTTCGTATTTGGGGTCACCTGGGTGGGCAGGGCCGCGGTTTGGGGTCACCCAGACACCTGCTTCACTATTTGGGGTCACTCCGGGATTTTGGGGTCACTCTGGGGTTCGATGGCACCTGTCCTGGGGGTCCCTGTGGGGTTTAGGGGTCCCTGTGGGATTTTTTTGGGGTCTCTGTGGGGGTTTGGGGTCCCTGTGGGATTTTTTGGGGTTCTCTGTCCCTGTACCAGGGTTCCTGTGGGATTTTTCTGGGGTCCCTGTGGGGTTTTGAGGTCACTGTGGAATTTATGGGGTCCCTGTGGAGTTTTTTGGGGTCCCTGTGAAGTTTTCTGGGGTCCCTGTGGGATTTTTTGGGGTCCCTGTGGGGTTTTGGGGTTCCTGTGGGGTTTTTTGGGGTTCTCTGTCCCTGTACCAGGGTTCCTGTGGGATTTTTTGGGGGTCTCTGTGGGGTTTTGGGGTCCCTGTGGGATTTTTTGGGGTTCTTTGTCCCTGTCTCTAGGATTACTGTGGAGTATTTTGGGGTCCCTGTGGGGTTTTGAGGTCACTGTGGGATTTTTTGGGGTCCCTGTGGGATTTTTGGGCTCCCTGTGGGATTTTTTTGGGGTCCCTGTGGAGTTTTTTGGGGTCCCTGTGGAGTTTTTTAGGGTCCCTGTGGAGTTTTTTGGGGTCCCTGTGGGGTTTTGGGCTCCCTGTGGGGTTTTTTGGGGTTCTCTTTCCCTGTCCTGGGGGTCCCTGTGGGATTTTTTGGGGTCCCTGTGGGGTTTCTTGGGGTCCCTGTGGGGTCTTGGGGTCACTGTGGGATTTTTGGGGTCCCTGTGGGGTTCTTTGGGGTCCCTGTAGGGTTTTTTTGGGGTCCCTGTGGAGTTTTCTGGGGTCCCTGTGGGATTTTTTAGGGTCCCTGTGGAGTTTTTTGGGGTCCCTGTGGGATTTTTTGGGGTTCCTGTGGGGTTTTGAGGTCACTGTGGGATTTTTGGGGTCCCTGTGGGGTTTTTTGGGGTCCCTGTGGGATTTTTTGGGGTCCCTGTGGGATTTTTAGGGTCCCTGTAGGGGTTTTTTGGGGTCCTTGTGGAGTTTTTTGGGGTTCCCTGTCCCCGTCCCGGGCCCGCCGCCGCCATTTTGTGTCGGGGCCTGCCCGGCCTGAGGCGGCTCAAAATGGCGGACGGGACCGAACCACCGGGGAGGAAGCGCGGGGGGGAGCGGGGGCAGAACCATCAGGGAGGATGCGCGGGGGGAGCGGGGGCAGAACCACCGGGAGGAACCCCCAGAGCGTCCCAGTATCGCCCAGTATCGCCCAGTGCCCCTCCAGTATCGCCCAGTATCCCCCAGTGCCCCCCAGTGCCCCCCAGTATCCCCCAGTGCCCCTCCAGGATCGCCCAGTATCCTCCAGTGCCCTCCCAGTATCCCCCAGTGCCTCCAAGTGCCCTCCCAGTATCCCCCAGTGCCCCTCCAGTATCCCCCAGTATCCTCCAGTGCCCTCCCAGTGCCTCCCAGTATCTCCCAGTGCCCCTCCAGTATCGCCCAGTGCCCTCCCAGTGCTCCCCAGTAACCCCCAGTACCCCCCAGTGCCCCCCAGTATCCCCCAGTGCCCCTCCAGTATCCCCCAGTATCCTCCAGTGTCCTCCCAGTATCCCCCAGTATCCTCCAGTGCCCTCCCAGTGCCCCCCAGTACCCCCCAGTGCCCCCCAGTGCCCCCCAGTATTCCCCAGTGCCCTCCCAATATCCCCCAGTGCCCCTCCAGTATCCTCTCAGTATCCTCCAGTGCCCTCCCAGTGCCTCCCAGTATCCCCCAGTGCCCTCCCAGTGCCCTCCCAGTGCCCCCCAGTATCCCCCAGTGCCCCTCCAGTATCCCCCAGTATCCTCCAGTGCCCTCCCAGTATCCCCCAGTACCCTCCCAGTACCCCCCAGTATCCCCCAGTGCCTCCAAGTGCCCTCCCAGTGCCCCCCAGTGCCCCCCAGTGCCCTCCCAGTGTCTCCCAGTGCCCCCCAGTATCCCCCAGTATCCCCCAGTATCCCCCAGTACCCCCCCAGTGCCCACCAGTATCCCCCAGTACCCCCCAGTGCCCACCTGTGCGCGGGGCCCTCATGGACTGGGTGTTGCAGCTCCGGGGGTCCTCGGGGGGGGGTCACAGCCGGCCGGGCCTCCTGGGGGGGCAACACCGGGAGAGGGGTCACAACAGCGGGTTTGGGGTGAAACACCCGGATTTGGGGTAAAACACCGGGGTTTGGGGTGAAATACCCAGATTTGGGGTAAAACACCGCGGTTTGGGGTGCAATACCCGGATTTGGGGTAAAACACCGGGGTTTGGGTGTCGTACACCTGGATTTGGGGTGGAACACCCAGATTTGGGTGTAAAACACCGGATTTGGGGGAAAACACCCAGATTTGAGGGGGAACACCTGGATTTGGAGTGAAACACCCAGATTTGGGGGAAAACACCTGGATTTGGGGGAGAACACCCAGATTTGGGGGGGAACACCCATTTTTGGGTGTGAAAAACCCAGATTTGGGATTAAACACCCGGATTTGGGGGTACTCAGGGTCATTGAAGGCGTCATAACACCAGATTTGGGGGAACACCCAATTTTGGGTGTAAAACACACAGGGTTTTGGAGAAAAACCTGGATTTGGGTGTAAACCACCCAGATTTGGGATAAAACACACGGATTTGGGGTGAAACACCTGGATTTGGGGGAGAACACCCAGATTTGGGTGTAAAATACCCAGATTTGGGATGAAACACCCAGATATGGAGGGAAACACCTGCATTTGGGTGTAGACCACCCAGATTTGGGGTGAAACACCCAGATTTCAGGTTAAACACCCAGAGCTGGCAGGGAACACCCAGATTTGGGTGTAAAACACCCAGATTTGGGGTGAAACACCCAGGTTTGGGGGAAACACCTGGATTTGGGTGTAAAACACCCAGATTTGAGTGTATGACACCCGGATTTGGGAAGGAACACCCAGGTTTGGGGGAAACAGCCGGATTTGGGGAGGAACACCCAGATTTGGGTGTAAAATACCCAGATTTGGGGTGAAACACCCAGATATGAGGGAAACACCTGCATTTGGGTGTAGACCACCCAGATTTGGGGTGAAACACCCAGATTTCAGGTTAAACACCCAGAGCTGGCAGGGAACACCCAGGTTTGGGTGTAAAATACCCAGATTTGGGGTGAAACACCCAGATTTGGCATGGAACACCCAGATTTGGGTGTAAACCACCCAGATTTGGGGTGAAACACCCAGGTTTGGGGGAAACACCCGGATTTGGGTAGGAACACCCAGGTTTGGGGGAAACACCCGGATTTGGGGAGGAACACCCAGATTTGGGTGTAAACCACCCAGATTTGGGGTGAAACACCCAGATTTGGCACAGAACACCCAGATTCGGGTGTAAAACACACAGATTTGGGTGTACCCAGGCTCATCAGAGGTGTCACAACACCCGGACGCGGGTGGCAAAGTGACAGCGAGGGATTCTCCGGGGTGACGTCACCGTCACAGCAAAGGGACGGGTGTGACGTCATCTGGGGGGGGTGAAAGGTGACGTCATCACGTGGGAGAGTGACGTCACGGGTCAGGGCTGGTTGTCCCTGAGAGGGGAGGGGTGTGACGTCACTGCAGGGGGGGTTGGGGTGGCATGACGTCACCCCAACACTGGTGACAACACGGGGAGGGGGCGGGACAGTGTGACGTCATCGAGGTGACGTTGTGGGAGGGGTGGGGACACCTGGGGGGGCGGGGAGGTGACACAGGTGGGGGGGGCGGGACAACCTGACGCTACAACCGGAACCGCACGGGGGGGGGGGGGAGGGGGGGAGGAAAAGGCAGAGGGACCCCCCCACACACACACCCCGTGCACCCCCTCCCCCACCCCCGGACCCCCCAAACCCCTCCCCCATCACCCGGAACAACCCCCGAGTGTCACGGGGGGGGGAGGGGGGGCACACCCACCCCTCCCCCCCCTCCCCGCCCCCCCCAGGTACCCCCGGAGCCGCCTGACAGCGGCGTCCCGTCCGTGACGTCACCGGGGGGAGGCGGGAGTGTCACCCCGCCGTTACCATGGGAACAACTCCCCCCGCCCCCCCCGGACACACCCTTCACCTGCGGCCAATCAGGGGGCCGGGAGCGCCGGGCCACGCCCACCCCCCTGAGACCACGCCCACTCCGTGCTAACGGCAGCGCGCGCGCCGCTGACGTCATGGGCTCACCTGGATGCTCATTGGCTGGGCTGGGAGTGACGTCACGGGGCCCCGTCCTGCCGCGGGCGGTGTCGGAGGAGCAGGCGGAGGCTGAGGGGGCGGGGCCAGAGATGGGCGGGGTTAAAGGGGCGTGGCCACAAAGGGGCGGGGCTAAGGGAGAACGGGGGAACGCGGAAGTGTCCGCGCGACACGGGCGGGACAGCGCGGACAGGTGTGACACAGTGTGACACAGGTGTGACACACACAGACAGGTGTGACACGGACAGACAGGTGTGATACACATGGACAGGTGTGACACGGGCAGGTGTGATACACACAGACAGGTGTGACATGGACAGGTGTGACACGGACAGGTGTGACACACACGGACAGGTGTGATACACATGGACAGGTGTGACACAGTGTGACACAGGTGTGACACGGACAGGTGTGACACACACGGACAGGTGTGACATGGACAGGTGTGACACGGACAGGTGTGATAAACATGGACAGGTGTGACACGGACAGGTGTGACACGGACAGGTGTGACACAGTGTGACACAGGTGTGACACACACGGACAGGTGTGACACGGACAGGTGTGACACGGACAGACAGGTGTGATAAACATGGACAGGTGTGACACGGACAGGTGTGACACACACGGACAGGTGTGACACAGGTGTGACACACACGGACAGGTGTGACACACACGGACAGGTGTGACACGGACAGGTGTGACACGGACAGGTGTGACACAGACAGGTGTGACATGGACAGGTGTGACAGACAGGGACAGGTGTGACACACACACCTGGACATGCACAGAGAGGTGTGACACGCACAGCTGGACACGCACACAGATGTGACACACCCACACAACA
Organism: Taeniopygia guttata; assembly: GCF_003957565.2. Lineage (NCBI taxonomy): Eukaryota > Metazoa > Chordata > Aves > Passeriformes > Estrildidae > Taeniopygia > Taeniopygia guttata. The sequence continues at coordinate 710,964 of NC_054764.1, forward strand.
GCCACAGCACCTGTTGCACACGCACAACACCTGTGACACGCGTTGGACACAACAACTGCACACGGACACAACACACGCGGCCCCACAACCCCCACACAACCGTGCCCGGGTGTGCGGTTACACTCGGCCACAACGCACAGCCGTGCGCGGGTGTGACGCACAACCAAACGTGGATGTACAACCACACTCAGAACCTCCCCCACACAGACGTTTCACCCGCAGAGGGACAACTGCAGGTGGAAAAACAACCCCCACACAGCCCTCAAACTGACGCACAATCGCACACGGACGCTGACACAACCGCACACGGGAGTGACGCGCTCACAGCCACACGCAGAGGCACAACCGCACACGGGAGTGACGCGCTCACAGCCACACGCAGAGGCACAACCGCACAGGAACAGCCCCCACACAACCCTCGCGCGGGTGAACAACCGCATCGGGACAGCTGACGGACAGAGGCACAGCCGTACGCGGATCAACAACTGCACAGGGACGGCTGACACGCGCCCGCAGGGAGGGTGTGCGAGGGCACAGGCACAGCCGCACACGGAACACAGACACGACCCTCGGACAGGCGTACAACCGCACAAAAAACCCTCATAAAACCCTCAGACAGGTGCACAACTGCAAAACGTGACACAACCACACACGAACACACAACCGCACAAAAACCCCCTCACACAACCCTGAGTCGGGTGTACAACCGCACAAAAAACCCTCATACAGCTCTCAGACAGGCGCACAACCACACAACAACGCGACACAACCGCACAGGGACACTCGACAGGCAGAGCCACAACCGCCCACGGACAAACAACCCTCACACAACCCTCACAGGGCCGCACAACCGCACGGGGACGTGACACACAACCAGACGTGAACAGCCACGAGCACACGCAGGTGCACAACTGCACACGGACAAACAACCGGATACGGGACTTGACACAAACAACCAGACACGGACAAACAACCCCCACACAGCCCTGACACGGACACACAGCCAGACATGGACAAACACCCTCACGCGCACAGCCCCACATGGACATGACGCGCTTGGGCAGACAGACAAACACCCTCACAAACAACCAGACACGCACAAACACCTGCAGAGGCACAGCTCCACACGGACACAACAACTGCACAAACACCCCAACACAGGACTTGACACAAACAACCTGACACGCACAAACACCGGAACACGCACAGCCCTGACACGCTCAGACAGACGGACGGACAAACACCCGGACACGCACAAACACTCGCACAAACAACGGAACACGCACAGCCCCACACGACACGCTTGGACAGACGGACAAACACCCGCACAAACAACCAAACACAGGACTTGACACAAACACCCGGACATGCACAAACAACCCCCGCGAGCGGCCCTGGCACACCTGTACGCGCACACCCCGACCCGTCACCCTCACAGCCGCACGGGGACACCCGACACGCGCCCCCACACCCCCCTCGGGCCCCCCCACCCCGGCACAAACACGCAACAACACCGCCCCCCCCCCAAACCCCCGCCCGCGTCACCCCCCCCGTGTCACCCCCACCCCCCGTGTCACCCCTGTCACCCCCCCGGGGTCCACCCCCCCCCAGCAGCATTTGGGGGGGTTGGGGGGTGTCGGGTGTGATTTGGGGGGATCACAGCGGGGTCCTGCGGGGGGGAGGGACGTTTTGGGGTGCGGGGGGGGCCGCGGGTACTTTGGGGGGGTCCCAGGACACTTTGGGGGTCCCTGGGGACACTTTGGGGTCCTGCCAGGGTGGCTGGGGAGGGTCCGGGGGGCGTTTTGGGGGTGCAGGGGGGCGGGGGGGGGTTTTGGGGGGTGGGCGTGACCCGGGGCAGGGCGGGGGGTGGGGGTCGCGTTCCCCCCGCCCTGCCCCCCCCTCCCCTCCCCCCCCATCCCGCGGGGGTCGCGGGGCGGTGACAGCGCCGGGAGCGGGGCCGGGGGGGGCGCGGGGACCCCTCGGGAGGGGGGGGAGGGGGTGGGGGGGGTCCCGGCGCCCCGCGGGGGTCCCGGGGGGTGGGGGGGGGTCGTTACCGGGGCCTGTCCCGGGGCCGGGGATGTCGCGGCGGCGGCGGCGGCGGCGGCACAAGATGGAGGCGGCGCGTTGGGCCCCGGGTGGGAGGGAGGGAGGGACCCCCCCGCCCTCCCCACGGCGCGAGGACACGGGGGGGACACCGGGGGGGACACGGGGGGGACACGGGGGGGACACGGGGGGGACACCGGGGGGGACACGGGGGGGACACGGGGGGGACACGGGGGGATATGGGGGGGACACAGGGGGGACACGGGGGGGACACGGGGGGACACTGAGGGGGATATGGGGGGACACGGTGGGGGACATGGGGGAATATGGGGGGGACACGGGTGGGACATTGCGGGGGACACGGGGGGATATGGGGGGGACACGGGGGGGACACCGGGGGGGACATGATGGGGGACACGGGGGGGACACGGGGGGGGACACCGGGGGGAAGGGGGAGAAAATGGGGGGACACTGAAGGGGATATGGGGGGACACGGGGGGGCACACTGTGGGGGAAAAGGGGGGGGACATGGGGGGATATGGGGGGGACACGGGTGGGACATTGCGGTGGACACGGGGGGACATGGTGGGGAAAACAAGGGGACACTGGGGGGGTAGTGGGGGACACAGCGGGGACATGATGGGGGACACCGGGGGGATAGGGGGAGAAAACGGGGGGACACTGAGGGGGAAAAGGGGGGGACATGGGGGGACATGGGGGGACATGGTGGGGAAAGTCGGGGGACACTGGGGGGGATAGTGGGGGACACAGCGGGGACATGATGGGGGAAATGGGGACACAAGGGGGGACATTGGGGGGGGATATGGGGGCACACGGGGGGGACACTGGGGGACATATGGGGGGGAAATGGGGGAGATATGGGGGGACACAAAGGGGGACACCCCGGAGTGGGAGTGGGTGAGGGGACGGGGGGACAAGGGGGACGTGGTGGGGGGACAGTGGGACATCACCTGGGGGACACGGGGGGGCAGAGCTGGGGGGACAATCAGAGGGACACAAGCAGGGGTAAAAGGGGAGGACAGGGGGACACCAGCAGGGACATTTTGGGGACACAGCTGTGGGGACAGGGGGACAGAAGTGGGGGACACAAGGGGACATTTAGAGGACACAAGTGGGGGACACGTGGGGGACACAAGGGGACATTTGAGGGACAGAAGTGGGGGACACAAGGGGACATTTGAGGGACAGAAGTGGGGGACAGAAGTGGGGGACACAAGGGGACATTTGAGGGACAGAAGTGGGGGACAGGAGCAAGGGGCACAGGCGGGCAGGGGGACACAGAGGGGACAGGGGACACGGCCAGGGGTGTGACAGAAGTGGGGACACGGTTCGGGGGACAGAGCTGGGGGTCAGCAGGACACAAGGGGGGACACAGGGCTGAGGGGACGGGTGGCACGAGTGGGGGACAAAGTCACACAAAGGTGGGGACACGAGCACAGCACGCAATGAGACACGGGTGACACGGGAGGGGACACAATGAGACACGGGTGACGCTGACACACAACTGGGGACATGGGGAGACACAAGTGGGGACAAATTTGGGGTCACAATGACACAAAAAAGGACGCAGCGAGAGAGAGACACAGGGACAGAAGCGGGGACATGGTGACACACAACCACGGTGCCACAGCCCAAAAACGGGGACAAAACGGTGACAAAACCAGGGGGCAACAATGGCAGGGCCACAACAGGCACGGCCAGGTGTAGCAGGGACCCTGCTCAGGGTGTGGAGGGCTTCAGGTGTCACCGTGCCCTCGGTGTCACCTCCTGTGGCGTTGTCACCGTGGTGGGAGTGTTGTTTGTCTGGCTGTGCCGTGTGGGGCTGTGTCAGGCTGTAGCTGTAGGTTGTACCTCAGACTGTGTCACATTTTGTGTCTGATGGTGCTGTGTGGGGTTGTCACACCATGTCACACGGTGTCACAGTCGTGTCACGTTGTGTGTCACAGGTCAGGCTGTACCTTTGGGTTGTACCTCAGACTGTGTCACGTTTTGTGTCCGACTGTGCTGTGTGGGGTTGTCACACCATGTCACACGGTGTCACAGTCGTGTCACGTCGTGTGTCACGGGTCAGGCTGTAGCTGTGGGTTGTACCTCAGACTGTGTCACGTTTTGTGTCCGACGGTGCCGTGTGGGGTTGCCACATGATTTCGGGCTGTGTCACAGTCGTGTCATATGTCACATTTGTCACATTTTGTGTCCGACTGGGTCTTATGGGGCTGTCACACAATTTTGGGCTGTGTCACACGGTGTCACAGTCGTGTCACGTTGTGTGTCACGGGTCAGGCTGTACCTTTGGGTTGTACCTCAGACTGTGTTACAGTTGTGTCATATTTGTCACATTTGTGTCCGACTGTGCCATGTGGGGTTGTCACACGATTTCGGGCTGTGTCACAGTTGTGTCACATGTCACACCGTGTGTCTGGCTGTGCCGTGTGGGGCTGTGTCAGGCTGGAGCTTTGGGTTGTACCTCAGACTGTGTCACACTCATGTCACGTGTCACATTTGTCACATTTTGTGTCCGACTGTGCCTTGTGGGGTTGTCACACAATTTTGGGCTGTGTCACGTGTTACGCTGTGCGTCAGGCTGTGGCTTTGGGTTGTACCTCAGACTGTGTCACATTCTGTGTCTGACTGTGCCTTGTGGGGTTGTCACGCTGTGTCACACGGTGTCACAGTCGCATCACACCGTGTCACAGGCTGTACGTTTGGGTTGTACCTCAAACTGTGTCACATTTTGTGTCCGACTGTGCCACGTGGGGCTGTCACACAATTTCGGGCTGTGCCACACAGTGTCACAGTTGTGTCACGGGTCAGGCTGTACCTTTGGGTTGTACCTCAGACTGTGTCACATTTTGTGTCCGACTGTGCCGTGCGGGGTTGTCACGCTGTGTCACACCGTGTGTTGTCACATCGTGTGTCACGGGTCAGGCTGTACCTTTGGGTTGTACCTCAGACTGTGTCACACTCGTGTCACCTCGCGTGTCCGGCTGTGCCGTGCTCACGCCGTGGCCCGGTGACACCCTGTGATGTCACACCCCGTGACGTCACCCCTCCCCTGGTGACATGGGGGAAGCTCCCCCCACTCCTGACCCCCCAAATCCCCCCCTGCTCCCCAAATTTCTCCTTCTGTGTCCCTGAATCCCCAAAATCGCCCCAACCCCTCGTGCTCCCCAAAAACCCCGCTCTCCTTCTGCCCTTCTCCCCCAAATTCCCCTTTCTTGCCATAATTGTCCCCAGAACCTCCTGCTCCTCCTGGATGCCCCTCCCTGACCCCCAAACACCAAAATTCTCCTTTTTCCCCTCCAGTTTTGGCCCCTGGTCCTTCCTGCCCCTCCCAAACTCTCCTCAAACGTGCTTTTACTGCTCCAGGTGCCCCCCCAAACCCGACTGCTGCCCCAAAACACCCCAAACCTCCCTCCTCCCCCCCACATCCCGCTCCTTGTCTGCAATCGTCCCCCAAACGCTCCTGCCTCGCTAAATGCCCCTTTCCTACCCCAATTATAGCCCCACACTCCTCCTCCTCTGCCAACCACCTTCAAGTCCTTAAGTCTGCCCTCAACCCCTCCTAACCCCCTCAAATTTCCCCTTCCCGCTCCTAAAATACTCCTCCAACAGCGCTGCGCCTCTCCCAGCCCCTTCCCCAGCGCCCCTCCGGAACAGGCCCTGAAGCCTCGGCCTTTCCCAGCGGCCGCGGCCGGGTCGGGAGCGCCGGGAGCGGCCGGGCCGGGCGGGCGAGGCCGGGGCTGCGCAGGCCGCGGCTGGAGCGGCGCTTCGGCCGTTTCCGGCACCGTCCGCCTCTGCTTCGACCGCTTTCGTCAGATCTCGGTAATCTCCGGCATCTTCCGCTCGTGCTTCGGCATCTTTCGATAACTTCCGTCAACGCTTCGGGCAGTTCCGTCTCTTTCCGTCAGCGTTCGGGCACTGCCGGGGAACTTCGATCGTTTCCGTCACTCTCCGGAGACCCTTCGGCGATCTCCGCCCGCTTCCGTCACCACTTCGGAAATCTCCGCCAATCTCCGCCATCCTCCCTCCGCCCCCGCGATCTCCCGGCGCTCCGCCTCGGGGGGGCGGCGCTTTTAAAATGAATTATTCATGAACCGATCCCACCGTGCTGGAAGCGGGGTTGGGGGTCACGGTCCGACGACGGCGCGTCCCGTGAGGGCTTCACGGAGCGGCCGGCGCGGAGCTTCCCCTTCCCCGCTGCTCGTCCGCCTCACGGGCCGTGACGGGACTCGTCTCTCCTTTTCTTTCCCGCTCTCCCCCCCCCTTTGCCGGTGAGGCGCTTGGTACGCTCCGGCCACGCCCCCTCCGGCGGCGCGCGGGGGCCGAGTCTATATAACGCGGCGCCGGCGCCTCACAGCGCTCAGTCGCGCCTTGAGCGCGGAGCGGCCGGAGCGGAGAAGGGGAAGCTCCGCCCTGGAGGCTCCGTGAGGCGCCGGTTCCCCGGTGGGGTTTAAACTCGCCGCTCCCTCCCAACCCCCTCCGTGAAGGGGTCGGTTCCGAACAGCCGGAGCGGCGCGAGGCCGCGGCCCCACCGGCGCCATGCACGGCGGGCCGCCCTCGGGCGACAGCGCCTGCCCGCTGCGCACCATCAAACGAGTCCAGTTCGGGATCCTGAGCCCCGATGAGATGGTACCGGGGCCGGGGCGGCGCGGACGGGCCCGCGGGGCCGGCGGCTGGGGGCGAGGGGCGGCGGGAAATGGCGGCGGGGCAGCGAGAGCGGCGGGCGGAGCGGCCCCGGGCGGGGACAGCGCCCCCCGCCGGCCCGGAGGGGATCTGGGGGGTCCTCGGCGGCTCCGGGGCCACGAACGCGGCCCTGGAAGGGGTTGGGGTGCCCGGGGAGCCTCTGGGAGGGCATTGGGGTGTCCCAGAGTGGCTCAGAATCCTCTGGCGGCGTTTTGGCGTCTCTAGGAGTGGCTCAGAGAGCCCCGGGATGAGTTTCGGGGTCCCTGGGGGTGCCCTGGAGGCCTCGGGAAAAGCACTGGGGTGCCTTGGAGGGGTTTTGGGGTGTCCTGGGTCTCTGGAGGTGTCTGTGGGGAGCCTTGGAAGAGCTTCAGGCTGGTGTGAAGGACACTTGGGGTGCCTGGGGGTTTTTAGGGGAGTTCTGGAAGAGGTTTGGAGTGTCCTGGAGGAGTTTTGGGGGTTCCTGAGAGTCACTCGGAGCCCTGGAGGAGTTTTGGGGGTCCCTGGGAGTTGCTCAGACAGCCCAGGAGGGATTTTGGGACCCCTGGAAGTTGTTTAGGGAGCCCTGGATGGATTTTGGGGTCCCTGGGAGCTGCTCAGTGAACCCAGGTGGGATTTTGGGGTCCCTGGGAGCTGCTCAGGGGGCCCAGGTGGGATTTTCGGGTCCCTGGGAGTCACTCAGGGAGCCCAGGTGGGATTTTGGGGTGATTAAAGGGGGGGGTCACTTGGGGTACCCCCAACCCCTTTAGTGTTTCTGAGGGGGGCTCGTGGATGAATTTGGGGTTCCCCGGGTGCCTCAGTTTCCCTTTTGCCCCCCCAGAAACGGATGTCGGTGACCGAGGGGGGCATCAAGTACCCCGAAACCACCGAGGGGGGACGCCCCAAACTGGGGGGGCTGATGGACCCCCGGCAGGGCGTCATCGAGAGGACGGGGCGCTGCCAGACCTGTGCCGGTGAGCTGGGGGGCCCTGAACCCCAAAATCCTCCCGGGAGGGGCCCTGAACCCCAAAATCCTCCTGGGAGGGGCCCTGAACCCCAAAATCCTCCTTGGAGGGGCCCTGAACCCCAAAATCCTCCTTGGAGGGGCCCTGAACCCCAAAATCCTCACGGGAGGGGCCCTGAACCCCAAAATCCTCATGGGAGGGGACCCTGAACCCCAAAATCCTCATGGGAGGGGCCCTGAACCCCAAAATCCTCACGGGAGGGACCCTGAACCCCAAAATCCTCCTGGGAGGGGGCCCTGAACCCCAAATTCCTCATGGGAGGGGTCCTGAACCCCAAAATCTTCATGGGAGGGGCCCTGAACCCAAAATCCTCCTGGGAGGGGCCCTGAACCCCAAAATCCTCCTGGGAGGGGACCCTGAACCCCAAAATCCTCATGGGAAGGGGCCCTGAACCCCAAAATTCCTCTTGGGGGTCCCCCAAAGCCCCAAATCTTCATAGGGAGGGGGCTCTAAACCCCCTAAAATTCTCCTGGTTTTGGGGGGATTTGTTGATTTTGGGGTGTCCTTTTTTGTGGGTTTCCCCTTTTTGGGGAGCTCCCCTCATTTTCCTTTCCCCAAATTTCACTTTTGCCTCACCCATGGGATTTCCTGAGGGAGACTTCAGTATTTTTGGGGTTTTTTTTTCTCTTATTTTGGGGTCTCTTTTTTGGGGGTGATGTCGCCCTTTTTTTGGGGTTTTCCTTTTTTTAGGGCGGAGTTTCTTGTTTTTTGGGGTGTTCCCTCTTTTTAAGTGTTTTTAGGGTTTTTTTAGCTTTTTTAAAGGTTTCTTTACGGTTTCTTTGGGGTATTTTAGGGTTTTTTTAGGGGTTTTTTAGAGGTTTTTTAGGGGTTTTTTAGAGGTTTTTTAGGGTTTTTCCCTCCCACCCCAAAACCCCATTCTGGGGGGCTTCCCCTCTATCCCAACCCAGTTTTGGGGTGCCCCCCAACCCGATTTTGGGGTGTCCCCAGGGAACATGACGGAGTGTCCGGGCCACTTTGGCCACATCGAGCTGGCCAAGCCCGTGTTCCACGTGGGCTTTTTGGGCAAAACCATGAAAATCCTGCGCTGCGTCTGCTTCTTCTGCTCCAAGCTGCTCGTGGACTCGGTGAGACCCCAAAACCTCCGGGGCACCCCCACATTTCGGGGCAGGGGTCGGTTTTGGGTGGAAAATGCCCCAAAATGGCTCCGTGGTGGCACCTCGGGGACATCCTGGGGACACATTGGGGTTGGGGTTGGGGGATTTTGGGACCATTTTGGGGTGACACTGGAGAGGGTGACAGTGAGGGGACACCGAGAAGAGGTGACAAAATTGGGGGACACCACGAAAAAGTGACAAATTTGGGGACACCAAGAAAAAGTGACAAAATTGGGGGACACCAAGGGGAGGTGACAAAGTTGGGGGACATCAGGAGAGGGTGACAAAATTTGGGGACACTGAGAAAAAGGTGACAAAATTTGGGACACATCAAGAATTGGGGGACGCAGAGTTGTCACCTGCTGGGTGGACCTGGAAGCTCTGGAGATGGTGAAGGACCACAATGCGACAACACCAAACACCCAAAATCACTTTTTATGACCCCAAAACCACAACATGACCCAAAAATGGCCTTTTCTGACCCCAAAATGGCCTTTTTTGACCCCAAACCTGTGTTTTTTTTGGCAGAACAACCCCAAGATCAAGGACATCCTGGGCAAGTCCAAGGGGCAGCCCAAGAAGAGGCTGACCCACGTCTACGACCTCTGCAAGGGCAAGAACATCTGCGAGGGCGGCGAGGAGATGGACCACAAGTTCGGCGTGGAGCAGCCCGAGGGCGACGAGGACCTCACCAAGGAGAAGGTGGGCACCCCAAAATCCCCCTTGGTGGCCCCAAAATCCCCATTTGTGGCCCCAAAATCCCCGTTGGTGGCCCCAAATTCCTGTTCTGGCACAGAATTCTCATGTGTGGCCCCAGAACTTCTGTTTGTGGTCTATTTTCCTTGGCACTACCAGCCCCTGTTGCTAACCCCTATAATTCCCCATTTTTTATCCAATAACCCCATTTTTCACCCCAATAATCTCATGTTTTACTCCAATAACCCCATTTTTAACCCAAATAACCCCATTTTTAACCCAAATAATCCCCATTTTCCCTGCTTTAGGGTCACGGTGGCTGCAGGCGCTACCAGCCCCTGTTGCTAACCCAAATAATTCCCCTTTTTCACCCCAATGACCCCATGTTTCACCCCAATAACCCCATGTTTCACCCCGATAACCCCATTTTTCACCCCGATAACCCCATGTTTAACCCCGATAAATCCCATTTTTCACCCTAATGACCCCATTTTTCACCCCAATGACCCCATTTTTAACCCGAATAACCCCATTTTTAACCCAAACAACCCCATTTCTCCCCTATTTCCCCCCATTTTAGGGCCACGGTGGCTGCAGGCGCTACCAGCCCTTGTTGCTAACCCAAATAATTCCCCCTTTTCACCCCAATGACCCCATTTTTAACCCCAATAACCCCATTTTTAACCCAAACAACCCCATTTCTCCCCTATTTCCCCCCGTTTTAGGGCCACGGTGGCTGCGGGCACTACCAGCCCTTGTTGCTAACCCAAATAATTCCCCATGTTTCACCCCAATAACCCCATTTTTCACCCCAATAACCCCATTTCTCCCCCGTTTCCCCCCGTTTCAGGGCCACGGCGGCTGCGGGCGCTACCAGCCCTTGTTGCTAACCCAAATAATTCCCCTTTTTCACCCTGGTAACCCCATGTTTCACCCCAATAGCCCCATTTTTAACCCAAATAACCCCATTTTTCACCCCAATAACCCCATTTTTCACCCCAATAACCCCATTTTTCACCCGATAACCCCATTTTTCACCCCAATGACCCCATTTTTAACCCCAATAACCCCATTTTTCACCCATTTCCCCCCGTTTCAGGGCCACGGCGGCTGCGGGCGCTACCAGCCCCTGTTGCTAACCCAAATAATTCCCCTTTTTCACCCCAATAACCCAATTTTTAACCCCATTTTTAACCTGAATAACCCCATTTTTCACCCTGATAACCCCATTTTTCACCCCAATGACCCCATTTCTCCCCCGTTTCCCCCCGTTTCAGGGCCACGGCGGCTGCGGGCGCTACCAGCCGCGCATCCGGCGCTCGGGGCTGGAGCTGTACGCCGAGTGGAAGCACGTCAACGAGGACTCGCAGGAGAAGAAGATCCTGCTGAGCCCCGAGCGCGTGCACGAGATCTTCAAGCGCATCTCGGACGAGGAGTGCTTCGTGCTGGGCATGGACCCCAAATTCGCCCGGCCCGAGTGGATGGTGTGCACCGTGCTGCCCGTGCCGCCGCTGTCCGTGCGCCCGGCCGTGGTCATGCAGGGCTCTGCCCGCAACCAGGTGGGGTTTGGGGTCAGATTCTGGGGTTTTGGGGCTGATTTTCTGGGGTTTGGGGTCATTCTGTGGGGTTTTGGTGTCGGTTTTTGGGGTTTTGGGGGTGTTTGGGGTGTTTGGTGTGCACCGTGCTGCCCGTGCCGCCGCTGTCCGTGCGCCCGGCCGTGGTCATGCAGGGCTCTGCCCGCAACCAGGTGGGGTCTGGGGTCATTCTGTGGGATTTTGGTGTCAGTTTTTAGGGTTTTTGGGGTTTTTGGCGTGGATTTGGGGGTTATTGGGGTGTTTGGGGCGCTGTACTGCCCATGTCCCCAGCCATGGTCATGCAGGGCTCTGCCTGCACCCAGGTGGGGGTTTGGGTCATACTGGGGATGTTTGGGGTGGTTTTGGGGATGTTTGGGGTGGTTTTGGGGGTGTTTGGGGCAGTTTGGGGTGGTTTTGGGGTGTTTGGGGCACTGTGCTGCCCGTGGCCCCAGCCATGGTCATGCAGGGCTCTGCCTGCACCCAGGTGGGCGCTGGGGCAGCTTTTGGGGGATCCCTGATGCTTTTTGGGGTCTCCTCACTTCTTTGGGGTCCCCAGTCCCTTTTTGGGGTCACCCCCAATACACTTTGGGGTCTCCCTGTTTTATTCCCACCCCAAATCCACCCTCACCTTTCCCACGGCACTTTGGGTTTTCTCACCTCCCTTTATCACTGTCAAACCTCCTAACTAATAAATTTTGGGGTCGCCCCACTAATTTTGGGGTGTTTCCAGGATGACCTGACCCACAAACTGGCCGACATCGTCAAGATCAACAACCAACTGCGGCGCAACGAGCAGAACGGGGCGGCCGCGCACGTCATCGCCGAGGACGTCAAGCTGCTGCAGTTCCACGTGGCCACCATGGTGGACAACGAGCTGCCCGGCCTGCCCCGGGTACAGAGGGGTCACGGGGGGGTTTTGGGGTGTCCTGGAGAGGTTTTAGGGGTCACAGAGGGGTTTTGGGGTGACACAAGGTGAGGGACATTCAGGTGGTGGCCCCAAGTCGTGGCTGTGGATGTCGAGCTGCTGTAGGTCCATGTGGGGACAACGAGCGCCCAGGGTCCAGGAGAGTCTGGGGGTGTCCCAGAGGGGGTTTGGGGTGTCCCAGAGGGGGTTTGGGGTGTCCTGGAGAGATTTTAGGGGTCACAGAGGGGTTTTGGGGTGACACAAGGTGAGGGACATTCAGGTGGTGGCCTCAGGTTGTGGCCGTGGATGTCAAGCTGCTGTAGGTCCACGTGGCCACCGTGGTGGACAACGAGCTGCCCAGGGTCCAGGAGAGTCTGGGGGTGTCCCAGAGGGGGTTTGGGGTGTCCCAGAGAGGTTTTGGGGTGTCCTAGAGAGATTTTAGGGGTCACAGAGGGGTTTTGGGGTGACACAAGGTGAGGGACATTCAGGTGGTGGCCTCAGGTCGTGGCTGTGGATGTCAAGCTGCTGTAGGTCCACGTGGGGACAATGAGCTGCCCAGGGTCCAGGAGAGTCTGGGGGTGTCCCAGAGGGGGTTTCGGGTGTCCCAGAGAGGTTTTGGGGTGTCCTGGAGAGATTTTAGGGGTCACAGAGGGGTTTTGGGGTGACACAAGGTGAGGGACATTCAGGTGGTGGCATCAGGTTGTGGCTGTGGATGTCAAGCTGCTGTAGGTCCACGTGGCCACCGTGGTGGACAACGAGCTGCCCAGGGTCCAGGAGAGTCTGGGGGTGTCCCAGAGGGGGTTTGGGGTGTCCCAGAGAGGTTTTGGGGTGTCCCAGATGGGTTTTGGGGGTCCCAGCTGGGACACAAAGGGGACAAGCAGGGACAGAGCAGCCTGGGAACCCCCTGAGCCCCCCAAAGTCCCAGCAGGAGCTGGGGACATTCCCAGGGTGATCAATTTATATCCCACGGTTGATTTTGGATTTTTGGGGTGATTTTGGTGGTTCCAACCCCCCTGAACCCCAAATTTCTCCTCCCCCAGCTCATGCAGAATTTAGGGGCTCCCCCAAATGTGTTTCTCTGCCCTGAACCCTCACAAGAACCCAGGGTGATCAATTTATGTCCCACGGTTGATTTTGGATTTTTGGGGTGATTTTGGTGGTTCCAACCCCCCTGAACCCCAAATTTCTCCAGCCCCCAGGCCATGCAGAATTTAGGGGCTCCCCCAAATGTGTTTTTCTGCCCTGAACCCTCACAAGAACCCAGGGTGATCAATTTGTGTCCCGCAGTGGATTTTGGATTTTTGGGGTGATTTTTTGGGTTCCAACCCCCCTGAACCCCCAATTTCTCCGCCCCCAGGCCATGCAGAATTTAGGGGCTCCCCCAAATGTGTTTTGCTCCCCCAAACCCCTCCCTGAACCCTCACAAGAACGCAGGGTGACAATTTGTGTCCCGCAGTGGATTTTGGATTTTTGGGGTGATTTTGGTGATTCCAACCCCCCTGAACCCCAAATTTCTCCTCCCCCAGGCCATGCAGAAGTCGGGGCGCCCCCTGAAGTCCCTGAAGCAGCGGCTGAAGGGGAAGGAGGGTCGGGTTCGGGGCAACCTCATGGGCAAACGCGTGGATTTCTCCGCCCGCACCGTCATCACCCCCGACCCCAACCTGGCCATCGACCAGGTGGGCGTCCCGCGCTCCATCGCCGCCAACATGACCTTCGCCGAGATCGTCACGCCCTTCAACATCGACAGGTGGGCTTTGGGGGGATTTGGGGGGGTTTTGGGGGGATTTATGGGGCTTTGGGATGGATTTATGGGGGTTTGGGATGGTTTTATGGGAGTTTGGGGTCGATTTGTGGAGGTTTGGGATGAATTTTTTGGTGTTGGTGTCCCCCACTCCATCACCACCAACATGGTCTTCACTGAGATCATCACCCCTTCAGCATTGGCAGGTGGGGTTTGGGTGATTTATGGGGTTTGGGATGGATTTATGGGGGTTTGGGATGGATGTATGGGGGTTTGGGATGGATTTATGGGTGTTTGGGGTTGATTTGTGGAGGTTTGGGATGGTTTTATGGGGGTTTGGTGTTGGTGTCCCGCGCTCCATCACCACCAACATGATCTTCACCGACATCATCACCCCTTTGACATCGGCAGGTGGGGTTTGTAGGGGATTTATGGAGGTTTGGGATGGATTTATGGGGTTTTGGGATGGATTTATGGGGTTTTGGGATGGATTCCTGGGGTTTTGGGATGGATTCCTGGGGTTTTGGGATGGGTATCCCCTGCTCCATCACCATCACTGTCACCATGGGTGACTGGAGGAGTTTGGGGCAGATTTTGGGGCGTTTGGGGTGAATTTGGGGAAGTGTTTGGTGTGGTTGGAGGAGTCTGGAGCAGCTCAGGGATTAAGGGGGATAAATTAAAGGGGATTTGGGGGATTTTAGGACAGGTGTGGGGCAGTTTTGGGATGATTTAGGAACATTCAGTGAGTTTTGGGGTGGACACAGGGATATGGGGGGACATTAGGATTATTTTGAGTCAATCCCAATAACCCAAAACCACCCCAAACACCCTTTAAACCCCACTGCTCCTCCTCAAGGTGCCTCTGAGAGCGGTGAGGTGAATCCCTGACCCCCAAAATCCCCATAACTGACCCCAAAACCCCGTAGGCTGCAGGAGCTGGTGCGCAGGGGGAACAGTCAGTACCCCGGGGCCAAGTACATCATCCGGGACAACGGGGACAGGATCGACCTCCGCTTCCACCCCAAGCCCAGCGACCTCCACCTGCAGATCGGCTACAAGGTCAGCGCCCCAAAACCCCAAAATCCCAAAACCCACCCAGCACCCCAAAATCCCAAAACCCCAAAACCCACCCAGCGCCCCAAAACCCCAAAACTCACCCCGGGGCTCCCAAAAAATGAGGGACGCCAAAAACTGGGACTTGAACCCGTGACTGTAGGGGGGGGATTGTTGGTTTGGGGGTTCGGAGCTTTGGGGTTGGGTCAGTCCCTGATTTTGGGGTTCAGACCTGTGGATTTGGGGTTCAGATCCTGATTTTGGGGTTCAGAGCTCTGGAATTCTGAGATCTGTCCCTGATTTTGGGGTTCACAACTGGACTTGGGGTTTAAATCCTGATTTTGGGGTTCAGAGCTCTGGTTTTGGGGTTCAGATCCTGATTTTGGGGTTCAGATCCTGATTTTGGGGTTCAGAGCTCTGGATTTGGGGTTCATATCTGATTTTGAGGTTCAGAGCTCTGATTTTGGGGTTCAATCCCTGATTTTGGGGTTCAGAGCTCTGGGTTTGGAGTTCAGTCCCTGATTTTGGGATTCAGAGCTCTGGTTTTGGGGTTCAGATCCTGATTTTGGGGTTCAGAGTTCTGGTTTTGGGGTTCAAATCCTGATTTTGGGGTTCAGAGCTCTGGGTTTGGGGTTCAGAGCCTGATTTTGGGGTTCAGATCTCTAGGTTTGGGGTTCAGATCCTGATTTTGGGGTTCAGAGCTCTGGATTTGGGGCTCAATCCCTGATTTTGGGGTTCAGAGCTCTGGATTGGGTTTCAATCCCTGATTTTGGGGTTCTCAGCTCTGGATTTGGGGTTCAATCCATAATGTTGGGATCCTAATTCTAGATGTTGGTTTCAATCCAAAATTTTGTGTTGAAATCTCTGAAATTTGAGGTTCAATCCTCAATTTTTGGCCTTCACCACCACCAGGGAGTGAATTTAACCCCAAACCCTCATTCTCCTCGCTCTGACCCCACCGTTTTTGGGGGGAAGATGCCGTTTTTGGGGTGTCCCCCATTTTTGGGGTGTCCCCCTGACTCCTGGGGGGCTTTGGGGACAGGTGGAGCGTCACATGTGCGACGGGGACATCGTCATCTTCAACCGGCAGCCCACCCTGCACAAGATGTCCATGATGGGTCACCGGGTCAGGATCCTGCCCTGGTCCACCTTCCGGCTGAATCTGAGGTGAAACACCCCAAAAACCCCAAAGTTAACCCCAAATCCTGCCCTGGTCCACCTTCAGGCTGAATCTGAGGTGAAACACCCCAAAAACCCCAAAATTAACCCCAAAATTATCCCAAATCTTGCCCTGGTCCAACTTCCCTCTGAATTTGAGGTCCCAGATGTCCCCACAACGTCCCCGATGTCCCCAATGTCCCCACAATGTCCCAGATGTCCCCACAACGTCCCTGATGTCCCCACAGTGTCACCATGCCCTACAACGGTGATGAGATGAACCTGCCCTGGGTCCCTGCCATGACCCCAATGTTCGAGATGTCCCAGTGTCCCCACAATGTCCCCAATGTCCCCACATTGTCCCTGAGATCCCAGATGTCCCCACAACGTCCCAGTGACCCCACCAATGTCCCCACAGTGTCATCATGCCCTACAATGGTGATGAGATGAACCTGCCCTGGGTCCCTGCCATGACCCCAATGTCCCTGAGATCCCAGATGTCCCCACAATGTCCCCACAATGTCCCTGAGATCCCAGATGTCCCCACAATGTCCCAGTGACCCCACCAATGTCCCCGCAGTGTCACCACACCCCACAACGGTGATGAGATGAACCTGTCCCATGTCCCTGCCATGACCCCAATGTCCCAGATGTCCCCACAATGTCCCAATGTCCCTGAGATCCCTGATGTCCCCACAACGTCCCTGATGTCCCCACAATGTCACTGAGATCCCAGATGTCCCCACAACGTCCCCAGTGTCCCCACAATGTCCTGGTGTCCCCACAATGTCCCCAATGTCCCCACAACGTCCCCAATGTCCCTGAGATCCCTGATGTCCCAGTGTCCCCACAATGTCCCTGATGTCCCCACAACGTCTCCGATGTCCCCGCAGTGTCACCACACCCCATAATGGTGATGAGATGAACTTGTCCCGTGTCCCTGCCGTGACCCCAATGTTTCAGATGTCCCAGATGTCCCTCCAATGTCCCCATGATGTCCCCGATGTCCCCACAGTGTCACCACGCCCTACAACGGTGATGAGATGAACCTGCCCTGTGTTCCTGCCATGACCCCAATGTCCCTGAGATCCCAGTGTCCCCACAATGTCCCCGATGTCCCTGATGTCCCTGATGTCCCCACAATGTCCCTGAGATCCCTGATGTCCCAGTGTCCCCACAATGTCCCCGATGTCCCTGAGATCCCTGATGTCCCCACAATGTCCCAATGTCCCTGAGATCCCAGATGTCCCCACAACGTCCCTGATGTCCCTGATGTCCCCACAGCGTCACCACGCCCTACAACGCCGACTTTGACGGCGATGAGATGAACCTGCACCTGCCGCAGTCGCTGGAGACGCGGGCGGAGATCCAGGAGCTGGCCATGGTGCCCAGGATGATCGTCACCCCCCAGAGCAACCGGCCCGTCATGGGCATCGTGCAGGACACGCTGACGGCCGTGCGCAAGTTCACCAAGAGGGACGTCTTCCTCGAGAGGGTCGGTTTGGGGGGATTTTGGGGGAGTTTAGGTGGATTTGAGATGATTTAGGGTGGTTTGGGGTCATTTGTGGTGGTTTTGGGGTGATGGATGATGGTTTGGGGTGATGGACGGTGGTTTTGGGGTGGTTTCTGCTGCCTTGGACACGCTGATGGTTGTATTGAAGGTCACCAAGAGGGACGTCTTCCTCGAGAGGGTCGGTTTGGGGGGATTTTGGGGGAGTTTAGGTTGATTTGAGATGATTTAGGGTTGGTTTGGGGTCATTCGTGGTGGTTTTGGGGTGATGGATGGTGGTTTTGGGGTGGTTTCTGCTGCGTTGGACACGCTGACGGCCGTGCGCAAGTTCACCAAGAGGGACGTCTTCCTCGAGAGGGTCGGTTTGGGGGCGATTTTGGGGGTTTTGGGGGAGTTTAGGTTGATTTGAGATGATTTGGGGTTGGTTTGGGGTCATTCGTGGTGGTTTTGGGGTCATTTGTGGTGGTTTTGGGGTGATGGACGGTGGTTTTGAGGTGGTTTCTGCTGCCATTGTGTTGGACATGCTGATGGTTGTGCGCAAGGTCACCAAGAGGGACGTCTTCCTCGAGAGGGTCGGTTTGGGGGGATTTTGGGGTTGTTTGGGGGGATTTGAGGTGATTTGGGGTTGGTTTGGGGTCATTTGTGGTGGTTTTGGGGAGATGGATGATGGTTTTGGGGTGATGGACTATGGTTTTGGGGTGATGGACGATGGTTTTGGGGTAATGGACGGTGGTTTTGGGGTGATGGATGATGGTTTTGGGGTGATGGACGGTGGTTTTGGGGTGATGGATGATGGTTTTGGGGTGATGGACGGTGGTTTTGGGGTGATGGATGATGGTTTTGGGGTGATGGACGGTGGTTTTGGGGTGATGGATGATGGTTTTGGGGTGATGGACGGTGGTTTTGGGGTGATGGATGATGGTTTTGGGGTGGTTTCTGCTGCCATTGTGTTGGACACGCTGATGGTTGTGTGCAAGGTCACCAAGAGGGACGTCTTCCTCGAGAGGGTCGGTTTGGGGGGGATTTTGGGGGAGTTTAGGTGGATTTGAGATGATTTAGGGTGGTTTGGGGTCATTTGTGGTGGTTTTGGGGTGGTGGACGGTGGTTTTGGGGTGATGGACGATGGTTTTGGGATGGTTTCTGCTGCGTTGGACACGCTGACGGCCGTGCGCAAGTTCACCAAGAGGGACGTCTTCCTCGAGAGGGTCAGTTTGGGGGGATTTTGGGGGTTTTGGGGGAGTTTAGGTTGATTTGAGATGATTTAGGGTTGGTTTGGGGTCATTTGTGGTGGTTTTGGGGTGATGGACAATGGTTTTGGGGTGATAGACAATGGTTTTGGGGTGGTTTCTGCTGCGTTGGACACGCTGATGGTTGTGTGCAAGGTCACCAAGAGGGACGTCTTCCTCAAGAGGGTCAGTTTTGGGGGGATTTTGGAGGTTTTGGGGTTGTTCAGAGTGGTTTGAGATGATTTGGGGTTGGTTTGAGGTAATTTGTGGTGGTTTTGGGGTGATGGACGATGGTTTTGGGGTGATGTATGATGGTTTTGGGGTGGTTTCTGCTGCCATTGTGTTGGACACGCTGATGGTTGTGCGCAAGTTCACCAAGAGGGACGTCTTCCTCGAGAGGGTCGGTTTGGGGGGGATTTTGGAGGTTTTGGGGTTGTTCAGGGTGATTTGAGATGATTTGGGGCTGGTTTAGGGTGACTTAAGGTGAGATCAGGTGTTTTTGGGGAGGTTTTGGGGTTATTCAGGGTGGTTTTGGGGAGGTTTTGGGGTTATTTAGGGTGATTTGAAATGATTTAGGGTTGGTTTGAGGTGGTTTGGGTGAGATCAGGTGGTTTTGGGGAGGTTTTGGGGGGATTTTGGGGGAGTTTAGGTTGATTTGAGATGATTTAGGGTTGGATTGGGGTGATTTAAGGTGAGATCAGGTGGTTTTGGGGAGGTTTTGGGGTTTTGGGGTTATTCAGGGTGATTTGAAATGATTTAGGGTTGGTTTGGGGTGGTTTGGGTGAGATCAGGTGGTTTTGGGGAGGTTTTGGGGTTATTTAGGGTGATTTGACATGATTTAGGGTTGGTTTGAGGTGTTTTGGGTGAGATCAGGTGGTTTTGGGGAGGTTTTGGGGGTTTTGTTCAGGACACGCTGATGGTCAGGCACAAGTTCTCCATGAGGAACATTTTCCTCGAGAAGGTTTGGTTTGGGGAGATTTTGGGGGTTTTAGGACATTTTTAGGATATTTTGGGATCTGGTTGGGGTTTCCTTGATTGATGACATTTTTGGGGTGTTTTGGGGTGTCCCTCAGGGTGAGGTGATGAACCTGCTGATGTTCCTGTCCATGTGCCATGTGAAGCTTCCCTGTCCCCCCATCCCGAAGGAGATTTTGGGGCATTTTTGAGATATTTTGGGATCTCCGTGGGTTCTCCTGGATCGGTGACGTTTTTGGGGTGTCCCTCAGGGCGAGGTGATGAACCTGCTGATGTTCCTGTCCACGTGGGACGGCAAGGTGCCCCAGCCGGCCATCCTGAAGCCACGGCCGCTGTGGACAGGGAAGCAGATCTTCTCCCTCATCATCCCCGGCCACATCAACTGCATCCGCACGCACAGCACCCACCCCGACGACGAGGACAGCGGCCCCTACAAGCACATCTCCCCCGGGGACACCAAGGTGGGGAGCCGAGGAGGTCCGGGGGCTTGGTGGGGGGGGAAGGTGGTCTGAGGGGGCTTTGGTGGGGTCTGACGGGGTTTTGATGGGGTTTGGTGGGGTCTGATGGGGTTTTGGTGGGGTCTGAGGGAGCTTTGGGTGGTTTGATGGGGTTTTGGTGGGGTCTGATGGGGCTTTGATGGGGTCTGAGGGAGCTTTGGGGTGGTTTGATGGGGTTTTGGTGGAACTTGAGGAGGTCTAGGAGAGCTTGGTGGGGTGGAAAGGTGATCTGAGGGGGTTTTGGTGGGATCTGAGGGGGCTTTGGTGGAATCTGAGGGAGCTTTGGGGTGGTTTGATGGGTTCTGAGGGAACTTTGGGGTGGTTTGATGGATTCTGAGGGAGCTTTGGGGTGGTTTGATGGGTTGTGAGGGGGCTTTGGGGTGGTTTGATGGGGTTTTGGTGGGGTCTGAGGGGCTTTGGTGGGATCTGAGGGGGCTTTGGGGTGGTTTGATGGGGTTTTGGTAGGGTCTGACAGGGCTTTGGTGGGATCTGAGGGGCCTTTGGGGTGGTTTGATGGGGTTTTGGTGGGGTCTGAGGGAGCTTTGGTGGGATCTGAGGGGCTTTTAGTGGGACTTCAGGAGGTCCAGGGGGACTTGGTGGGGTGGGAAGGTGATCTGAGGGGGTTTTGGTGGGATCTGAGGGGGCTTTGGTGGGATCTGAGGGAACTTTGGGGTGGTCTGAGGGGCTTTGGTGGAACTTGAGGAGGTCTGGGGGGGCTTGGTGGGGTGCAGAGGTGGTTTGAGAGGACTTTGGTGGGATCTGAGGCTGATTTGGGGTGGCCTGAGGGCACTGGGGATGTTCTGAGGGGGTTTGGTGGAACTTGAGGAGGTCTTGGAGGGCTTTGTAGACTTTGAAGTGACCCGGGGTTGTTTTTGGGGCGCTCCTGGTGGGTTTGGGGTTTTTTTTGGACCTTCGAGGTCCTGACCCCGTTCCTGGGATGTCCCCAGGTGATCGTGGAGAACGGGGAGCTCATCATGGGCATCCTGTGCAAGAAGTCCCTGGGGACGTCGGCCGGGTCCCTGGTGCACATCTCCTACCTGGAGATGGGCCACGACACCACGCGCCTCTTCTACAGCAACATCCAGACCGTCATCAACAACTGGCTGCTCATCGAGGGTCAGCGTGCTCCAGGAGCTCCTGGGGACCTTCTTGGTGGCATCTAGTGGGGGTTTGGTCACCTGGGGATCTTCTCAGATCCCAGCTTGGTGGAGCCCTGGGGCTCTTGGACACCATCCTGGAGGTCCTGGGGGTCCTTGGACCCTTTTTTGGGACCTGTGGGGCTGGGAACTTTTTTGGTGGCATCTAATGGGGGTTTGATCACCTGGGGACCTTCTCAGATCCCAGCTTGGTGGAGCCCTGGAGCTCTTGGACCCCATCCATGAGGTCCTGGTGGTCCTTGGACCCTTTTTTGGGACAAAGAGGTCTCAGGAATTTTGGGGGAGTGTCCCAACCCCATTTCCATCCCTAAAGGACCTCATTGTCCTCATGTCCTCCCTTTGTCCCACATCCTGACCAGAACCTGACCCAGGGTTGGTTTTTTGGGGTGAGGGGTTGGAGATGACCCCAAATTTGGGGTGGGGATCCCCGTGAACCCCAAATGTCCCCCCAGGTCACACCATCGGCATTGGGGACTCCATCGCCGACGCCAAGACCTACCAGGACATCCAGAACACCATCAAGAAGGCCAAGCAGGACGTCATCGAGGTGGGACTCGGGGGGTTCCCGGGAATTTGGGGAATTCCACGAGGTTTGGGTGGTTCCTGGAGGATCTCAGGAGGTTTGGGGCAGTTCCTGGAGGATCTCAGGAGGTTTGGAGCAGTTCCTGGAGGATCTCAGGAGGTTTGGGCCGTTCCTGGAGGATCTCAGGGGGGTTTGGGGCAGGTCCTGGAGGATCTCAGGAGGTTTGGGGGGTTCCTGGAGGATCTCAGGAGGTTTGGGGCAGTTCCTGAAGGATCTCAGGGGGTTTGGGGCAGGTCCTGGAGGATCTCAGGAGGTTTGCGGCAGGTCCTGGAGGATCTCAGGGGGTTTGGGGCAGGTCCTGGAGGATCTCAGGGGGGTTTGGGGCAATTCCTGGAGGATCTCAGGAGGTTTGGGGCAGGTCCTGGAGGATCTCAGGAGGTTTGGGCCGTTCCTGGAGGATCTCAGGAGGTTTGGGGCAGGTCCTGGAGGATCTCAGGAGGTTTGGGGCAGTTCCTGGAGGATCTCAGGGGGTTTGGGGCAGTTCCTGGAGGATCTCAGGAGGTTTGGGGCCGTTCCTGGAGGATCTCAGGAGGTTTGGAGCAGTTCCTGGAGGATCTCAGGGGGTTTGGGGCAGTTCCTGGAGGATCTCAGGAGGTTTGGGACAGTTCCTGGAGGATCTCAGGAGGTTTTGGGCGGTTCCTGGAGGATCTCAGGAGGTTTGGGCGGTTCCTGGAGGATCTCAGGAGGTTTGGGGCGGTTCCTGGAGGATCTCAGGAGGTTTGGGGCAGGTCCTGGTGGATCTCAGGAGGTTTGGGGCAGGTCCTGGAGGATCTCAGGAGGTTTGGGGCAGGTCCTGGAGGATCTCAGGGGGGTTTGGGCCATTCCTGAGGATCTCAGGAGGTTTGGGGCAGGTCGTGGAGGATCTCAGGGGGTTTGGGGCAGTTCCTGGAGGATCTCAGGGGGTTTGGGGGGTTCCTGGAGGATCTCAGGGGGGTTTGGGGCAGTTCCTGGAGGATCTCAGGAGGTTTGGGCGGTTCCTGGAGGATCTCAGGAGGTTTGGGCCGTTCCTGGAGGATCTCAGGAGGTTTGGGGCAGTTCCTGGAGGATCTCAGGGGGGTTTGGGGCAGGTCCTGGAGGATCTCAGGAAGTTTGGGGCGGTTCCTGGAGGATCTCAGGGGGTTTGGGGCAGGTCCTGGAGGATCTCAGGGGGTTTGGGGCAGTTCCTGGAGGATCTCAGGAGGTTTGGGCCGTTCCTGGAGGATCTCAGGGGGTTTGGGACAGTTCTTGGAGGATCTCAGGAGGTTTGGGCGGTTCCTGGGGGATCTCAGGGGGTTTGGAGCAGGTCCTGGAGGATCTCAGGGGGGTTTGGGGCAGTTCCTGGAGGTTCCTGTGGAGTTCTGTGGCGTTTTTTAGGATTTTTATGAGGTTCTTGAGATGGTTTTGGACACCAGGAGGTCTAAGGCCAACATCTCCCAGACTTGGGTCGTTCCAGAAGGTTTTGGGGTGCTCCATATTGGGTTTGGGGCGGTTCCTGGAGGATCTCAGGAGGTTTGGGGCAAGTCCTGGAGGATCTCAGGAGGTTTGGGGTGGTTCCTGGAGGATCTCAGGAGGTTTGGGGCAGTTCCTGGAGGATCTCAGGAGGTTTGGGGTGGTTCCTGGAGGATCTCAGGAGGTTTGGGGCAGTTCCTGGAGGATCTGAGGAGGTTTGGGGCAGTTCCTGGAGGATCTCAGGAGGTTTGGGGTGGTTCCTGGAGGATCTCAGGAGGTTTGGGGCAATTCCTGGAGGATCTCGGGAGGTTTGGGGCGGTTCCTGGAGGATCTCAGGGGGTTTGGGGGGTTCCTGGAGGATCTCAGGGGGTTTGGGGGGTTCCTGGAGGATCTCAGGAGGTTTGGGCCGTTCCTGGAGGATCTCAGGGGGTTTGGGACAGTTCTTGGAGGATCTCAGGAGGTTTGGGGCAGTTCCTGGAGGATCTCAGGGGGTTTGGGGCAGTTCCTGGAGGATCTCAGGGGGTTTGGGCCATTCCTGGAGGATCTCAGGAGGTTTGGGGGGTTCCTGGAGGATCTCAGGAGGTTTGGGGCAGTTCCTGGAGGATCTCAGGGGGTTTGGGGCGGTTCCTGGAGGATCTCCTGAGGTTTTGGTTGGTTCTTGTGGAGTTTTTTGGGTTTTTTGGAGGTTCTCAGGTGGTTTTGGCCATCAGGGGGTGTCGGGGCTCCCCGCTGACCCTTCTGGGATGGTTTTTGGGGTCTCCAGGTGATTGAGAAGGCCCACAACAACGAGCTGGAGCCCACCCCGGGCAACACCCTGCGCCAGACCTTTGAGAACCAGGTGAACCGGATCCTCAACGACGCCCGGGAC
This sequence comes from Taeniopygia guttata, assembly GCF_003957565.2. Taxonomy (NCBI): domain Eukaryota; kingdom Metazoa; phylum Chordata; class Aves; order Passeriformes; family Estrildidae; genus Taeniopygia; species Taeniopygia guttata. Next base: position 735,200 of record NC_054764.1, read on the forward strand.
AAGACCGGCTCTTCTGCCCAGAAGTCCCTGTCCGAGTACAACAACTTCAAGTCCATGGTGGTCTCGGGGGCCAAGGGCTCCAAGATCAACATCTCCCAGGTTTGGGGGGTTCCAGAAGATCCTGGGGGGCTCCACGTGGGGTTTGGGGCGGTTCCTGGAGGATCTCCTGGGGTTTGGGGCAGTTCCTGGAGGATCTCAGGAGGTTTGGGGCGGTTCCTGAAGGATCTCAGGGGGTTTGGAGCAGTTTTTGGAGGATCTCAGGAGGTTTGGGGCGGTTCCTGGAGGTTCTCAGGAGGTTTGGGGCAGTTTTTGGAGGATCTCGGGAGGTTTGGAGCAGTTTTTGGAGGATCTCAGGAGGTTTGCGGCAGTTCCTGATGGATCTCAGGAGGTTTGGGGCAGTTCCTGGAGGATCTCAGGGGGTTTGGAGCAGTTCCTGGAGGATCTCAGGCGGGTTTGGAGCAGTTCTTGGAGGATCTCAGGAGGTTTGGGGCGGTTCCTGGAGGATCTCAGGAGGTTTGGGGCGATTCCTGGAGGATCTCAAGAGGTTTGGGGCGGTTCCTGGAGGATCTCAGGAGGTTTGGGGTGGTTCCTGGAGGATCTCAGGAGGTTTGGGCGGTTCCTGAAGGATCTCAGGAGGTTTGGGCGGTTCCTGGAGGATCTCAGGGGCTTTGGGGCGGTTCCTGGAGGATCTCAGGAGGTTTGGGGCAGTTCCTGGAGTATCTCAGGAGGTTTTTGGGTGGTTCCTGGAGGATCTCAGGGGGTTTGCAGCAGTTCCTGAAGGATCTCAGGAGGTTTGGAGTAGTTCCTGGAGGATCTCAGGAGGTTTGGGGCAGTTCTTGGAGGATCTCAAGAGGTTTGGGGCAATTCCTGGAGGATCTCAGGAGGTTTGGGGCAGTTCCTGGAGGATCTCAGGAGGTTTGGAGCAGTTTTTGAAGGATCTCAGGAGGTTTGGGGCGGTTCCTGGAGGATCTCAGGAGGTTTTGGGCGGTTCCTGGAGGATCTCGGGGGGGTTTGGAGCAGTTCCTGGAGGATCTCAGGGGGTTTGGGGCCGTTCCTGGAGGATCTCAGGAGGTTTGGGGCGGTTCCTGGAGGATCTCAGGAGGTTTGGAGCAGTTCCTGGTGGATCTCAGGCGGGTTTGGAGCAGTTCCTGGAGGATCTCAGGGGGTTTGGGGCAGGTCCTGGAGGATCTCAGGAGGTTTGGAGCAGTTCCTGGAGGATCTCAGGAGGTTTGGGGCAGTTCCTGGAGGATCTCAGGAGGTTTGGGGCAGTTCCTGGAGGATCTCAGGAGGTTTGGGGCGGTTCCTGAAGGATCTCAGGGGGTTTGGGTGGTTCCTGGAGGATCTCAGGAGGTTTTGGGCCGTTCCTTTGGAGTTCTTTGGAATTTTTTGGAATTGTTATGAAGTGCTTGAGATGGTTTTGGGCACCAGGAGGTCAAAGGCCAACATCTCTCAGGTTTGGGTGGTTCTAGAAGGTCTTGGGGTGCTCCATATGGGGTTTGGGGCGGTTCCTGGAGGATCTCAGGGGGTTTGGGGCAGGTCCTGGAGGATCTCAGGGGGTTTGGGGCAGGTCCTGGAGGATCTCAAGAGGTTTGGGACGGTTCCTGGAGGATCTCAGGAGGTTTGGGGCAGGTCCTGGAGGATCTCAGGGGGTTTGGGGCAGTTCCTGGAGGATCTCAGGAGGTTTGGGGTGGTTCCTGGAGGATCTCAGGAGGTTTGGAGCAGTTCCTGGAGGATCTCAGGAGGTTTGGGGCGGTTCCTGATGGATCTCAGGCAGGTTTGGAGCAGTTCCTGAAGGATCTCAGGGGGTTTGGAGCAGGTCCTGGAGGATCTCAGGAGGTTTGGGGCAGTTCCTGGAGGATCTCAGGAGATTTTTGGGTGGTTCCTTTGGAGTTCTTTGGAATTTTTTTGAATTTTTATGAAGTGCTTGAGATGGTTTTGGGCACCAGGAGGTCAAAGGCCAACATCTCTCAGGTTTGGGTGGTTCTAGAAGGTCTTGGGGTGCTCCATACGGGGTTTGGGGCGGTTCCTGGAGGATCTCAGGAGGTTTGGGGCCATTCCTGGAGCATCTCAGGAGGTTTGAGGCAGTTCCTGGAGGATCTCAGGAGGTTTGGGGCGGTTCCTGAAGGATCTTAGGCGGGTTTGGAGCAGTTCCTGGAGGATCTCAGGAGGTTTGGAGCAGTTTTTGGAGGATCTCAGGAGGTTTTGGGCGGTTCCTTTGCAGTTCTTTGGAATTTTTTGGAGTTCTCTTGAACCTGAGGTGGTTTTGGGCCGTGTCCCGTTGTCCCCTCAGGTGATCGCGGTGGTGGGGCAGCAGAACGTGGAGGGGAAGCGGATCCCGTTCGGCTTCAAGCACCGGACGCTGCCGCACTTCATCAAGGACGACTACGGCCCCGAGAGCCGCGGCTTCGTGGAGAACTCCTACCTGGCCGGCCTCACCCCCACCGAGTTCTTCTTCCACGCCATGGGCGGCCGCGAGGGCCTCATCGACACGGCCGTCAAAACGGCCGAGACCGGTCAGTGTCCCCAGAGCGTCACCACGGACCTCCCAGGAACCCAAAATCCCACCCACGCGGCCTCCAGGAGCTCAGGATCCCACCATGGAAACCCTGAGGGGCCCAAACCCTCCCCAGATGCCTCCTGGAGGTTCCAAACCCTCCCCAGATGTGTCCTGGAGACCCCAAACCCTCCCCAGATGTGTCCTGGAGGTCCCAAACCCTTCCCCAGATGTGTCCTGGAGATCCCCAAACCCTCCTGGAGATCCCAAACCCTCCCCAGATGCCTCCTGGAGATCCCAAACCCTCCCCAGATGCCCCCTGGAGGTCCCAAACCCTCCCCAGATGCCTCCTGGAGATCCCCAGATGCCTCCTGGAGGCCCCAAACCCTCCCCAGATGCCTCCTGGAGATCCCCAAACCCTCCTGGAGATCCCAAACCCTCCCCAGATGCCCCCTGGAGGTCCCAAACCCTCCCCAGATGCCTCCTGGAGATCCCCAAAACCTCCTGGAGATCCCAAACCCTCCCCAGATGCCTCCAGGCTCCCCAAACCCTCCCCAGATGCCTCCTGAAGATCCCCAAACCCTCCTGGAGATCCCAAACCCTCCCCAGATGCCTCCTGGAGGTCCCAAACCCTCCCCAGATGCCTCCTGGAGATCCCAAACCCTCCTGGAGGTCCCAAACCCTCCCCAGATGTGTCCTGGAGATCCCAAACCCTCCCCAGATGCCTCCTGGAGGTCCCAAACCCTCCCCAGATGTGTCCTGGAGATCCCAAACCCTCCTCGAGGTCCCAAACCCTCCCCAGATGCCCCCTGGAGGTCCCAAACCCTCCTGGAGGTCCCAAACCCTCCCCAGATGTGTCCTGGAGATCCCCAAACCCTCCTGCAGGTCCCAAACCCTCCCCAGATGCCTCCTGGAGATCCCCAAACCCTCCTGGAGATCCCAAACCCTCCTCAGATGCCTCCTGGAGATCCCCAAACCCTCCTGGAGATCCCAAACCCTCCTCAGATGCCTCCTGGAGATCCCAAACCCTCCTGGAGGTCCCAAACCCTCCCCAAATGCCCCCTGGAGATCCCAAACCCTCCCCAGATGCCTCCTGGAGGTCCCCAACCCTCCCTAGATACCTCCTGGAGGTCCCAAACCCTCCCCAGATGCCTCCTGGAGGTCCCCAAACCCTCCCCAGATGTGTCCTGGAGGTCCCCAAACCCTCCCCAGATGTGTCCTGGAGGTCCCCAAACCCTCCCCAGATGCCTCCTGGAGGTCCCAAACCCTCCCCAGATGCCTCCTGGAGGTTCTAAACCCTCCCCAGATGCCTCCTGGAGATCCCCAGTGCCCCCTGGAGGTCCCCAAACCCTCCTGGAGGTCCCAAACCATCCCCAGATTCCTCCTGGAGGTCCCAAACCCTCCCCAGATGCCCCCTGGAGGTCCCAAACCCTCCCCAGATGCCTCCTGACCCCCGCCCACCCTCAGGGTACATCCAGCGGCGGCTGATCAAGTCCATGGAGTCGGTGATGGTCAAGTACGACGCCACGGTCAGGAACTCCATCAACCAGGTGGTGCAGCTGCGCTACGGCGAGGACGGGCTGGCTGGCGAGAGCGTCGAGTTCCAGAACCTGGCCACCCTCAAACCCTCCAACAAGGCCTTCGAGAAGAAGTGAGGGACACGGGGGACACAGCGGTGGGGACACGGCGGTGGGGACACGGTGGTGGGGACAGCCTGGGGCAGGGCGTGGTCGTGGGAGTCATTGAAGGGCTCATTTCTGGTGCTGGAGACATCTTGGGATCTTCAGATCGGGGTTGGGGACATCTTGAGGTCTTCAAAGGGGAGTTGGGGACATTTTGGGGTCTTAATTTGGGAACTGGGGACATCTTGGGGTCTTCAAAGGAGTTGGGGACATCTTGGGGGCTTCAGATGGGAGTTGAGGACTTCTTGGGGTCTTCAGATGGGAGTTGGGGACATCTTGGGGTCTTCAAAGGAGTTTGGGACATCTTGGGGGGCTTCAGGTGGGAGTTGGGGACATTTTGGGGTCGTCAGATGGGAGTTGGGGACATTTTGGGGTCTTCATTTGGGAATTGGGGACATCTTGGGGTCTTCAAACAAGTTGGGGACATCTTGAGGTCTTCAAAGGAGTTTGGGATGTCGTGAGGGTCTTCAGATGGGAGTTGAGGACTTCTTGGGGGGCTTCAGGTGGGAGCTGGGGACATCTTGGGGGTCTTCAGGTGGGAGTTGGGGACATTTTGGGGTCTTCAAAGGAGTTTGGGGACATTTTGGGGTCTTCAGATGGGAGCTGGGGACATCTTGGCGTCTTCAAAGGAGTTGGGGACATCTTGGGGGTCTTCAAAGGAGTTGGGGACATCTTGGGGTCTTCAAAGGACTTGGGGACATCTTGGGGTCTTCAAGTGGCTCCTTCCAAGGTTTCAGAGCCATCTTGAGGTCCCCTGGTAGCTCCTTCCAGAGGTTGGGGACATTTTGGGGTCTTCTCCTCCCAAACCTGGGTGACATTTTGATGTCCTCAACCTCTTCCACCCCAAACCAGGACCCGCATTGGTGTCCCCAACCTTGGGTCACGTTTTGGTGTCCCCAACCTTTGGTGACCTTTTGGTGTCCCCAACCTTTGGTGACCTTTTGGTGTCCCCAGCCTTTGGTCATGTTTTGGTGTCCCCAACCTTTGGTCACGTTTTGGTGTCCCCAACCTTTGGTGACCTTTTGGTGTCCCCAACCTTTGGTGACCTTTTGGTGTCCCCAACCTTGGGTCACATTTTGGTGTCCCCAACCTTGGGTCACATTTTGGTGTCCCCAACTTTGGTCACGTTTTGGTGTCCCCAACCTTGGGTCACATTTTGGTGTCCCCAACCTTGAATCACGTTTTGGTGTCCCCAACCTTTGGTCATGTTTTGGTGTCCCAAACCTTTGGTCACCTTTTGGTGTCCCCAACCTTTGGTCACGTTCTGATGTCCCCAACCTTTGGTGATGTTTTGGTGTCCCCAACCTCGGGTCATGTTTTGGTGTCCCCAACCTTGGGTCATGTTTTGGTGTCCCCAACCTTTGGTCATGTTTTGGTGTCCCCAAACTTGGGTCATGTTTTGGTGTCCCCAACCTTGGGTCATGTTTTGGTGTCCCCAACCTTGGGTCACGTTTTGGTGTCCCCAACCTTTGGTCACAGTTTGGTGTCCCCAACCTTTGGTGACCTTTTGGTGTCCCCAACCTTGGGTCACATTTTGGTGTCCCCAACCTTTGGTCACATTTTGGTGTCCCCAACCTTTTGTCATGTTTTGGTGTCCCCAACCTTCTCCTACCCAATGCAGACCGAGGATTTTTGGTGTCCCCAGGTTTCTCCAGCCTGCCTGGGTGACACTCGGGTGTCCCTGAGGTGTCCCTGAGGTGTCCCCTGGGTGTCCCTGAGGTGTCCCCGTGTCCCCGCAGGTTCAAGTTCGACTACACCAACGAGCGGGCGCTGCGCCGGACGCTGCAGGAGGAGCTGGTCAAGGACATCCTGTCCAACGCCCACATCCAGAACGAGCTGGAGCGCGAGTTCGACCGCATGCGCGAGGACAGGGAGGTCCTCAGGGTCATCTTCCCCACCGGGGACAGCAAGGTGACACCAAAACCCGCCCCGAAAACAGCTGGGACACCCCAAAATCTGACTGAGATACCCTCAAACCTGACTGAGATACCCCAAAACCCGACTGAGATACCCAAAAACCCGACTGAGATACCCCAAAACCCAACTGAGATACCCCAAAACCCGACTGAGATACCCCCAAACCCAACTGAGATACCCCAAAACCCAACTGAGATACCCCAAACCCCAACTGAGACACCCCAAAACCCAACTGAGATACCCCAAAACCCGACTGAGATACCCCAAAACCTGACTGAGATACCCCAAAACCCAACCGAGACACCCCAAAACTCAACCCAGATGCTCCAAACCCCAACTGAGATGTCCCATTTTTGGGTTCTGACTCCCTCTATTTGGGGTTCTTCCCCCATTTTGGGATTCTTCTCCCATTTTTGGGGCTCTGTCCCCCATTTGTGACCCCTGGCCCCCCGTTTTTGACCCCTGGCCCCCCGTGTTTGACCCCTGACCCCCATTTGTGACCCCATTTTTGGGGTTCTCCTCCCCCCAGGTGGTGCTCCCCTGTAACCTGCTCCGCATGATCTGGAACGCGCAGAAGATCTTCCACATCAACTCCCGGCTGCCCTCGGACCTGCACCCGGTCAAGGTGGTGGAGGGTGAGTGGGGCAGGTCTGGGGTCCTTCTGGAAGGTTCTGGAGGTCCTTGAGTTCCTCAGGAAGCTGTGATGGGTTTGGAGATGGTCTGGAAGGTTCTGGAGGTCCTTGAATCCCTCAGGAAGGTTCTGGAGGTCCTTGAGTCCCTCAGGAAGCTGTGGTGGGTTTGGGGTCACTCAGGACCTTGAGTCCTTCAGGAAGGTTCTGGAGATCCCCGAGTCCCTCAGGAAGGTTCTGGAGGTTCTTGAGTCCTTTAGGGGTCCCTCAGGAAAGCTCTGGAGATCCTCAAGTCCCTCAGGAAGCTGTGGTGGGTGTGGAGATGCTCTGGAAGGTTCTGGAAGCCCTTGAGTCCCTCAGGAAAGTTCTGGAGGTCCTTGAGTCCCTCAGGAAAGTTCTGGAGGTCCTTGAGTCCCTCAGGAAGGTTCTGGAGGTCCTTGAGTCCCTCAGGAAGCTGTGGTGGGTGTGGGGACGTGGTGTGGTGGCCCCGTGACCGCGCTGTCCCGCAGGGGTGAAGGAGCTGAGCCGGAAGCTGGTGATCGTCAACGGGGAGGACCCTCTGAGCCGGCAGGCGCAGGAGAACGCGACGCTGCTCTTCAACATCCACCTGCGCTCCACCCTCTGCAGCCGCCGCATGGTGGAGGAGTTCCGGCTCAGCGGGGAGGCCTTCGACTGGCTGCTGGGCGAGATCGAGTCCAAGTTCAACCAGGCCATCGTGAGAAGGGGGTTTGGGGTCACTCTGGGGGGTTTGGGGTCAGTGTTTGGGGTTTGGGGTCACTCTGGGGGGTTTGGGGTCAGTGTTTGGGGTTTGGGGTCATTCTGGGGGGTTTGGGGTCAGTGTTTGGGGTTTGGACTCAGATCTTGGGGTACCTTCGACTGGCTGCTGGGCGAGATCGAGTCCAAGTTCAACCAGGCCATCGTGAGAACGGGCTCTGGGGTCACATCTGAGGGGGTGTGGGGTCACTTCTGGGGGGTTTGGGGTCACTTCTGGGGTCAGCGTTTGGGGTTTGGGGTCAGATCTTGGGGTACCTTCGACTGGCTGCTGGGCGAGATCGAGTCCAAGTTCAACCAGGCCATCGTGAGAAGGGGGTTTGGAGGGGTCTGGGGTCACTCTGGGGGGGGGTTTGGGGTCACTTCTGAGGGGTTTGGGGTCAGTGTTTGGGGTTTGGGGTCAGATCTTGGGGTGCCTTGGACTGGCTGCTGGGCAAGATCGAGTCCAAGTTCAACCAGGCCATCGTGAGAACGGGGTTTGGGGTCACTCTGGGGGGTTTGGGGTCACTCTGGGGGGTTTGGGGTCAGTGTTTGGGGTTTGGGGTCGTTCTGGGGGGATTTGGGGTCAGTGTTTGGGGTTTGGGGTCACTTCTGGAGGTATCTTCGACTGGCTGCTGGGGGAGATCGAGTCCAAGTTCAACCAGGCCATTGTGAGAACGGGCTCTGGGGTCACTCTGGGGGGTTTGGGGTCACATCTGAGGGGGTTTGGGGTCACTTCTGGGGGGTTTGGGGTCATTCTTGGGGCTTTGGGGTCACTTCTGGGGTCAGTGTTTGGGGTTTGGGGTCACTTCTGGAGGTGCCTTCGACTGGCTGCTGGGGTAGATCAAGTCCAAGTTCAACCAGGCCATCGTGAGAAGGGGGTCTGGGGTCACTCTGGGGGGTTTGGGGTCACTCAGGGGGATTTGGGGTCACTCTGGGGGGTTTGGGGTCACTCTGGGGGGTTTGGGGTAATTCTGGGGGATTTGGGGTCACATCTGAGGGGGTTTGGGATCACTTCTGGAGGTGCCTTGGATTTGCTGCTGGGGGAGATCGAGTCCAAGTTCAACCAGGCCATCGTGAGAACGGGGTCTGGGGTCACTCTGGGGGCTTTGGGGTCATTCTGGGGGCTTTGGGGTCATTCTGGGGGGTTTGGGGTCACTTCTGGGGGGTTTGGGGGCGTTCTGGGGGGTTTGGGGTCACTCTGGGGGGTTTGGGGTCAGATCTTTGGGTGCCTTGCACTGGCTGCTGGGCGAGATCGAGTCCAAGTTCAACCAGGCCATCGTGAGAACGGGGTTTGGGGGCGTTCTGGGGGGTTTGGGGTCACTTCTGGGGGGTTTGGGGTCACTTCTGGGGGGTTTGGGGTCATTCTGGGGGCTTTGGGGTCACTCTGGGGGGTTTGGGGTAATTTCTGGGGTTTGGTGACCCTGTTGTGACCCTGCTGTCCCCTCAGGCCCACCCCGGGGAGATGGCTTGGGGTCACTGTGGGGTTTGGTGACCCTGCTGTCCCCGTGTCCCTCAGGCCCACCCTGGGGAGATGGTTTGGGGTCACTGTGGGGTTTGGTGACCCTGCTGTCCCCGTGTCCCTCAGGCCCACCCCGGGGAGATGGTTTGGGGTCACTGTGGGTTTGGTGACCTTGTCCTGTCCCCGTGTCCCTCAGGCCCACCCCGGGGAGATGGTTTGGGGTCACTGTGGGGTTTGGTGACCCTGCTGTGACCCTGCTGTCCCCTCAGGCCCACCCCGGGGAGATGGTTTGGGGTCACTGTGGTGTTTGGTGACCCTGCTGTGACCCTGCTGTCCCCTCAGGCCCACCCCGGGGAGATGGTTCGGGGTCACTGTGGGGTTTGGTGACCTTGTCCTGTCCCCGTGTCCCCTCAGGCCCACCCCGGGGAGATGGTTTGGGGTCACTGTGGGGTTTGTGACCCTGTCCTGTCCCCGTGTCCCTCAGGCCCACCCCGGGGAGATGGTTTGGGGTCACTGTGGGGTTTGGTGACCCTGTCCTGTCCCCGTGTCCCTCAGGCCCACCCCGGGGAGATGGTGGGTGCTCTGGCCGCGCAGTCCCTGGGCGAGCCGGCCACGCAGATGACCCTCAACACCTTCCACTACGCGGGGGTGTCGGCCAAGAACGTCACCCTGGGCGTGCCGCGCCTCAAGGAGCTCATCAACATCTCCAAGAAGCCCAAGACGCCGTCGCTCACCGTGTTCCTGCTGGGCCAGAGCGCCCGCGACGCCGAGCGCGCCAAGGTGGCACCTGGGGACGGCGGCTGGGGGTCTGGGCTGGTCTGCTGGTGGCTTTGTGTCCTTATCTGTGGTGGCCCTGTGGGTTTGTGCCACCTCTGTGTCCCCACAGCCCCGTGGTGGCTCCATGGCTTCATGTCTCTGTGGTGGCCCTGTGGGTTTGGGTCACCTCATTGTCCCCACAGCTTCATGGTGCCCCTGTGGGTTTGTGTCACCTCTGTGTCCCCATGTCTTCCATGTTCCCATGTCCCTGTCCCCTCAGGACATCCTGTGCCACCTGGAGCACACCACGCCCAATGTCCCCTCAGTGTCCCCAATGTCCCCAGGACATCCTGTGCCACCTGGAGCACACCACACCCAATGTCCCCAATGTCCCCTGACTGTCCCCAATGTCCCCAGGATATTCTGTGCCACCTGGTCCCCTCAGTGTCCCCTGATTGTCCCCAGTGTCCCCTGACTGTCCCCAGGACATCCTGTGCCACCTGGAGGACACCACACCCAATGTCCCCAATGTCCCCTGATTTCCCCAATGTCCCCTGATTGTCCCCAATGTCCCCAGGACATCCTGTGCCGCCTGGAGCACAGCACACCCAATGTCCCCCGATTGTCCCCAGTGTCCCCTGAGTGTCCCCAGTGTCCCCTGATTGTCCCCAATGTCCCCAGGACATCCTGTGCCACCTGGAGCACACCACACCCAATGTCCCCTCAGTGTCCCCAATGTCCCCTGATTGTCCCCAATGTCCCCAGGACATCCTGTGCCGCCTGGAGCACACCACACCCAATGTCCCCCGATTGTCCCCAATGTCCCCTGACTGTCCCCGATGTCCCCAGGACATCCTGTGCCACCTGGAGCACACCACACCCAATGTCCCCTCAGTGTCCCCAATGTCCCCTGATTGTCCCCAATGTCCCCAGGACATCCTGTGCCGCCTGGAGCACACCACACCCAATGTCCCCTCAGTGTCCCCAATGTCCCCTGACTGTCCCCAATGTCCCCAGGACATCCTGTGCCGCCTGGAGCACACCACACCCAATGTCCCCTCAGTGTCCCCAGTGTCCCCTGAATGTCCCCAATGTCCCCGATGTCCCCAGGACATCCTGTGCCGCCTGGAGCACACCACACCCAATGTCCCCAATGTCCCCTCAGTGTCCCCAGTGTCCCCTAACTGTCCCCAATGTCCCCGATGTCCCCAGGACATCCTGTGCCGCCTGGAGCACACCACACCCAATGTCCCCTCAGTGTCCCCATTGTCCCCTCAGTGTCCCCAATGTCCCCTGACTGTCCCCAATGTCCCCAATGTCCCCAGGACATCCTGTGCCACCTGGAGCACACCACACCCAATGTCCCCATTGTCCCCTCAGTGTCCCCTGACTGTCCCCAATGTCCCCAATGTCCCCAGGACATCCTGTGCCGCCTGGAGCACACCACACCCAATGTCCCCTCAGTGTCCCCAATGTCCCCTGACTGTCCCAAATGTCCTCTTGAGTGTCCCCAATGTCCCCAGGACATTCTGTGCCACCTCGTCCCCTCAGTGTCCCCAATGTCCCCTGACTGTCCCCAATGTCCCCAGGACATCCTGTGCCGCCTGGAGCACACCACACCCAATGTCCCCAATGTCCCCTCAGTGTCCCCAATGTCCCCTGAATGTCCCCAATGTCCCCAGGACATCCTGTGCCGCCTGGAGCACACCACGCTGCGCAAGGTGACAGCCAACACCGCCATCTACTACGACCCCAACCCTCAGAGCACGGTGGTGGCCGAGGACCAGGAGTGGGTCAACGTCTACTACGAGATGCCCGACTTCGACGTCAGCCGCATCTCGCCGTGGCTGCTGCGCGTGGAGCTCGACCGCAAGCACATGACCGACCGCAAGCTCACCATGGAGCAGATCGCCGAGAAGATCAACGCCGGTGGGTGGGCCGGGCACGGGGGGTTTGGGGGCTTGGAGGAAGTTTGGAGGTGTTTGAGGGACCTGAAGGGGGTTTGAGGTGACTTGGATGAGGTTTGAGGGCATCTGAGGAACTTTTGAGGGGTCTGAAGGGGGTTTGAGGTGACTTGGATGAGTTTTGAGGGCATCTGAGCAGCTTTTGAGGGGTCTGGAGAGGGTTTCAGGTGACTTGGATGAGGTTTGAGGGCATCTGAACAGCTTTTGAGGGGTCTGGAGGGGGTTTGAGGTGACTTGGATGAGGTTTGAGGGCATCTGAGCAGCTTTTGAGGGACCTGAAGGGGGTTTGAGGTGACTTGGATGAGGTTTGAGGGCATCTGAGGAACTTTTGAGCTACCTGGAGGGGTTTGAGGTGACTTGGATGAGTTTTGAGGGCATCTGAGAAACTTTTGAGGGGTCTGGAGGGGGTTTGAGGTGACTTGGATGAGGTTTGAGGGCATCTGAGGAACTATTGAGGGGTCTGGAGGGGGTTTGAGGTGACTTGGATGAGTTTTGAGGGCATCTGAGCAGCTTTTGAGTGACCTGGAGGGGTTTGAGGTGACTTGGATGAGTTTTGAGGGCATCTGAGCAGCTTTTGAGGGGTCTGGAGGGGGTTTGAGGTGACTTGGATGAGGTTTGAGGGCATCTGAGGAACTTTTGGGGGACCTGGATGGGCTTTGATGTGACCTGGATGAGGTTTGAGGGCATCTGAGCAGCTTTTGAGGGGTCTGGAGGGGGTTTGAGGTGACTTGGATGAGGTTTGAGGGCATCTGAGCAGCTTTTGAGGGGTCTGGAGGGGGTTTGAGGTGACTTGGATGAGGTTTGAGGGCATCTGAGGAACTTTTGCCCCAAAAGGGGGTTTGAGGTGACCTGGATGAGGTTTGAGGGCATCTGAGCAGCTTTTGAGGGGCCTGGAGAGGGTTTGATGTGACCTGGATGAGTTTTGAGGGCATCTGAGGAGCTTTTGGGATTTTGTAGTTGAGTCAGGAGGGGCTTTTGAGGGGTCTGGAGGGGTTTGAGGTGACTTGGATGAGGTTTGAGGGCATCTGAGGAACTATTGAGGGGTCTGGAGGGGGTTTGAGGTGACTTGGATGAGGTTTGAGGGCATCTGAGCAGCTTTTGAGGGGTCTGGAGGGGGTTTGAGGTGACTTGGATGAGGTTTGAGGGCATCTGAGGAACTTTTGAGGGACCTGGAGGGGTTTGAGGTCACTTGGATGAGGTTTGAGGGCATCTGAGCAGCTTTTGAGGGACCTGGAGAGGGTTTGAGGTGACTCGGATGAGGTTTGAGGGCATCTGAGCAGCTTTTGAGGGACCTGGAGAAGGTTTGAGGTAACTTGGACAAGGTTTGAGGGCATCTGAGCAGCTTTTGAGGGGTCTGGAGGGGCTTTGAGGTGACTTGGATGAGTTTTGAGGACATCTGAGGAACTTTTGAGGGGTCTGAAGGGGGTTTGAGGTGACTTGGATGAGGTTTGAGGGCATCTGAGGAGTTTTGAGGGACCTGGAGGGGTTTGAGGTGACTGGGATGAGTTTTGAGGGCATCTGAGGAGCTTTTGGGATTTTGTAGATGAGTCTGGAAGGTTTTTGAGGGACCTGGAGGGGGTTTGAGGTGACCTGGATGAGCTTTGAGGGCACCTGAGGAGCTTTTTGAGGGTTTTCGGTGACCCTTGAAGGCATCTGAGGGCTCTTCAGGGAGTTCTGGGTGAGCCTGGAGGAGCTTTGGGATTATCTGGGTGAGCTTTGGGGGTTCCTCCAGATCTTTGAGGAGACCCTGGAGGTCCCTCGGGTGCCGTGACCTTGGGGGTGACCCCGTCCCCACCCCGTGTCCCCTCCCAGGCTTTGGTGACGACCTCAACTGCATCTTCAACGACGACAACGCCGAGAAGTTGGTGCTGCGCATCCGCATCATGAACAGCGACGAGAACAAGATGCAGGAGGTGGGTGGGGACCTGGGGACACCTCGGGGGACACCTCGGGGGACACCTCGGGGGACACCTGGGGTGGCCTGGGCCTCACCTCTGCCCCACCATGTCCCCAGGAGGAGGAGGTGGTGGACAAGATGGACGACGACGTCTTCCTGCGCTGCATCGAGTCCAACATGCTGACGGACATGACCCTGCAGGGCATCGAGCAGATCAGCAAGGTGGGGACACCTGGGGGGGCCTGGGGACACCTGGGGGGCCTGGGGACACCTGGGGGGGCCTGGGGACACCTGGGGACACCTGGGGGGGCCTGGGGACACCTGGGGGGGCTTGGGGACACCTGGGGGGGTCCATGAAGGGATGGGAGGTCTTCAAGGATACCTGGAGAGCTCCATGGTGAACTTTAGAAGGTCCTGGAAGGTCCTTGGTGACACCTCTGGGCCCCTGAGAAGATCTTTGAGCACCAGCCAGGTTCTCTGAGGGTTCAAGATCTCCGGGCAGATCTTGAGGAGCATCAGGAGCTCCCCATGGAGACTTCTGGGAGGTTCCAAGAGACCGTTAGAAGATCTGGGTCACCCATGGTGACACCTCTGGGCCCCTGAGAAGATCTTTGAGTACAACCAGGTTCTCTGAGGGTTCAAGATCTCCAGGCAGATCTTGAGGAGCATCAGGAGCTCCTCATGGAGACTTTTGGGAGGTTCCAAGAGACCTTTAGAAGATCTGGGTCACCCTTGGTGACACCTCTGGGCCCCTGAGAAGATCTTTGAGTAGAACCAGGTGCTCTGAGGGTTCAAGATCTCCAAGTAGATGTTGAGGAGCATCAGGAGCTCCCCATGGAGACTTTTGGGAGGTTCCAAGAGACCCGTGGTGACACTGTGGTGACACCTGTCCCCACCTGCCCAGGTGTACATGCACCTGCCGCAGACGGACAACAAGAAGAAGATCATCATCACCGAGGACGGGGAGTTCAAAGCTCTCCAGGAGTGGATCCTGGAGACCGACGGCGTCAGCCTCATGCGGGTGCTGAGCGAGAAGGACGTGGACCCCGTGCGCACCACCTCCAACGACATCGTGGAGATCTTCACCGTGAGTCACCTGGGCTGGGGACACACCTGGGGGTGAGGGACACACCTGGGCTGGGGACACACCTGGGGGTGAGGGACACAGCTGGGGGTGAGGGACACACCTGGGCTGGGGACACACCTGGGGGTGAGGGACACACCTGGGGGTGAGGGACACACCTGGGCTGGGGACACACCTGGGCTGGGGACACACCTGGGGGTGAGGGACACACCTGGGGGTGAGGGACACACCTGGGCTGGGGACACACCTGGGGGTGAGGGACACACCTGGGGGTGAGGGACACACCTGGGCTGGGGACACACCTGGGGGTGAGGGACACACCTGGGCTGGGGACACACCTGGGCTGGGGACACACCTGGGGGTGAGGGACACACCTGGGGGTGAGGGACACACCTGGGGGGTGAGGGACACACCTGGGCGGGGGACACACCTGGGGGTGAGGGACACACCTGAGCTGGGGACACACCTGGGGGGTGGGGGACACACCTGGGGGTGAGGGACACACCTGAGCTGGGGACACACCTGGGGGGTGAGGGACACACCTGGGGGTGAGGGACACACCTGGGGGTGAGGGACACACCTGGGCTGGGGACACACCTGGGGGTGAGGGACACACCTGGGCGTGAGGGACACACCTGGGGGGTGAGGGACACACCTGGGGGTGAGGGACACACCTGGGCTGGGGACACACCTGGGCTGGGGACACACCTGGGCTGGGGACACACCTGGGGGTGAGGGACACACCTGAGCTTGGATTTTGGGAATTCCCAACCCTTGGATTTGGGATTTCCCATGCCCTAAATTTTGGGAATTCCCAAAGCCATGGATCTCAGGAATTCCCACCCCCTGGATTTGAGAATTCCCAACCCTTGGATTTTGGGATTTCCCAGCCCCTGAATTTCGGGATTCCCAACCCCCTGGATATGGGAATTCCCACTCCCCAGATTTTGGGATTTCCCACCCCCTGAATCTCGGGAATTCCCTGAATTTCGGGATTTCCCACCCCCTGGATTTGGGATTTCCCACCCCCTGAATTTCGGGATTTCCCACCCCCTGGATTTGGGATTTCCCGCTCCCTGAATTTTGGGATTTCCCACTCCCCGCGTTCCGGGAATTCCCACTGGCAGGTGCTGGGGATCGAGGCGGTGCGGAAGGCGCTGGAGCGGGAGCTGTACCACGTCATCTCCTTCGACGGCTCCTACGTCAACTACCGGCACCTGGCGCTGCTGTGCGACACCATGACCTCGCGCGGACACCTGATGGCCATCACCCGGCACGGCGTCAACCGGCAGGACACCGGGCCCCTGATGAAGTGCTCCTTCGAGGAGACGGTGCGGGAACGGGAATGGGGATGGGAATGGGAATGGGAATGGGAACGGGAATGGGGGATTGGGAACGGGAATGGGAACGGGAATGGGAATGGGAATGGGGATGGGAATGGGAACGGGAATGGGAATGGGGGATTGGGAATGGGAACGGGGAGTGAAGTGCTCCTTCGAGGAGACGGTGCGGGACCGGGAACGGGGATGGGAATGGGGGATTGGGAATGGGAATGGGAATGGGAACGGGAATGGGAATGGGGAGTGAAGTGCTCCTTCGAGGAGACAGTGCGGGAACGGGGACGGGAATGGGAACGGGAACGGGAACGGGAATGGGAACGGGAACGGGGATGGGAATGGGGGATTGGGAATGGGAATGGGGAGTGAAGTGCTCCTTCGAGGAGACGGTGCGGGAATTGGGAACGGGAACGGGAATGGGGACGGGGATGGGGGATTGGGAACGGGGAGTGAAGTGCTCCTTCGAGGAGACAGTGCGGGAACTGGGAGCGGGGGTGGGAATGGGGGATTGGGGTGGGAACGGGGTTTTTGGAATGGGGGATTTGGAATAGGGATTGAGAATGGGGGAGTGGGAATGGGGAGTGAAGTGCTCCTTCGAGGAGACGGTGCGGGAACGGGAATGGGAATGGGGACGGGAATGGGAACGGGAATGGGAATGGGGGATTGGGAATGGGATTGGGAACGGGAATGGGGAGTGAAGTGCTCCTTTGAGGAGACGGTGTGGGAATGGGGGAATGGGGGGTGGGAATGGGGTGTAGGGGGTGGGAATGAGGAATTGGGTTTGGGAATGGGGGATTGGAGTGGGAATGGGGGATTGGGAATAGGGATTGGGAACAGGGGATTGGGGTGGGAATGGGTTTTGGGAATGGGGCATTGAGGTGGGAATGGGGAATTGGGAATGGGTTTTGGGAATGGGGGACTGCGGTGGCGACAGGGATTGGGACTGGGGATTGGGGTGGGAACGGAGTTTGGGAATGGGGAGTGGGAACAGGAATTGGGGTGGGGATGGAAATAAGAATTGGGGGCTGGGAATGGGAATTGGGGTGGAAACGGGGTTTGGGGGCTGGGAATGGGAATTGGGGTGGAAATGGGGTTTGGGGGCTGGGAACGGTGGATTCTGTGGGCATGTCACAGGATTTGGGGTTCAGTGAGGACATTCGAAGGCCGAAGCTGATTTTGGGGTGTCCCCTCGCTCAGGTGGACGTCCTGATGGAGGCGGCTGCCCACGGGGAGAGCGACCCCATGAAGGGCGTGTCCGAGAACATCATGCTGGGCCAGCTGGCCCCGGCCGGCACCGGCTGCTTCGACCTCCTGCTGGACGCCGAGAAGTGCAAGCACGGCATGGAGATCCCCAGCGCCCTGCCCGGCCTCGGCGTCGGCGGCCGTGAGTCCCCAAAACCCCGGGGACACCCTGGGGACACCCCTGGGGACACCCCTGGGGACACCCCTGGGGACACCCCCAGGAAAATGGGGGCACCCCTGGGAACGGTGGCCGGGTTCCTCCAGGAGCACCTGGGGACACCCCAAGGGTGGTGGCACCAGGACCTTCAAGGTCATGGTGGTCATTGGCCAGTTCTGGGTGTCCCGTGGCAATTGGGGACAGCCTCGGATTTTGGGGTCCGGGCAGATTTTGGGGTACACCAGGAGTGGATTCACCACGGGAGGAGTTAGGGTTGTGGTGGTGGTGGTGACACAAAGACCCCCAATGTCACCATGGCCACCACCATGTCCCAGTTCTGGTCACCTGGTGTCTCCCAGATTTTGGTGTCCCACAGATTTTGGGGTCACCCCTCAGATTTTGGGGTCCATGGGGGAGGAGGGGACACCCCAAGGGTGGTGGTGACACAAAGACTCTCGATGTCACCCGGGCCACCACCGTGTCCCAGCTCTGGTCACCTGGTGTCACCCAGATGTTGATGTCTCCCAGATGTCGGTGTCCCCAATGTTGACGTCCCCCATATTTTGGGGTCCCCCTGGTTTTGGGGTGCCCTGACCCCGCTCTCTCCGCAGCCACCGGGATGTTCTTCGGCTCGGCCCCCAGCCCCATGGGGGGGATGTCCCCGGCCATGACCCCCTGGAACCAGGGCGCCACCCCGGCCTACGGCGCCTGGTCCCCCAGCGTGGGTGCGTTGGGGCACTGGGACGGACTGGGACGGACTGGGACGGACTGGGAGGGGTTCTTGGGGGGTCTGGGTAAAATGGGGTCACTGGGATGGCTGTGGGGGGAATTTGTGGTGTCCTGGGGTGCACTGGGGGGTGAATTGGGGATGATGAGGGGTCCCCCGACCCCCTTTTCCCCCACAGGCAGCGGGATGGGGCCGGGTTGTGTTTAAGGGGTGGTTTTGGGGTCCTGGGCCGGTTTTGGGGTCCTGGGCTGTGTTTGAGGGTGGTTTTGGGGTCCCCCTGATCCCCTTTTCCCCCACAGGCAGCGGGATGACCCCAGATGGGGCTGGGTTGTGTTTAAGGGGTGGTTTTGGGGTCCTGGGCTGGTTTTGGGGTCCTGGGCTGTATTTGAGGGTGGTTTTGGGATCTCAGGTTCTGTTTGGGGGTGGTTTTGGGGTCCCGGGCTGTTTTTGGGGTGCCGCTGACCCCCTTTTGCCCCACAGGCAGCGGGATGACCCCGGGCGGGGCCGGGTTGTGTTTAAGGGGTGGTTTTGGGGTCTCGGGCTGTTTTTGGGGTGCCCCTGACCCCCTTTTTCCCCCACAGGCAGCGGGATGACCCCGGGCGGGGCCGGGTTGTGTTTAAGGGGTGGTTTTGGGGTCCCGGGCTGTTTTTGGGGTGCCCCTGACCCCCTTTTCCCCCACAGGCAGCGGGATGACCCCGGGCGGGGCCGGGTTCTCCCCCAGCGCCGCCTCCGACGCCTCCGGCTTCAGCCCCGGCTACTCCCCGGCCTGGTCGCCCACACCCGGCTCGCCGGGGTCCCCCGGCCCCTCCAGCCCCTACATCCCCTCCCCCGGTGAGTACAGCCCCAAAAACACCCTAAAATACCCCTAAAATAACCCAAAACACCCTCAGAACACCCTGTAACACCTAGCAGCAACCCAGAACTAACTGAAATACCCTAAAATAACCCGAAACACCCTCAAAACACCCTGTAACACCTAGCAACAACCCAGAACTAACTGAAATACCCTAAAATAACCTGAAACACCCATAAAACAGCCCGTAACGCCTGACAACACCCCAGAACTCACTGAAACACCCTAAAATACCCTTAAAGTAACGAAAACACCCATAAAACACCCTGAAACACCTGACAACACCCCAAACACACTGAAACACCCTAAAATACCCTTAAAATAACAAAAACACCTGTAAAACAACCTGTAACACCTAACAACACCCCAGAACTAACTGAAATACCCTAAAATAACCCGAAACACCCATAAATCACCCTGTAACACCTGACAACACCCCAGAACTAACTGGAACACCCTAAAATACCCTTAAAGTAACGAAAACACCCATAAAACACCCTGTAACACCTAACAACACCCCAAAACACACTGAAACACGGTAAAATAACCCACAACACACATAAAACACTGTGAAACACCTGACAACACCCCAGAACTCACTGAAACACCCTAAAATATCCTTAAAATAACGAAAACGCCAGTAAAACAACCTGTGACACCTAACAACACCCAAAACTCACTGAAACACCCTAAAATACCATTAAAATAACCCAAAACTCCCATAAAACACCCTGTAATCACTGACAACACTCCAAAACACACTGAAACACCCTAAAATACCCTTAAAATAACTAAAACACCTGTAAAACACCCTGTAACACCTGACAACACCCCAAAACAAATTGAAATGCCCTAAAATAACCCGAAACACCCATAAAACACCCTGTAACGCCTGACAACACCTTAGAATTCACTGAAACACCCTAAAATACCCTTAAAGTAACAAAAACACACATAAAACAGCCTGTAACACCTAACAACACCCAAAACACACTGAAACACCCTTAAATACCCTTAAAATAACCCAAAACTCCCATGAAACACCCTGTAATCACTAACAACACTCCAAAACACACTTAAACACCCTAAAATACCCTTAAAATAACAAAAACACCTGTAAAACAACCTGTAACACCTAACAACACCCAAAACTCACGGAAACACCCCAAAACAGCCCTGTAACACCCCGTCACTGAGCCCCACAACACCCGAACATCACCTCACAGGGACCCACAACACCCCAACACCAGCAACAGCCCCACAACACCTGAACAACACCTCAAAGGGCCCCACAACCCTCTACAACACCCCGCCACCCTCCCCAACACCCTCCTGACCCCCATGTCCCCTCTCTGCAGGTGGCGCCATGTCCCCCAGCTACAGCCCGACGTCCCCCGCCTACGAGCCGCGGTCGCCGGGGGGCTACACCCCACAGAGCCCCAGCTACAGCCCCACCTCTCCCAGTTACAGCCCCACATCCCCCAGCTACAGCCCTACCTCGCCCAACTACAGCCCCACCTCGCCCAGCTACAGCCCCACCTCTCCCAGCTACAGCCCGACCTCGCCCAGTTACAGCCCGACCTCCCCCAGTTACAGCCCGACCTCCCCGAGCTACAGCCCCACCTCCCCCAGTTACAGCCCCACTTCGCCCAGCTACAGCCCCACCTCGCCCAGTTACAGCCCGACGTCTCCCAGCTACAGCCCCACCTCGCCCAGTTACAGCCCCACCTCACCGAGCTACAGCCCCACCTCTCCCAGTTACAGCCCCACTTCTCCCAGTTACAGCCCGACCTCGCCCAGTTACAGCCCCACCTCGCCCAGCTACAGCCCCACCTCACCCAACTACAGCCCCACCAGCCCCAACTACACCCCGACCTCTCCCAGTTACAGCCCCACCTCTCCCAGTTACAGCCCCACCAGCCCCAACTACACCCCGACCTCGCCCAACTACAGCCCCACCTCGCCCAGCTACAGCCCCACTTCCCCCAGTTACAGCCCCACCTCCCCCAGTTACTCCCCGTCCAGCCCCCGCTACACCCCGCAGTCACCCACCTACACCCCCAGCAGCCCCAGCTACAGCCCCAGCAGCCCCAGCTACAGCCCCACGTCCCCCAAGTACACCCCGACCAGCCCCAGCTACAGCCCCAGCTCCCCCGAGTACACCCCGACCTCGCCCAAGTACAGCCCCACCTCCCCCAAGTACAGCCCCACCTCGCCCAAGTACAGCCCCACCTCACCCACCTACAGCCCCACCACGCCCAAGTACAGCCCCACCTCGCCCACCTACAGCCCCACCTCGCCCGTCTACACCCCGACGTCGCCCAAGTACAGCCCCACCTCGCCCACCTACAGCCCCACCTCGCCCAAGTACAGCCCCACCTCGCCCACCTACAGCCCCACCTCGCCCAAGGGCTCCACCTACAGCCCCACGTCCCCCGGCTACAGCCCCACCTCGCCCACCTACAGCCTCACCAGCCCGGCCATCAGCCCCGACGACAGCGACGACGACAACTGAGGGTCGGCCTGTGGGGGCGGGGGCGGCACCCCCCAAAACCCCCGCCCCAGGCCGTGGGGGTGACCCCCAGATCGACACGGGCTCAGGGGTGTTGTCGCTCCCCAACAGCCCCACGTCCATCCGGGGACGGGGTTGTTGTCACCCCCAAACCCCGCAGGCCGTGGGGGTGACCCCAGCGTTGATTTGGGGCCGTGGAGGTTGTCACCCCCCAAACCCCCGGATGGATACGGGGTCAGGAGTGGCACCCCCTGAACCCCCAAATTCGGGTGGGCTCGGGGTGGTTGTCACCCCCAGACCCCACAGGCCGTGGGGGTGACCCCAAAACTCACACAGGAACGGCGGCGTCACCCCCACGCTAAAATGGGGTCGGGGGTGTCACCCCCCAAAACCCACAACCGGTTGTGGGGTGACACCCGAATTCCCATGGGAATGGAATTGTCACCCCCAAACCAGAATGTCCAACAGAAACGGTGTTGTCACCCCAAATGCAAATGAGTTTGGGGTTGTCACCCCCAATGCAAATGAGTTTGGGGTTGTTACCCCCAAATGCAAATGAGTTTGGGGTTGTCACCCCCAAATGCAAATGGGGTTGGGGTTGTCACCCCCAAACCCCCAAGTTCCGGTGGGGACGGGGCTGTTGTCACCCCCCGGGTCCCCACAAAGTGTTGGGGTCACCCTGGAATTGGGGTGACACCAAAAGGTGGTGATGGCCAAATTTGGCGTCACCCCTAAATTTGGGGTCACCCCCAAAACTGGAGGGACCCTCAGGTTTGAGGGGGAACTTGACCCCCAAGTTCAGAGGGGGCAACCCCCAAACTGGGGCTGACCCCCAAACGGGGGGGACCCCCAAACTCGGGGGACCCCTAAATTAGAGTGAAACCCTAAATTGGGGTGAAACCCTTAAACTGTGGGGTTGATCCCCAAACCCGGCTCTGACCCTTAAATTTGGGGTGACCCCCAGGTCGAGGGTGACCCCCCCAAGTTAGAGGTGACCCCCACGTTGGGGTGGGGGAGGGGCAGGTGTGGGAGCCCCCCTCAGTTTGGGGGGGGCTGGGGGGGGTTGTAATTTATGGGGTTCATTAATGAGGAGGGGGAGGGGGAGGGGGGCGCTCGTTGGTGGCGGTTTTGGGGGTTCGGGGGGGGGGGGTCCTTTGCCCCTCCCCCACCCCCCGTTTATTTTGCTGTTTTCACTTTCGGGGTTGTTGTGGCGGGAGGGGAAGCGAATTTTGGGGGATTTCAGATTTTGGGGGGAGTTAATAAAAGTTTTATTGATTTTCACCTGCGACTCTTTTTGGGGAGAGGGGAGACCCCAAAATTCCTCATTTGGGGTCACCTGGACACACCTGGGCACCTGTGGGGGCCCTGAGGGACTTGAGGGGGACGTGGAGGAACATCACAGTTGGGTCATGGTGGCCATGGTTGGGTCATGGTGGCCATGGATGGGTGATGGTGGCCATGGCTGGGTCACGGTGGCCATGGTTGGGTCATGGTGGCCATAGTTGGTTGATGGTGGCCATGGGTGGGTCATGGTGGCCATGGCTGGGTCATGGTCACTGTGGTTGGGTCACGGTGGCCATAGTTGGGTGATGGTGGCCATGGTTGGGTCATGGTGGCCATGGTTGGGTCATGGTGGCCGTGGGTGGCTCATGGTGGCCGTGGTTGGGTCACGGTGTCCATGGTTGGGTCATGGTGGCCGTGGTTGGGTCATGGTGGCCATGGTTGGGTCATGGTGGCCATGGCTGGCTCATGGTGGCCATGGTTGGGTCATGGTGGCCGTGGTTGTGTCCCCTTGGTTACTCCCCACCCACTCCAGAACCCCTTTAGGGACCCCAAACCCTCAGGTGACATTTTGGGGTGCCCTGTGTCAGTCTGAGCCCTCTGGGTCACATTTTGGGGTCCCCCAGAACCCCCAGACCCTCAGGTGACATTTTGGGGTGTCCCAGCTGCCCCTGGGCCCTTTTGGGGTCGGTTTTGGGGGTCCCAAGTACCCCTGGGCCCTTTTGGGGTCGGTTTTGGGGGTCCCAGCTGCCCCTGGACCCTTTTGGGGTCGGTTTTGGGGGTCCCAAGTACCCCTGGGCCCTTTTGGGGTCGGTTTTGGGGGTCCCAAGTACCCTGGGCCCTTTTGGGGTCGGTTTTGGGGGTCCCAAGTACCCCTGGGCCCTTTTGGGGTCGGTTTTAGGGGTCCCAGGACCCTTTTGGGGTCGGTTTTGGGGTGTCCCAGCTGCCCCTGGACCCTTTTGGGGTCGGTTTTGGGGGTCCCAGCTGCCCCTGGACCCTTTTGGGGTCGGTTTTGGGGGTCCCAAGTACCCCTGGGCCCTTTTGGGGTCGGTTTTGGGGGTCCCAGGGTCCTTTTGGGGTCGGTTTTGGGGGTCCCAAGTACCCCTGGGCCCTTTTGGGGTCGGTTTTGGGGGTCCCAGGACCCTTTTGGGGTCGGTTTTGGGGGTCCCAAGTACCCCTGGGCCCTTTTGGGGTCGGTTTTGGGGTCGTTTTTGGGGTCCCCAAACCGCGGGCGTCCCTGTTGGCGGGAAAAGCCGAGGCCCCGCCCACAGAGGGAGGAGCCAATCAAATCCGCGCTATTCCATATATGGAAATGAGGGCGTGGCCGCCGAGGGGCGTGGCCGCGGAGGGGGCGTGGCCGCAGAAGGGGCGTGGCCTCACGCCATCATGGCGGCGCCCATGGCGGACGGTGCGCGTGGGGGGCGCGGGAGGATTTGGGGTTTTTTTGGGGGCATTTTGGGGTTTTTTTGGGTGTTTTTTGGGCTGTGGCCGTGGCTCTGACCTCTCCCCTCCCCCCGCAGCCCCTCAGGGGGGCCCCACCCCCCCCGGGACCCCTCCGGACGCGGCCCCGGCGGAGCCCGAGGCGCTCGAGTGAGTTTTTGGGGGGATTTCGGGTTTTGGGGCGGGGGTCTCGGACTCCCTGAGGAGTTTTGGGGTCCCTGACCCCCCCCCCCGGCTCTCCCCAGTTTCCCCCAGTACGAACTGGGCCGCCCCCCCCGCCAGATTTGGGGGGCGCGGGAGGAATTCGCGCGGCGCCCCGAAAATTTCCTGCGAGGCTGCAAATGGTGAGAGACCCCAAAAAAACCCAAAATCACCCCAAAACCCCCCCAAAGTCACCCCAAAACCCCCCAAACCCCTCGGGGGGAGGTCTGGGGTCCCCTGGGGGTTCCTTGGGAGGGTTTGGGGGTCCCCGGGTTACCTGGGGGGACGTTTGGGGGTCCCCAACACCTGGGGGTCCTCTGGGGGTTATTTTGGGGTCCCCTGGGGGGTTATTTTGAGGTCCCTTGGGATTATTTTGGGGTCGCAGTGGGGGTCCCTTGGGGATTTTATTTTGGGGTCCCTGGGGGCTATTTTGGGGTCCCCTCGGGGTTAATTTTGGGGTCACAGTGGGAGTCCCTTGGGGGGTTTTATTTTGGGGTTCCTGGGGGTTCTTTTGGGGTCCCTGGGGGCTGTTTTGGGGTCCCTGGGGGTTATTTTGGGGTCCCTGGGGGTTATTTTGGGGTTCCTGGGGGTTATTTTGGAGTGACAAAGGGGGCCCTTGGGGGGTTTTATTTTGGGTTCCCTGGGGGTTATTTTGGGGTCACAATGGGGGCCCCTGGGGGTTGTTTTGGGGTCCCTGGGGGTTGTTTTGGGGTCCCTGGGGGTTACTTTGGGGTGACAAAGGGGGGCCCTTGGGGGGTTTTATTTTGGGGTCCCTGGGGGTTATTTTGGGGTGACAAGGGGGTCCCTGGGGGTTGTTTTGGGGTCCCTGGGGGCTGTTTTGGGGTGACAAGGGGGTCCCTGGGGGTTGTTTTGGGGTCCCTGGGGTTATTTTGGGGTGACAAGGGGGGTCCCTGGGGGTTATTTTGGGGTCCCTGGGGGTTATTTTGGGGTCCCTGGGGGTTATTTTGGGGTGACAAGGGGGTCCCCCCCAGGGCCCCCGACGGCTCCTGCGTCCTCACCTGCAGCAACGACAACGCCCTGAGGATCTTCGACCTCCCCCTCCCCCCGCGGCCCCCCCCCGGGGGCGCCCCTCCCCCAGCTGGTGGGGGAGGGGTCCTGGGGGGGGCTGGGGGGGTCATTTTGGGGGGTTTGGGGTCACTGAGGGGGGTCCTGGGGGGGATTTGAGGTCACTTTGGGGGGTTTGGGGTCACTGAGGGGGGTCCTGGGGGGCATTTGGGGTCACTCTGGGGGGGTTTGGGAGGATTTGGGGTCACTTTGGGGGGTTTGGGGTCACTGAGGGGGGTCCTGGGGGGGATTTGGGGACACTTTGGGGGGTTTGGGGTCACTGGGGGGGGGGTTGGGGCCATTTGGGGGGTCCTGGGGGGGATTTGGGGTCACTTTTGGGGGGATTTGGGGGTTACTGTGGGGATTTGGGGGTTACTTTGGGGGGTTTCGGGTCACTGGGAGGGTCCTGGAGGGGATTTGGGGTCACTTTGGGGGGGTTTGGGAGGATTTGGGGTCACTTTGGGGGGGGTTTGGGGTCACTTTTGGGGGGGTTTGGGGTCACTTTGGGAGGGGTTTGGGGGGTCTGGGGGTCACTGAGGGGTCATTGTGGATCTTCAGGGGTCACTCTGGGGTCATTTGGGGTCATTTTGGGGTCACTGGGAGTTTCTGGATTCACTCAGGGGTCACTCGGTGGTCACTCAGTGGTCACTCTGGGATCAGTGGTCACTCAGGGGTCACTCATTGGTCACTCAGGGTCACTCAGTGGTCACTCGGGGTCACTCAGGGTCACTCATTGGTCACTCGGGGTCACTCAGTGGTCACTCAGGGTCACTCAGGGGTCACTTATTGGTCACTCAGTGGTCACTCAGGGGTCACTTGGGGTCCCTCGGGGTCACCCGGGGTCACTCAGGGTCACTTGGGGTCACGCAGTGGTCACTCAGTGGTCACTCAGTGGTCACTCGGGGTCACTCAGTGGTCACTCAGGGTCACTCAGGGTCACTCATTGGTCACTCGGGGTCACTCAGAGTCACTCGGGGTCACTCAGGGTCACTCGGGGTCACTCAGGGTTACTCAGTGGTCACTCAGGGGTCACTCAGTGGTCACTCAGTGGTCACTCAGTGGTCACTTGGGGTCACTCAGGGTCACTCGGGGTCACTCAGTGGTCACTCGGGGTCACTCTGGGTCACTCTGGGATCAGTGGTCACTCAGTGGTCACTCAGGGTCACTCAGGGTCACTCGGGGTCACTCAGTGGTCACTCAGTGGTCACTCAGTGGTCACTCTGGGTCACTCAGGGTCACTCTGGGATCAGTGGTCACTCAGTGGTCACTCAGTGGTCACTCGGGGTCACTCGGGGTCACTCGGGTGCAGGTGCCGGCCGTGCAGGTGGCCGAAGGTGACACCATCTACGACTTCACCTGGTACCCCCTGATGGACTCCAGCGACCCCCCGAGCTGCCTGTGAGCACTGGGGGCACTGGGATATACTGGGAGGGGACTGGGAGGGACTGGGGGGGACTGGGAGGGACTGGGATGTACTGGGAGGGACTGGGAGGGAACTGGGAGGGACTGGGAGGGACTGGGATGTACTGGGAGGGAACTGGGATGTACTGGGAGGGAACTGGGATGTACTGGGGGGGCACTGGGATGTACTGGGAGGGAACTGGGATGTACTGGGGACACTGGGAAGGGACTGGGAGGGACTGGGGGGAACTGGGATGTACTGGGAGGGAACTGGGATGTACTGGGATGTACTGGGAGGGGACTGGGATGTACTGGGAAGGAACTGGGATGTACTGGGAGGGACTGGGAGGGACTGGGAGGGAACTGGGATGTACTGGGAGGAAACTGGGATGTACTGGGGACACTGGGAGGGACTGGGATGGTGTTGGTTGTTACTGGGACGAACTGGGGGGGCTGTGCTGGGAGCAGGGGCGGTTCCTGGGAGGGCGCTGCTGGTCTGTACTGGTCCGGGCTGGTCCGTACTGGTCTGTACTGGTCCCGACTGGTCTGTACTGGTCCGTACTGGTCCATACTGGTCTGTACTGGTCCGGACTGGTCTGTACTGGTCCATACTGGTCTATACTGGGCAGGGTGGCCGCCAGCAGCCGGGACAGCCCCGTGCACCTCTGGGACGCCTTCGACGGGAGCCTGCGGGGGTCGTTCCGGGCCCACAACCACCTGGTGGGACTGGGGGAACTGGGAGGGACTGGGGGGGACTGGGGAGGGACTGGGAGGGAACTGGGATGGACTGAGGGGGACTGGGGGAGACTGAGAGGGACTGGGAGGGGACTGGGGGGGAACTGGGAGGGAACTGGGATAAACTGGGAGGGACTGGGGGGGACTGGGAGGGAACTGGGAGGGACTGGGGGGGAACTGGGAGGGAACTGGGATAAACTGGGAGGGACTGGGAGGGACTGGGAGGGAACTGGGAGGGACTGGGAGGGACTGGGAGGGGACTGGGAGGGACTGGGAGGGGACTGGGAGGGACTGGGGGGGACTGGGAGGGACTGGGGGGACTGGTGGGACTGGGGGGACTGGGGGGGAACTGGGAGGGACTGGGGGGAACTGGGAGGGACTGGGAGGGAACTGGGAGGGACTGGGAGGGAACTGGGAGGGACTGGGTTTGGGGACCCCGCAGGATGTCCCGGGTGGGTTTTGGGGTGTCCCCAGTACCTGGGTGGGTTTTTGGGTCCCCTGGGATATCTCCAGGGGGTGTCCCCAATCCCCGGCTGGTTTTTGGGGTGCCCTGGGATGCCCCAGCTGGTTTTTGGGGTGCCCCGGTACCCGGCTGGTTTTTGGGGTTCCCTGGGATTCCCCAGCTGGTTTTTGGGGTTCGCTGGGATGTCCCGGCTGGTTTTTGGGGTTCGCTGGGATGTCCCAGCTGGTTTTGGGGTGTCCCCATACCCGGCAGGTTTTTGGGGTGCCCCAGTACCCGGCTGGTTTTCGGGGTGCCCCCGATACCCGGCTTGTTTCGGGGTGCCCCAATACCCGGCTGGTTTTTGGGGTTCCCTGGGATGTCCCAGCTGGTTTTTGGGGTTCGCTGGGATGTCCCAGCTGGTTTTTGGGGTGCCCCGGTACCCGGCTGGTTTTTGGGATTCCCCGGTACCTGGCTGGTTTTTGGGGTTCCCTGGGATGTCCCGGCTGGTTTTTGGGGTTCCCTGGGATGTCCCAGCTGATGTTTGGGGTACCCCAGTACCCGGCTGGTTTTTGGGGTGCCCCAATACCCGTCTGGTTTTGGGGTGCCCCAATCCCTGGCTGGTTTTGGGGTGCCCCGATACCCGGCTGGTTTTTGGGGTTCCCTGGGATGTCCCGACTGGTTTTTGGGGTGCCCCGGTACCCGTCTGGTTTTTGGGGTTCCCTGGGATGTCCCAGCTGTTTTTTGGGGTTCCCTGGGATGTCCCAGCTGGTTTTTGGGGTGCCCCGGTCCCCGTCTGGTTTCGGGGTGCCCCGGCTGACCGGGGGTCCCCAGGACGAGCCGGTGGCCCCCCACTCTCTGTCCTTCTCCCCCGACGGCTCGCGGCTCCTGGGGGGCTTCGACGGCGCCGTGCGCGAGTTCCCGACCCAGCGGCCCGGCCGGAGCGGCCTGGAGCGGAGCCTGCGGCGTGAGGGGCGGGGCCTAAAGGGGCGGGGCCCGGGGGGCGGGGCCTAAAGGGGTGGAGTCCCGGGGTGGGGCCGGGGCGGGGCCGGGGCGGTTCCCAGCCTTGGTTTTGGGGTGAAAATGGGGTTTGGGTGAGAAAAGAAGGGGTTAAACGGGGCAGGGTGGGGCAGAAATGGGCGTGGCCTAAAGGAAAGGGGCGTGGCCTAAAGGGGTGGGGTCAGTGGGTGGGGCTGGGGCGGGGCCAGGGGGGTTCCCACCCTTTGTTCTGGGTCAAAATGGGGTTTCGGTGGGAAAGTCAGGGGTTAAAAGGGGCGGGGTGGGGCTGAAATGGGCGTGGCCTAAAGGGAAAGGGGCGTGGCCTAAAGGGGTGGGGTTAGTGTGGGGGGAGGGGAGGTTCCCCCCATCATTATTTGGGGAGAAATGGGATTTGGGTGGGGCTAAAAGGGGTGGGGTCAAAGAGGGCATGGTCTAAACAGAAAGGGGTGGGGCTTAGAAGGGCGTGGCAGCAAAAATGCAACTGAGCGGTCCATGAGGGCGTGGCTTTGATGGGCGTGGCCAAGGAAGGCGTGGCTCAGGTGGGTGGGGTCTGATGGGGCGTGGCTTTGATGGGCGTGGCTAAGGAAGGCGGGGCGTGGGTGGGTGTGTCCAATGGGGTTGTGGCCTCACTACAGAGGGCGTGGCCTAACCTTTGTCTCCGCCCCCCCGCAGAGGGCGGGCAGGGCCAGCGAGGCCTGATTGGCTGCCTGGCCTTCAGCCCCAGCCAATCGCTGTTCGCCTGCGGCTCCTATGGGCGGAGCCTGGGGCTGTACCCGCTGGGAGGGGGCGGGGCCGTGGCGCTCTGGCCACGCCTCCCGGCCGCGCCCACTCACCTGCGCTTCAGCCCCTGCGGGACGCACCTGTACGCCGGCGGGAGGAAGGTGGGCGGGGCCAAAGTGGGCGTGGCACTGGGTGGGGCCTGTGGGTGGGCACGAGGGCGTGGCCTCAGTGGGCGGGGCTTTGTGGGTGTGGGCGTGGGTTTTTGGGCGTGGTTTGTGGTTTGATTGACGTCTCCTGGCGCAGGGGGCGGGGCTTTGTGAGTGTGGGCGTGGCCTCAGAGCTGGGGGTGTGGCCTCTGGACATCACAAAAACTGGGCGTGGCATTGTGGGTGTGGTTTGTGGTTTGATTGACATCTCCCGGCACGGTGGGCGTGGCTTTGTGTGTTGTGGGCGTGGCTTCAGGCCTGATGGGCGTGTCCCGGGCTGGCCCCGCCCCCAGGACAGCCACATCCTGTGCTGGGACCTTCGTGTCCCCGAGCGTCCCCTCCTGGCGCTGCCGCGGCGCGTGGCCACCAACCAGCGCGTGACCTTTGACCTCGACCCGTGAGTGACCCCCGAAAAGCTGCGGCACCTTTTGGGGGGGATTTTGGACAACTGAGGCACCTGGGGGGGTTTTGTACACCTGGGTCACTTTTTGGAGACCTCCTGGACACCTGGGTCACTTTTTGGAGGGATTCTGGGGGGTCCTGGACACCTGGGTCTAATTTTTGGGGGTGTCCTGGAAACCTGGGTGACGTTTTTAGGAGATTTTGGGAAGTGCTGAACACCTGGAGCACTTTTAGAGAGGATTTTTAGGCGTCCTGGACACCTGGATCGCCTTTTGCGGGGATTTTTGGGGGATCCTGAAAACCTGGATCAAATTTCTGGGGGATCTTGAACACCTCGGGCGCATTCTGTGGGGATTTTTGGGTGGGTCTTGAACACTTGGGTCACCTTTTGGACATCCTGAACACCTGGGTCACCTTTTGGGGGGTCCTGGACACCTGGGTCACCATTTGGGGGGAATTTAGGGGGTCCTGAACATCTGGGGCACCTTTTGGTGGGATTTTTGGGTGTCCTGAACAACTGGGCTGAAATTTTGAGAGGTCCTGGACACCTGGGTCACCTTTTTGTGGGGTCCTGGACACCCAGATCACATTTTGGGGGGATTTTGGGAGATCCTGGACACCCAGATCACATTTTGGGGTAAATCTGGGGGGTCCTGGACACCTGGATAAAATTTTGGGAGGTCCTGGATACCTGAATGAAATTTTGGGTGGGGGGTCAAGGGGATTTCTGGACCTCTCTATCCCCTTATGGGGGGTCCCAGACCCCCATTTTTGGGGTGTTTTAAGGGGAGGGGGTCTCACCCCGCCCGTGCCCCCCCAGGTCGGGGCGGTTCCTGGTCAGCGGTGACACCGACGGCTTCGTCACCGTGTGGGACACGCTGACCCCCCCCGGCCCCGGGGACCCCCCCGAACTGCCCCCCCTGCTCCGCTTCCGCGCCCTCCGCGACTGCGTCAACGGCACCAGGTACCCCGAAAATAACGGGGAACACCCCGAAAATAACGGGGAACCCCCCAAAAATAATGGGGAACCTCACGAAAATATTGGGGAACCCCCCCCCGAAAATAACAGGGAACCCCCCAAAAATAACGGGGAACCCCCGAAAATAATTGGGAACCCACCAAAATAATGGGGAACCCCCCCCAAAAAATAATGGGGAACCTCCCGAAAATAATGGGGAACCCCCCCCCAAATATTGGGGAATCCCCCCCAAAATAATGGGGAACCCCTCCCAAAATATTGGGGAACCTCCCCCCAAAATATTGGGGAACCCTCCCAAAATAATGGGGAACCCCTCGAAAATATTGGGGAACCTCCCCTCAAAATATTGGGGAACCCACCAAAATATTGGGGAACCCCCCCCAAAATAATGGGGAACCCCCCGAAAATAACGGGGAACCCCCTGAAAATAATGGGGAACCCCCTGAAAATAACGGGAAACCCCCCCCAAAAATAATGGGGAACCTCCCGAAAATAATGGGGAACCCCCCCCCAAATATTGGGGAACCCCTCCCAAAATAACGGGGAACCCCCTGAAAATAATGGGGAACCCCCCCCAAAATAATGGGGAACCCCCCCCAAAATAACGGGGAACCCCCCGAAAATAATGGGGAGCCCCCCCCAAAATATTGGGGAACCTTCTCCCAAAATATTGGGGAACCCCCGCAAAATATTGGGGAACCCCCCCCAAAATAATGGGGAACCCACCAAAAATATTGGGGACCCGCCCAAAAAGCATTGCAGACCCTCCCCCCCATAAAAATATTGGGGACCCCCCCCAACCTCCTCAATTTCCACCCCAAACCCCCAAATTTTCACCCGAATTCCCCAAGTTTCTACCTGAAATTCCCCACATTTCCACCCCAAACTTCTCTAAATTTCCACTCCAAACTGCCCCAATTTCCACCCCAAACTTCCACCTCAAATCCAAATTTTCACCCAAATTTCCACCCCAAACCCCCCAAATTTCCACCCCAAACTCCCCCAATTTCCACCCCAAACTCCCCCAATTTCCACCCCAAACTTCCACCTCAAATCCAAATTTTCACCCAAATTTCCACTCCAAACCCCTTCAATTCCCACCCCAAACCCCCCAAATTTCCACCCCAAACCCCTCAAGTTCCCCCCACACCCCGATTTCACCGCCCCCGTCCGCAGCCTCCACCCCGGGCTGCCCCTGCTGGCCACGGCCTCGGGGCAGCGCCTGTTCCCGGCGCCCTGGGACAGTGACGGTGACAGCGACGGTGACAGCGACGGGACACAGCCGGGAGGGGACATCCGCCTGCAGCTCTGGTGGTGGGGACCCGAGGGCAGCGGGGACAGCGGCTGGGACCCCACCGGGGACACCGGGGACACCGGGGACATCGGTGGCACCAACTGGGACCCCACTGGGGACACCGGGGACACTGGGGACACCGGGGACATCGGTGACACCAACTGGGACCCCTCAAGGGACACCAAGGACAGTGGCTGGGACCCCCCCATGGACAGTGGGAGCGGTGATTGTCACCTCCCCGGGGACGAGGACATTGGGAGTGGCCATTGTCACCTCCTTGGGGACACCCAGACTGGCGATTGTCACCTCCCCGGGGACACTGATTGTCACCCCTCTGGGGACACTGGGAGTGGCCATTGTCACCTCCCTGGGGACACCGGTTGTCACCTTCCCGGGACTCCGTGACTGGAGATTTTCACCCTCCTGGGGACGCTGCCTGTCACCTCCCTGGGGACACCAGGACTGGCGATTGTCACCTCCCTGGACACACCGAGTGTCACCCCCCTGGGGACAACAGCCGGGACACCGCGACCATGGACACCGAGTGTCACCCTCCCGGTGGCACCGATTGTCACCCCTTTGGGGACACCAGGGACCACCCCACCCGCCGACTGTCACCCACCCCAGGGACAGCGACTGTCGCCCTGGGGACCCCTGGAGGGTCACAGCCCCGCTGGGGACCCCCGGTGTCACCCCCAGGCCTCGGTGGTACTAAAGGCGTTGTGACTGTCACCCTCTGTCACCCCTGTGGGCTGTCACGGCTGGAGGTGTGGCCAGGTCTGCCCCGCCCCCGCCCCCCAAAACCTCCCCAGGTACCCCAAAACCTTCCCCACCCCCCAATTCCGGCGTTGCCCCTTTAAGAGACCCCTCCCCAAAGGGGCGGGGCCTGTTCCTAAGCAGCTTCACCGTCACCATGGCAACGGGGGGGGGTGTGATGTCACCATGGAAACTGGAACTTCTGGCCACGCCCCCACCTGAAACCACGCCCATCAATGTGGACACACCTATTTGTAATGGCCACGCCCTCTTTTCCATAATTTCCCATGTTAATTGCTAATTAGACACGCCCCCAGAGCCACACCCACTCCAGGCCACACCCCTTTCCCAAAGCCACACCCACCTTGCCACGCCCTATGACCACACCCATAAACCACGCCCCTTCATTAACCCAAAACCACGCCCCCTCTGAGGCCCCGCCCCTGCTCCAAGCCACGCCTCTAACCCCAAACCACGCCCCCCAAGCCCCGCCCACCAGCCGGCGCGTGCGCAGCCGGGGCGGCCCCGCGGGGACGCGGGTTCGAGTCCGGCCGGGCCGGGGGTCGGGGCGGGGGTCGGGCCGGGGGTCCCGGCCGGGGGTCCCGGGGCCCGGCGGGGCGGGGGGCGATGGCGGGGCGGGCGGCGGCGCTGCTGGTGGCCGTGCTGGGCGCGGGGGCCGCGGGGCTGAGCCTGGAGCCGGTGGTGTGGCACACGGGGAACCGGCGGTGAGAGCGGGGGGCTCCGGGATGGGGGGCGCCGGGGGGGTTGGGGGGCACCGGGAGGGATCCAGGGGTTTGGGGGCACTGGGGGGATCGAGGGGTTTGGGGGGGATTGAAGGGTTTGAGGGGCACTGGGGGGATTTGGGGGGCATCAAAGGGTTTGGGGGGTCCGCAGGGTTGGGGGGCACTGGGGGGTTCACGGGGTTGGGGGGCGCTGGGGGGGTCTTGGGGGACCGAGGCTCTGCTGGGTTTGGGGGGTCTTGAAGGTTTTGGGGGGTCTGAGGGGATTGGGGGGGCTTGGGGGACCGGGTTTCTGAGGATTTGGGATTTTGGGGGGTCGGGGGGTGTTGATGGACATGGGGGGGTTGGGAGGATTGGGGGGGTCTGGGGGGCCTGAAAAATCGGGGGGCAGAGGGGGGGGGAGTCCTAAGAGATTTGGGGGTCTGGGGGGTGGTGGGAAGATTTGGGGGGGCTTTGGGGGTCTTGTCACCCGCTCCAGGTGACACTAAGAGATGGAGATGGGGACATGGGGGGTGACACTGTGTGTGGGACACCGGGGGTGGGGGTGACACTGTGTGTGGGACACCGGGGGGGTGACACAGCGGGGCTGTGGGTGACATCGTCTGTGTGACACCGTGAGTGACACCTGATGCTGTAACTGTGTGTGACACCGTGTGACACTGTGAGTGTGACACTGTCATTGTGACACCGTGTGACACCATAAATGTGACACGGTGACCGTGTGACACCGTGACAGTGTAAGTGACGCTGTCACAGTGTGTGTGACACCGTGGCTGTCACCCTGAGCACGTGCGTGTGACACGGACAGCGTGACAAGGACGATGTGTGTCACCGCGGGTGTCACCGCTCCTGTCACACCCTGCGCGGCTGTGACGCTGTCACGGGGTGGTGACACCGGGTGACACCGTCTGTGTGACACGGTGACAGCCACACGGGGACAGCCCAGCCCCCGCTGTCGCCCCCTCGGGTGCCCCCAGCCCCGGGTCCCCCCTGCTGTGTCCCCTCCCCCCCCCCGGCCCCCCACGGAGCGGGTGGGGGAGGGGCAGCGGCGCCGTTGCCACGGTGACAACAATGGCTGCCCAACCCCCCCCGGTCCTGCGGGGCGCCTGACGGGGCTGTCACCGTGTCCCCACGCCCGGTGGTGTCACCCTCAGCTGGTGTCACACGGTGTCACCGTCACAGTGGCAGTGTCACACCTGTCACAGTGTCACCCCCATGGTGTCACTGTCACTGTGATTGTGTTACACCTGTCACGGTGGTAGTGTCACCCCCATGGTGTCACCGTCACAGTGGCAATGTCACACCTGTCACGGTGGCAGTGTCACCACCATGGTGTCACTGTCACTGTGATTGTATCACACCTTTCACCGATCCTGTGTCACCCCCACGGTGTCACCATCACTGTGTCAGTGTCATAGCTGTCACGGTGTCACTCGCACACTGTGTCACCACCGCTGTGTCACCCTGACCATTATGGTGTAACACTCACAGTGTCACAGTGTCACATGGTGACACTCACAGTGTCACAGTGTCACACACGGTGTCACACGCACACTGTGTCACCACCGCTGTGTCACCCTGACCATGATGGTGTCACACACACAGTGTCACACACACAGAATGTCACACACACAGTGTCACACACACACAATGTCACACACACACAGTGTCACACGGTGTCACACACTGTCCCGCTGTCCCCACAGGTTCCTGGAGGCGGGCGGTTACGTGCTGTACCCGCAGTGTCACACACACAGTGTCACACACACAGTGTCACACGGTGTCACTGTCCTGCTGTCCCCGCAGGTTCCTGGAGGCCGGCGGCTACGTGCTGTACCCGCAGTGTCACACACACACAGAGTGTCACACACACAGTGTCACACGGTGTCACACAGTGTCACTGTCCCACTGTTCCCGCAGGTTCCTGGAGGCCGGCGGTTACGTGCTGTACCCGCAGTGTCACACACACACAGTGTCACACAGTGTCACACACACAGTGTCACAGTGTCACACACACAGTGTCACAGTGTCACACACACAGTGTCACACACACAGTGTCGCACATACAATGTCACAGTGTCACACAATGTCCCCGCAGGTTCCTGGAGGCGGGCGGTTACGTGCTGTACCCGCAGTGTCACACACAGTGTCACACACACAATGTCACACAGTGTCACACATACAATGTCACAGTGTCACACACTGTCCCCGCAGGTTCCTGGAGGCGGGCGGCTACGTGCTGTACCCGCAGATCGGTGACCGCCTGGACCTGGTGTGCCCGGGGGGCGCGGGGTACGAGTACTACAAGCTGTACCTGGTGGGGGGGGCGCAGGCGCGGCGCTGCCAGGTGCCCCCCGCGCCCACCCTGCTGCTGACCTGCGACCGCCCCCAGCGCGACGTGCGCTTCACCATCAAGTTCCAGGAGTTCAGCCCCAACCTCTGGGGCCACGAGTTCCGCCGCCAGCACGACTATTACATCATCAGTGAGCCATGACGTCATCGCGGGGAGGGTGATGTCATTGCGGGGGGGTGGTGATGTCATTGCGGGGGTGGCGATGTCATCGAGAGGGGCGGTGGTGATGTCCTCGCGGGGGTGGTGATGTCATTAGGAGAATGCTGATGTCATTGGGGTGGTGATGTCATCAGGGGTGGTGGTGTCATTGGGAGAATGGTGATGTCATTGGGTGGGTGGTGATGTCATTGGGGGTGGTGATGTCACTGGAGGGGTGGTGATGTCATGACAGGGGTGGTGGTGATGTCATCACGGGGGTGGTGATGTTATTGGGGTGGTGGTGTCATTGGGAGAGGGTGATGTCACTGGGAGAATGGTGATGTCATTGGGGTGGTGATGTCATTGGAGGGGTGGTGATGTCATTGGAAGGGTGGTGATGTCATTGGGGTGGTGACATCATTGGGAGAATGGTGATGTCATCGGATGGGTGGTGATGTCATTGGAAGGGTGGTGATGTCACTGGGGATGGTGATGTCATTGGGGTGGTGATGTCATCAGGGTGGTGACGTCATAGCAAAGGGCTGGGAGGATGGATGTGGTGGGGGAGGGGAGGGGGAAGCTGTAAGGGGGGCTTTGGGGAGGGTCTTGGAGCTCTTCCGTCATCAGGGAGGTCCTGGTGATGTCATCAGAGTGTGATGTCATTGGGGTGTGACGTCATCAGGGGGCTTGGTGATATCATCAGAGGAGAGTGACATCAATGGCGCGATGCCACGGGGGGAGGTGACAGCAGTAGAGGCGGTGTGATGTCATTGTGACATCATCGCTGCCCTGTGACATCATCGATGCGCGATGCTGTGACGTCACTGGGGTTGGCGATAACCTCACAGGGCGTGACAGCGACATCAAGGGAAGGGGGGGTCTATGACGTCACGGGGGGGTTACGATGCCGGATATGACGTCACAGATGACGTAACAATGTCCCCCTTCCCCCCGCAGCCACCTCGGACGGGACCCCCGAGGGGCTGGAGAACCGTCAGGGCGGGGCCTGCCTGACCCGGGCCATGCGGGTCACCCTGCGCGTGGGGCAGCGTGAGTGACCCCCAACCCCACCCGCCCCTCCCCCACCCGCCCCTCCCCCCTCTCACCCTCCCCTCCCCCCCCACAGGCCCCGGGGCGGAGCCGCCACCGGACCAGGACGGGACAGGTAAAGGTGTGGGGGGGAGGGGCCGAGGGAGGGGCTTATCCCGGCTAAGCCCCGCCCTTGACTCCTCCCCTCCCGCCAGGTTCAGCCAATCAGACCAGCCCGCCCGGGCCGGGCCCGCCCCCCACGTGGGGAGGGGCGGAGCTGTGGGGCGCGGGGGGAGGGGCGGCGCTGCTGGCGCTGGGGGGGGCGGGGGGGGCGCTCTGGTGGCGGCGCCGCCCCCGGAGACCCCCAAAAACCCCACGGGGTGGGGGAGGGGCGGGGCCAACCCGGCCACGCCCCCACGGGCCCGGCCCCGCCCACCCCTTGCGCGAGCTGCCCCTCCCCCCCGCCGCCCCTCCCCCCACCTACTACAAGGTGTGAGGGGTGGGGGAGGGGCGGGACACCCAAACTGGGCAGGGCCACGCCCACAAAGGGAAGGACACGCCCCACCCTGAAGCTCCGCCCCCTCGGGGCAAAGGGGAATGAAGGACCCAAAAAGGGAAGAATTTGCCCCAAATTCACCCCCAAAGTGTGGGTGGGTGGGGCTTAACCGGGGGGCGTGGCCTGAATTGGGTGTGGTCACTAAAGGGGTGTGGCCTACACGTCATTTGGTGCCGCCCAGTGGGCGTGGTCAAATATGGGCGTGGCTTCCATTAATGGGCGTGGCTTTACCTGGGGAGGCGGAGCTTGAACGGCTTTGAGGCGTCACCCCTGGGAAAGGGGCGGGGCTTGCTCACGGCTCCCTCCCATTGGTCACTATGAAGCCCCGCCCACACAAAGGGGGCGGAGCTTTCCCAGCGCAGTAACATGGCCGCCGCCACAGCGGATGAACAGGAAGTGACATCACGGCAACAGAGAGGCGGGACTTCCTGTGTGACATCGCGTGGGGGCGGGGCCTGCGCGCGCGGCTGCTGCTGATTAGACAGTTTTGTGCAATTGGCTCCGCCCCTTCCTGTCAATCAATGGGTGGGCGGGGCTTGGGGAGGGGCTTGAGGGGGCGGGGCCATCTTGGGGCGTGTCCCACCTGTCCCACCTGGCCGGTGTCACCTGTCCACCCTCACCTGAGGTCCCAAATCTTCAATTTTCCCCCTAAAACCCAAAATTTCGCCTTTCCGGCCTCGTGGTTTTGGGGCCAAATCCCTCGGGTTTGGGCTGGAAAAGCCAGTTTTTGCCAAACCCCCGTCTTCAACCCAAATCCTCATTTTTAGGGTCACAAATTCTATTTTTTTGTGAAAAAAGAGATCAGTTTTAGTGACAAAAATGTTTATTTTATTCAAACAGTCATTTTTAAGCTGAAATCCCTCATTTTATGCCCAAAACATACATTTAAAAAGTTAAAGCCTCATTTTGCACATAAATCCCCACTTCCTGCATCCAAAAAATCTTTAAAAGTCCAAATTTCATGTCTACATTTAAGAGGTTCTTTTGTTTGGCTCAAATTGTCAAATTTTAAAGGTAAAGTCTGTATTTTTGGTGTTCAAAACCTCATTTTGGGCTCCAAACCCACATTTATAGGGCCAAAAGTATTAATTTGGGGCCCAAATCTTCATTTTCCATTTTGGAGGCCAAAATCCACTTTAAATGAGAAAACTTCCAGGTTTTGGGTTCAAACCCCTCCTTTGGGCACAAAAAAATAGAATTTTTTGAGTCTCAAACATCACTTTTAGGGCCAAAAGCCTCATTTTAGAGTGTAAATTCTTCTTTTATGGGATCTGAAATTCCACTTTTAGGTGCAAACACTCATTTTTAGGGCAGAAATCCACAGTTTTAGAATTCAAACCAAGTTTTAGGGCGAAACACTTAATTTTTAGTATTTTTAGGAGAGTTTAAACATTTTTAGGGCAGAAAAATTGGATTTTTAGTGTCTCAAACTCCATTTTTTGTGCCAAAGCCTCAGTTCAGGGTCTAACCCCTCACTTTTGGGTCCAAATTCTCAACTTTAGGGTCCAATGCCTCTCTTGAAGTTAAAACCCTCAATTTTTAGACCCCCTTTTAAGGACAAAGCCCTCATTTTTTACAAAAAACCTCATTTTTGGGGTGCAAGTCATCATTTAAAATGTCCATTCCTGCTTTTTGGGGAGAAACCCCCTTATTTTTAATGCCCAATCACTCATTTTTTTGGACCAAACACCTCTTTTTTGGGACCACCCCCTTTTTAGGGGGCCAAAGTGATTAATTTTATTGCCACACTCCCTGCTTTTGGCACAAAAATCTCATTTTTGGGGGTCGAAATCCCATTTATACGCCAAAAACTTTGAATTTAGGGACACATCCCTCAATTTTAAGGTCAAAATCTTCAACTTTGGAACCAAATTTTGCTGTTTTGGAGCCCTCCGCCGTCCCCAAGCTTAATTTTTGGGTCATTTTAAACAATTTTTGGGTCCAAATTCCCCTTTCTGAGGCCTCCTCAGCCCCCCCCCTTCAGCTCCCGCCGTTGCCATGGCAACGGGCCCGCCGCGCCCTGCCGTGACGTCACGGCGGCGCCGGCCAATCAGAGCGCGGCTCGGCCGTTGTTGCTGGGGGAGCGTCACGTGGGAGGGGAGGGGCGCGTGGGGGATCACGTGACCCCGCGTGCAAATCCCAAATTTCCCTCACGAATTCCCGATTTCCCCGTTTAAATCCCAAATTTCCTCTCACAACCCCCAAATTTCCTCACGCGAATCCCAAATTTCCCATCCAAACCCCAAATTTCCCATCCAAACCCCAAATTTCCTCACACAAATCCCAAATTCCCCTGTTTAAACCCCAATTACCCCACAAAAATCCCAAATTACCCCACACAAACCCCAAATTTCCCCACAGAAATCCCAAATTTCCCCATTTAAAACCCAAATTCCCCCGTTTAACCCCCAAATTTCCCGGTGCAGATCCTCCCTCCCCCCCCCCCCCCGTGCGAGAACCCCTCCCCAATAAGCCCCGCCCCCAGGAGCCCCTCCCCAATAAGCCCCGCCCCCAGGAGCCCCTCCCCCACGGCACACGCGCGTGCCAGGCCGCCCCTCCCCCTCCCCTCCGGGCACCGATGGGTTAATCGCGGCCCCTCCCCCACCCCGCGCCCCTCCCCCACCCGCCGGAGCCTCCCGGGGGGCGGGGCCAGGCCGGGAGGGGGCGGGGCCAGCGCCAGGCGAGGCCACGCCCCCCTTTGGGCACGTGCGGTCCCGCGCGCTGCCCGAGGGGAGGGGGAGAGGAGGGGCGGGGCTTGGCGGAGGTGCCGCGCGCCGATTGGTCGGCGCTGGGACGGGGCTTCTGCCATTGGCTGCAGCGCGGTGTCCCCAGGGTGGCCCCGCCCCTTGTGGGTCCGGCGCGCCCCCTGCTGGGCGCGGAGCTGCGCTGCAACGGGCCCAGTATGGGGTAAACTGGTCCCAGTATGGGCTTAAACTGGTCCCAGTGTCAGGTTAAACTGGTCCCAGTATCGGTTTAAACTGGTCCCAGTATGGGCTTAAACTGGTCCCAGTGTGGGCTTAAACTGGTCCCAGTGTGGGCCTAAACTGGTCCTAGTATGGGCTTAAACTGGTCCCAGTATGGGCTTAAAGTGGTCCCGGTATGGGCTTAAACTGGTCCCAGTGTGGGCTTAGACTGGTCCCAGTATTGGGTTAAACTGGTCCCAGTATGGGCTTAAACTGGTCCCAGTATGAGCTTAAAGTGGTCCCAGTATGGGCCTAAACTGGTCCCAGTATGGGCTTAAACTGGTCCCAGTATGGCCTTAAACTGGTCCCAGTATGGGCTTAAACTGGTCCCAGTATGGGCTTAAACTGGTCCCAGTATTGACTTAAACTGGTCCCACTATCAGGTTAAACTGGTCCCAGTATGGCTTAAACTGGTCCCAGTATGGCTTAAACTGGTCCCAGTATGGCTTAAACTGGTCCCAGTGTGGGCTTAAACTGGTCCCAATATGGGCTTAAACTGGTCCCAGTATGGGCTTAAACTGGTCCTGGTATGGGCTTAAACTGGTCCCAGTATCGAGTTAAACTGGTCCCAGTATGGGCTTAAACTGGTCCCAGTATCAGGTTAAACTGGTCCCAGTATCGGGTTAAACTGGTCCCAGTATGGGCTTAATCTGGTCCCAGTATGGGCTTAAACTGGTCCCAGTATGGGCTTAATCTGGTCCCAGTATGGGCTTAAACTGGTCCCAGTACCGGATTCTACTGGTCCCAGTGCCTCCCAGTACCACCTTATACTGGTCCCAGTGCCTCCCAGTCCCCGTGTCACCCTGTACTGGTTTTACTCCCAGCTTATACTGGTCTCAGGCTCTCCCAGTACTGGACTGTACTGGTCCCAGAGCGTCCCAGTGCCACCCAGTCCCAGTCCCTCTGTCACCCTAGACTGGGCCCGGTATTCCCAGTATGGTTCTATACTGGTCCCAGTGACACTCACTGTTATCTCATCATATTCCAGTCCATTCCAGTACACCCCAACCCATCCCAGTTCCTCCCAGTCCACCCCAGTTCCTCCCAGTCTCTCGCAGTCTCTCCCAATCCCCCCAGTCCATCCCAGTCCCCCCCAGTCCATCCCAGTCCCTCCCAGTCCATTCCAGTCCCCCCCAATCCCTCCCAGTTCTCCCAGTCTATCCCAGTTTCCCCCCAGTCCCCCCCCAGTCTCAGTTCTCCCAGTCCATCCCAGTCCCCCCCAGTCCATCCCAGTCCCCCCCAGTCCATCCTAGTCCCCCCCAATCCCCCCCAGTCCCTCCCAGTCCATCCCAGTTTCGCCCCAGTCCCCCCCCCAGTCCCAGTTCTCCCAGTCCCCCCCAATCCCTCCCAATCCCTCCCAGTCGATCCCAGTCCCCCCAATCCCTCCCAGTCCATCCCAGTCCCCCCCAATCCCTCCCAGTCCATCCCAGTCCATCCCAGTCCATCCCAGTCCCCCCCAGTCCATCCCAGTCCCCCCCAATCCCTCCCAGTCCATCCCAGTCCCCCCCAATCCCTCCCAGTCCATCCCAGTCCATCCCAGT
This sequence comes from Taeniopygia guttata, assembly GCF_003957565.2. NCBI lineage: Eukaryota > Metazoa > Chordata > Aves > Passeriformes > Estrildidae > Taeniopygia > Taeniopygia guttata. The sequence continues at coordinate 777,901 of NC_054764.1, forward strand.
CCATCCCAGTCCCCCCCAGTCTCAGTTCTCCCAGTCCATCCCAGTCCCCCCAATCCCTCCCAGTCCCCCCCAATCCCCTCCCAGTCCCTCCCAGTCCCCCCAGTCCCTCCCAATCCCTCCCAGTCCATCCCAGTCCCTCCCGGCCGCCGCGGTGGGCGTGGCCTCGCCGCGAAGTGGGCGTGGCTTCTCCACATACGGTCACATTCGGTGGGCGTGGCCTGGTCTCTGAGGGGGCGGTGCCTCCCTCGGTGGGCGTGTCCTTGCCGCGCGCGGGGGGCGTGGCCGTGGCCGCGGGGGGCGTGTCCGGGGGCGTGTCCGCGCGGGCGGGGCGCGCGGCTCTCGGGTCCTTTGTTTGAGCGAGGCCGGAGCCGCGGAGCCGCCGCAGCGCCGGGGCCGGGCCGGGACCCCCGGGACCCCCGGGACCCCCCCGCACCCGGCACCCCCCGGCAGCGCCCCCGGCACCGCACCGGCACCGGCAGCGCGCCCGCACACCGGCACCGCCAGCGCCGCAGGTACCGCGGGGCCGGGGCAGCGGCGGGGGCAGCGCGGCCGGGCCGCGGCCTGAGGGGAGGAGGAGGAGGAGGAGGAGGAGGAGGAGGAGGAAGAGAGGAGGAGGAAGGGGGAAGGGGGGGTGAGGGGTGAGGGGGTTTGTGTGGGGAGGGGGTGTCAGGTGGGGGGGGTTGGGGT